>CM070553.1:76399712-77599712 GCA_036346405.1 Phyllostachys edulis
AGAGTTCCGCCAAAAGACCTACCCAAGTTCGGTCTTGATGGAAAGGAAATGTGCCACCTTAGTCAATCGATCGATGACGACCCAAATGGCATCATTCTTCTTCGGGGACGTGGGTAGACCGGTGATGAAATCCATTCGATCGAATCCCACTTCCACTCGAGAATTGGCAAAAGTGAAGCGATCCAGCGGACGCCGATGCTCGGCCTTGACACGACGACACACGTCGCTCTCGAACGAACCGCGATCTCCCTCTTCATTCGGGTCCACCAAAATCTCTGGCGGAGATCTTGATACATCTTTGTGGCCGGGATGAATGGATAAAAGCGAATCATGGGCTTCGCGGAGGATCAAATTCCGCAACTCCATGTCCTTTGGAACCACAAGGCGTTGTTCGAACCTCACAACACCATGCTCATCCTCGAAAAAGCACTTGGTCGTTCCGCCTTGACATTTGCCTTAATGTGGCTCACTCCCAAATCCATTGCTGGCGGACTTGATCCGATCCACCAAGGTTGGTTGCACAACCATGGCAGCGAGAGATCCATGCTCAACTATCTCCAAGTTGAGGCGCTGGAATGCCTCGAGAAGAGAGGGAATGCTCCTTGAGCACTAAGGCATTACAATGCGCTTTATGACTAAGCGCATCGGCAACGACATTAGCCTTGCCGGATGGTAGTGAATACCCATATCATAATCCTTGATCAACTCCAACCATCTCCTTTGCACGAGGTTCAGTCGGGTTGGGTGAACAAGTACTTGAGGCTTTGTGATCCGAATACACTTCTAGCGATTCTGATTAGGTAATGTCGCCAAATCTTAAGTGCATGAATCACAGACCAACTCCAAATCATGAGTAGGGTAGTTGAGTTCATGAGGTCTCAATTGCCTTGATGCATAGGCCACTACCTTGCCTTCTTGCATAAGGACACAACCGAGGCCTCGACGAGAAGCATCGCAAAAGATATCGAAGGCTGCGATGGATATCGGGAAGAACAAGAACGGGAGGCGGTGGTCAAGCGCTTCTTGAGTATATGGAAACTTGCCATGCAAGCATCGGACCACAAGAACTTCTTGTCCTTCTTGAGCAACTCCGTCATTGGCCCGCGATCTTGGAGAAGTTCTCGATAAAGCGGCGATAATATCCCGCTAAACCAAGAAAACTCCGCGCCGGTGACCAAAGTGGGCGGACTCCATGAAAGAACATCGGTGACCTTGCTAGGATCAATACTCGCCTCCGCTGAAAGAATATGGCCTAAGAAAGCCACTTCCTTCAACGAACGCACACTTGTCAACTTGGCGTCTGTTGGTGCTCACGTAGCTTGCCTAACACAAGCTTCAGATGCTCGGCATGTTCCTCATCGTTCTTGGAATAGATAAGAATATCATCGATGAAGACCACGACAAACTTATCCAAATACTCCATGAATACCGAATTCATGAGGTTCATGAACAAAGCGGAGCATTGGTTAAGCGAGCGACATGACGATGTACTCGTACAAGCCGTGGCGAGTAGAAACGCCGTCTTTGGAATATCCTCGGGCGAATCCGAACTCGATGATATCCCACTCTCGATCAATCTTGGAAAAACTCGAGCTCCAGTTAATTGATCGAAGAGATCGTCGATCTTGGGCAATGGATACTTGTTCTTCTCATCACTTCATTAAGTGGGCGGTAATCAACGCTTATGCGTAAAGTACCGCCCTTCTTCTTTACGAAGATTTGGACAACCCCAAGGAGATGAGCTAGGCGGATGAAACCCTTCTCTTGCAGCTCATTAGCGCTTCTTCAACTCTACCAATTCGTTCGGTGGCATCCGATAAGGCCTCTTTGAGATAGGGGCGATGCAGGAGCCAACTCAATGACAAACTCGAGGTCTCGAGCGGGTGGCATCCTGGAAGATCAGCGGGAAAGACATCAACAAAGTCACAAACTGTTGGGACTTCGCTAATATCTAGGCGGGCTTCGCTTCAAGCGAAGAGATGAGGATCTAGCGACTTGGCGAGAAGCAAACCTGCCATGGGAAGGACTAGATAGAGATGAGCCTCTGGCGCAATCGATTTGTCCCATGTCTTTGAGACAACCAATCCATGCCAAGAATCACATCTAGACTCACTTGAATGGAGAAGGATAAGGTTAGCTAAGAACCCTCGCCTTCGATCTCGATAGGGACATCCTACACTCAACCTCGACCCTCAACTCCGAACCGGAGAGCGAATGAGTAAGCGGGACCGACAATGGAGAGAAAAGAAGCCCTCCAACAGCAAAAAAAGACTCGTAAACAAATGAATGAGATGCTCTGAATCAAACAAAACGATGGCGGGATGAGAGTTAACGAAAGTGTACCTAGCACGGCGTCGGGTGCCTCTGAGCCTCCTCTGTGGTGATGGCGTTGACGCGACCACTACCCACGCCTTGGGTAGCGGGACGATCTTCGGTCTGAGATGCACCACCTCTGGCCCGCGTCCTCCATTAGGGCGAGGGCTCTCCTATCTTCTTAGGGCATTGGTTAGCATAATGCCCCTACAGTTGCATGAGAAGCATGTGACCCCAAATGCCGGTTGCGGGGGCCGCTCTGTGACTTCGCAGTGCACGTGGTGAGACACGGCTGCGAAGGGCGAGGAACGAGGCGGGTGACCTCGGGGCGCCAAGAGTGAGAGTGGTACCCCGAGGCCCGGCGGGGCGGAGGAACCGCCTGGATGACTTATGGGCCTCCACTTCGCTATGGAATCCATAAGCTCCTGGCCGAATGCTCATGACAATGGCCTTGTCGACCAAGGACCGAAAATCGGAAAGTCGACAATGGATAGCTTGTCCTTCACTCCTCGGACAAGCCACGCTGAACTTGGTCTCGCTTGGCCATATCGGTGGCCACATCCTCGAGAGCATAACGAGCTAGATGGTTGAACTTCGTAGACATACTCCATGGTGAGCTCGCCCTTGCTTGGCGCAAGAAACTCCCCTTCTTGATCTCCATCAAGCCGGCGAGGATGTGAGCCCGTCGGAAGGCAAACGGAACTCCTCCCAAGAGACGGTGTGATCCACGGGCTGCATGGCGAAAAGTTCTCCCACCATGACAAGGCTGCACCCTCCACCGGTGCGATGCGCGACAGCGCCTTCTCGTGCTCTGCATCTGCGCTATCTTGAGCTTCCGCTCAACCAAACGGGCCAATCGCTGCAGATCGGCGGGTCCTCGGGCCGGGAAAAGGTAGGGGCTGAGTACGAAGAAACTCCGCGAGTCCTCCACGCGGTGATGGGCATTCCTCGCCCGCATCCTCAAGCTCCGGTAAGTGCGGTGGTGTTGCGCGCGATGGCGTCGATAGAACTCTCCGGTCATCCGCGCGGTTGCGCCGATCTGAAGAAGAACCTCGGCCATGGTCGGAGGAGGAGGAAGCTCCTCGTCCGGACCAGTGGCCAGCCTTGGCCGCTACGAAAAGGTCCGCCATCCTGTTACAAGGAATTTTGGTTAGCAACTAGACCCAAAACAAAGCCTTAAAAAAAGCAAAAGCGATCGACTAGGGAATGGAATATCACCCCAAACGAAAGCCAAAATCAGCGGTTATTTAAACTTTAAAAAGCTTCTAAAAGACTCTAAAACAGCCAAGAAACACCAAAAGCAAGGCTCAACTTCTCAACTCAACTAACCCGTATTGAATGAGCGAGTAATTGGTCGAGAAGATCAAAAATCAGATTGTAGGGTGAGAGCTAATGCTACTAAAGAGCAAGGTTAAATCAGCGAAATAAGTGTTAGATACTTAGCTAACTAGTATCACATCTTACCCTTTTATTCCCACAAGTTTTAGTTGATTAACCTCTCATTATCTATCCTAATTAGAAACCTTTGAGACTGCTGTCCGGAAATTTGATGCTTGCTGTCCAGATTTAGCATCCAAGCTCCTTGTCGAATCACCGACTCGAACTTCAAAACCTTGTAGTGGGCAGCTCACACTTCAATTTGCCAATCTCATTGGTTCTCCCAAAAACCAGTGTTAATCGATAACAACTATTTTGTAGAAGGAAGAGAGGAAAACAACTTTTAAAACTCAAATTAGAGTGGGATGAGAAGAGAAGCTAAGATAGGTAAGGAATAAAATCCGAGAATTTACCTAAGCTTTCAAAACTCATTTGATGCTTTGAAAATAGGTTTTCAAAATATCCTAAGGACGACCAAGCTTGCGTTACTACGGTCATAACGGCTCTGATACCAACTTTTGTGAGCACCCGGATTTATTAGGCTCATAATACTTAGTCATCCAATTGACCCTAGTATTATCAACCAAATAAACTTCGGTCTCGAGAGATGTATACTTCCTGCATCAAGTACACATACCTCACAACAAAAGAATGCATCAATTCCATACAACACATAGTACATAAGCAACAAACCAGAAGTTAACATTAATATGGAATAGATATTACAAAAGAGAGGCCCTTAGGCCAAATAACAATAATTACAAAAAGATAACAGCGGAAGCAAAAGTGCCATAAAGATGGCCAAAATAAGAGCCAACCAGTGTGCCTTTAGCCCACAAGGCAACTGACCGGACCGCCAAGCTAGTCGCTCTCCCAACCACCAAGACAACATAAAAGTAAAGCCCTTTGGGCTCTACCTCCTCTGCAACAAAGTTGTTAAGCAAAGCAAATGAGTACAATAACTTGTTTATTGTACTCGCAAGACTGACGTGTAAGATAACAGAACTATAATTTAGCTACATGCAAGCTTTATTTAAGTGGATGAGGCTTTGGACTCATTTTAGCATAAAGCAAGTTTCATTTGCAATAACATAGTAGATTGAAAGCAATTTGACAAAGCATTTTTAATTGTTGAAATAACAACGCGATAATAACATAATAACAACAACAAGAACAATCCTGGAAGTGACTAACCCAAGTCACCACAACAATAGCATGAACATCCATTCATACCAACCCATCAAGTTTTAATTAAAAGTTTGAGACTAGTCTTGAACGACCTTACCAAGCATGTCCATAACCTAGGGCGAGGCTATTGAATAGTTTTATCCTGCGCAGGTGTACCACTGTACCCACACGTCGGATCGCCTTTCCTTTACGCACACTTCCAAGGTGTCTTTGCACAGCTAAGTCCTCTGAGACCTTTCCAAAGGATGAATGCTAATTACGAGCTGCACAACCCACGGGAGAAGGAGACATTAGGCGACCTACCCTAAGCTAATGCTCCCTCCCACACTATACATATACATTTGTTTTGAAAACACACCAACCGAGCTCGCTCATAATTAACACCTCCTAGAGTACTTAGTCAAGAGGGTTCCATATGCCCTCGCGTGGTTAGTACGCAAAAGCGCTTGGCTTAGTGACCCAAGTACTCGGTCCTTAGGGACCCAGCATACCACCACATTCCAAAAACCGCACCATCCATCCAATATGCCCAAGTCTAAATCAATCTTTTATTTTCAGCTTTTGATTTTACAAATTAATCAAAGCACAAGTGCTGGACATATAGGAGTAATAATCATTTTGAGTGATCAAGATCATCGACTAAGTCGATGATCGCCCAATACTACCGATAGCTAAGCATGTCTAAGCAGTAGGAAACGCAACTACTAAGTGATAAGAGCTCATCCAACGAGCTCAAACCACAGCGAATAACCTAGGCTCATTGGTAGTAGAGGATAAAGAATTCCTACAGATTATGCGACTATAGGATTACTAACGACATTTAACACAAACTAGCATGCATACATAGAAGTAAAACAAAGTATTAAGCTCTAAAGTAATGGGACATGATGGGAAATGGTCAAACTGCTTGCCTTGTTGCTGTTGCTCAAATTGTGGCAGAGGGTCGCTCTCGGGATCACCACAAATGTCGAAACCTAACGGAAAAGCGATAAAGAACCGATAAGAACGACGAAAGACAACAAAGACAGCACAGCAAACGAACTCCAAATACCCTGAATTTTCTACAGCAGCAAGGGGATGATTTTTAGGAAATTTTGCAACAAGAACCAATGGATTTGGATTCTCAATGCAAAAGATATGAGCAAAACAATTCTGCTCAGCCCTAAAAATTACCAAACTGCACTATTCACTAATTTAATTATGAGGCAACATTTTCTAGAAAAGTGGTGAGGCTGAGATTTTTATTGTAAAACCAGCACCTCATGAGATGAATAACACAATTGAGTTCATCTCATTTGGAGCTATTATGCACTTTCTATAATTTTTCAAAAACAAGAACTTGAACAAAATTATAATGCACAAGTCCTCATTTCTATAACAGCAACATGCTCAGAACTAATTCTCACAGTGAGTTCATTATTAGAGGAAGCTAACAAAATTGGGTTTACTCACAAATAACCTACAGAGCATTAGTTATGGGTTTTACAAGTTAAACATAAATTTTGAGTGTATATTCAAAGGAGTTTTAAAACCTAGTGGCTAATCAGCTCTGGAGCTGAACTCAACTTACAATCATTTTTGGATTAAAGTTAAGTTCAAGACAGAGCTAACACAATTTGAATGACCTCAAAAGGATTTAAAACGAAGAAGATATGAAATTCTAAAGTCTATACCTTATTTCAGTCTATAACTAAGACTTCACTGGAATTTCTAAAACTCACAAGGGTATGGGAGGACGTGAGCCACAGATCTCGATCCAACGGCTCAAGACCTCCCAGAGAATATCACACACGCGCACGTGAAGTCCAGAGGTCCTGGACCTCTTAGCAACTCACATGCGCGAGGTGAGGGGGAGGTCGTGGCCGTAGATGGGAGATCCAACGGACCACAACACAGAAAGGAGGTCCGGAACGGACCAGATCTAAAGGGGAGGTCCTCAACGGTGAGATGACCTCGAGGAGGTCCTAAGCGATAGATCTAAACATCACAGACCTCCAGGGAGGTCTGGACGGCTACGATTGCGCAAGGGAGGTCTTGGACGCTCCAGATTTCCTTGGAGGAGGTCTGGACGTCCCAGAGCTCACAACCACGTGCTTGCGCACGCACGTGCTTGGACAAGAGGTTAATGCGCGCAGGACACAAGGAGGTCCGCGCGCGGGAGGTCTTAACTGCGCACAATAAATGGTGGATTTAAGAACATCAAGACCCAACCAATGATTGCAAGATTGAGCAATTGATGACCGCATTAAACACGGCAAATCTCTGTCCTAAAAACGACAACGGTCTTCTGCCGTGTCCGACAAAGACCGAGCTCAAAGATTTGGTCATCGCCGGCGATGTAGACCTCGCCGGCGAGAACCAAGGACATCCCGTGTGCGCAATAGTGTTGCGCACACCATGGACTCATTCTCGGCGGCGACGACGGTTTTAATCGCCAAGCGAGCCGAGAGGACAAACACAACCCGCACGGCCAAAATACGAAAATGCAAAATGGAGCTCAGCGCGACAATCAGCGTGTGCCAAAACTTAAGCTCCGCAACATGCATTCAGCGGGTGCCAAGATCTAAAGGACTAACAGGAGGTGTACCTAGAGGTCCTAAGGTCTTTGGGAGGTCGTGGAGGTGATGACCGGGAGTTGGGGAAGGCGGTGAAGCTTCACGACCCAAGGCACCGGCTCAAGCTCGACTTTGTCCACCTCTGAAAAATGCCCAAACAATTCAAGTTAGGGTTAACTTCCAAGAGGTTTTCAGGAGCAAAAGTGAGCAAGGTTTGAAGGAGGGAGCCACTTTGAACCCTTGTCTCACCGAGGAGCTCAAGGACATCAACAATGGCGGCCAAGATGGGAGGTGAGTTTGGGGATGAGGAGCTCACCACGCACAAGTGCAAGTGAGGTCAATTGTGTGCAAAGGAAGCCAAGGGAGGATTCGGGGGTGACTTATAGACCGAGGTGAAGGTTATGAGTGGGGCTAAGCTCCATGGTGAGCTTAGCCCACGGGTTGGTCCATGGGGTGGACAAGACATAAAGGTTGACAAGGTGTGATCTTGGTGACCAATGAGGCGGAAAGTCGACTGCATTAAATGCGGTCAGCAAAGAGTGTTATAATGTACCCCAAGGTCGACACGCATTAATGCATTTGCTCGAGCTTCGCATGCGCATCAGAGGAAGGAGAAGAACAGGAGGTCTTGGTGACCGTTGGATAAGACACAGGAGAGGTCCTAACCATCGGATCAATTTTTGAACCGTTATGTTTTAAGTGGTGGGAGGAGGTCCCACCACACGATCAAGGTGGGGAGGTCGTGGCCCTCCGATTTCATAATCAGCAAAACGCACGTGAGGAAAAGGGACAGAGGTCCAAAGCGTTGGATCTCCATCCAGCAGTGCGGACCTCCAAGGAGGACTTAACATACATCAAAAAGCATGAGGGGAGGTCATGCGATCAAAAAGACATGAGGGAGGTCATGGCCTTTGGATTTAGATCTAAGGGCTACGATCAAAAGAGGTGGAGGTCCTGAGCTTGCGCAACGCACAAGGGAGGTCATGGCATTTAGATTTAGATATAAGGGCTACGACCTCACCAAGGCGGGAGGACCTTGCCGTGATGTTTTTCAGAGGAGGTCGTGGCCTTTGGATCTGAATCCAACGGCTCGACCTCAACAACATAAAAGGGAGGTCTGTTAGTTAGATTGAGAGGAGGAGGTCGTGACCATGGATTTTTATCCAATGGCTGTGACCTCATCAAGGTGGGATGTAGACTTTGAGGTTTGACACACAGGGGAGGTCATGACCGTGGATCTTTGATCCAACGGCTGTGACCTCATTTAGGTGGGATATTTACTTAGCTTAACAGTGAGGGAGGTCGGGCCGTGGATCTTGAATCCAAGGGCCAAGACCTCAACAAGGTGGAAGGTGGTTTTTGGAGGTTTGATAGCCAGGGGAGGTCAGGGCCGGTTGGATGTTAATCCAAGGGCTATGACCAGGACAAGGTTGGGAGGTCCTTGCAGTGTTGACTGAGAGGAGGTCGTGGCGGTTGGATGTAGATCCAACACTACGACTGATCAAGGTGGAGATGAGGTCTCACGAGGTGCAGACATGGTTGGGCTGGACCACTTGAACATGGCTAGCCCAAGGAGCAATGTAGGCTTTTAAATTTAGTTTCTAACAGCTGAGACTTAACAGAATTGTTTGGGATAGCATTTCAACTCCAAAATTCATGAAATTTTTACAGGAGCTTGCTGACAATGAGCTTAACCGTGCATAAAATTTTCAGAGGTTATTATGCACTGCATTTTTCTCAGGAAATTCATGAAGGTTGTTTAAAGGATTGTTTTGCCTCCAAAAATTATCAACAAGTGTTATAACTCATGATATTTTTCAGAGGGGTCCCACATCAGTTTTTGGACCAAGGAAAATATTTCCAATTGATTGGCACAAGATTTAAGATGGATGGAATATGAATTTGACTTTTGGTCAACAAGAGCTTTGTGTTTTGGATTACACAACTCTTGGACAAGAATCACATGAGATTTTAGGGTTTTTCAAGATGTGAGAAAAAGTTTTAATTTCTACACATATAATTATGCTTGAATAACCCTAATTATACATTTGGGATGTTACACCAAATCAATTGGTTCTTATTGCTAAATTCCTAAAAATCATCCTCTTGTCTTCTTTGTAGAAATTTCAGAGTATTTGGAGTTAGGTTGTTTGTCTTTGTCTTTGTCGTTTTAAATCGTTCTTATCGTTTCTTTTCGTCTTTTCGATTAGGTGTTGACGAGTGTGTTGATCCCGTGAGCGATCCTCGGCACCAATTTGACCAAAGAACAACAAGGCAAGCGGTTTGATCATATCCCTCTATCGTCCCATTACTTTAAAGGTTAATATATTGTTTTACTTGTATGTATGCATGCTATCTTGTGTTAAAGTATCGCTAGCAAGCCTATAGTTGCATAATCTGTAGGAATTGTTTATCCTCTACTACCATGAGCCTAGGTTATTTGTTGTGGTTTGAGCTCGTTGGATGAGCTCTTATCACTTAGTAGTTTTCGTTTTAAGTCGCTTAGACATGCTTAGTTATCGGTAGTAATGGGCGATCATCGACTTAGTCGATGGTCTTGATCACACAAATCTAATTATTACTCCTTTATGTCCAGCACTTGTGCTTTGTTATTTTGTAAAGTCAAAATCTGAAAATAAAAGTTTGATTTGGACTTGGGTATATTGGATGGATGGTGTGGTTTTTGGAATGTGGTAGTATGCCCGAGTCATTATGACCGAGTTACTTGCGCCACCGTTACGAGCAATTTTATGCTAACCACACGAGGGGGATATGGGACCTCTCTTGACTAAGTACTTTGGGAGGTGTTAATTATGAGCTGGTCGGTGGGTATATTTTAAATAAAATGTGTGTGTGTGGTGTTGGGAGGGAGCATTAGCAGACCGGTTAGGCTGTCTAATGTGTCTTTATCCCCGTGGGTTGCGGCTCGTAATTAGCATCATCCATTGGAAATGTCTCGTAGGACTTAGCCGTGCCGGCATACCAAAGGAAGTGTGCTAAATCATGTGGCGAAAAGGCGGTCTAACGTGTGGGTACATTGGTACACCCCTGCAGGGTTAAAACTATTCGAATAGCCTCGTCCTAGGTTATGGACACGCTCGGATACGCCTCGTGAGAACTAGACTACAACCTTTAATTAAAACTTGACATGGGTGGTATGAATGGGTAATTCATGCTATTGGGTTAGTCACTTCCAGGTGGTTCATATGTTGTTATTATCTCGTTGTTACTTCAACAATTAAAAATGCTTTGCCAAATTGCTTTCAATCTATTACATTATTGCAAATGAAAACTTGCTTTATGCTAAAAATGAGTCCAAAGCCTCATCCACTTAAATAAAGCTTGCATGTAGTTAAACTATAGTTCTGTTATACTACACGTCAGTCTTGCGAGTACATTTTTGTACTCATTTGCTTTGCTTAATAACCTTGTTGCAGAGGAGGTAGAGCCCAAAAGGCTTTACTTTTGTGAGCTGTGCGGTGGTTGGGAAAGCGACTAGCTTGGCGGTCCGGTCAGTTGCCTTGTGGGTGAAGGCACACTGGTTGGCTCTTGTTTTGGGCCATCTCTATGGCACTTTTGCTTCCGCTGTTATCTTAGTAGTCTTGTTGTATTTGGCCGGTCGGCCTCTCTTTTGTAATAACTATCCTTTATGTATATTAACTTCTGGTTTGTTGCTTGTTCTGTTCTATGTGTTTGAATGGAATTGATGCAATCTTTTGTAATGAGTTGTGTGTACTGCATTCTTGGGAAGTACATATATCTCGAGGCACGGTTTATTTAGTTGATAATACTAGGGTCAATTGGATGACTAAGTATTATGAGCCTAATAAATCGGGGTCTCACAGTTTAGAAATAGGATTAAATTGTTATCTATTAAATGGTGTTTAGCTTGTAAAATGCATAAGTAATTCTCTGAAGATTATTTTTGAGTGAAACCAACTTTGTTGGGTTCCTCTGTTAGTGAACTAAATGTTAGAATAGGATTTAGGCATGTCACTGTTTTTAAAAGAATTGTGGGTGCATATTAGTTGTGCTCACTTTTCTGTCTTTGAAAAATTATAGAAAATGCATAATAGCTCCAAATGAGGTGAACTCAATTGGGTTGTTCATCTCATGAGGTGCTTGTTTTACAGTAAAAATTTCAGAAGCACCACCTTTCTAGAAAATTTTGCTAAACAATTTAATTTGTGAATAGTAGCAGTTTTGTATTTTTAGGGCTGAGCAGAATTGTTTTGCTCATATCTTTTGCATTGAGAATCCAAATCAATTGGTTCTTGTTGCTAAATTCCCTAAAAATCATCCTCTTGCTGCTGTAGAAATTTCAGAGCATTTGGAGTTTGTTTGCTGTGCTGTCTTCTTGGTTTTCGTCGTTCTCATCGATTCTTTTCGCCTTTTCGTTTAGGTGTCGACGGGTGTGTTGATCCCGTGAGCGAACCTCTGCAGCAAACTGAGCATAACCAGCAAGGCAAGCAGTTTGATCATATCCCATTATTTTCCCATTACTTTAAAGTTTAATACTTTGTTTCACTTGTATGTATGCATGCTACTTTGTGTTAAAATATCGATTAGTTGAGCCTATAGATGCATATCCGGTAGGTAAA
Source organism: Phyllostachys edulis (assembly GCA_036346405.1). NCBI lineage: Eukaryota > Viridiplantae > Streptophyta > Magnoliopsida > Poales > Poaceae > Phyllostachys > Phyllostachys edulis. The sequence goes on from CM070553.1 coordinate 76,411,747, forward strand.
TGTTCATTCTCTACTACTAAGCCTAGGATTATCTTGCTGTGATTTAGAGTTCGATGGATGGACTCTTATCACTTAGTAGTTCACGTTGATAATGCTTAGAAATGCTTAGATAACGGTAGAAATGGGCGGTTGTCGACATTATGTCGATGACCTTGATCACACTAAAATTATTATTCCATTATGTCCATCTTGTGCTTGTTACTTTGTAAATAAACAAAATGAAAACAAAATTGTTATTGACTTGGGCACAATGGATGTTGATGTGATTTGTTGGGTGTGAATGGAATGGTGCCTAAGTCCCCAAGGACCGAGTTACTTGTGTCACTAAGCCAAGCGCTTATGCGTGCTAACCACACCAGGGTATTGGGAACCCCTCTTGGCTAAGTACTTTGGGAAGTGTTAGTTATGGGTCGCTGCTGATGAAACCGTTTTTATAAGAGGAAGAGCTCCCGCAGTTGCTTCGGCTGGGCCGGTGTCTCCTACTCTTCAGGTGTGTGCGGCTCTTAACTAGCATCATTCATTGGAAATGCCTCGTAGGACTTAGCCGTGCCAGCACACCAAAGGTAGTGTGCTAAATAGCTTAGCGAAAAGGCGGTCTGACGTGTGGGTACATTGGTACACCTCTGCAGGGTTAAAACTATTCGGATAGCCTGGTCCTAGGTTATGGACATGCTTGGTAAGGTCGTGCAAGAACTAGACTCAACCATTTAATTAAAACTTGTTGGGTGGTATGAATTGGGTGATTCATGCTATTGTTGTGGTGACTATTGGGTTAGTCACTTCCAGGATTGTTGTTGTCATCTGTCTATTGTTATTATCGTTACTTGTCTCGTTGTTACTTGCAAATTACAAATGAATTGCAAAACTGCTTTGAATCTATTTAAGTATTGCAAATGAAAACTTGCTTTATGCTAAAATAAGTCCAAAGCCTCATCCACTTAAATAAAGCTTGCATGTAGTTAACTATAGTTCTGTTATACTACACGTCAGTCTTGCGAGTACATTTTTGTACTCATTTGCTTTGCTTAATAACTTTGTTGCAGAGGAAGAAGGTGAGCCTCAAGGGCTTCACTCTTGTGAGATGTGCTTCGGGTTTGACGACTAGCTTGGCGGTCCAGTTAGTTGCCTTGTGGGTAAAGGCACACTAATTGGCTTTGTTTATGGCCATCTTATGGCACTTTTGCTTCCGCTGTTTACTTAGTACTTCTGTATTGTTATTTGGCCTATTGGCCTCTCTTTTGTAATAACTCTATCTCTATTTATTTTAACTTCTGGTTTGTTGCTTTGCTTCTGTTCTATGTGTTTGAATGGAATTGATGCACGCTTTTGTAAAGGGGTGTATGTACTGCATCTTGGGAAGTACATATATCTCGAGGCTTGGTTTATTTGTTTTGTGATGCTAGGACCAAGTGGATGGTTAAGCATTACAAGCCTAATAAACCGGGGTCCTCACAGCGATGGTGCTCGATCGTGGAGGAGAAGACCTGAGTGAGTAGGAGGGAGATGGGAGGTAGGGAAAGCGTGAGAAGGTTCAGAAGATGGTGTGGGAGCGATCAATTGGAACAAGATTCACCTTACCGGAGATGGGCACGAAAGGGGTTGATTTCGGCCGGAGCGGGGAAAGAAGCCAAATCTGGTAGCTCCTGAGAACGAAAAGGCAAATTAGGTTAGGGGATAACTTCTTAGTGCTCTAGAACGCGAAGTGACGCGAGTAGCCAAAAGAGAGCGGCACTAGATTGTCGGCGATGAGGTAGCGGTGTCGCGGCCATGCTCCAGAGCTTGAGCTCTCAGCCGTCCCTTTCGGTGGAAGAAGAAAGAGAGCTAGGGGAGTGCCTTGGGGTGACAAATGAGAAGAATTGGAGCTCTAGGGAGGCTTTAAATAGGCGATTGGGCGGAGGTTCCATGAGAGGGAGCTCCGCTCGGGCATGACGCACGACGAGACTGAAGGTTGGTGACAGGAGGTGACCGAGGGAGTTAATGCCGTGCCAAGGGATGGGCGGGGAGCGAGAGATGCGGGCGAGAGGCGAGGCAAAACCGGGGGCACACTCGAGAAACCAGGGATGGAGGGTGAGCTGGCGTAGCCGGAGCGAGCCACGGTGCTCGTGAGCACGGGCGAGCTAGCTAGGCACTGCGACATGGAGAAGAAGACCTGCGGCCGAGCCCCACTCGCCAACGACACGGAGAGGTAAGCGGCGCACGGGGTCAGTTGCTAGTCGATTGGGTCGGGTTGAGTTCAGTCGGTCCAACTGAGTCCAAATAGTAGCTAGGTCTGAGAATTGGAAAATAAGCTAAGAGTTCTAGGGATTTTTGGAGGTAGCTGCTTAACTCCAAAAATTTTATGGGAGGTCATTGACCTTTTGGAATTTTTCCAAAGAAATTTTTCTACAGAAAAGTTCTAAGGTACAGCCTTAGGGTTTTGACCAAGGAACTGATAGGTTTGACTAGCCCTTAACAAATAGCAAATAAAATCTAAAAATTATGAAATTTTTCAGGAGAGTCTCACTAAGGTGATCCGAAGCTAGGAAAAATAATTCCACCAGTAGGATCATAGGATTTTCTTTAAAAGTTTTCAAGGATTATGCTTCTAGTAGATTGAAGCATTAGGTCTTTGAAATTGACAAATCCTTTGAAATAATTCTCAGAAAATTTCAAATGACAACATGAGGCATCAAAAGTTTAAAATTATTATCATTTTCATACATTTGAAATACAAGCCATTGTTTGGGATGTTATAAACAAAAATCCCAAAAATATTTCTATAAATAGCCACCATACCCTCCTAATTTAGCACTCATCCATTCCTCAATCCCTCTTTAAAATTCTATTGTTCAAATTTAAATTCGTTGTGAGATAATTTGGCAAAAAATTTTAAAAAAAAATTGCTAATTTTTGAAAAATTCAAATTTTAGCAGCAAGTCAGCAAAAGAGGTACAATACTGTTTTTTCATATTTTATATTGTTATTATTTGTTATGTTAATATGAAAATAATAGTAGTGTTAGTTTCGATTTTGCAGTTTTCGTTGTGGAAAAATTATTATAGCTTTGCTATTGGTGATTATGGACTTTCACCGGAAGGAGTTGCTTCTATGGAGGCTGCGGTTACCTCAAACCAACCGCAGTTGGAACCACAGCCAACTATCCGTTTCTCGCTCTCAACAATCGCGAAGGCCACGAGGAGTAATCGTCGTTCAGACGGCTGCTACCGCGGTGAGGATGGTGCCCTTGTACTTGCTGTGAGGAAGGTGCCGCCCATCGACAAAGACAGATCGGCGATGCTTGAACCCTCCGCTACTTTGGGAAGGCCGAAATACCTGTCAAGGATAAAACAATTCGGCCACTTCGTAGGATGCACCCGGTCTAGCTTGTCAATGTATGTCCCGGGATTGGACTCTGCAATTTGATGGAGCATTCTTGGGACAAAGTCGTAGACCTCTTCGTAACGGCCAAACATACGCTCTAGGACCTTCATTTACCGCCATACCTTCTTTGAGGATCGAAGCCCACCGTATTGACAACATCTACCAAAAGTAGCTTCAGCGAGAAAGATACATTAGCTACAACGAGGTGGCTTATCAGCTCCGCAAATATATGAGGACGTCAGGTTGCGGTGCCTACGAAGTGGCTCTACAAGCTCGCATGTGTGATTCTTCAGCACCATTATGCGGAAGTCCGTGGTGGCACTCCTGAACCGTTGTGCACGAACCTTGCCAACGCAAGATCCATCTACACACTTGACGACGTAGGTGTCAGGGTTGGACTTGTGCACTCGATACGTCTGACTAATGTTTACGGCGTATCTGGCAATGGCCTGTTGGGCAGCGCTCTTGTTGGGGAAGCGATGCGCTAAGAGCAGAGTATCTTCATTGAACCCCCACTCCGCCTCCTTTGGTTACAGTAGAACCAGGGATGTCGCTGCGATGTCGTCCAATCTAGACGAGACATAGGCAACGTCGGTGGTCACAACACCACCAACTACACCTCCCGTAGCAACTTCTTCATCAGGCTCCTCTCCAGAACTAGCTGTATCCACAGCCTACTCCTCGCTTTCAACCTGCTTGGCAAGGTATTCGTGGCAGTCAATACGGGCTGCCCACCACCTTTCCACGCCTTCGTTCGGCTCGAAAGCCTCCGCACGCCTCCTCAAGTCTCCATCGCCCACTACCTTGCCCACATCTCCGGCAACTGCAGCGTTGGCATCAACTCCACTAGAACCACCCATGGTAGATGATTCCGTCCTCTCCACAAACTGGACATACACCATCGGCCTGGCATATATTGCAGCGGCGGGGTTGCACACAACCTCCATGTAGTTGGTCCATGAAGCATCACTGCTCACCTTGATAAGTTGCCAAAAGGTCTGACCTTCACCACCCACCGAGGCATACAATGCCTCGATGCGTAACTTCTTCCTTCCGGTGTCCCGATCGAACGCGGAATGCACACACCTCCTTAGCTAGCATAGACTTATGTCCTTGAGGCCTGGTGCCCGGATCTGGGTCCGGTCACAATTTGACGGGTCCGCTCCGTACGGCCCGTCGCGTACAAGACCATCGCCATAGAACACGAACAAGTCTTGAATCGACATGTTCAGGGAAGACGGCGTTGGGTTCTACACACAAAATGACAAACATAAATAAATAAATACACTTGACTACGTGATGTTAGTATCAACAAACCATGTGATGTTAGTACCAAATAACATATTGGATTAATTTTGCTCCTACTAATTCACATTTAGTTGAGTATTACAGGATTCAATTCTATATATGGTGTAATACCCCATTTAAAAATTAAACAAATAAGTGATTAGTACTGAAATTAAATAGAATTAGAAAAGAAATGAAAATTCAGAATTTGGAAGGTGTATTAGAACTCGGGCTTTCGGCCCGTAGCTTCATGGTTACTGTAGCGCATCCCTTCCTCTTGTTGCTGCCAAGGAGAATCGAGGAGGAAGATCAAGGAAGAGAGAAGAAGAAGAAGGGAAAAGAGGGGAGAAAGGAGGGGACCATCTTATCCAAGGATCGTTCATCGTTCTCCGGGGTTCTTCAAGGGTAACGAGATGTTTCCCCGCTGTTTAATATTAATTAGATGCGAAATTAGATTATTTAGTTTGGATCGAATTCATTCGGTTGTAAGTTCAGTTCTGTCCAGTAGCTTGCGTGGCATATTTTGGGTTCTTAAAAGCCGATTTGGAGGTGTCCTTCTCCTAGAGATATTTAGATAATGTTCTTAGCTTTCCGTAGCCACCAAGAACACGTAATTCCGACGTACAGATCAAAAGTTATTGTCTGATCTTTACCGCTGTCCTGAAATCCTGACGAGAGTGAACTGTCAAGTTGTCTCCTAAATTATGATTATGTTATTGGCAGATTCAGGGTTTTCACCCAACTAGGTTATTGTAGAAATTTTTATAACCCTTCCAGAATGATAAAGAACTCCTTAATCAGAGTTGTAGATCAAACGTTGTGATATATTCTTTACTGCTATTTTTTTTTCATCTAGACAGAAACTGTCTTATAACTTCATCTACCAGTGAGCAAATTATTTTGGCCGAATTGGATTATCTCGCCAACTAGGATTTTGTGGTTATGTTTGTTAAGTTTCCATAGGATCTGGGCTCACCTCGTTCCGAGTCACAGATCGATAGATATGAGTGATTCCGTGCTGCTGTCTAGATTCAGTTCTGTGATCGTGTTGTCTGTTTTCAGAATAGATCTAATTAGTTAATTCATGAGTTGTCGAGAAGGTGTTGTAGAACGTTAATGGTAGTGTCCTGTACTATGTTGTTCTTATTTCGAGTATATACTTGTGTAGGCGGAGAGGCTTCGGGTTTAGGAGCACCTTCGTTGCCTACTAACGCGTCGCATCACGGAAGGCAAGTACTTTGATGTTCTTATGATTAGAAAATGTTGAATGCTTGATGTTCGTATTGTGTTTTCTATGATCCATGAGAATATTTAATGTTCATGTTCCTTCCATATGTGTTATCTCCATGATTAGAGATGATGTCTTTCAATATTCATATTTCATTTCATGCATCCATTATTCATGTTTCATCCACGGGAGTGGATTATAAAGACCCATCAATTCCAGTACGGGCACGTAAGACCCGCCATTCCAATGTGGGCAGATTTGGACACCCGTGTGAAACGTTCTTCATACGGGACTTGGATCCCCGTATTTTGTTAAATACGGGCTTAGGTGAACACCGACGGGTGTGTCACTAGCTATACCGGTACATGCATGTGTGCAATCCTTTCATTTCATTTAATCCATTCATTCTATTCATTCAAATATTCATTCTGTGTTATATTCATATTCTTCAATGATGTTGTCATGATCATGTTTGTTGTATGTCCAATTATTCACTGTACTTGCTGAGTCTCGGACTCATTCTTGCTTTGTTTGTTTATTTTAGGTGATCATTGATGTTGGCTCAATTGGGAGGGAGTAGACACGCACTACTCATTCACTTTACCATATTCAAGTTCAATATTACAATTTAGTTTCTATCTTTCATTCGTTATTGATGAACTGTAATAAATAAATTTAGATGGTGAATGATACCTAGTGCTATGTTATGGTGATTAAGTATTACTTGTGATCTTTGATCATTCCTTCGATATACTTGCTTGGATTCAGACTATATTCATGCCATGGTTCTATTGAATATTGATCTCTTTATGTCATTAGATGAGATAGTGTTCAAATTCTTCCGCATTATGGTTGTATGTTAGATTATTTATATGACATCTTGGCTTCCGAATAGCTAGGGTGTTACATATGGAGTTCTAAATAAAAACACGGGACTTAAATGAGTAATCAAGTAACAAAATTTTTTAATATATTCTGCAGTTTGCCTATGTAACTTCTTCTGCTCTTGATTAATCTTTCCTAAATGTATTTCATACTTCTATTTCAATAGTAAATAATATCCCACTAGGTCGAATGGTTTGCATAACTACACAACGTTATTTTATTTTTCCAAAAAACAATTCAAATAAATTGTATATTTACATGGTTTCAATAGAGATTTTTCGCCCCTAAACAAATATGCTACCAACCAGATACTACACGCAGCATCAGATAACTACAACATAGTTATATGATGTCGCATTAAACCTTTCTATACATGTGTCTTAGTCTTGGTCTACCTATTTAGATTAGCTTTCCCTCAGATAATACAATGCATGTGCTTACAAGCTCTACCTCTTCTATTCCACACAACATCTACTATCTATGCCATAGTTACAAACTGTCTATTACTCACATTAGGCCTTTCTATACTCGTTCTCTACATTCTCGAGCGGTTCACTTGTTTCACCATTAGGGCAATAATGCACACCATCCTCGGTTCTAATAATTTGTCAATTAACATGATTTCTACTGTACAAAGGACTACTATATTTACGTGCTAATTAACTAACAATGATATCCACATAAACTAAACATTTACGTCAACTAAGCACGGTTACTTAACACATTCTACACAATGAAGAAGCCATTACGATAATAAAAAATAACTACGCTACTTGCATGTGTATTTACGTAATAATGACATGACCACTAAGCTAATTATATGCTAATCAACTAGCTAAAAATAAAACACATGTCCATGAAAAATACCTTTTCATGACGCTCGAAAGTCAATCTACAACCTATACAATTGCGAAACCTCTAGATTCAAATTGAAAATCTCCCAAAATGGCACTCAAAATCACCTTCCTTTTCTCCTCTCGGTCGCTCGTTCGTCGCTGGAAGAAATGGAATGCAAATGAAGAATGAACGAAGTCTTAACACTCAGCTGCCTTCTTATCTCCACGAAAGATGACCAAGAAGCGGCCTTGTGCGAGGCTAGGGCGGTGCGGAGTGCCTGCAATGTGAGTGGCTCGCACGAGGCGGTCCGTGAGTCTTGCGGCGTCTTGGCGTGGCGAAGGGCGGCGCGGCGGGGGCCGCCTCATCTGCGCTTAGCGGCAGAGAAGGCGGGCGTGCTTTAGCTTAGCGATCATGGAAGGTCGCCAATCCCGCCACCTCCCGCGCCAAAGGTTTGGTTCCGCGCTGGCACGACTTTCCGTGATTGTAGGCTACCTTCCATGCTTGGCGAGCGCGGAATGGGACACGCGTCACCTGCACGGCGATTCCGCGCTCATATCGGGTCTACTTTTGCAAATACGGTGGAATGGGGGTTATTTTTGCAATTACGTGGCGCTACAGGGCTAGATAAAAAAAATTCCGCACAAGGGACTCAGTCAGCGATCAAGCTCAATACATGGACCCGTTTGCAGTTGTCCATATTTGCTTTACATCGAGAAGGGAGCCGCACCCGGAAACTACTGTCCACGAATATCAATCTATTAATCTATTATTATTATTATTATTTTGAGAGAGTTATTATAGGGGTGAAACGGATCGGATACGGACGGATAATGGCTCTGTCATATTTGTTTTTATATTTTTTTCTCGGATCCGGATACAAATACCTCAGATACGAATATCGAATACGAATCGAAACGAATACGGTAACATCCCAAAGTATGTTACTAAAAATAAAATTAATAAAGTTATTATTTTATTGGATTTTCCGAGATTTAAAAGAGTTTTCTTGGTTAAAAAGAAAAATAATAAAATAAAGTCAATTATTTAATTTCCTAGTTTTTAATGTCAAAAATAAAATTTATTGAGTTTTCTAGGATTTTATTGAATTTAAAGTGAAAAAGGAAATTTTAATTAATTTCTCGAATTTTATGGATTTTAAAAAGGTTTTTCCTAATTTTTAGAAATTAAAAATAATTTATGTGCAAAAATAAAAACCAACTTTAAGTTGGAATTAATTTTATTAAGTTCAAGATAATTCAAGGAATTTCTGTGATTTTTTCTAGAATTTTTTAACTCTAGTTGCTATTTTCTAAAAGGCTATTTGATTTGTTGCATTTTTTGAAATTTGGAAATCAATTTAAATCTCCTTTTCTCTTTTGGGCTGAAATCCTCTTTTGGGCTGAAATCCGGATATCCGGATTTTGTCTTATCCGGATAATCTGTATTCATATTCGTATCCGTATCCGCCGGATAGCATGCCTACCGTATTCGTTTCCGTTTCCAACAAAAAAATCCGAATCGTTTCCGATTTGAAAATTATCCGAGAAAAATCCGATCTGAGATAATACGAATCTGTTTCCATCCAGATCGGTCGAAAACTATCCAATCCATTTTCACCGCTAGTTATACGCTTGTTATTCTTCTACGTATGACACACAATTGCAACTAGAGAGTGGAATTGGGTGTTCTTTATCCATTGTTCTTGTGATTCCTTCTGCTTTACAGGAGCAACAACATGTCTATTTTGTGTGGTCGAGTAGGCAAGGATAGATGCATGTGATTGGGCGAATTTGAGTACCGCAGGTTACTGTAATCAAGACAGTGGTTGGCGTCGTCATTCATCGGGTTGCACGGATCCAAGTTTTCACAATCCTACGCCGTGAAGATTAGGCATCCCTCGTATCAAGATGTAAGGCCAAGCAAGAATTGGTGATGAGGTAAACATAGCTGCAGTACAACCCCGACAGTACGGTACATAGCTGGGACTACGATCCTCAGGTGGTCATCTATATCGTTTAATTACTTATGAGGATTTACTGTTAGGCTTTGGAGAGTGCCAAACTTGCAATAGGACTGCGTATAATCCTAAATTTTCTACCGTTTCTAGACAGACAACTAGGAATATAGTAAAATACTACAACGAACGTCGTGATAAATTAAAGGAATTATTTAATACGAAAACATTTTTAGTGACCCTAATCTCAGACATATGGAGTGATCGAGCTAAGGATGATTATCTTAGTGTAGTTGCTTATTATGTTAATGACAATTGGGTAATAGAGAAAACAATCATAGATTTCAAATTAATTGATGTAGCACACACGGGTGAGAATGTTGCGGATTGTAGTATAAATTCGTTGAAGACTTTGGTCTTACAAACAAAACATTCTCAATTACTTTAGACAATGCCGCTTTGAACTCTAGGCAAGGTAATTAAAATCGCGATCCTACTCGTAGAGTCTTACGATTCTACAAACCTGTAACATCCCAACTGTATAAACAGGGTTTGTTCAAGTATAATTATATGTGTAGAAATTAAAACTTTTTCTCACATCTTGAAAACCCCTAATCTCTCCTGTGATTCTAGTCCAAGAGTTGTGTAATCCAAAAACACAAGCTCTTGCTGACCAAAAGTCAAACTCCTTTTCCAATTATCTTAAATCTTGTGCCAAACATTTGGAAAATATTTTCCTTGGTCCTAAAACTGATGTGGGACCCCTCTGAAAAATATCACAAGTTGTAAAACTTGTTTGATAAATTTTGGAGGTAAAACAAATCCTTGAACAGCCTTAATGAATTTCCTGAGAAAAATGCGTTGCATAATAACCTCTGGAAGTTTTATGTAAGGTTAATCTCATTGTCAGCAAGTTCCTGTTAAAATTTCATGAATTTTGGAGTTGAATTGCTACCCCAAACAACCCTGCAAAATCTCAGCTGTTGAAATTGAACTTAAAAGCTTACACTGTTCCTTGGCTAGCCACTTTGCAAAGCTGGTCCAGCCCAACCATGTCTGCACTTCAGCAGACCTCCTCTCCACCTTGATCAGGTCGTAGCCGTTGGATTAACATCCAACCGCCACGACTTCCTCCTCGGTTAACACCGCCAGACCTCCCACCTCATTAGGTCTTGGCCATTGGATCAAATCCTACTCGACCTCCCTTGTTATCAAACCTCAAAGTCCACATCCCACCTACATGAGGTCACAGCCATTGGATCAAAAATCCATGGTCGCGACCTCCTCCTCTCAACCTAACTATCGACCTCCTTTTTGCATCGCGGTTGAGGTCGTGGCCGTTGGATTCAGATCCAAAGGCCACGACCTCTAGCAAAATCATCGCACTTCAGACCTCCTCTTTAATTGTTGTGCGCCATTGATTTACATCCAACGACCCACAACCTCCTGCGTTTTAAGCACTCACAACCTCCCCCATCTCGTGTTGTGCACCGTTAGATTAAAATCTACGGTCACGACCTCCTCCTTTCCTCGTGCGCATTAGACCTCCCCTCACAAGACGTGAGGTCGTGAGCCCTTAGATTTACATCTAAAGGCCATGATCTCCCTAGTGCGTTGCAAGCTCAGACCTCCCCTCTTTTGATCGTAACCGTTGGATCAAAATCCAAAGGTCCTGACCTCCCTTGCCTTTTTGCGCAACGCCTCGCACCTCCTCGCCTCTCATCACCATTAGATCTTAATCGATGGCCATAACCTCTTGTGCGCTCTGCCGTAGTGCTAAGACCTCCCCTTTGGTTGTGCGCCCTTGGATTTAAATCCAAAGGCCATGACCTCCCCCTCAGGTTCTGAAGTTCGTGTGCGGTTAAGACCTCACAGGAGGTCCGCACCGTTGGATTGAGATCCAACGCTTTGGACCTCCTGTCCCTTTTCCCACGTCTTTCAAGATTATGGAAATTGGAGGGCCACGACCTCCCTTTCCAAATCGTGTGGCTGGGACCTCCTCCCAGTCACTTAAAACATAACGGTTCAAACTTAAAATCCGAGGGCCAGGACCTCCCCATCCACGTAATCCAACGGTGGATGTGAGATCTTGTTCTTCTCCTACCTTGGTGCTGCGTGCGAGCCATGGCGATGGGCAAAGTCGAGCCTTGTCACATCCAACGGCTCTGTGCTTCGGGGCATTAAATGCATGTCGGTGCTTTTCGCCCCTAGCCCATGCCCCGTCTCGACCTACTCTGTCCTATCCATCTTGTCCAACTCCATGGACCTCCGTGGACCTCCCTTGGGCTAAGCTCACCATGAGCTTAACCCGTGGTCCAGACCTCTTTGCCCTAGCTATAAAACCCCCACTTGTTGCCCTTGGTTTCTTTTTACACACCATTGAGCTTGGCCTTGCTTGTGCTTGGTGAGCATCCCCACCGACCTCCCTTTTGGCCGCCATTGTTGAGAAGCTTGGAGCCCTTGGTGAAGGCCTGCTCCAGTGGCTCCCTCTCAACCTCTTGCGCAATTAAGCTCCCCCAAAATCTCCTGAGTTGAACCTAACTCATTGTTAGGTTAACATTTTCAGGAGAGGGCTAGTGGAGCTTGGAGTTGGAGCTTGGACTTGAAGCAGCGGAGCTTCCCATCTTCTCCAACTCAAGCCATCGCCATCCTCGACCTCCCCGGCATCGTTAGGACCTCCAGGTACTCCCTGATAGTCCTAGGCGCTGGGCACCCGCATGTATGATGTCGCGGAGCTTTTGTTTGGGCATCCACTTGAATGGCAGCTGCGGAGCTTCTTTTTGCTTCTTGCTCTTACCGTGTGATCTCCTTCGCGTTCCTCTCGGCTCATGGCGTTTAAGACCGCCGCCGCCGTTGAGAGGGTCCACCGAGTCAAAGGCTATTGCACACTCGGTGGTACCATTGATGTCGCCATGGCGAGTCAGACGCCGGCGATGACCACATTTTTGAGCTCGGATCTTGTCGGACAAGAACTACTGGCGCTATTGCCGTTTTAGGACCAAGATCCGCCGGGTTTAATGCGCCATCATTTGCTCAAATCATTATAATCATTAGCGTGTCTTAAATCGCATTTAATCCGCCCTCATTGCGCATTTAAGACCTCCGTGCGGACCTCCTCATTGTCCCGCGCATTAATCTCTTGTCCAAACACGTGCGTCGGCGCAAGCACGTGGTCGTGAGCTCTGGGGCGCCCATGACCTCCTCCGAGGAGATCCGGAGCGTCCAAGACCTCCCTTGCGCTTATCGTGGCCGTCCTGACCTCCTTGGAGGTCTGTGGCGTTAGGACCTCCCTTAGGACCTCCCGAGGTCATCTCGACCATTCATGACCTCCCGGGTAGATCTTGACCGTCAAGGTCCTCCTCGGGACGATCTGGACCATCAAAGTCCTCCTTGGAACATCTGGACCGCCCAGACCTCCCTGTGAGGTCTCGACGATGTAGATCTTCCTCGGGGAGATCTTGATAGTTTAGATCTTCCTTTGGAAGATCTCAACCGTTGAGGACCTCCCCCGCGTTGATCTGAGCCGCTTATGTCCTCCCATGTCTTTGTGGGTTTTAGAAATTCCTGTGAAGTCTTAATTATAAGCTGAAATAAGGTATAACTTTAGAATTTCATATCTTTTTCGTTTTAAATCCAAATGAGGTCATTCAAATTGTGTTAGCTCTGTCTTGAACTTGACTTTAATCCAAAAATGATTGTAAGTTGAGTTCAGCTCCAGAGCACAGTTTTGCCATTAGATTTTAAAACTCACTTTAAATATACACTCAAATTAATGCTTAACTTGTAAAGTACATAACCAATGCTCTGTAGATTATTTTTGAGTGAATCCAACTTTGTTAGTTTCCTCTATTAGCGAACTTACTATGAAAATTAGTTTTGAGCCTGTTGCTGTTATGAAAATGAGGACTTGTGCATTATAATTTTGTTCAAGTTCTTGTTTTTGAAAAATGGTAGAAGGTGCAATATAGCTCCAAATGAGATGAACTCAATTGTGTTATTCATCTCATGAGGTGCTGGTTTTACAGTAAAAATCTCAGTGTCACCACTTTTCTAGAAAATGTTGCCTCATAATTAAATTAGTGAATAGTGCAGTTTGGTATGTTTTAGGCTGAGCAGAATTGATTTCATCATATCTTTTGCATTAAGAATCCAAATCAATTGGTTCTTGTTGCTAAATTCATGATAAATCATTGTCTTGCTGCTGTAAAATTTTCATAACATTCGGAGAAGTTTCTCTGATGCGTCTTTTTTATTTTTTCGTTGTCCTTATCGGTTCTTTATCGCTTTTCCGCTAGGCTTCGACATTTGTGGTGATCCCGTGAGCGATCCTCAGCAACAAATTGACCAGCAACAGCAAGGCAAGCAGTTTGATCATTTCCATCATTGTCCCATTACTTTAAAGCTTAATATATTGTTTTACTTGTATGTATGCATGCTACTTTGTGTTAAAATATCGCTAGCAAGCCTATAGTTGCATAATCTGTAGGAATTGTTTATCCTCTACTACCCATGAGCCTAGGTTATTTGCTGTGGTTTGAGCTCGTTGGATGAGCTCTTATCACTTAGTAGTTTACGTTAACATTGCTTAGCCATGCTTAGTTATCGGTAGTAATGGGCGATCATCGGCTTAGTCGATGGTCTTGATCACTCAAAACTGATTATTACTCCTATATGTCCAGCACTTGTGCTTTGATTAATTGTAAAATCAAAACTGAAAATAAAAGATTGATTTAGACTTGGGCATATTGGATGGATGGTGTGGTTTTTGGATGTGGTGGTATGCCTGAGTCAACAAGGACCGAATTCTTGCGCCATTGATCCAAGCAATTATGCGTGCTAACCACACGAGGGGGATATGGGACCTCTCTTGACTAAGTACTTTGGGCGGTGCTAATTGGGGTCGCTCGGTTGGTGTGTTTTAAAGATAAAATGTGTGTGTGTGTGTGGTGTGGGAATGGAGCAGTGGCAGACCGGTTAGGCTGTCCATTGGGTCCTTATCCCCGTGGGTTGTGCGGGTCAAAATTAGCACTGTCCATTGGAAATGTCTCGTAGGACTTAGCTGTGAGCACCCGGATTTATTAAGCTCATAATACTTAGTCATCCAATTGACCCTAGTATTATCAACCAAATAAACCCAGTCTCGAGAGATGTATACTCCCCAGAATGCAGTATACATACCTCACAACAAAAGAATGTATCAATTACATACAACACATAGTACATAAGCAACAAACCAGAAGTTAATATTAATAAGGAAATAGGTTATTACAAAAGAGGGGCCTTCTGGCCAAATAACAACGAGTACAACTAAGATAACAGCGGAAGCAAAAGTGCCATAAAGATGGCTACAACACAAAGCCAATCAGTGTGCCTTAACCCCTAGGCATCGACCGACCGCCAAGCTAGTCGTCAAGAAGGCGCAACACGTAGCTCAAAAGAGAGGCTCAAGGAGCTCCCTTCTTCCTCTGCAACAAAAGCCACAAAATGCCACAACCACGGGCGATGAGTACATAAAGTACTCCATAAGACTTACGTGTGAGATAACGAGAACTATAAATAGCTACATGCAAGCTTTATTTAAGTGGATGAGGCTTTGGACTCATTTTAGCATAAGGCAAGTTTCATTTGCAATAACATAATAGATTGAAGGCAATTTGGCAAAGCATTTTAATTGTTGAAATAACAATGAGATAAATAACATAGTAACAATAACAAGATCAACCTGGAAGTGACTAACCCAACAAATACCACAACAATAGCATGAACTCCCGCTCATACCAACCATGTCAAGTTTTAATTAAAGGTTGTAGTCTAATTCTTACGGGAAATAACCAAGCGTGTCCATAACCTAGGACGAGGCTTTAGAATTTCATATCTTTTTCGTTTTAAATCCAAATGAGGTCATTCAAATTGTGTTAGCTCTGTCTTGAACTTAACTTTAATCCAAAAATGATTGTAAGTTGAGTTCAGCTCCAGAGCACAGTTTTGCCATTAGATTTTAAAACTCACTTTAAATATACACTCAAATTGATGCTTAACTTGTAAAATACATAACTAATGCTCTGTAGATTATTTTTGGGTGAGACCAACTTTGTTGGTTTCCTCTATTAGTGAACTCACTGTGAAAATTGGTTTTGAGCATGTTGCTGTTAGGAAAATGAGGTCTTGAGCTTGCACAACACACAAGGGAGGTCATGGCCATTAGATTTAGATCTAAGGGCAACGACCTCACGTGCGTGGGAGATCTGATGCATAAGACAAGGAGGAGGTCGTGACTCAGGATTTTAATCCAACGGTGCACAACACGAGATAGGGGAGGTCTTGTGCGCCGGATATTTTGAGGAGGTCGGGGTCGTTGGATCGATCCAACGGCCACGACCTCGCTTCGATGGGAGCTTTGCTTAGTTTAACAGTGAGGGAGGTCATGGCCATGGATCTTGGATCCAACGGCTCGACCTCAACAAGGTGGGATGTCAAGTGGTTTGACAACCCGTGGAGGTTTTTGAGATTTAACACATAGGGGAGGTCATGACCGTGGATCTTTGATCCAACGGTTATGACCTGGTGAGGTGAGGAGGTCTTTGCGGTGTTGACCGCGGAGGAGGTCGTGGCGGTTGGATGTAAATCCAATGGCTACGACCTGATCAAGGTGGAGAGGAGGTCTGCTGGGTGCGGACATTGGTTGGGGGACCAAACTTTGCACAAATGCTAGCCCAAGGAACAGTGTAGGCTTTTAAATTTAGTTTTTAACAAATGAAACTTAGCAGAATTATTTGAGATAGCAAATGAACTCCAAATTTGATGAAATTTTAACTGGAGCTTGCTGACAATGAGATTAACCTTGCATAAAATTTCCAGAGGTTATTATGCAATGCATTTTTCTCAGGAAATTCATGAATGTTGTTCAAGGATTTGTTTTACCTCCAAAATTTATCAAACAAGTTTTACATCTTGGGATATTTTTCAGAGGGTCCCACATCAGTTTTTGGGACCAAGGAAAATATAATCCAAATGTTTGGCACAAGATTTAGACAATTGGAAAATGAGTTTGACTTTTGGTCAACAAGAGCCTTGTGTTTTTGGATTACACAACTCTTGGACAAGAATTACATGAATGTTTAGGGGTTTTCAAGGTGTGAGAAAAGTTTTAATTTCTACACCTTAATTATATTTGAACAAACCCTGTTTACACAGTTGGGATGTTACAAAATCTCCTCCCCCCCTTACAAAAATCTCGTCCCGAGATTTGGCTCACTCGGTAAAGAAAGATGGATAGTCCGCACGCAAACGATCTTCTCTTTCCCAAGTAGCCTCATCCTCGTAATGGTTCGACCACTTGAACTTTAAGGAACTTGATGGTCTTATTCCTTGTCCTTCGTTCGGACTCATCGAGCACGCCAGCAGGTGCTCGCGATAGGTCAAATCTTCCTAGACATCGAGAGTTTCCAACGGAGCTTCCTCAGTTGGAACACGGAGGCACTTCTTAAGCTGGGACACATGGAAAACATCATGTACCCCCTCAAGTGCAGCTGGCAACTCCAACTTATAGGCAACAGCTCCTTCTTCTCGATAACGCGTAGGGACCGACATATCGAGGAGCCAACTTGCCCTTGACGCCGAAACATTGATGGCCCTTCAAAGGAGAGACTTTGAGATACACAAAGTCATTAGGCTCAAAATGCAACTCACGCCGACGGCGATCCGCATAGCTCTTTTGCTCGGATTGAGTGCAGGCGCAAACGCCACGAATAAGCCGGACTTGGCGCCGGCCTCATTGATTGAGTCCGGGCCAAAGAGAGGTCTTTCACCGGTCTCTGACCAGTTCAACGGGGTCCTACACTTTCTCCCGTATAAGGCCTCAAAAGGTGCCATGCCGAGACTGGCCTAAAAGCTGTTGTTATAAGAAAACTCGGCGAATGGCAAGCATTTCTCCCAATGCTTCCCATAGGAAAGGACACAAGCACGAAGCATGTCTTCCAAAACCTGGTTGACCCTCTCGGTCTGACCATCAGTTTGAGGGTGAAATGCCGTGCTAAAGGTAAGACGGGTTCCCATAGCCTTTTGCAGGCTATGCCAGAAATGGGAAGTGAAGATGGAACCACGATCAGAAACGATCGTCTTAGGTACGCCATGTAAGCTCACAATCCTAGAGACATAGAGCTCAGCTAGGCGATCGGTACGAATCTTGGTCTTGACTGGAAGAAAATGAGCCACTTTAGTCAATCGATCGATGACGACCCAAATGGCATCATTTCCTTCGGTGACTGGGTAGACGGTGATAAAATCCATCCCGATCGAATCCCACTTCCACTCCGGAACTGGCAAAGGCTGAAGCGGTCCTGCTGGACGCTGATGCTCGGCCTTGACACGACGACACATGTCGCACTCGGCAACGAACTTCGCAATCTCCCTCTTCATTCGGGTCCACCAAAATCTCTAGCGGAGATCTTGATACATCTTTGTGGCCCCGGGATGAATGGATAAAGGCGAATCATGGGCTTCGCGGAGGATTAAATTCCGCAATTCCATGTCCTTTGGAACCACAAGGCGTTGCCCGAACCTCACAACACCATGCTCATCCTCAGAAAAGCACTTGGTTGTTCCGTTCTTGACATTTGCCTTAATGTGGCTCACTCCAACATCCGATCACGAGCGGACTTGATCCGATCTACCAAGGTTGGTTGCACAACCAAGGCAGCGAGGGAACCATGCTCAACTAAACTCAAGTTGAGACGCTAAAATTCTTCCGAAGAGTGGGTCAAGCTCCTCGGGCAACAAGGCATTGCAATGCGGTTTATGACTAAGCGCATCGAAGAACGACATTAGCCTTGCCCGATGGTAGTGAATACCCATATCATAGTCCTTGATCAACTCCAACCATCTCCTTTGCCTGAGGTTCAGGTCAGGCTGTGTGAACAAGTACTTTAAACTTTTGTGATCCGAATACACTTCGCAACGATTACCGATTAGGTAATGTCGCCAAATCTTAAGTGCATGAATCACAGCAGCCAACTCCAAATCATGGGTAGGATAGTTGAGCTCATGAGGTCTCAATTGCCTTGATGCATAGGCCACTACCTTGCCTTCTTGCATAAGGACACAACCGAGGCCTCGACGAGAAGCATCGCAAAAGATATCGAAGCTTCGATGGATATCGGGAAGAACAAGAACGGGAGCGGTGGTCAAACGCTTTTTGAGTATTTGGAAACTTTCCTCACACTCAGCGGACCATACGAACTTCTTGTCCTTCTTGAGCAACTCCATCATCGGCTTCGCGATCTTGGAGAAGTTCTCGATAAAGCGACGATAATATCCCGCTAAACCGAGAAAACTCCGTACATCGGTGACCGAAGCAGGCTGACTCCATGAAAGAACATCGCTGACCTTGCTAGGGTCAACGGCTCGCCTCTGCCGAAAGAACGTGGCCTAAGAAAGACACTTCCTTCAACCGAATGCACACTTGTCAACTTCGTCAGACAACGGTGCTCACGCAGCTTGCTCAACACAAGCTTCAGATGCTCGGCGTGTTCCTCATCGTTCTTGGAGTAGATAAGAATATCATCGATGAAGACCACGACAAACTTATCCAAATACTCCATGAATACCGAATTCATGAGGTTCATGAACAAGGCAGGAGCATTGGTTAAGCCGAATGACATGACGGTGTACTCGTACAAGCCGTAGCGAGTAGAGAACGCTGTCTTTGGAATATCCTTAGGTCGAATCCGAACCTGATGATATCCCACTCTCAAATCAATCTTGGAGAAAACTCGAGCTCCAGTTAATTGATCGAAGAGATCGTCGATGCGGGGCAATGGATACTTGTTCTTTACCGTCACTTCATTAAGTGGGCGGTAATCAACGCACATGCGCAAAGTACCATCCTTCTTCTTTACGAAGATTGCTGGACAACCCCAAGGAGATGAGCTAGGGCGGATGAAACCCTTCTCTTGCAGCTCACTTAACTGCTTCTTCAACTCCACCAACTCGTTCGGTGGCATCCGATAAGGCCTCTTTGAGATAGGGGCGATGCAGGAGCCAACTCAATGACAAACTCGAGGTCTCGAGCGGGTGGCATTCCCGAAGATCTGCGGAAAGACATCAACAAAGTCACAAACTGTTGGGACTTCGCTAATATCTAGAGTGGGCTTCGCTTCAAGCCGAAGAGATGCGGACCTAGCGACTTTAAAAGCTTAACCCGCCACGGAGGAACTAGATAGAGATGAGCTTCTGGCGCAATCGATTTGCCCCATGTGCCGGGACAACCAATCCATGCCAAGAATCACATCAAGACTCATTGAATGGAGAAGGATAAGGTTTGCTAAGAAACCTACCCTTCGATCTCGATAGGAACATCCCTACACTCAGATTCACTCTCAACTCCGAACCAGAGAGCGAATGAGTAAGGGGACCGACAATGGAGAGAAAAGAAGCTCTCCAACAGCAGCAAAAGACTCAGAAACAAAGGAATGAGATGCTCCTGAATCAAACAAGACAGTAGCAGGGTGAGAGTTAACAGAAAGTGTACCTAGCACGACGTCGGGTGCCTCCTGAGCCTCCTCTGCAGTGACGGCGTTAGCGCGACCACTACCCACGCCTTGAGTAGCCGGACGATCTTCTGGTCCTGAGATGCACCACCTCCTGGCCCGCATCCTCCATTAGGACGAGGCTCCTATCTTCTTAGGGCATTGGTTCGCATAATGCCCCTTCTGGTTGCAAGAGAAGCATGTGACCCCGGCAGCTGGGTTGCGAGGGCCGCTCTGCTGACTCGCAGGTGCACGTGACTGAGACACGGCCTGCGATGAACGAGGAACAGCGAGTAACCTCGGGGTGCCAAGAATGAGACCGGTATCCTCGAGACCGCCAAGCGGGACGGAGGAATCGCCTCGATGACTTATGGGCCTCCCACTTGCGCTTGCGGAGTCCATAAGCTCTCGAGCCGCATGCTCACGACGATGGCCTTGTCGACCAAGGTCCGGAAATCAGAAAGTCGACAATGGATAGCTTGTCCTTCACTCCTCGCACAAGCCACGCTGAACTTGGCCTCGCTTAGCCATATCGGTGGCCACATCCTCGGGGAGCATAACGAGCTAGATGGTTGAACTCGAGACATACTCCATGACTGAGCTACACCCTTGCTTGAGAGCAAGAAACTCCTGCTTCTTGATCTCCATCAAGCCGGCAGGGATGTGAGCCCGACGGAAGGCAGTACGAAACTCCTCCCAAGAAATGGTGTGGTCTGCGGGCTGCATGGCGAGAAAGCTCTCCCACCATGACAAAGCCGCACCCTCAAGCCGGTGCGATCTGAGCAGCGCCTTCTCGTGCTCTGGCACTACGCGATCGCGAGCTTCGCTCCACCGACGCCAAAGCCAATCGTCTGCATCCAACGGGTCCTCGACCGAAAAGGTAGGGGCTGAGTACGAAGAAACTCCGCGAGTCCTCCACGCGGTGATGGGCGTTCCTTGCCCAGATCCTCAAGCTCCGGTAAGTCAAGGTGGTGTTGCGCGATGACGCCCAAGAGAACTCTCTGTCATCCGCGCGGTTGCGCCGATCAAGAAGAACCTCGCCATGGTCGGAGGAGGAGGAAGCTCCTCGTCCGGACCAGGTGATCGCCTTGGCCGCTACGAAAAGGCCCGCCATCTGTTACAAGAAATTTTGGTTAGCAACTAGACTCGAAAAACAAAGCCTTTAAAAGAAGCAAAAGCGATCGACTAGGGAATAGAATATCACCCTAAACGAAAGCCAACACAGCGAGTAAATCAACTTTAGAAGCTTCTAAAAGACTCTAAAACAGCCAAGAAGCACCAAAAGAAGCTCAACTTCTCAACTCAACTAACCCGCATCAATGAACGAGTAATTGATCGAGAAGATTAAAATCAGATTGTGAGATGAGATCTAAAACTACTAGAAAGCAAGGTTAATGCAGCGAAATAAGTGTTAGATACATAGCTAACTAGTATCACATCTTACCCTTTTATTCCCACAAGTTTTAATTGATTTAACCTCTCATTTTCTACCCTATTTAGAACCTTTGAGCTTGCTGTCCGGAAATTGACGCTTGCTGTCCAGATTTTGCATCCAAGCTTCCAAATAAATTGGCCATTCCAGAAGCTTCAAAACCTTGTAGATGGGCAGCTAACACTTCAATTTGCCAAACTCATTGATTCCCCAAAACCCCATTAATCGATAACAACTATTTTGTAGAAGGGAAGAGAGGAAAACAACTTTTAAAACTTAAATTAGAGGGAGATGAGAAGAGAAAGCTAAGATAGATGAGGAGTAAAATCTGAGAATTTCCTTAAGCTTTCAAAACTCATTTGACACTTTGAAATTAGGTTTTCAAAATACCCTAAAGACGACCAAGCTTGCGTTACTACGGTCAGAACGGCTCTGATACCAACTTTTGTGAGCACCCGGATTTATTAAGCTCATAATACTTAGTCATCCAATTGACCCTAGTATTATCAACCAAATAAACCCAGTCTCGAGAGATGTATACTCCCCAGAATGCAGTATACATACCTCACAACAAAAGAATGTATCAATTCCATACAACACATAGTACATAAGCAACAAACCGAAGTTAATATTAATAAGGAAATAGGTTATTACAAAAGAGGCCCTTCGGCCAAATAACAACAAGTACAACAAAGATAACAATGAAGCAAAAGTGCCATAAAGATGGCTATAACACAAAGCCAATCGGTGTGCCTTAACCCTAGGCATCTGACCGACCGCCAAGCTAGTCGTCAAGAAGCCGCAACACGTAGCACAAAAGAGAGGCTCAAGGAGCTCCCTTCTTCCTCTGCAACAAAAGCCACAAAAATACCACAACCATGGGCGATGAGTACATAAAGTACTCCAAGACTTACGTGTGAGATAACAGAACTATAAATAGCTACATGCAAGCTTTATTTAAGTGGATGAGGCTTTGGACTCATTTTAGCATAAAGCAAGTTTCATTTGCAATAACATAATAGATTGAAGGCAATTTGGCAAAGCATTTTAATTGTTGAAATAACAACGAGATAAATAACATAGTAACAACAACAAGATCAACTCGGAAGTGACTAACCCAATAGTCACCACAACAATAGCATGAACTCCCGCTCATACCAACCATGTCAAGTTTTAATTAAAGGTTGTAGTCTAATTCTTACGGAAATAACCAAGCGTGTCCATAACCTAGGGCGAGGCTATTCAATAGTTTTATCCTGCAGGGTGTACCAATGTACCCACACGCCGATCGCCTTTCCTTAAAGCACACTACCTTTGGTATGCCTAAGATGGCTAAGTCCTCTGAGACATTTCCAATGGACGATGCTAATTCGACCAAGACAACCCACGGGATAAGGACACAATAGACAGACCTAACCGCCTACCACTGCTCCATTCCCACACCACACACACACATTTTATCTTTAAAACACACCAACCGAAAGCGACCCCAATTAGCACCGCCCAAAGTACTTAGTCAAGAGAGGTCCCATATCCCCCTCGTGTGGTTAGCACGCATAATTGCTTGGATCAATGGCGCAAGAATTCGGTCCTTGTTGACTCAGGCATACCACCACATCCAAAAACCACACCATCCATCCAATATGCCCAAGTCTAAATCAATCTTTTATTTTCAGTTTTGATTTTACAATTAATCAAAGCACAAGTGCTGGACATATAGGAGTAATAATCAGTTTTGAGTGATCAAGACCATCGACTAAGTCGATGATCGCCCATTTCTACCGATAACTAAGCATGTCTAAGCAATTTAAATCGAAACTACTAAGTGATAAGAGCTCATCCAACGAGCTCAAACCACAGCAAATAACCTAGGCTCATGGTAGTAGAGGATAAACAATTCCTACAGATTATGCAACTATAGGCTTGCTAGCGACATTTAACACAAAGTAGCATGCATACATAGAAGTAAAACAATATATTAAGCTTTAAAGTAATAGGACAATGATGGAAATGATCAAACTTCTTGCCTTGTTGTTGCTGGCCAAGTTGTGGCAGAGGGTCACTCTCGGGATCACCACAAATGTCGAAACCTAACGGAAAAGCGAGAAAGAACCGATAAGAACGACGAAAAAACCAAAAGACGCAACAGAGAAACTTCTCCAAAGCTATGAAAATTTTACAGCAGCAAGACAATGATTTATCATGAATTTAGCAACAAGAACCAATTGATTTGGATCCTTAATGCAAAAGATATGATGAAATCAATTCTGCTCAGCCTATTAATACCAAACTGCACTATTCACTAATTTAATTATGAGGCAACATTTTCTAGAAAAGTGGTGACACTGAGATTTTTACTGTAAAACCAGCACCTCATGAGATGAATAACACAATTGAGTTCACCTCATTTGGAGCTATTATGCACTCTCTACAAATTTTCAAAAACAAGAACTTGAACAAAATTATAATACACAAGTCCTCATTTTCCTAACAGCAACATGCTCAAAACCAATTTTCACAGTGAGTTCACTAATAGAGGAAACCAACAAAGTTGGTCTCACCCAAAAATAATCTACAGAGCATTAGTTATGTATTTTACAAGTTAAGCATCAATTTGAGTGTATATTTAAAGTGAGTTTTAAAATCTAATGGCAAAACTGTGCTCTGGAGCTGAACTCAACTTACAATCATTTTTGGATTAAAGTTAAGTTCAAGACAGAGCTAACACAATTTGAATGACCTCATTTGGATTTAAAACGAAAAAGATATGAAATTCTAAAGCTATACCTTATTTCAGTTTATACTTAGGAGTTCACTGGAATTTCTAAAAACCCTAAAGACATGGGAGGTCATAAGCGGCTCAGATCACACGAGGGAGGTCCTCAACGGTTGAGATCTTCCAAAGGAAGATCTAAACTATCAAGATCTCCCCGAAGAAGATCTACATCGTCAGGACCTCACAGGGGAGGTCCTGGACGGTCCAGATGTTCCAAGGGAGGTCCTCGATGGTTCAGATCGTCCGAGGGAGGTCCTCGACGGTCAAGATCTACCCGGGGAGGTCATGAACGGCTGAGATGACCTCGGGGAGGTCCTAACGTCACAGACCTCCGTGGAGG
Organism: Phyllostachys edulis; assembly: GCA_036346405.1. Lineage (NCBI taxonomy): Eukaryota > Viridiplantae > Streptophyta > Magnoliopsida > Poales > Poaceae > Phyllostachys > Phyllostachys edulis. The sequence continues at coordinate 76,436,372 of CM070553.1, forward strand.
TCTCGGCGGCCACGATTTCGCAGGGGAGGTCTTGGGCGCTCCAGATCTCCTGAGGAGGTCATGGACGCCCCAGAGCTCGCGACGCACGCACGTGCTTGGACAAGGGATAAATGCGCGCGGGACAACGAGGAGGTCCGCGGGCGGGAGGTCTTAAATGCGCGCAAGGTGAGGATTAAATGCAGTTAAGACATGCCAATGATTTCAATGATTTGAGCACATGATGAGCGATAACGCGTGGATCTTCGTCCTAAAACGACAACGGCGCCGCTGCTTTGTCGACAAAGACCCGGTTCAAAGAGATGGTCATCGCCGGCGATATGCACCTCGCCGCGACATCCAATGGTACCGCGGTTCGCAATAACCATGCGCACAATGGACCTCCTCTCAACAGCGGCGACGGTTTTGAACGCCATGAGCCGAGAGGACAACGAAGACAAGCACACGGCAAAATCCAAAATGCAAAAGGGAAGCTCCGCGCGACATCCAATCAAGCGTGTGCCCAATTTAAAAGCTCCGCGACCTCATACATGCGGGTGCCCAGCGCTAAAGGACTATCAGGGAGTACCTGGAGGTCCTAAGGTGCTGAGGAGGTCGAGGAAGGGAGGACCGGTGCCGGGGAGGAAGGGTGCTCCACGGCCAAAGCTTCAGCTCCAAGCTCCACTTTGTCCCCCTCTGCAAATGCCCAACAAATCAAGTTAGGACTTGGTCCCAGAGGGTAGGGCACAAATGGAAGCAAGGAGAAAAGGAGGAAAAACTCCAGGGACCCTTGTCCACCGAGGAGCTTCAAGCTTCTCAACAATGGCGGCCAAGAGAGCTTTGGTGGTTTAGAGCTCGCAAGCACGGGGGTGCAAGCAAGGGGATAATGGTGTGCAAAGGAAGCCAAGGAAACAGTGGGGGAGGTTTTATAGCTAGGGCAAAAGAGGTCATAGACCCCGGGTTAAGCTCATGGTGAGCTTAGCCCATGGCTCGGTTCAAGGGGTTGGACAAGACACGAGGCTGACATGGTGACAGGTCTGTGTGGACAGGAGGGGCGGAAGGCTGACCTGCATTTAATGCGGGTCAGCAAAGAGTTGTTATAAGGTACACAGTGGACAGGCTGGGCATTAACTCCCTCGCTCAGGAACACGCATGCGTGACCAAGGAAGGAGGAGAACAGGGGAGGTCATTTTGACCGTTGGATAAGCCACGGGAGGTCTTGGCCTCCGATGTGGTTTTTGAACCGTTACGCCAAATGATCGGGAGGAGGTCCCACCACACGATCAAGGATGGGAGGTCGAGCCCTCCGATTTCCTTAATGTGTAAGCGCACGGGAAAATGGGATTAGAGGTCCAAGGCGTTGGATCTCCATCCAACAGTCAAGGACCTCCCGTGAGGTCTTAACCGCACATAAACTTAAGAGCATGAGGGGGGGGCATGGCCTTTGGATTTAAATCCAAGGGCACACAACCCAAGGGGGGTCTTGAGGCTTTGCGTGAAGCGCGAGGGAGGTCAAGACCTTTGGATTTTGATCCAACGGTGGTGATCAAGACAGGAGGTCTCGAGCCTCGCGTGGCGCAAAGGAGGTCTTGAGCTTGCACAACACACAAGGGAGGTCATGGCCATTAGATTTAGATCTAAGGGCAACGACCTCACGTCTTGGGAGATCGATGCGCATAAGACAAGGAGGAGGTCATGATCAGGATTTTAATCCAACGGTGCACAACACGAGATAGGGGAGGTCTTGTCTTGCCGGATATTTTGAGGGAGGTCGTGGGTCGTTGGATCTCGATCCAACCGCCACGACCTCGTTTAGGTGGGAGGTTTGCTTAGTTTAACAGTGAGGGGAGGTCATGGCCATGGATCTTGGATCCAACGGCTACAACCTCAACAAGGTGGGATGTCAAGTGGTTTGACAACCCGTGGAGGTTTTTGAGATTTAACACATGGGAGGTCATGACCGTGGATCTTTGATCCAACGGTTATGACTCGTGAGGCGAGGAGGTCTTTGCGGTGTTGACCGCGGAGGAGGTCGTGGCGGTTGGATGTAAATCCAACGGCTACGACCTGATCAAGGTGGAGAGGAGGTCTGCTAGGGTGCAGACACGGTTGGGCTAGACCAGCTTTGCACAGCGGCTAGCCCAAGGAACAGTGTAGGCTTTTAAATTTAGTTTTTAACAGCTGAAACTTAGCAGAATTATTTGAGATAGCAAATGAACTCCAAATTTGATGAAATTTTAACTGGAGCTTGCTGACAATGAGATTAACCTTGCATAAAATTTCCAGAGGTTATTATGCAATGCATTTTTCTCAGGAAATTCATGAAGGTTGTTTAAGGATTTGTTTTACCTCCAAAATTTATCAAACAAGTTTTACATCTTGGGATATTTTTCAGAGGGGTCCCACATCAGTTTTTGGGACCAAGGAAAATATAATCCAAATGTTTGGCACAAGATTTAGACAATTGGAAAATGAGTTTGACTTTTGGTCAACAAGAGCCTTGTGTTTTTGGATTACACAACTCTTGGACAAGAATTACATGAATGTTTAGGGGTTTTCAAGGTGTGAGAAAAATTTTTAATTTCTACACCTTAATTATATTTGAACAAACCCTGTTTACACAGTTGGGATGTTACATTAGCCGTGCCGGCATACCAATGGTAGTGTGCTTAAAGGAAAGGCGGTCTGACGTGTGGGTACATTGGTACACCCCTGCAGGGATAAAACTATTCGAATAGCCTCGTCCTAGGTTATGGACACGCTTGGTTATTTCCTGTAAGAATTAGACTACAACCTTTAATTAAAACTTGACATGGTTGGTATGAACGGGGAGTTCATGCTATTTGTTGTGGTGACTTGGGTTAGTCACTTCCAGGTTGATCTTGTTGTTGTTACTATGTTATTATCTCGTTGTTATTTCAACAATTAAAATGCTTTGCCAAATTGCCTTCAATCTATTATGTTATTGCAAATGAAACTTGCTTTATGCTAAAATGAGTCCGAAGCCTCATCCACTTAAATAAAGCTTGCATGTAGCTATTTATAGTTCTGTTATCTCACACGTAAGTCTTATGGAGTACTTTATGTACTCATCTCGCCTGTGGTTGTGGCTTTTGTTGCAGAGAAGAAGGTGAGCTCCAAGAGCCTCACTTTTGTGCTATGTGTTGCGCCTTCTTGACGACTAGCTTGGCGGTCCTGTCGAGATGCCTAGGGTTAACGACACCCATTGGCTTCGTGTTATAGCCATCTTTATGGCACTTTTGCTTCATTGTTATCTTAGTAGTACTTGTTGTTATTTGGCTAGAAGGCCCCTCTTTTGTAATAACCTATCCTTTATTTAATATTAGCTTCTGGTTTGTTGCTTGTTCTGTACTATGTGTTGTATGGAATTGATACATTCTTTTGTTGTGAGGTATGTATACTGCATTCTGGGGAGTATACATCTCTCGAGACTGGGTTTATTTGGTTGATAATACTAGGGTCAATTGGATGACTAAGTATTATGAGCTTAATAAATCCGGGTGCTCACAAAACCCACGACAGCCTGTCGATCCAAATCGCACTGTGAATCGGAATCAGGTAGAATCGTGGTAGAGTCGCGATCCAAATAGTAGAATCATGTAGAACTGCATAGTAGAATCGTGGTATAGTCGTTAGACACTTAGGGCATTTTTTTTGCTTTTGTTTTTGCAATTTTTTTCAGAGGCCAGGCTTTGTTGATATTAATTTTTGAGAATGAAATTATAAATAAATAGGGAGCATGCAAAATATTATATCAGTGTGGTAATGCTAGTACAAATATCTATATTATGACATGAGCAATCTTGAGCTTAATAATGATAAGTTATTTTTATTCTGGAATATGTATAGCTGTTTTGAAGGAACATGCAAGCGTTGCAATTAGATATTGATTTACAAAAGTTGTGAACATTTCTCATGTAATTGTAGTAAACTAGTCATGGTCATTGGCTATTCTCCTATAGTTAATAATTATATCACCCGTCATGTCAGTACCATTATGTTTTTCTGTTGTGCGGTAAAAAGTGTTTTGTCCCTTTTTCAGTTATAAGTTGTAACACCCTGATTTTTAGAGCCTTTTGAAAAAAAATTTAAAACAAAAAGAACCATTTGGTTTTGATGAGAATTCAAAGCTTAACCTGAGAATTTCAGAATTTGAAGTGTTTAAAACGACTAAACTAAACTTCAACTAATCCAAAGCTTGGTTCTTTTGGTGTTGCTCTAGCTCTCTGGAACTGTCTTTTCTTTTCATGATAGGATCTCTTTTCCTCCATCCTATTTGGACATTCTTTTAGGTTCAAACCTTTCCTCTTGTTTGACCTCTGATATTGCTTTCCCTTGTCTGTTTGGGTCTCCCATTTTCTTTGGAGATCCCTCTTTGTAGAAACCTCCCCTTTCGTTAAGATCACCCTTCTGGTCTAGCCCATCCTTTGGGTTAGGACCCTCCTTAATCTCAATTGCAGTTTAAACCTCCCCTGAGGTTTAGACTTTCCTTGTAGCTAGACCTCCCCAGAGGCCTAGTTTGTCCTTGCCACTAGACCTCCTCTGAGGACTAGATTATCCTTGTGGTTTAATCCTTCCCTCTTATTTGGACACTTCTTAGGTCCAGACCTTCTTTTTGGTTTGGATCTCTTTGAGTCTCTTTGTTGGCTTGAATCTCTTTTTGGTTCAACCCTCTTTCCCTCTTTGCTCATTTGAACCTCTTCGAACTCCATTGAATATCTCTCTAGTTCATCTAGACCTTCTTGTGTCCATTTGAGCTTCTCCTTGCTTTGATCTCTGAGAATGTTTTCCCTCTGGAAAATCCATACCGCGCCAATTCGGTGTTACCGCCCTTCAACCCACGGCCATACCGCTCCACGGGAAGTCTAGCTCTCCTTTTTCATATGTTCTCGAATTTTCCTATCGCAGTGTTGCTTATGGTGCTACCGGATCGCGGTAGTACCGCTTCCAAGCCACGGTATTACCGTTCCGTGGAGACCCTCAAAACCGTGGTTGAACCTCCTTGAACCTCTATCGAAATCTCAGCCGTCGGGATCTCCCCTTTGTAGATCCTGACCGTCAAGACCTCCCTTGTGAATCCCCTTCGTTGGATCTTTCTCTGGGCTTGGACCTCCTTTCCCCTTTGTGTGGTCCAATGCGATTGCTTTGCACAATTACTTGTGGACCATTCGATCCATTTTGATGGCTCGATCTAGGTGTAACGCTCGCCCGTCCTAACGCTCCTAGAGTGTGGATCGTCCAATCCATATCGGACGGCTTGGCCAAGTTAGCTTGTTCGCTTGGTCCGAACGGCCCAACCGTTCTAGGCCGTTCGATTGAAATCTAACCGCTCCTGTTCCTCCCACCTCTTAACTCGCTAACACTCACCTCCCTTGATTGGATCTTGATCGCTAAAGACCTCCCCTTGGAGATCCTAGCCGTCAAGACCTCCTTGATCAGGTCTTGACCGTTAAGACCTCCTTTTGGGATCTTGGCCGTTAGGACCACCTCCGGTCGTGCCGCTTCGTAAGCCCGGTACTACCGCTGCCAGCAATTTCACTTCAATCCTTGAACCTCCTTAAAATGCAATCGGATCTCTCCGCGTCCTTCAGGACCTCCCTGTGTCCTCTAGGACCTCCCCTTTCCTTATTTGGACCTCCCTGTGTCCTCTAGGACCTCCCCTTTTCCTTATTTGGACCTCCCTGTGTCCTCTAGGACCTCCACATTCCTTATTTGGACCTTCTTGCATCCTTCAGGACCACCCCATGTCCTTTAGGGCCTCCTCCTCGCCTATTGGACCTCTGTGTGCCCTTTAGGATCTCCCCCATGTTTATTCAGACCTCCCTCGCGTCCGTTCAAGCCTCCCACGCAGTCCAGACCTCACCCTTGTTAGATCTAACGATTCGGATCTCTCCTTGGTTAGATCTAAGGGTCCAGACCTCCCCTCTGTTAGATCTGACCGTTAGGACCTTCCCTTTGGAGATCTTAACCGTCCAGACCTCCCCTTTGTAGATCTGACCGTTAGGACCTCCCCTTTGGAGATCCTAACCGTTCAAACCTCCCCCTTTGTAGATCTGACCGTTAGGACCTCCCCTTTGGAGATCCTAACCGTTCAGACCTCCCCCTTATTTAGATCTGACTGTTAGGACCTCCCCTTCGGAGATCCTAACCGCTTAGACCTCCCCCTTTATAGATCTGACCGTTAGGACCTCCCCTTGGAGATCCTAACCGTTCAGACCTCCCCTTGATTTAATTCGACCGTCAGGACCTCTCCCTTGTTGTGTTCTTTGGACCTCCTGTCTGCAGGACCTCTCCTTGAGCTTTGACTGGCCCCATTTGGCAGTCACACTCCTATTTCTTTATCCTTTGACCATGTCCTTTGCGCATGGGAGACTCCCCACATTTAATGCCTATTGTGTCGCATTAAATGCTACCACTTTTTACCCATACCGAGCCATTTTTTGTCTAATCTTTCACCTGCTCCTATCATTTGTGTCACCAGCCCTTGAACTTGTGTACCTTGGAAACTCCGGTGGCTCTGGCTATATATAGCTTAGACAGCCCTTCCTCTCTCACTTTCTTCCTCACTTCCCCTTTCTGGCTCAACCGAGCAGTCCTTGGACCTCCCTCCAAGCTCTTGGGACCTTCTCCTGATCGCCTAACCTCTCAGTTGGTTTTATATTGGAGTTTTATTGGAGTTTCTTTGGATCTTGCTGGAGCTCTATTTGAGTTATTTTGTTTTTCACCGTGTAGACTACGAAGGCCGTGAGGAGCGAGAGTTCCTTGAAGAAGAATAAGAAGAAGCTCAAGACTTTGAGCAAGGCAAGTTGCACCCTTGACCATATTGCACCTATTATTTCAAGATACTTATGCTCTATTTCAAAGATGTATGCATGCTTACTTTTACTAAGTTATTTCACTGCCTATCTTTCTGTTCGTAGCTATGCCTAATTCCATTGTATGGCCACTGTCTATGTTGAACCAACTTCACTGTCACCATAGATAAAACCTGGTTTATACAATAATGAGAACCAATGGCTCTTGAAAAATCCAAGCTTAGACTTGCTTAGACCAAAATCTTAACTTGGGATCTATTTTTACTCTCAGACCCAAAATATCCAATGTTTTTAAAGCCATGACATTGGGTTGTCATGGAGGTTTTGATAAATGGTTTGGAAAAACAGAAATGGAAAAAAAATGGATTTGGTCTTAGGCGGATTGGTTTGTTTTGCTGGTGCATGTCTATGCACGGGCTCAACTCGGGTAGGGTTGAGGCCTAGGGGTTTTGTGTTAGCCGCCCAAGCCATATAAGGACCGGTCTGCGAGCCGCATCTTGCTAGCCACCATCGTACAACCACATGTCCCGAGAAATGGGCAAAGGGACCTGGCCGACTAATTTGTAAAGCTTCATCACGGTTGATCCTGTTGATGCGATGGGTAGTCATGTTACAACCTTTGTAGTCCCACCTGGCGCAAGAGGGGGCCTAAACCCTGCGGATGGGTAATCCAAAGGGGGTGAAACCTTAGCGAGGGTGGACCGCGTTGGAGTAATGCTTTGTAAAGGCCTTGTCATGTGCTCTAGACCTCTCACCAAAGGAAGTGTGAGGTGACATTGACGGATGCCAAACAAACTAGAGAATTCATGTCATGTAGGTAAAGGTGTACACCTCTGTAGAGCGTAAATCTATTCAAATAGCCGTGTCCACGGTCATGGACATGCTAGCAAAGCCACTCAAAGTTAGCTCTTGGTTTTGGTTTTTCAAAGGACTTATGAAATTGGTTTTGGATTTCTATCCAAATGGTTGATGGGCGGGGAGCCATGTGACAGGAGGGTATCTTCACACTTTGTGATGAATGTTATTGTGACGACCCACCCTGAGATATACAGCAAAGGTCCGGGAGGACCCCCTTTTTTTTTGAGCTGCGGTACTACCGCATGAAGGAGCGGTAGTACCGCTTGGTGCTTCCCGAGGAGGTCTACCAGGCCTCCCAGAGGTCCTCAAGACCTCCCCGGAGGTCTTGGCCAACAACCACCCGGTGAGGTCTACCAGACCTCCCAGAGGTCCTCAAGACCTCCCCGAGGTCTTGGCCAACAACCAAAGTAGCACCTCTAGGTATATCATCGGGGAGGTCTCGACAGATCTCCCGGGCTAAATACTCGTAGGACCTCCTGGAGGTCCCGCCTGCTGTCGAGCTAGTCCCAGAACAGATTGGCTAGCTTGCACAGGTCTAACACAAGTGTAATCAAATCCATACAACAAGCTCAAAGAGACAACAGACCAAAATAACACATATATTAACAAGTGGCCTTATGGCCAAGGTTTGTACAGGGGTGCCACTCAGGGCAACAACAAAAAGAACAACAACACAGCGGAGGCAAAGACATAAACACAAGGTCCATTTGGCCAGCCCACAGGCTACCAAGTGGAGGACGCCACCTACCACGCAAGGTCTTCAAAGGTGCTCCCCTCCGGAGAGCACTCGACCACCTGGAACTCCAACCTCTGCTGATCAAAACAGCAGGGCACAAGCCAATGAGTACTTTGAATGTACTCAGGAAGCCATGGGTAAGGTATGCAAGTAGTATTATGCACGGCTTGCCAATGAGAGCTGTATGGTTAGTTTGCAGAAAGCCAAGTCTGACAGTAAATAATATAATAGATTGCAAAGCTCAAGTTTAGAAAACATAATACATAAGTACATTTGATTTTCAAAGGGGACAGTGAGCACCCACTCACACCTAAGGCACCAACCCAAACCTCTCTGGAGCACCCACTCCAGAGCACCACAAGACCAGCCCCTGGACCACTTTGTGAGCCAGCCATGACCCCTCTGGAGCCGGCCAAGGTCTCTTCAAGGTAAAAGCCATGACCTCTCACCAAAGCGCCCAGGAGGAACACCATTTCACAAACAGAATTCTACCCCTCATTCAAAATCTCCGGGCATGTCCATAGCCGAGGACGCGGCTATTCGAATAGATTTACACTCTGCAGAGGTGTACAACTTTACCCACAAGAGGTAGTCGCTTGATATTACACACGTTACCTTAGACATGTGAATCAAGTGGAGACTACCACCGGCTTTACAAAGATCACCCCAACTTAGCTATGCACGTTAAGGTTTCGCCAACTCGGTTGTGCGATAGCACTGGTGGCCCCTCTTACGCCAGGCCTTCAACGACTCATCTACCACGTAACCAAATCAGACTTCTCTAGTTATTGCTCCCTGGCCACCCCATAATTGACATGTGGTTGCACGGTTTGGCCTGCATCAATGGCTCCCAAGGTTCGATCCTTAAATGGTCAGCCAAAGCGAGGCATTCCACAACCCAAATGTGACCCGGCAAATAACTTGGGGCACCCAGTGACTCCATGGTCGCAACCCTGGATCACCTGTGACTCCATGGCAACAACCCCGAGCACCCACTACTCGCCTCGCCAACTCGCCCGAGCAAGAACAGCTTTTAGGTTCACCTGGCCAAAGACCACCCAGTCTTGGCACAACATATTTTAAAGTGGTCTCGCACCACAAACAACACAACTATGGTGCAACCACGATTAAACTTATCGATGGCACCAACCAAGGTTCCATAATTCATCACCAAGATTAAGCAATATTGATGATTCATGAGGAGACCAACGTCTACTAGAGCAAGGCTAAGCAGGAACGATACCCATGTTGGCAATAGCAATAAGAGGCCAACTAACAGTACCATCCTAAGGCTATCAAAAGTAACATGTCAACATGTGGATTACCAAATAAACAAAGAGGCAATAAAACCAGTAGGTATTTAACTAGAGCCCAAACCATTTTATACAAATAGCCAATGCATGTTGTAGTAAAACAAGGTACTTTTTGTAAAGATAGGTTCAAAATGATCAAGGACCACGACTTGCCTTCAGTGGCGAGCTGCTGAACTTCAACCGGGGCTATTGGGTCACCGAGCTCCTTAGTGCCAACGGAATCTACACGGCGCAAAAAGAAACAACTAAATAAAGCAGCTCCAAAAGGAAACCGAAGAGAACTAGCAAGAACAGAAAGAAAAGATTCACAGAAGGGGAGGTCCAACAAGGGGAAAGAGGTCCAAAACCGAAAGGGTCCCAGAGGAGCAAGGAGAGCTTCTCCAGAACCGAGAGGAGAAGAGGAGGAGAAGAAATGACGAACAGGGAGGAAATGGGTGACCCTGGTGCTCTATTTAAAGAAAAAGGGAGAATAGGAGCACCATCAAAAGGGACGCCCAGATTCAAGGCATTAGTACAAAAGGTACACTACCATAAAGTACGAAAAAGGATAGCAACAGGGCTAAGGAGGTGACAAAAGGTAGAAATAAGTACAAAAGTAGGTGACAGCATTTAATGTGACTCAACCCACATCAAATGCACTTAAGGCCATCAAGGAGCTACCAAAGGTGCATGCACCACCAAAGGGCATGGTCCATGGTCCAAAGAGGAGATCCAAGGAGGAGGTCCAAGGAGGAGATCCTGCGAGGAGGTCCAATGAGGAGATCCACGGAGGGGATCCTACGGGGAGGTCCTGCGAGGAGGTCCCACGAGGTGGTCCAACGAGGAGGTCCAAGGACAAACAGGGAGGTCTGAGGGCAGGAGGTCCTGAGACAAACAGGGAGGTCTAGACCATAAAAGTCTAAACACAAAGAGGAGGTCTGAACCTAAGGAGGTCCAAACGCAACAGGGAGGTCTGAACCTAAAGGAGGTCCAAACGCAACAGGGAGGCCTGAACCTAAAGGAGGTCCAAACGCAACAGGGGGGGTCTGAACCTAAAGGAAGTCCAAACGCAACAGGGAGGTCTGAACCTAAAGGAGGTCCAAACGCAATAGGGAGGTCTGAACCTAAAGGAGGTCCAAACACAACAGGGAGGTCTAGAGGTCTACGGACAGGAGGTCCAAAAGACACCACACAAGGAGGTCCTAAGCAAAAGGGATACTCAGGACAAGGAGGGTGGTCTTTACAAAAAGACCAGCAAGGATCGAGGAGGTGGTCCTTGCAAAACAGCCAGGAAGAGGTCCTGGGAACAAAGGAAAACGCGTAGCAAAGCAGGGCCGTCCGATTAGAATCGGGCAGTCCAGAAAGGAAAGGAACGTTCGGACCATCCAAACGTTATATCTCAGTTGAGCCGTTCGATATAGATCGGGCGACCCACACACCTGAGAACGTTCGGACCGGCCGAACCTTTCATCTCGATCGGGCCATCCAAAAAGGATCAGACGGCCCACGAGTGAGAAAGGCGCGGGATTGGCTCGGACAGCGCGAGGGGCGAGGGAGGTCCGAAACCAAAAGGAGATCCAACGGAGGAAAACCAAAGGGGAGGTCCGGAACGGTCAGATCAAGACCAAAGGAGGTCCTAACCAAAAGATCTACAAGGGAAGGCCTTGGACGGCTAAGATCTCCAAAAAGGGGAGGTCCTAACGGACGGATCTACACAAGGGGGAGGTCTGAGTGGCTAAGATCTCCAGAGAGGAGGTCCTAACGGCCAGATCTCAACAAGGGGGAGGTCTGAGCGGTCAAGATCTCCAAAGAGGAGGTCCTAACGGCCAGATCTCAACAAGGGGAGGTCTGAGCGGTCAAGATCTCCAGAGAGGAGGTCCTAACGGCCAGATCTCAACAAAGGGGGAGGTCTGAGCGGTCAAGATCTCCAGAGAGGAGGTCCTAACGGCCAGATCTCAATAAAGGGGAGGTCTATTTGAACCCAGGGGAGATCCAAATAGGCAAGGGAAGGTCCTAAAGGACGCAGAGAGGTCCGAAGGACAAGGGGAGGCCCGAAAGGACTCAGGGAGGTCCGATTGGGCTTGAAGGGAGTTCAAGGAGGGTTCCAAAAGGGCACTGGGAGGTCCAGAGGAACTCTGGGATGCCCAAAAGAACTCAGGGGGGTTCAAAAGAAAGGTGAGAGGTCCACGGGGAAGGCCAAAACAGGGAAAGGGGTCTAGATAGAAGGAGATCTAGACAGAGAAAGGTTTTAGGCCGAGAGGGAGGTCTAAACACAGAGATTCAAGTCAACAAAAGGGGAGTTTTGAACTAAGGAAAGTCCAAACAGAAGATACAAGGAAAAGGTCCAAAGATCAAAGAGGTTTGAAACACAAACCTGAGCTGGTCTAAACTCAAAAAGAGAGGAGTTAGACCAACAAAGGGGATCCGAGTAAGGAAAGGTCTAGCTCAAAGGAGGTCTGGGCCGATAAGGAGAGAAAGAAAGAGAAGAGGCACCTGCATACGTAAGAGGTCTGGGAAGGAGAAGCCAAACACAAAGGCACACAAAGCAAAAAAGGGAGAAAGGGAACACTCCAACAAACTCCCAAAGGAAACCGAACTGACTTAGTTCAAGTTTGGTTTAGTCATTTAAAGCTTCTTTTGAAAACTCAAGTTAAGCTTTGAACTCTCACCAAAACCAAATGGTTATTTTTAAAAGCTTTTCAAAACTCCGGAAAAACGGGACGTTACAGTTATCCAACTGAAAACTGAAATTTGGAAAATGGATTTTACCTATTGTAATTGCCTTGGAACTTAGTACTTGTAATTGAAATAAACTTGGCTATACGCAAATTAACCATATTATGCCTTCCTTTGATATATCCATTATGCATGTCATTTTGCTAATCCACGGGTGTAACTTACGAGCACGGTAGTTGTGCTCATTCTTGCTTGAAATTGTCTTTTGAGCAGGCAAACAACTTGTGAAGACCTTGCTGTGGACCAAGTGGTCCTAGACGACTAGGATTGCGCCCTCCAGCCGATTGCCTGTGGTGTATCGGGTGGCCTATGTTTTATTCTTCCGCTGTGTTCTAGCTGTTGGCTTGTAAGCCTCTCCTTTGTAAATAACTTTGTTGGTATTAATAAAGATCTCGTTGAAGTGTTTGTTACCACTTGTATATACTGTGCTGAGCTAGCTGTTGATCCTTGGGACTAGCCCTCCACGACCTCCCTCGGGACTGGTCGTGGGAGGTCTTGGGGCCAGCCCTCCATGACCTCCCTCGGGACTGGTCGTGGGACGACTTGGGCCACCACAGGTCTCACGACCTCCTCATGATTGGTCCTTCGACCTCTCCTGAGTTGGCTCGTGGCTGTGGGGATCTCCCAGGGCCTCTCGCTTCCCTTGGGACTCCCTCGGGTCTGATCTCCTGACCTCCAAGCGGTTCTACCGGACCTCCTAGGCGGTCCTAGAGATCCCCTCGGGCGGTCCTACCGGGTCCCCTAGAGCGGTACTACCAGACCTCCTGGGAGGTCCTGATGGACTTTCCGAGAGGTCCAGGAGGACTACTCGGGTGGCCCCGGGTTGGGGTGTTACATAAGTAAGTGGTAAACTGATGAGGACATCGACCCTAAGGATGCAACCACTGCTTCGACCTGCTGCACTGCATCCTCTACTTCAACAACATCCTCTTCGATAGGACTTTCGGCTACTGCAACACCATATTACCCAATTGGATCGTGCTACGTCTACATGCCATGGTGCTACATCTACATGCCATGGTACTATGTTTACATGCCATGGTGCTATCAATGTGCCAATCAGAGTTCAAGCCGATACATTTTGGTCGATCAATTCGAATCACCGACAAAGACCGACTTCAAACATCCATAACTTTCACATACGGTGTCTGTTGGAGGTCCACGAGTACTTGATGGAAAGCTGATTTCGTCCTCTTTCCAACGGATCTAGCCTCACCTCCAAAACCTTCTGAACTGATCGTAATCATTAAAAGAAGGCGCCATATCACTTGTTTGGGCCAAACTGGGCTTTGTAATCATACTGAACTTGGCCCATCTACCGGCGGCCCACCCCGCTATTTCTTTAGTTTTGTGGCTCCTCGTTCCCTATTTAAGGAGACCACAACCCCTCTAGTTTTTTTGGATTTTGTTTAGTTAAAAGTTAGCCTTGTTGCAACTTCGTGTATTGGCTTGTGTCGACTAGACCAACCATAATACCGCTTTCGAAATCCCAATTCCAATATTTCAATCTTTATTTGCAATTTCAGATTGCTTTATCTTGTTCTTGCGTACTTCTTCAGTGTATGCAGGAATCGACCTTCGTGGTCAGGTCAACCGGGTATTCGTGCACGGTTGATAACGACTTGTCAACCAGTTCAGCGATTGCGTGGTTTCGAGCCTTGCGTGTTCGTAGCCAGGATCGTCAGTGTTGAGTGACGCCTACCGGACTTATCGTTCTCATCGAAAGATCGGGCCAACAAATCAAACCTTAGGGTTCATCAGGTGGTATCAGAGCTTCAGTTCATCGGTGAGAATTTTTTTTCCTATAGTCCATATAGCCGAAAATCAAAAAAATTAAGTTTAGTTCATCGTCCAAGCCAATTTGTGCCTTTGCAATTTGTTCTGTTTAGTTTTGTTTTGTTGAATTGTCGTTGCATCGTCGAGTCATTGTACTGGTTTCTTGTCTAGATTGGTCTAGTTTAGTGTCTTGTTGCAAATCGTTCTAGTTCTGTTCTTCGATTTTGTCGCTACTCGCCATACAAAAAAAAAAGAGGTGTGCTGTCGCATTAGGGCTTGAAGAGATACAAAAATAATTATCAGATCTTTTCGCCGCCGCCACGCGTAGCGCCTTCCTCTCCGGTCGCAAAGAATAAGATCTCCAATTCGCCGCCTCGTCCGTCGCCGCTTCGTCCGTCGACAGCGATTTAAGCCACAGCAGCGCAGCGATCTCCCGTCGCACATCACCCCCGAGGCGACACGGTGTCCTTTTTGTCCGCATGCGGCAGCGAGTTGCGGGATGACGCGATCTCGTTTTTCCTATTGCTTCAGCTGAACAGGAGGACGAGTTGGTCTGGAATTGCTCGGTCCCGTGGCTCAAACCAATGCGTCGGAGGCTCGGATTCGCGACCATCTGATCCGCCAAACCAAACCAGCAGGCTCAGGTCCCCTCAATTATTTGTTTATTCAAATCACCAAGCTAGCTTTTTGGTTCTTGCGTGAGTCCTCAAGTTGTTTTGATTTTGTGCTTCGTTCCACCCCATGCCTTCAGGTTCTTGGTAGTTTGGAGAGAAGAAAAAAAGAGAAGGGGAAAAAAGATCGCATCAGAAGACGCGGTTTCGCTCAGAGACGCGTTGGTTATCAGAGCAGTAGGAAAAAAAAAAAGCCCTTGCGGTTCTTGGGGTTTTCCGAGAAAAAAAGGAAAAAGAGAGAGAAAAAAGAAAAGAAAAAGGAAAAGAAACAGAAGAAAAAAAATCAGAGCTACCTCGTTTCATCCATTGCTCGCTTGCTTTGATAGTTCTTGTGCTGGCCTTCCGTTGTTGCGACTAGTCGTTCTTGCGACTTGCTCTAGCTAGACTTGGTTTAGACTAGGACCAGCACTTGTGACTAGTACTTTGAACTGTTTTTCAACTTTGCATACTGAATTGAATAATTGCTATTCCTTTGCTACATACTAACCTTCCGAGCTCCACTTCCTACTAACTCAAGAAAGCCGCTCCTCATAATCGTTAATGATCGCAAGTGAGAGTATCACGAACCAGCCACCGGTTGTACCACTTCCTTGCTGCATTGGTAAGAACTTGTAAGAACTGGGTATAAGTTTGAGTGTGAATGACTTGTGAAACTTCAGAACCTAGTAGTTCATAGGGACATATACACTGTGATTGGTTCTTTGTTTTCTACTAACAATGACAGGGTCACATGGATCTACACATGGTGGAGACAATAACGACCACTCTTTGGGGCATACTGGTGAGGGATCTTTTACACCTCGCACGAGAGAGCTCGTGCAGCACATTGAGCACTCGCTCGGTGAGAGTGTTCGCGATGCCTTGGATAAGATCAATGACAATCTCGTGGCACTCCACACACGCGTTGCGCTCCTCGAGCATCAGCCACTTGCTGACAACAGGACCCATGATCATGAGCCAAGAGTGGAGGATGAAAAGCATCTAGGCCCCTAAATGTTATTTTGGTAATTAATGACAATATGTGAATATGGGATTAACAAGTTTATTGAGTATTTACAAGGTTAAGTCCCATTGGTGTACTTGTTAACGCAAAGATGCATGCCAAAGGAGAAAATGAAGATCCACAAGGCTTAAAGATCTTTTTCTATTTTACCGGTCTTGGGAGTTTGGTTGGAAGACCGGATTATAGGATAAATGCCGTACTATTAAGAGGGATCATGGCTAGTAGCTTGATAGCATGTTCTGATGCAATATGGATCAACTTAAGATCATGCATGCATACTTTAACTTGAAATTGATTTAAAAAATTCTAAGTCTTCTGTTCAAAATCGGTAGTACCGCAGTTCATCTTGCGGTCGTACCGCTCGGTGCGGTATGACCGGTCTCTACTCGGCGGTAGTACCGCATTTTGAAGGGAACAGCCAATTAAATGTTGAAGCGGAACAACCGAGTCCTTAAACGGTCGTACCGCAGTGCGGTCATTCCGTATTTTAGTTGGCGGTTCAATTAAACCAGAAGAGTTGCAAATTGCCTCAGACTTTCTCATGGAAATCGGTCGTACCACCCGTGACTAACGGTCGTACCGTTTTGCGGTTGTTCCGATTTTTATGAGGCGGTTCAATAAAAACAGAACCAGTGTAAAATCTGCTCTGAAACTTATCTGGAATTCGGACGTTCCGTTTTTGGGAACGGTCGATCGCCTTCGGTCATTCCGATTTTATATGGCGGTACAAAATTCCGAACCAAGGCAATCCTTGAGTAAATCGCGAAACCCTACAAACGGTCGTACCGCTCGTAAAAACGGTACGACCGGGGAAATCGGACGTCATCAAGACGTTTGCTCGCGGTCGTTCATTGGAAATTTCAACGACTACTTTTTCCTTTTTAGTATCTGGTCTAGCTGCTGATCGTGTTTCGATCGAGTTCGATCGTCTTCGCCACTTGCTCGCGATCGCATCGATTTCGCCTGACTTCTCTGGTTTCACTTCCAACGGTCATAATTGCTTGTGGGGGTTATAAATACCCCCCCAACTGCTCAAGTCAAGGCTGCTAGTGCACATTTGACATTTATAGAGCCTTTGAGAGCCTTTGCATTCACTCAACACTCAAATTACTCTTGTGCATTCATTGTGAGGTTGTTGAGATACATTCAAGTGCATTCATACTCTTAGTTGATCCATTTGCACTTGAAGTGTGATCAAGCGAAGACGTTGGTCTATTACTCTTGGAGTGTTGCCGCACTCCTAGGCGGTTGGTGGTGAAGCGGTGATCTCTTCAAAGGAGATTGTGAAGAGGCCTTGCAAGCTTGTGAGTGGTTTGGTGTTCACCATCTCCTGAGCGGAGAAAGAACAACCATAGTGATTTGAGGAAGGCTTAATTGTGGAGCCGGCTTGAGACGCCAAGTTTCCTCAACGTGGACTAGTGAAGACCGGCAAGTCTTCGATACCACGGGAAAAACATCGTCGTGTCCTTGTGGTTATTTCTTGTCTTTACTTTCCGCATTTATATTTCTAGCATATTATTGTGATTGTCTTGTTTAGCTAGAGGTAAAACTTGTTTAGACTAAGTAATTAATTGGATAAATTGTTAATTTGTTAAAAAGTTTAAAAACCTCCTATTCACCCCCCTCTAGTCGGTTATCCTTGATCCTACAAGTGGTATCGAGCTTGGTCTCTCATTGATTTAGACTTAACCGCCTAAGAGAGAAAAGGATGGCTAGTGAGGAATTGCTTTAGGAAAGGCTCCTTTATTTGATGGCTCAAATTATGCTTATTGGAAAATTAGAATGTCAATTTATTTAAAAGCCATGAGTCCAAGCGTATGGAGAATCGTAAATGAGGGTCACGTAATGCCTCTTGATCCACTACATCCCACGGATCAAGAGACGCGAATGCTCATTTAGATGCTCAAGCTATGAATGCTCTCTTTGGCGCTTTGAACGCGATGAATTCAATAGAGTGAGCAACTTGGAAAGTGCTCATG
Source organism: Phyllostachys edulis (assembly GCA_036346405.1). Taxonomy (NCBI): domain Eukaryota; kingdom Viridiplantae; phylum Streptophyta; class Magnoliopsida; order Poales; family Poaceae; genus Phyllostachys; species Phyllostachys edulis. Next base: position 76,454,235 of record CM070553.1, read on the forward strand.
ATATTTGGACCACTCTATCGGAAATTCATGAGGGTACATCCACGGTCAAAGAAGCCAAATTGCATAGGCTTCGGATCAAATATGAGACATTCATGATGTTGCCTCATGAAAACATCAATGAGATGTATTCACGACTCAACAACATTATGAATGAGCTCAAAGGCCTTGGTACTAACCTTCTTGATGTTGATATTGTGCGCAAGATGCTTAGGGCTCTCCCGGACAAGTATGAGACGTTGGTGACTCTATTTCTCAACTCACCCGAGTTGACAAGGATGACACCAACAGGGCTTTTGGGCAACCTCATCACAAATGAGTTGTTCAAAAAGGACAAGGAAGAGCTCTTGGAAACATCCTCCTCAAGAAAGAAGATCACCGCTTTCAAGGCCAAAGCGGAATCAAGTGATGATGAAGATGAAGAAGAAGATACCGATGAGGAGTATGCACTCCTTGTGAGAAAAATGAAGAGGTTCATGAAGAGACGCCCAAATAGAAGCTATAACTTCGACAAGTACAAGAAAGGGCAATCCTCAAATGATAAGAAGCGTTATAGCAACATCCGATGCTATAATTGCGAAGAGAAGGGGCACATTGCTTCTCATTGTCCCGAAAAGAAGGATGACAAGGAGAAGTCATTCAAGAAAAAGGAATACAATGGCAAGAAGAAGCTTTTCAAGAAGCTTCACAAAGGTGGCAAGCATGAAGCCCATATTGGACAATGGGATTCAAACGATGAGTCAAGCGACTCCGATTCCGATGAAGAAGAGTCCCCCAAGAAGAAGGGACTAGTTGGCATTGCCATCAAAGAAACTCCATCAATGTTCTCCACTCCTACTTGCCTCATGGCAAAAGGAGATAAGGTAAAATCCATTATTAATGATGAACCAACATATGATGAATTAATGGATATGCTTGATGATTTAAATGAATATCTTGGAAAGGAAAAATCAAAATATAAGGTCTTAAATAAAGAATACAATATTCTAAAAGATTCTTATATGGAACTTAAGGAAGCACACAACTTGCTCATTCAAGAAAATTCAAATAAATCGTGTTCAAGTATAGGAATCACATGTGATATTATTGATAAAATGCCTAGTATAGAAATTGCTAAGACTAGTGCATCTACTTCATGTGATGATCTTCTTGCTATGCCATGTTGCTCTAATATTGATGCTAGTCATAATAGTGTTGAGCAAAATGATTCAAAGCTTGTTCATGAGAACAATGAGCTAAAAGAACAAGTGACCAAGCTAAGTAAGAGCTTGGAAAGATGCTTCAAGGGCAAGACCACTCTTGACAAACTTTTGAGTGAGCAAAGGTGCTCATTCAACAAAGAAGGTCTTGGGTATGTGCCTAAGAAAGGTAAGAAACCGCAAACATGTCCACAAGATTTGTGAGGCAAAATGGTAAGTATTGTTATAAATGCCGGGAAATAGGACATGTGCAACAAGATTGTCCTAAGGGTAAGACTCCATCCATTGGAATATATGATTCTTGCTACATGCTTAAAAAGTCTAAGGATGGTAAAATAATTGCTCGTTTTGTTGGCACTTCAATTTTGGGCGCTAAAAGAATGCTATTTGGGTGCCTAAATCCTTGGTCACTAACCTCCAAGGACCCAAACAAATTTGGGTACCTAAAAGGACTTAATTTCTTGTTTTGTAGGTGAACTATAAAACCGTGGAAAACATTGGATGCTTGATAGTGGATGCACACAACATATGACCGTGATAGAAAAATGTTCACCACATTCGAGAATGGTCAAGGAATTGAAAAGATCACTTTTGGAGACAATAGCAAAGGAAAGGTATTAGGATTGGGTAAAATTGCTATCTCAAATGACCTTTCCATTTCTAATGTTTCTTTAGTAGAATCATTAAACTTTAACTTGTTATCCGTTGCTCAAATTTGTGATCTAGGACTAATTTGTTCTTTCTCAAGTGAAGGTGTTACCATATCTAATGCAAAGGATAGCTCTTTAGCTTTCAAAGTCTTTAGATTTGGAAATCTTTATTTGGTAGATTTTGGTTCAAGTGAATCTTGTTTAAAAACTTGTTTAATGGCAAAAACCTCATTGGGTTGGCTTTGGCATAGAAGGCTAGCTCATGTTGGAATGATTCAACTCAAAAAGATTTTCAAACATGATTTAGTTGTTGGCTTGAAAGATGTGAAGTTTGAGAAAAATAGACTTTGTAGTGCTTGTCAAGCCGGTAAACAAGTCGCTAATTCTTATCCTTCCAAAAGTATCATGTCAACTTCTAGACCATTGGAACTCTTACATATGGACTTGTTTGGGCCAACAACCTATAAGAGTATTGGAGGTAATAGCTATTGTTTAGTCATTGTGGATGATTACTCTAGATATACATGGGTATTCTTCCTAGATGACAAAGGTGAAACCTCCGGATTTTCAAAAGATTTGCAAAAAGGGCCCAAAATGAATTTGATTTCAAAATAAAGAAAATCCGTAGTGATAATGGTTCCGAGTTCAAAAATACCAAAGTTGAAGACTTTTGTGATGAACTTGGAATAAAGCATGAACTTTCCACAACCTACACTCCGGAGCAAAATGGAGTAGTAGAAAGGAAAAATCGTACATTGATTGAAATGGCTAGGACAATGCTTGATGAATATAATACTTCCGATGTCTTTTGGGCGGAAGCTATAAATACCGCTTGTCATGCCATAAATCGCTTTTATTTGCACCGTCTTTTGAAAAAGACTTCCTATGAGCTTCTTGTAGGAAGAAAACCGAACATCTCTTATTTCTGAGTTTTTGGTTGCAAGTGTTACATTTTAAAGAAGGGTGTTCGCTCTTTCAAAATTTGATAGTCGTTATGATGTTGGTTTCTTGCTTGGTTATTCTTCAAATAGCAAGGCTTATCGTGTCTTCAACAAAAACTCCGGTTTGGTTGAAGAAAACACGATGTGCAATTTGATGAAACTAACGGCTCTCAAGAAGAGCATGAGAACTTGGAAGATGTAGGTAATGAAGCCTTAAGAAAAGCAATGGAACATATGCAAATAGGTGACGTCAAGCCCAAGATGATCCAACATCCTCCACTCAAGTTGAACCAAAATCATCTCATACAAATCAAGTTCAACTTAGTGAGGAAAACGATAATGAAGATAATCAACCATCCAACCAACCACCAAGGATTCATAATGCAATTGCAAAGGATCATCCAATAGATCAAATATTGGGTGGCGTAAGTAAGGGTGTTCAAACTCGCTCTCGTATTGCTTCTTTTTGTGAACATTACTCTTTTGTCTCTTCTATTGAGCCAAAGCATGTAGAAGAAGCACTTGAAGATCCGGATTGGGTGAATGCTATGCATGAAGAACTCAACAACTTCACCCGAATGAAGTTTGGACATTGGTGGATCGACCTAAAGAGCACAATGTTATTGGTACAAAATGGGTCTTTAGGAACAAGCAAGATGAGAATGGTTTGGTTGTTCGAACAAGGCAAGGTTGGTTGCTCAAGGGTTTTCACAAGTTGAAGGTTTGGATTTTGGTGAAACCTTTGCTCCGTAGCTAGGCTTGAATCAATTCGGATATTACTTGCTTTTGCATCATGCTTCGATATTAAGTTATTTCAAATGGATGTTAAAAGTGCTTTCTTAAATGGTGAAATATCCGAACTTGTCTTTGTTGAGCAACCTCCCGGTTTTGAAGATCCTAAAAATCCAAATCATGTCTATAAACTCTTCAAGACGCTCTATGGTCTTAAACAAGCTCCTAGAGCATGGTATGAACGCCTTAGAGATTTTCTAGTCTCAAAAGGATTCAAAATCGGGAAAATTGATTCAACGTTATTCACTAAAGTCATAGATAATGATTTCTTTGTATGTCAAATCTATGTTGATGATATTATTTTTGGGTCTACTAACCAAGATTTTTGCGAGGAATTTGGTGATATGATGTCTAGGAATTTGAAATGTCCATGATTGGAGAATTAAGCTATTTCCTTGGACTTCAAATCAAGCAACTCAAAGATGGGACTTTCATAAGTCAATCGAAGTACGTGAAGGATTTACTTAAAAGATTTGGCATGGAAGACGCAAAGCCCATCAAGACTCCCATGGCTACAAATGGTCACCTTGATCTAAATGAGGGAGGTAAACCGGTAGATTTAAAGCTTTATAGATCCATGATTGGTAGTTTGCTTTATCTTACCGCATCTAGGCCCGATATCATGTTTAGCGTTTGCATGTGTGCACGTTTTCAAGCATTTCCAAAAGAGTATCATTTAATGGCCGTTAAAAGAATACTAAGATATTTAAAGCATTCCTCTAGCATTGGCCTTTGGTTCCCGAAAGGTGCTAAATTTGATTTAATTGGATATTCGGATTCAGATTATGCGGGTTGCAAAGTGGATAGAAAAAGCACCTCGGGTAGTTGTCAATTCTTAGGAAGATCTCTAGTATTATGGTCATCCAAGAAACAAAACTCCGTAGCATTATCCACCGAAAGTTTAATATGTTTCATGAGGAAGTTGTTGTGCTCAATTGCTATGGATGAGGCAAACATTGATGGATTATGGAATAAAATTTGATAAAATACCTCTTTTGTGTGACAATGATAGTGCCATGAAAATTACAAATAACCCTGTTCAACACTCAAGAACCAAGCATATAGATATCCGTCACCATTTCTTGAGAGATCATGTGAGCAAGGGAGATATTGAGATTAGCCACATAAGAACCGAGGACCAATTAGCGGATATTTTCACCAAGTCATTAGATGAAGGCCGCTTTTGCAAATTGAGGAATGAGTTAAATATAATAGACTATTCAAATGTTGTTTGAACTCCTGCATCATGATTGTGTTTCATTTGATGTTATTTGAGTATTTTATGAAAATATTTCCCAAATCTTTATTAAAAATTAGCTATGATCATAAAATCATGTTTCTTAATAGACAATAGTCTATTCTATGCACAATGATCCTTAATGATATTTATTTGAGTGCAAAACTAGGGATCATTTGCAAAATTATTTCAGTTCCTAGAAAATCCAGAAGTTCCCAGGATAATCGGAACGACCGTAGTTGTACGCACGGAACGACCGCTGTGCGGTACGACCGGCGTTATAACAACGGTACGACCGGAGAGCGGAACGACCGACGGTATTTGGTCGGTACGACCGCGACGGTTTGAAAGAAATTCTAACTCCTTTGCGGTTGCGTTTTTTTTCTCTCTCTCCTTTTAACCCACGAACGGCACGACCGCTCTTTTTCCTTTCTCTCACCCGCGCCCGTGCGTTTCCAAACCCCTCTTCTAATTCACTCCAAATCTCCCAAAATCCTTTGTTTCTTCGTATTGGAAGCCTCTCCAAGGTTCATCTCCTCCGATCTCAAGATGCCTAGGATGAGGGTTGCGACGAGGAAACCAATTGGACTTCCTCGAGGACAATCTTCTCCTCAATCTTCTGCGGCTCCCTCGCAATCGCCTCTTCGTCGACGACGGTCAGCTCCAGTGCGGCAAACTCGCTCAGTCCGTCAAAAGGTCGTACACGGCAAAGGAAAAGGGCCAGCTCCAGAATATGAAACAGAAGCAAGTGAGGATTATGTCTCCGAGGATGAGACTCATTCTGAGCCCAATTCTGAAGAAGAAGGCACTTTTGATAATTTAGGAGAATCTCCACCACCTCCACAAGATTTGAGACTTCTTTCAGCAGATGACTACGCAATAAAAAGGCATGTCAATCAATATCTTCTCAAATCTGACTCGGTAAATCCAAGGTTTCATCTTGTTTTCAAGAGCAAGTATATGAACAACTTTATGGAAGAAAGCAGAAAATTTGTCGATCATAAGTGGATTAAGTGGACTCACTTAAATGATTTGGACAAATATAGTGGAGTATATCGAAGTTCTATGATGTAGGTCTTCACGACCTTGTGGCTTTAAAACAAAACTATGATGATGAGCTTATTCGACAGTTTTACGCCACAGTTCATGTGTCAGCTGATCTACAATCTTTTAGGTGGATTTCTGTGGCTAGAGATTTGCAAAGTACAAAGGAAGAATTTGAGCAAATCTTAAGAGTAAGATCCAGTTCTTGGGAGAAAATCTTTGATAGTCCACTTTACTTGCTCTCGCTTGGGGTGATTATTATGACTCAAATGTCAAATTCAAGCTAGGAACCATCACCGACTTAAGCCTTTGCGAGCATAATTAATAGGATTATCAATCACACCTTTTATCCTAAGAGCGGCAATTTTGATGCTATCGGGACATGCTCGAACATTATAGATCATATTATGCGAGGCATAAAATTTGATGTTGTGGATGTTATCCTTCAGGGCATAGTCTCATCCAAGAATGATAGAGTCAAGAGAATTTACTATGCACCTTATATTATGGCTCGATTTACGAGAAGATAACATATCATGGTGGTCTTGGTTCAGTTCATAAATCTTATAGACCACGAGACAAATTCCTCCTCCTCGACAAAGCTCTTGAGGATGATCCCATCACGAGGCGGTGCCTACTCGATCCCATTATCAATGAAGGCTCTATTGCACGATTCTTCGAATCAAGAACTCATTCTTAGTGCTTTGCAAGAAATAAAGGCTGAACAGGCTGAATTTCAGAATGAGACTCGAGGGAGATTACTTGAGATGGAGCAGACTCAGAATGACTTCTTCGATGAGACTCATAACAGGATGGCTGCACTAGTAGAGAGCATGACTGACATAGAGGGAATTTTGAAGACTCCACAGCGCTTTACTCGACGGCCTCCTATTTCCAGGCCATCTCCTGTGCCTCCTGTCCCTCCTCCAGCTCAGCTCTGAAAGACCTACACCTCAGATACGCCTGCTCCTGCTACTTCTCCAGCTCCATCACCGAGGTCATGACTCGGTTTGACTTTCGTTAGAGACCTCTCCTTCGTTCCTTCACTTCTCCTCCAGAGCAGTCACGCTACTCAGACTCCGCTCACTTGGTCACATTTCTCAGATGTTATCCTCCTCCTCAGACCCGACTCCTACTCCTGCCAGACCCAGCTTGCTCATGACGTTGTTCCTCCTCCTCGTGATCCCACTATCTCGAGTCGTTTTTGGTACCTTGATGCCAAAGGGAGAGAAGTGAAAAGATATAGAAGACATAGCTTTAGGGGAGCAAGCGCAAGCTTTTGCTATATATGGACTTATGTAATGTTGAACTTATGTGCTTGTAATAGTTTAAAATATCGCCACTTAACTTGTTGAACTTGTTGGATGTTTTATTATTATCTTAAATGCAATCATACTTATCGTTATATCTTACTATTGCATTTCCTCAAGTTCAAATTTGCTAAAGAAACTCCGCCCAAATTTCTCATATTTTCTACAAAATACTCTATCTCTTTTTGCACACATTTAGGGGGAGCTTTCTTTAAAATAGACTTAACAAGAAAATTATTCTCATACATTCTCTCATGCTTATTGCAAAAATTGTTTTATTGTTAAGCCACAAATAGAATATACAATTATGGTATATTCAAACTAATCTTTCTCACATATTGTTAGTGTTGTCATCAATTACCAAAAAGGGGGAGATTGAAAAGCATCTAGGCCCCTAAATGTTATTTTGGTAATTAATGACAATATGTGAATATGGGATTAACAAGTTTATTGAGTATTTACAAGGTTAAGTCCCATTGGTGTACTTGTTAACAAAGATGCATGCCAAAGGAGAAAATGAAGATCCACAAGGCTTAAAGATCTTTTTCTATTTTACCGGTCTTGGGAGTTTGGTTGGAAGACCGGATTATAGGATAAATGCCGTACTATTAAGAGGGATCATGGCTAGTAGCTTGATAGCATGTTCTGATGCAATATGGATCAACTTAGGATCATGCATGCATACTTTAACTTGAAATTGATTTAAAAAATTCTAAGTCTTCAGTTCAAAATCGGTAGTACCGCATGATTCATCTTCTTGGTCGTATCGCTTCGATCTTGATATGACCGGTCTCTACTCGGCGGTAGTACCGCATTTTGAAGGAACGACCAATTAAATGTTGAAGCGAACGATCGAGTCCTTAACGGTCAGATCTGCAGATCTTGATCATTCCGTATTTTAGTTGGCGGTTCAATTAAACGAAGCGTTACAAATTGCCTCGACTTTCTCATGGAAATCGGTCGTCTGCTTGTGACTAACTGGTCGTATTGCTTTCTTGCGGTCGTTCGATTTTTATGAGGCGGTTCAATAAAAATGTAACCGATGTAAAATCGCTCGAAACTTATCTCGAATTGGACGTTCGTTTTTGGGAGCGGTCGTCGCGCCTCGGGTCATTCCGATTTTTATATGGCGGTACAAAATTCCGTAACCAAAGCAATCCTTGAGTAAATCGCGAAACCCTACAAACGGTCGTATCGCCTCGTAAAAGCACGATCGGCCAAAATCGGACGTATCGCGACGTTTGCTGCGGTCGTTCATTGAAATTTCAACGGCTACTTTTCCTTTTTTAGTATCTGGTCTAGCCGTTGATCGTGCTTCGATCGAGTTCGGTCGTCTGAAGCCACTTGCCTGCGGTCGTACCGATTTCGCCTGACTTCTCTGGTTTCGCTTCCAACGGTCATAATTGCTTGTGGGGGTTATAAATACCCCCCCCCAACTGCTCAAGTTAAGGCTGCTAGTGCACATTTGACATTTATAGAGCCTTTGAGAGCCTTTGCATTCACTCAACACTCAAATTACTCTTGTGCATTCATTGTGAGGTTGTTGAGATACATTCAAGTGCATTCATACTCTTAGTTGATCCATTTGCACTTGAAGTGTGATCAAGCGAAGACGTTGGTCTATTACTCTTGGAGTGTTGCCGCACTCCTAGACGGTTGGTGGTGAAGCGCGTGATCTCTTCAAAGGAGATTGTGAAGAGGCCCTGCAAGCTTGTGAGTGGTTCGGTGTTCACCATCTCCTGAGCGGAGAAAGAACAACCATAGTGATTTGAGGAAGGCTTAATTCGTGGAGCGGCTTGAGACGTCAAGTTTCCTCAACGTGGACTAGTGAAGACCGGCAAGTCTTGATACCACAGGAAAAACATCGTCGTGTCCTTGTGGTTATTTCTTGTCTTTACTTTCCGCATTTATATTTCTAGCATATTATTGTGATTGTCTTGTTTAGCTAGAGGTAAAACTTGTTTAGACTAAGTAATTAATTGGATAAATTGTTAATTTGTTAAAAAGTTTAAAAACCTCCTATTCACCCCCTCTAGTCGGTTATCCTTGATCCTCTGAGAGGACCCTCCCTTTCATTGACACCACCTCCTCGCTGCTTTCCACCACCACCGCGGTCCGCTCTTGGGCAGATGAGGTGGAAAAAGAAGATGTGAACAATTACACTACTGATACGGAAACAGATGGAGCCAATATGCACAATGATCGTAACCATCGTCGGCTTTGTCACAATCGTCAAGGTATGGGACAAAATCAACGTGAGGTACGTGACCATAATGATGCATTTGGTAAAATTAAATTCACTATGCCTTCTTTTGCGGGAAAATATGATCCTGATGCTTATCTCACATGGGAGCTTACCGTAGAACAAAAATTTGCTTGTCATGAATTCCCTGAAGATAAGAAAGTTAGAGCTGCTACTAGTGAGTTTTCTGATTTTGCATCTATTTGGTGGAGTGAATATGGTCGTACTCATCAGGACATACCTAGAACATGGAATGCTTTGAAAAGAGCAATGAGACATAGATTTGTACTTCATATTATTCTCGAGATTTGCTGAATAAATTGCAATGTTTAAGACAAGGTAGTAGTTCTGTAGAGGATTATTATCAAGAATTGCAAACTAGTTTATTGCGTTGTGGTTTAGATGAAACTGAAGATGCTAAGATGGCTAGATTTTTAGGAGGTTTAAACCGAGAAATTCAGGACATACTTGATTATAAAGAATACAATTCTATCACTCGTTTGTTTCATCTTGCTTGCAAAACTGAAAGAGAAGTGCAGGGTCGACAGTCTCGCCCTAGGGGCAATTTTGGAGGATCTTTTGCAGGTCGGCCGAGTTAGCAACAACACGTGGCACCCTCCTCAAGCCGTGCGCCCCCTTCTGCCCCTTCCACTCTTGTGCATGTCCCTAATGCAAGCAAATCAACAAAGGTACAAGTCCCTACAAAAAGTGCTTCGTCCGTTGCTTCGACAGGGCGATCTAGAGATGTACAATGTCACCGTTGCAAAGGATTTTGGGCACTTGATGCGTGATTGCCCAAGTCAGCGAGCTTTACTTATCAAGGACAATGGTGAGTACACTTCAGCTAGCGATATTGAGGAAGAACAAGTTTTGGTTGCAACTAACAATGCAGGTGATGAAACTGAGGAAGAACATATAAGCCATGAGGCCTCTGACATGTACCAAAGCTTAGTTGTCCAGCGTGTGCTAAGTGCCCAAATGGAGCTTGCTGAACAAAATCAACGTCACATTTTGTTTCAATCCAAGTTCGTCATCAAGAAACGTTCATGTAGAGTTATCATTGATGGCGGAAGTTGCAACAACCTTGCTAGCATAGACATGGTCGAGAAGCTTGGCTTGATCACAACACAACACCCTCATCCTTACTACATTCAATGGCTGAATTCTTGTGGTAAGTTGAAGGTGACTAAACTTGTGCGCGTACATTTTTCTATTGGATCATATCATGACTATGTTGATTGCGATGTCGTACCTATGCAAGCATGCTCATTATTATTAGGTAGACCTTGGCAATATGATAGATATACTAAACATCATGGTAGATCTAATCATTATACTTTCACATATAAAGAAAAGAAAATCACTTTACATCCAATGTCTCCTGCTGCCATATTACAGGATGAATTAGAAAGATCTGAGAGAACAAGTACGGAGAACACAAAAGATGATCATAAGATTATAGCTCCAAGTGAAATTAAATTGAAAGCTCATGTTATGTTAGCTACAAAATCTAATTGCATTGACATGGAAAAACATGAATCTGAATGTCATACTATGATTTGCAAAGAATCTCAGTGTCCATTAGAAGAAGTGCATGTTTCTTTGCCTCCTGTTTCTACTAATCTTTTGCAGGAGAGTGATGACTTGGAGAAAACAAATGAGTCGAGGACGACTCAAATTCAAGAAAGGGAGGATGTTGAGGACATCGACCCTAAGGATGCAACCATCGCTTCGACCGGCTTTGCCGCATCCTCTACTCAACAACATCCTCTCCGATAGGACTTTCGCCATCTTGCAACACCATATTACCCAATTGGATCGTACTACGTCTACATGCCATGGTGCTACGTCTACATGCCATGGTACTATGTTTACATGCCATGGTGCTCTGCATGTGCCAATCAGAGTTCAAACTGGATACATTTTGGTCGATCAATTCAGAATCAGCTGACAAAGATCGACTTCAAACGTCCATAACTTTCACGTCGCGGTTATGCATTGGAGGTCCACGAGTACTTGATGGAAAGCTGATTTCGTCCTCTTTCCAACGGATCTAGCCTCACCTCCAAAAATCCTTCTGAACTAATCGTTATCATTAAAAGAAGGCGCCATATCACTTGTTTGGGCCAAACTGGGCTTTGTAATCATACTGAACTTGGCCCATCTGCTGGCGGCCCACCCTGGGCGTGGTTACTGTTCACTTGAACAGTACACGCCCTTTAGTACCACTCCGCTATTTCTTTAGTTTTGTGGCTCCTCGTTCCCTATTTAAGGAGACCACACCCCCTCTAGTTTTTTTGGATTTTGTTTAGTTAAAAGTTAGCCTTGTTGCAACTTCGTGTATTGGCTTGTGTCGACTAGACCAACCATAATACCGCTTTTGAAATCCCAATTCCAATATTTCAATCTTTATTTGCAATTTCAGATTGCTTTATCTTGTTCTTGCGTGCTTCTTCGGTGTATGCAGGAATCGACCTTCGTGGTCAGGTCAACCGGGTATTCGTGCACGGTTGATAACGACTTGTCAACCAGTTCAGCGATTGCGTGGTTTCGAGCCTTGCGTGTTCGTAGCCAGGATCGTCAGAGTTGAGTGATGCCTACCGGACTTATCATTCTCATCGAAAGATCGGGCCAACAAATCAAACCTTAGGGTTCATCATAAACCATATAAGAATCATACAAACTTATAGTATATAAGTTAAATATGTGTATTTTTACATTTCCGTATAATCGCGATTCTACGATTTGATCCTACCGGAGGCAAATCGATCCAACTTAGGATCTCGGCTGTAACTACCTTGACTCTAGGGCTATGGATATTCTTACTTTAGTGTTGAGTACATACACCAATTCCTTCTTACTACATTACCGATGCGCTTGTAATATTATTAATCTTATAGTCAAATACGATTTGAAAGAGGTTGACTTCGTATATTAAACCTTTTCGTGATACGATATCTTACTTGAATAGTTCTAGTGTAAGAATAGCAACATATAAGAATTTCTACAAGGCGATGGGTGTACGTCCAAGAAAGTTTAGTTTGGACATACCGATAAGATGGAATTCTACTTACTTGATGTTTAAGAGCCTTTTACTATATAAGAGCATTTTTTTTCTATTATTAACATCTCCTGTTATTGTGCATAATATTTTACAGATTGCTAGTCAATTGAAAAACTATGAAAATGACACAGTTTTACAAGATGCTATTATTGCTATGAAAAGTAAATACCTTAAATATTAGAGAGAAATCCCTTACCTATATACATTTGCATTTATTTTAGATCCTATAGCTAAAATTGAAGGATTTACTAAGTTCTTGATTTCTTAGTGATGCTACAGAGCTAGACTATTCTAACTATTTTGCAGATGTTCATTTTCGATTACATGAGATTTTCCAAAGGTATGAAAATAAGTTCCAAAGAGTTCGCTTGCAAAGACATCCAATAGTCCCAAGTCAAGTAACAAGACAAATCTGTGGGGCAAGATCTAGGGTGCAGGCTCTTCCTCTAGGTCCAGGTCTTCTTCTTATACAGCAACACCTTCTCAACTAAGTCCAAGACCAACCTCTTACCCCAAGGAGTAGGGAACTATCCGTCTACCTCACAAGTGAAATGGTGGAGATACTTCTGATTGTGTGAAGGACTAGGAACAAGCTGATTCACGAACACAATACTCCGTGGAAAATCCAGAGTTATCAGAGATGTTTAAAAATCTGTACCTAGACAACGACAGTTAGAACAATGATGTATATAGAGATGTTTAAAAATCTGTACCTAGACAACGACAGTTTTCTCCTGTTGAGTTTTTACTTGGCAAAGTTTTTAACGAGACAATCATTTGAGCATTAATAAAACTCTTTATTATATTTTCAATACGATTATCTTTTTTTAATTTTTATATTTATTTCTGAATTCTATATATTTTTTTAACTTTTTTTTAATTTTTGAATCTTATAAGCTAAGTGGATCGGTCTTGACCCGCTGGGTTCTGGCCGACATCGCACGGCACGACGAAAAGGCCAATAAGCCGTCGCCTGGCTGCTCACGCGGGCTGATACGGCACGATCTGTCTGACTTGCGGGCCAGGATGGGCCGTGCCGTGCCCTGCGGAGCGGCCCGTCTGGCCACCACTGCGTTTGCGTTACGAGAGTGAGAGAGAGAGCAGATCAGATCGGATCGAGGAGCACGAGCCAAGAGGAGATCGAGATGGGCGAGGCGGCGGGATCCTCCTCATCGTCGTCGGCGGCGGCGCTCGGGCGCGCGGTGGAGGAGGTGCGGTCGGCGCTAAACGAGCACGCCGACGTCGTGGCCGAGCTCTTCGGCCGCGTCTCCTCCGACCTCCGCAGCGGGTTCGCCCCCGCCGTAGACTCCTTCCTCGGATTCTTCCACGCTGTCGACTGGAAGGTAGAGGTTTTTTCTTTGCTTCGCGCGCTCTTTCCTTCGATTCCATCTTCATCTGCCTCTGCCTCTGCCTGTGCCTGGATCTAGTACTTAGCCCTACAATCGATTCGATTCCTTGGACAATCGATTCTATTTCTTCTCATGTTGAGCACATAGAAAGAAAGAAAGAAAGAAAGAAAGAAAAAGGCAGGATACATGTAGATACATCTCAACTCCATGGTCTTTTCTTCACTTCACTTCACTTGCTTGCTTAAGGTCGTGCATGGCCTGATGAACAATACGCACACGGCATGTGTAACAGTCACTCTGCAACTAATAGTGCCCGCTCTTTTCATTATGGGTAATACTAACAAAAACTCAATCCACTCATCTTGTCTTTTTTTTTACTCACCAATTATTTGGTAGAAACTGAACTATATCATGTGAATGATAAATCCTCAAGTCTGCACAAAATAAGTTGCAGAATTTAACCTGCTGCCTCTCTGTTGTTGTTTCATTTCTAGAGCTTCCATTCTAATGTTCTATGGGAAACCGCACAAGGGCAATCAAATGTGCTGTGACATAGTTTTACTGAACTGCTTCTGAAAACTCAATAGCTGGTGCTTCAACAGAGCTATCATTATTTGCTTGTATTAATTGCTGTATGTGGGCTCATCCTGAATTGTCCCATCAACTTCACCTATTAAGCGCATGTCATGAGTGCTTTAGTCTCTGTTCTTCCCTTGAATCCTTGATTGATCTGTTCCGTTGGTGTCTTCAGGAACCTTGGTTGATCAGCATACTAAGTTTCCATGCCATTCTGCTGGTGGTAACCATCATCTCCAGGAGAAACATCAACTTCCAACTTATCTTATCAGCTTTAACATGTAAGTTTTGTTTTGTTGTTATTGTTTTGACCTTCAGACTTGTCCTACCATTATATAATACTTACGAAATGTGTACTTCATTCATCAAATTTGATTGTCTTTCCCCCTCCTGTGCTTATACAACATACCAGTTTGAATGTCGCACCATACCAACCATAAGTCTTTCTTGATATTTTTGCGGTGCTGCTAAACTTAGCAGTTTTATATGCGTTATGCCTTGCGGCTACTTGAAACCATCAAAATAAGCACATTGTGCACATGTACAAACTTGCTAAAGCTTAGCTAATTTGCACCAACACTGCCAGCTTCCGAATTCTGGAATGGTAGGAACGTTGTACAACATGTTGGTTTAATTATTGAAGCGAGTTTGCAGTATAGTGTTAATCTCGCCACCTTCTAGTTCTGTGCAGTATGTGCGAAGGACCTGCTTTGCTTTTGTTTCTGTTGTTTTTGTTGTCAATGTAAATTGTAAAACATAAGCAGTTTGAATATTTCGGTCTTAGAAGCTGCAACATGATACCATAGTTACCATGCTAATGGTAGCAGCGATCAATGAATTTTGAGAGAGAAGTTCCACCTTGGAATTTTCCCCCTTCCACATCCTTGACTTATTTCCCTCTTCATTCAGACGAAGTATGAGTTTAATCAGCACCTTTATTTACATGTGCTTGATTTGCTGCAGTTTCTGGTGTATTTCTTGCTGAGAGGTTAAATACATTCTTAGGACAACACTGGAAGAGCTTCTCAAGCCAGAATTACTTTGATCCCCAAGGTCTCTTCATCTCGGTCTTCTGGTCTGGCCCCCTCCTTTTGATAACGATCCTTATTTTGGTAAGTAC
The DNA here is from genome assembly GCA_036346405.1 of Phyllostachys edulis. NCBI lineage: Eukaryota > Viridiplantae > Streptophyta > Magnoliopsida > Poales > Poaceae > Phyllostachys > Phyllostachys edulis. The sequence goes on from CM070553.1 coordinate 76,469,756, forward strand.
GCGGCATGTCTCATTCAGTGTGTTGTTGTGCCGCCGATTATAGCTCGTTATCGGAGATTTTCTCTTGTTTTGTAGGTGAACACCCTTGTGACGCTCTGCCTTCTGATGGTAAGGTGGAAGAGGGCAGAACTCAGGCATCGTGCTCGCCAGGCTCGTAGCAAGCAAGATTGATGTTGTTCTGCCTTTGTTCTGGTGGCTGCCTCCTTGGACTGGTGATCCAACAGAGAGCTTTGGAACAGTAGAGCGAAAGATTAGTGTCTGATTGATAGTTTCACTTCCCTCTCCGGTACTGAAGTCCTTACATTGAAAAAGGCTGGGAACTTATTTGTAGACATGTGATAGCTATCTATTATTCACTCTTTGATGATGTTATATGCCAACTGATTGATGATTGGGGCCTGTATCCATTCTCGGATTGTCCGTAAGTGGCATTGAATTTTGTTAGCATTACTAAATACTGGTAGCGAACGAAACTATAGTAGATTTTTATTAGCGTTACCAAAATTTGGTTTGGTTTATGGCAGTAACAAATGAAACTGGCCCGTGATGTTGACCTCAACCATTGCATTGCGCCCTAGTGCTCTATCACTACGATAATACTCGTATAATCTTCTTTCCGTACAAGGAAGAGAAGAGAAGGCAGCTTACGACAGTTAATTAGGGTCTGGATCGACATGGAGAATATATATAATTGTGGTTAGTGCCGGTCCCCGACCTGGCCTGCCCGAGAGCGACACCGATGTGATGGGTCAAAAGAAGACGCAAAACCGACCAGGATTGCATGCAGATCTGTGGCTGGCAAACCACTGAAATCATGCACAAACGAGGCCCTGTGACTCCAATTAAGCACACGATCGGCGACAAGAGCTGGATCGAGTCACATCGACTTGGATATGACACACGTATCAACACATCTGTAGCGTGTTGAACAGGAGCTCTTCCATCGATATTGACCTGCATGGGCTGCTGCTCTTCCGTCCCTTCTTCTCATATACGTATATGAAATGCGTGATGGATTCATATGCAAGTCGTTTTAGAATGCGCGATGATCAAACTTTTCTAAATTTGATCGCTACGAGGAAGCTCCACAAGACCTAACATTTTCGATAGTCTCCTAGGTGGTTGAAAACCACCTCTAGCCGTTGTGCTCACTACATATGTATAACATCTTAATTTTCTAAGTCTTTTTTGAAAATTTTTAAAATAAAAATAACCATTTGGTTTTGTTTGACCTCTGGTGCTGTTCTCCATTTTCTTGTCTGCTCGAGACTTCCCTTGTCTTTTAGAATTTCCCCTGTCAGCACCTCCTTCGCTTTGGATCGATGGTCCGCACCTCCTCTGTTTGGATATAAGGGTCCAGACCTCCTTTGTGTTGCCTTTTTTGGTTTAGACCTTCTTAGGCCTAGACCTCCCAAGTGTTTGGACCTCCCCGTGTCCTTCAGGACCTCCTCATCACTTATTTGGACCTCCTCATGTCCTTCAGGACCTCCCTGTGTTCGCTCCTGGGCGTCCACGCCGCCTCTCACTGCGCATATAGCGCCATAACGCGCCATGCTCTCTGGCGTGCAGCGCCAGACTTGGATTGTGCCGCCGCCCGTCTTGGCGTTGTGCTAACCCTAGCCGCCTCCCCAAGCGCTATAAAAACCACCCAATGCCGCGACTGGTGATGCCGCCCGCCCAAAGCCTCCCGCCGCCCCCAGCCATCTTCTTCGACTCGGTGCCGCGTCCGCCTCGTCAAGCGCCTCGGTCCGCGCCGCCTCCGAGCGCGTTCGCCACACCCTAGTGACGCCGCCGCCCTGAATCCATCTTCTTCGACTCCGGTGCCGCGCCCGCCTCGCCGATCTCCACCGTCAAGGTTTCCCGAGCCACCGCGTCTGCGTCACCGCAACCGCCTCGTCGCCGGCTTCCTCGCCTTCTATCATCGGCGCGCGCCGTCTTCAGCGTGTCCGCGCGCCGTGCGCCAAACGTCTCGCCGCGTCCTCGCTCCTCGGGTTAGCCTCCAAGATCCAACCGCGTCACCACACGCCTCACCTTCCGATCTACACTCCTATGCTTTCAATTCCGTGTTTCATCCATCGTAGCCCGAGATCTCGTCGCTTCTTCTTCTCCGGCCGCCGCCTCTTCGCTGGCCAATTCCTCCACCGCCGGTGATCGCCACTACGCATGGACCCCACCGTCTTGTTCCCCGAGCCGCCTTCTACCCGATGCTCACTTCCACTTCCCTGGAGCCTCGCCGTAGCTCGTCGCCGACGAGTGAGCCAACGCCGCCATCGCTCCATGGCTCGCCGCTGGCGATGGTGGCTGTCCCATGCCGCCACGACCGCGTCACCAAGGCCACCTGCGCCTCCTCGTCCCGTTTTGGTCACCCACTTGCACCGCCGCGACCCACAGCTCCGGTGAGCTGGCATGGCCGAGCGCCACCGTGCTTGTGCTCTGTGCTCCAGTGCCATGGCTGCCGCTCCCTCTATCCCTTCCATGTGGGCCCTGCCTCCCGGATCCAAATCAGGACCGTGCTTGTGCATTTGTGCCAATAGCATGTCGGCGTTCTCACCTACATGGCAGCCACGTTGGTACTGTGCCACATACGCCATGTTAGCTTGCCACCTTGGCATGCCACACATGCCCTAGTCACTGCCACGTCATCCCCCCTTGTCCTCCATGGCAGGCACCTCAGGTGCCAAGTCATCGTCCATCTAGGCCTCTTTGCCCATGTGGCATCCTAATCGGCTCCTTGTCATCTGCCACGTGGCCTACACCCTGACCTAAACCAAAACTGAAATCGTATAGATCTGGTTCACCATGAACCTCTTCTATGACATCTAGACCCCCATGTCAGAACAGCCGTGCTAGTGCCACATGAGGGCCACATGGTTATTCTATCCTCCGTGGCCTCCACGTCTTTGCCATGTTCATGACACGTAGGCATCTTTGCCACTTGGTCCTCCATAGCAAGCCACCTCAGGTGCCACGTCGCTGTCCCATCCTCGCCACCTCAGCGTCTGTGCACGTGTGGCATGCACCGTCATCACCTGCGTGGCCTACACCTAACCAAATCCTAAAAGCTGGTGCAGTATAGACGTGGTTCATTATGAACCTAGTCTATGACCCGCGGGGCCTTTCGTTAGTCAATGCCAGTCAAACCTTAGCCTTGGACCAATCGCCAATGAACCTAAACCCTAGATCGTGGACTTGGTCTGTGGACCAATAGTCTACATGTCATCTTCTCAATCAAAAACCCTAGATCAGTTCTCTCTCTTACATACGGGTCCCGCATGTCAGTCAACCCTTGGTCAAACCCTAGCCATGAGCTTGGTCCACCGTGAACTAGCATATCTTCGTGGACCTGGTCCATAGACCAGTGGCCACTACTACAAAAAGGCTAATACTAGACGCCTCATCACAGACGGTTGACCAAAACCGTCGGTATTACATTCAATCACAGACGGTTTTGGTTTAGAGGCCGCTCAGTACTCTTAGCTAACGCTAAAAACCGTCGTGAAGAGGCAATATCACGAGCGGTTCATATTGAAAACCGTCAGAAGTATCACGAGCGGTTACAACAAGAACCGCTGATATTATCGATATCCGAGCGGTTTTAAACACAACCGTCAGGAAGTATCACGAGCGGTTACAACAAGAACCGTCAGTGATATTATTAATATCCGAGCGGTTCTTTAAAATAACCGTCGTGATAATATCGCTCCGGCGTGTGTTTCTTCATCGCCGTCGTCGCTCGTTTGCCGCCATCGCCCGGCTCCCGATCGTCTCTTCATCGCATCGATCGCTTCGGCTCCCGATCGTCTCTTAAATCTCACGCTCTGAATTTATTCCTTGTTTTATAAAAGGATCATCGCCATCCAAGATGATCATCCCCACATACTTATAAAAAAAGCAATGGCTACCTCTTCCTTGTCGCCGCAAGATCGATGGCCTTCTGGCGCACTATCTGACACCTCTCTCGGTGTAAGTTGAGCCGTCTTCGCGGAAGAACCTTGTTTGATCAACGGTGTCTTCACTCCTCTGCCGCAGAATTTGTCGGAGCGGTGGCGGCCACCTTCCGCCGTCTTAACATCCTCCTCCGCCGTGTCTTCGGGTGATCTCCCACTTTCGGTGAGTTTATCGTCATCGGCGTAGTCCTCCAAAACGACGTTGCCGTCTCCGGAGGCTTGCCGTCACTTGATTGTAATCGAGGCGGCGGCCGAGTCGACGGTGCCGAGACCCTCAAGCAAGGGAAGAGAGCCTATGGGCTCAATTCTTCTTAGTTCAACGATCGAGGTCTTGGAGACACTTTCGAGCAATGGCGTCAGCGGGTGGGCGCATTTCGAGCTTTGTTCGATGATCGAGAAACCGTCCGATCCGACACACGTCGCTTATGAAATATTGCGAGATGGAGATAGCGACCTACCTTCACCACTAGAAAAACCTTGTTTAATTATAGGTTTACGCTTTTAATATAAACATGTAATTTCTTCATGTCATGTAAGTGTATATACTTGAGAAAAACCATTTCTAAGCGGTTCCATAATAGAACCGTCTCGATAAATCTATTTATAAGTAGGAGCTAGCCCGACTTGCCGCTAGGGTTTGCGCTCTAACTCGTCACTCCTAGCGGCCTTACTCTCGTCCGTTCTCCTCCCGTCGCTCTTGGCGCGCCATTCTTCCGTCGCCGACGGTTGTAGCATCTGGTGACCTTGCGCAAAAGACACTAAATGCGATAAGAGTGTCTTTTTCAGCGTCACCGTTATTGCCTCTAACTCTGATAACGCCAAACTCTCGTCACTCCCAGCTCCGACCGCTAGGGTTTGCGCCGCCCTAACTCCGTTCCCTCCCCACCTCGACCGCTCGACCTCGTCGCCGTCGCCGCCCGACCCCTTTGCGCCCGCTAGGTCTCGGCCGAGCTTTGCTTTCCCATCCTCCCTCTATTCTCCTCTAGATCTGTTAGCTTAATGTCTTTTGTTGAGTTTGATTTTTTATGCATGAGCCTTAAGTTGTGTCTGATGTTTGTGTGATTTATGCAAGGTAAAGGAAATGGATGAGGGTTGTCTTTGGTGGTGGGTCGCCACCGTGGTTCTTGTTGTACTAAGGTCCCTCTCTGTCTCTACCCTCCTTGCTCTGTGATGAAAATGGCTAGCTAGTGCTCTGCGATGGATCTTGAGGGCTACCTCTTGGTGTGGTGGGTTTGACACCCTTGGTCTTGTTCTCTTGGCGATGAACTGCTCAATGATGTTAATAGTCTTATGCTGAAATTGAATTGATAATTAGTTCATATTAATAGTCCCCTTGCTCTGTGATGTAATGATGTAAATAGTCTTATCTTTGAAATTGAATTGATAATTAGTTCATATTAATAGTCCTCTTCTTGTGTGATGTAATGATGTCAATAGTCTTATCTTTGAAATTGAATTGATAATTAGTTCATATTAATAGTCCCTTGCTCTGTGATGTAATGATGTAAATAGTCTTATGCTGAAATTGAATTGATAATTAGTTCATATTAATAGTCCTTTGGAATAAGCTTTGCATGTATAATTGCATTTACGTGGTATGACTTGCGATGCGGTTGTGTACTCATGCTTGCTTTATTAAATCAAGCGATAAAGAATCGTCGATCAACGAGGTCTACTTCAAGGATCGTGGAGAACTAGGTCGCGCGCCAACCGATTGATTACTGTGGACATATGGATGGGCTTCCTTTGAAGTTATTCTTTTCCGTTCTGCTGCAGCTTCATTGAGTTTTGCCTTCTGAGGCAATAATTGCATGCTTTGACCTTAAGGTCTTTACTCTGATATTTATTGTTATTTGCCTATTTATTAGTCGTCTTTGTATATGGAAGCGATATTTCATCGATGTTGCCCTTTGTGTGCACTAAGCGTGATCTGCACTAGTCACGATACACCGAAGGTCGAGTGCATTTTGGGTCCCAACAGAAGTGGTATCAGAGCTATATCGACTGTAGGTCGTGACCTTAGTTAGAATGGCCGTTGATTAAGGAAAACTTCAAAACTTATTTTACAAATGGAAAACCTCAATGATGTGCTATTCTCACCTTGTCTAGCTTCTATACTCTTCCATTCCATATCTTTCTCATCTATATTCTTCCTCACCATTTTTAGGATTAAATTGAACTCGCTTCCCTCATAACCTCTATAGTTATCGTTATCTGTACCAAATGTCTCGGTGGATGCCCAAGAACTGTTTTGAGCAACTCTTCGAAGACCGTGCAACCAACAACAACGTATCAGCATCTCCCCAAGTGTTCAAGACAAGTTCGTCGCAAGAATTGAAGACCAAGAAGAAGTTGTACGTCGCCCCGTCTTTCTCCAAGATTCGCCTACAAGGATCGCAAGTAGTCAACATTGGATGAAGACCGAGACCAGTTCGAGTTTCTTCAGACCAGCCATATAAGATAAATCAGCATTGGTTCCTCCCGTGTGTTGAGCCAAGTCACCCAGTTAGGTTAGAGCTTGATCGATTAGACGATTAGTTTTTATCTTCTTTCTCTTGTGTATAGTTTGTCTGTGAGTTTTGTGCTTCTTAATAGCCGTCCGGCTATTTGTGTTTCTTGGTGTTTTTTGGGTTAAACCTGCTTCCCTTAGTAGATTGTCTTCCCTTACCTTGTGTTGTCTCTCTCATCTAGTAGCCCTGGTCAACAAGCAGATGAAGAGCCCCAGTGAAGCCAACCTTGTTAGTGATCTTGAGGCGATGCATGCGGCTTAGATCTTGTCAACCCCAAAGGTGGGCGGTTAGCCGATTACCAAAACATCGTTAACGGCAACTATCTCGATGCGGTGGTGACACATCGGGCAGAGCGACTTCACCGCCACCTAGAATCAGCTTATGCGAGCGACGATGCAACCGTCAGACAGTAGTAACCTCTGCAATGATGCACAACTCGTTGCCATCCCAACGGCATGCCCACAGACCAATTTTGTGAAGTTCATGATGACCAAGCCGCCCGTCTTTGAAGGATCAACTGCATTCAAGGATGCAGAATCCTGGGTTCGCACCATAGAAGAAAAGCTAACTGTTTTGCAATGCAATAATGATGAGAAAGTTCTCTATGCTACTCATCAATTGGAAGGAGTTGCATTAGATTGGTGGGAAAAAATTTGCGCCACCGTCGGAATGACGGAACCGTCACACCGTCGAGTTAGCATTGCTTTTAAATCAACGACATCGACATCAAGCAAGAGTGATCAAGAGAAACCTGATATTCCAACATCTTACACCCAATCTAGCCGTTGTCATTTGAAGTGCTGTCAACTAGACAAGTCAGAAGATTATGCATGTATCCGTTGTGGAGAAATAGGCCATAGCGCCGATGATCACAATATTAATTGTTCCAGTTGCGAAGGAAACCATTCCATTGGAGAATGCCCAATGAGCAGGATCACATGTTTCTTATGTGCAGGCGATGATCATTGTCCGAGTCAGTGCCCCATGTATTCAGTGTTTATTTCTACAACACAACTTCAGCGAGAAAACTTCCGAACCACTGTCAAAGCATTAGCGAAAGAAGGCAAACCTTTGTCAGTGCAAGATTTGTCAGCCAAGATTGTAACTCCCAGAGCAAGTGGTAACGCAACAGGATCTGTGTGTCCAACAAAGCAGATCAAAGGATTCCCTCAGATAAAGGTAGTGTCAAATCAAGTTCGGCAGCTTTGCCAGAGTCAGTGTTGATTATAAAGCAAAATAGTAGCACAAGGATGTGCAAGGATTTAAGTTCATCCAGGAGCTAATTTTCAGGACCTCAGAATCAGCTTGTTTGAGTTTTGAGTCAGAATTTTAGTTTTCCCCAGGATCATCTGTGAACAAGATAGTGTCAGTGGAAGATCAGCGAGATAGTCGTTTCAAGATAGCCAAGACCCCTCATCGTTGTAAAGGGACAGGTTCACCTAGATCATCAGAAGTGAGTCAGTGCAGAAGGATATATGTTGAACCTAGAGTTCAAACCGATGCTAGAAAATCAGGCTTGATCAGATAGTTTTGTCAAAGAAATCCGCCGCTTCATTCCTATTAATATCACCGAGTTTGGAGACTGTAACAGCCCAAAATCCTTAAGTTGGATTAGTTAAGCATCTAAGGTGCGTTTATAAAATTTTGGACCTTTTTAAAACTTTTTGTTGCAAAACAAATAGGTTACAACCTGGTTTTCCAAAACCTAGAAATGAAATTTCTAAAACAAAATAAAATTGGGCAAGAATTTGAAAACTTAGTTCAGAGTAGGGTATAAAACTCTAGGTAGAAAATCTCTTGATTTTGAAGACTAGATTGGAACCTAGTAATCCAATACTCCTTCTCCCATTCAAAATTATAATTTGAATTGGAAGCAAGACTAAAAAGATTCCAGGTGTGGGAATACTATTTTGGGATTCGACTTAAGCACAATAAAACCTCTAAGGCCCCTATAATGCACGAGGTAATTTTAAAAAGCATTCTTGTTTTCAAACTGAAACTATACTTTATTTATCTCGAAATTTCAAAGCTGTCTTTTATTTTTGGAAATATGGTATACCCATAGCTGGGAATAATGTATTTGGATTTTATGTGCTCTGTTATACTTGTTTAAATTTTTCTGGAATTCTTGGAGGATATTTGGTTCTCATTTGATTTGCATGTTCGAATTTGAGTTGGAATTTAAAATACAAACAAACCTTGAGCAGTGCCTGGAAATAATTTTCCTAGATTCTGGAACATTATATCAACTCACCTTTAAAAATTCACAATTTTTAGATTTTAATTACTATTTTAAGTAACCAGTCAATCTAAGAAAATCGAAAGTCAAACATCAAGAACATGCACTTAAAATAATGTTGGAGAAAGTATACTTCAAGTGAAACCCTAGAAAATTTATAGAATAATAATCTTTGTTTCCTCAACCTCCACTAAAAATTTCATCAATTTTAAAGCTGATAAGCTATATCTAAAAATCGCTTAAACCCCCCTTAGCCAATTTGGAAAATCAGCAAAACCACTGTTCTTCGCCCCTGGTTTCGGACCAACTCCCGCCCCTGGTTTCCCCTTCCTCTTTTTCTTCAACCGCAGAGCCACTTGCTGCCTCTGTCCCCTTCACCTCAGCAGCTCCCTTTGCCCTAGGGCCGGTTCTCCCCTTGCTCCTTTTCTCCACCAAGGAGCCTGGCCATTCCCCTTTCCTTCTTGTCTCCACCGAAATGGAGAAGCTCTTGGCCCCTTCACCACCAAGCCGCCTCCCACCTGGCCGCCGCCGCCTCTCCCTCCCATCCGGCGTCTCCTCCCGGCTCGCCTCCCATAGCCTGTGCCCGTCTCCACGTCGTCGGACCCGCAGTCCTCGCCCATGCCTTGCCACCACTCTCTGGCCCGGCCATGGCGCCGCCCCAGATCCATGTCTCCTCGGCCCCAGCTCCTCCTCCATAAACCCACCGGTCCGTGCCTTCACCACGCCCCACTCCGGCTCACCAGCCCGGCTCCTCCCTCGGCCCGGCTCATCGCTGCCCCGATGGCGCCGGCCGCCTCCCAAGCTCGCCATCCCCCAGATCCGGCCGCCCAGCTCCTCCCTCCGTCTCCACCATGCCACCTCCCACCTGGCCGCCGCCGCCTCTCCCTCCCCCTCTGCGCCGGTCACCTCCCACCTGGCCGCTGCCGCCACCACCTCCCCCAGATCCGGCCGCCTCCCAATCGCTCGCCCGGATCTGTTGCGGTGTGCCACTGCCCCTTTCCGCCACCGTCGCCCTGGCGTTTCTCCACCGCGTCTGAAGGGATGCAGGCGGGCTCGATAGCGACAAATCAAAATTTCTACCACGTAAACCAGGAAGCCAAGCAAGAAGATGATCATAGATCGTTACCACTAGGCAGCGAGAGCGGCGGAAGAAATGTCGGGCGGCTGGTCCGACGAAGAAGCGTCGATGTCTTGGTCGTGGTCGATCGTCCAGCTGACCGTTGGTTGATCGTCTCCTCCGGCACCTCTGCGGTTCCTTGCGAAGATCGTGATCGTCCTAAAGCGCAACAACGTAGAAGCGCCTCTATGGTATCCACACGTCCGGGAAGGAACAACCGTACCGGTGTGCTAGCACCATCGCCGCAGGGAGGCTCTCATGAAGATGGCGGCTAGGGTTTGATGGGGCAACTTCGCGTCAACTCTCTCTTCCCAATGACCTCATGCATCTCCTTATATAGTGCCCGTGGCGGATCCTATCGAATCGCTTTACAAATCGTATTAAATCTTGGTTTGTTCAACCCGTTAAGTGTGTAACCCGTTAGGTTCATGTGTAGTTCGGTTGTGACTCGGAAACCCTTCCGGCCCACGAGTAAATAGCGGTTCCTAGCAGGACATAACGATTCCCAAATACACACAAATTATATCGGACGAACCTTAATGCAATATGATCTCGACCGAGGTCCTCATCACTTACGACCGAGTCCTATCTCTATCTGACCGGTTCGTATTTGATCACGACCAACTCGTAACTCCTTACGACTTGGTTTCGACCACTCTGTGATTACGTTCGACCGATCTCGACTTGCTTGTATCTCCATACGACCGGTCCGTGGTGGTCGAACTAACATTTACTCATGTATTCTCCCTTTGCCTCACGATATCTGGTTGAACTCGGGTGAGATGTTGTGTCATCCATGGGTATTCAATGCTTTCTCGTCGAGTATCGGATAACCTTATGTGGTCGAACTCTTGACCACCGATGCATAACCATGCACTTTCTTTATCCGACCACTTGAGGGCGGAGATATCTCTCTGTTATGTTAGGAGGGCAAATCCATATCCCACCAGTCACATCCCTCGCATGTTTCATAGCATACCCGAAAGCTACCTTTATAACCACCCGATTCTGAGTAGCGTTTGGCAACCCCTAAAGTGCTATTACACATGTAGGAAACCATCTTGATCTCGGGTCTAAGGATTATACATCATCATTGCTTGAGACCAACTAACGACACATAGAATCATAACAATCTCAATAGTGTCCCAAGGTGGGTCTTATCCAACACCATGTTCTCTAACTGCGTGTCCACATTATTGATTCGATATCCCTATATCCATGACCCGGTGAAACATGGTCATCAAACAATACATGTCTTTGGTCGTTAGAGTCACTAGTGTTCAGGCCGGTGACTTTCGACTAGGGATATTTTTAGAACGACATCATCATAAGTTAAAAAGAGTTTCACCAACAAGTCACATACTCGTTAATCTTTATGACTGATGATTCATTCAAGAACAAGATAACATATTATCAAATATTGTGAACATAATGAAATATAATCATCTCTATGATTGCCTCTAGGGCATATTTCCAACAGCGCCACTATCCTCTGGCGCCGACCCGGCCCGGTCGCCCCTCTGCGCCGGCCGCTACCTCCACCACGGACTGTCGCCGTCCTCAACCCGGCCGCCGCACCCGGATCCACCCCGACTCCTCCTCTCCGTGCCTCCCAGCCCAAGGCGCCACCAGCCACGCCGCCTTCGTCTTCGTCGGCCCGGCCGCGTCGGCTCGCCCGGCCAGCCCGGCCCCATCTTCCTCAGCCCTAGCCCGGCCGACCGCCGCTTGGAGCTGCCCGGTCACCGCCGCCCGCCTCAAGCTGCGCCTCCACCACCCTCGGGACCTCCCCAACTTCGCGGTTTCATTTTTGACATTCGTGACCGCCGTCAGTGTTTCCCCTCGCCAACGCGAGCGTCGCCCGAGCCACCTTCGGCTCCTCTCTCTGTCAGGTGAGCGCTCCTATCTCTCTAGCTCTCTGTTAATGCAAACTTGTATGTATGAATGGACCTATATCTGTGAAGGCCACATGGAGTTATCAGCATTCCTAGCTAGTTAGTCTCGTTGGCATGGAGATGAAGGAATTATGCTTAGGAATCTGTTCTTGAATGTGCTCAATTCACCAGGGCTGTGGCATTTGCTATGAGGTCTGTGATGTTGTTCTCCATGCTGATGCTATTCATAGGGGTGGGCAGTTGGAACATATTAGCTAGTGCTATTATGGTCATGAGTCAGTTTCTTCTGGATTGTATTGCTGTGAGTTCATGTCAGAATTTGATTATCAGGATCGGCATGGTATCCCGCAGCCTGCTCAATTAATTAGTATGCACTTGTTCTTTGCTAGATCGATTAGCGGTTGGTTTAAGCAATTGAAGGATTAGTAGTTTGATCAATCTGAATAGCATCTTTGTGCAGTTTTTTTTTTGAGGTTAGTAAAACCTTTTGTAGTTAGTAAGCATCTGCCAGTAGACCTCATGTCTTTAATTAATTAAGCATTAGCATCTCAGTTGACTGGTAACTGGATTAATTCAAGTAGTTAAAGTTTCTCTTTAGTTCAATTAGTGGGATAATTATCTAACAACAACAACTTATTCTAAAAATGATTTTTAATAGGTGTTTTGGTGAGGAGAGTAATTCACAAAGCTGTAAAGATCCTTTGGTTGAATTGATAAACAGAAAAGGGTGCTAAATATGAACCTGTTGACAGTAGGCTAATCCTTTTAATACTAAATCAAAGGATCAGTGAGTAGGATCAACAACTATTGCAGCTTACAAATTTTCAAACCTCATGTTGTCAGTCAAGTAAAGTAGTTAAAAGGTTTTTGTCAGTACTTTTTAGCTTTGTCAACCAAGTAAACAGAGAAGAGAAAGGTTCAGATAGGAATCATGTTATGTCAGTAAGCCTGCCCCTTAGATGATTCAGTCCTTATATTAGTTACCAGGTTCAACCACCACAGTAGGTTTCAAACTTGCAAATCAAATATTAATGATTAAGTCCAGTAGTTGAAAATGTTTGGCATTGTCCTGTAGCTTTAAACAGTCCTTTGAGCAGAGCAAAGGTTTAGTAGAAAATTTTAAGTGTTAGTGAACCCTCCTACTAGACCAATCAGTTTTTCTGCAAGCTTAATCTTGTGTTGCCTCTTAGTCACTCTATTGAGGTAGCAGTTGGCAAATTTCTGTTAGTAGCAAGTAGCAGATTGCAGCCCCTTTTCTTTAAGTTGGTTAGTAGAAGCTGGATTAAATCACTTAACTAGTAAGTAAGATTTCTTAGTAACTAGCTCTTGGTAATTCAGTCTAAAAGAGTAAAAGTTATCATAAGCCAAGAACTGAGTTATTGGTTAATTAATTAGCGATAGACCTTATGCTCTAGTCTCAATTGTAAAAGTTTCTTAACCAATTCTTTTTAACTCCAAATGAAGTAAACCCAATTTTGCTGTTCTTAGAATGCCATGCTCTACCTACCATAAAAATTTTGTGTTCAAAAACATTCTGGAAAATTGTGTGATGAACAGTACATGAAAACAATTTAATTTGAATATTTCCAGCCGAATGAAATTGTTTTAACCATAACTTTTGCATACTAAATCCAACCGGAATGATTCTTTCACCTAAATTCATCTAAAATCTTGATCTACCTTCTGTGAAATTTTCATGATTTTTGGATGGCTTTGAATTTTTTTTTAGTATTCTCGGTGTTATTCGTTCTTATTTGTTCTTCTCGATTCTTTCGGTAGGTTCGGCGGTTATATTGAATCTGAGTGACCCTCTGCAGCATAATGAGCATCTCTAGCAAGGCAAAGGCAAGCGGTTTGATCATATCCGTTAATCCCATTACTTTTAAAGTCTAATACTTTGTTTAACTTGTATGTATGCATGCTTTTGTGTCAAAGTAATTTTATCGATTAGAGGTAGCTATTCCTATTGCATTGTTGTCTCTAAATTGTTATCCCCTGCCACAAACCATAAGTTAATAATATCATTTGGTGAATTAGAGCCGGTGATTTTATTTATGCTCTTTTATTGTCTTTACTTGTTATGTAGCAATGCTTAGATAACGGTAGAAATGGGCGGTTGTCGACATTATGTCGATGACCTTGATCACACTAAAATTATTATTCCATTATGTCCCTCTTGTGCTTTGTTACTTTGTAAACAAATAAAACAAAAATGAAAATAAGACTGTTATTGACTTGGGCACAATGGATGTTGGTGTGATTGTTGGGTGTGAATGGAATGGTGCCTAGGTCCCCAAGGACCGAGTTACTTGTGTCACTAAGCTAAGCGCTTATGCGTGCTAACCACACGAGGGGGATACGGGACCTCTCTTGGCTAAGTACTTTGGGAGGTGTTAATTGGGGGTCGCAGGGGAGTAAAATTGTTTTTATAAGGGAAAGAGCACCCCAGTTGCTTAGGCTGGGCCGGTGTCTCCTACCTTCCGGGTTGTCGCTACTCTTAATTAGCATCGCTCATTGAAAATGCCTCGTAGGACTTAGCCGTGCTGGCATACCAAAGGAAGTGTGCTAATCATGTGGCGAAAAGGCGGTCTGGCGTGTGGGTACATTGGTACACCCCTGCAGGGTTAAAACTATTCGAATAGCCTTGTCCTAGGTTATGGACATGCTTGGTAAGGTCGTGCAAGAACTAGACTACAACATTTAATTAAAACCTGATGGGTTGGTATGAATGGATGTTCATACTATTGTTGTGGTGACTATTGGGTTAGTCACTTCGGTGTCTTCTTGTTGTTATTATTATTGTATCGTTGTTATTTCAACATTTAAAAATGGATTGTCAAATTGCTTTAAATTTATTACATTATTACAAATGAAAACTTGCTTTATGCTAAAATGAGTCCAAAGCCTCATCCACTTAAATACAGCTTGCATGTAGCTATTTATAGTTCTGTTATACTACATGTCAGTCTTGTGAGTACATTATTTGTACTCATTTGCTTTGCTTAATAACATTGTTGCAGAGGAAGAGGTTGATCCCCAAGGGATTAACTTTTGTGAGTGATCTTCGCTTTGACGACTAGCTGGTGGCCCGGTCAGTTTGCCTTGTGGGTTGAAGGCACACTAATTGGCTCTTTTGTTATTGCCATCTTATGGCTTTTGCTTCCGCTGTTATTTGTCTCTTCAGTTGTTTAGTTGTTATTTGGCCGGTCGGCCTCTTTTGTAATAATCTCTATTATGTATGTCTTTTGTTTATTCTAGTTCGTGCTTGGTTCTATGTTTGTATGGAATTGATGCATAATTTTGTAAAAGGGTGTATGTACAGCACTTCTGGGATGTACATATTTTCCCGAGGCACGGGATATTTTGTTTGTGATGCTAGGGTTAATGATAACTAAGCATTACAAGTTAAATACCCCGGGGTCTCACAGAGACCGTCTAGTAGAGTGGTATACGACAGAGATTGTATATGACAGAGATGGTATTCACCGAAATGGGTATGGTGCCAGATCAACAGAGATGATCAATTTGCACGATGTGTCAGAAAGGTTAGTGTCGGACCGAGGATCCCAGTTTACCTCGTGTTAGCGACAGAGTGTCTATGAAGCCTTGGATGCTCATTTTAGTTCAGTATTGTGTATCACCCTGCATCCACGGACAGATTGAAAGAAATAGTGAGTTGTGCCTTAACTCATGGTACCAGGTCAAGCAAGTAAGTGTTCTGTACAGAGTTTCCCTACAACACCAGTTGCCAGTCAGCTCATAGTTGTCACCATCTGAAGTTCGCAGTGGTTGATTGCCCGCCATTCGCTTAGCTAAAATGTAACATCCCAAATGGCTAAACAGGTGTTTGTTTCAAATGTAAGAAAATGTGTAGAAATAAAAAAAATTTCTCACACCTTGAAACTCTTGAACTCCTCTAAAAATTCTTATCAAAAGTGGTGGAGTTCAAAAACCTAAACCTCCTGTGGACTAAAGTCCAACCCTTATTCAACTTGTCTCAAAATCTTTTGCCAAACCCTTGGAAATATCTTTCCTTGGTCCTATAGATGATGTGGGACCCCTCTGAAAAATATCACAAGTTATAAAACTTGGTTGCTAATTTTTGGAGGTAAATCTAACTCTTGAACAGCCTTAAAGAATTTCCTGAGAAAAATACAATGCATAAAACCTCTGGAAAATTTATGTAAGGTTAATCATGATGTCAGCAAGCTCGAGTTAAAATTTCATAAAATTTGGAGTTCTTTTGCTATCTCAAATAATTACGCAAAGTCTCAATTTGTTTATTTTGAAATTCCAAAACCATACTGCTGTTCCTTGGGGTGAGCCGCTTTGCAGCGGATCCAACCCAACCGCCTCCCTCGGCTCAGCAGACCTCCCTTCCACTCTGTTGAGGTCGTAGGCTGTTGGATTCAGATCCAACACCACGACCTCCTCCTAAACCATCACAAATGAGGTCCTCCCACCAACATGAGGTCATAGCGGTTGGATCGATCCAACGACCATGACCTCCCTTAGTTAATCAGCGCCAAGTCCTCCACCCATCGAGGTCCTGTGCCGTTGGATCAAAGATCCAGGGCCCTAACCTCCCCTCGTTGTTAAACCTCTCAGACCTCCCACCTAATTGAGGTCGTAGCCGTTGGATCAGATCCAACAGCCCACGACCTCCTCTGCTTATCAAGCGCACCTGACCTCCCCGCATCATGCGTTGTGCGCCGTTGGATTAAAAATCCACAGCCACGACCTCCCAGTTGTCATCGTGCGCACTTGACCTCCAATCTCATCTCGTTGCCGTTAGATCATTATCTCACGGCCATGACCTCCTTTGCGCTTTGCGCAGCGCCTAAGACCTCCCCTTTGGTTGTGTGCCCTTGGATTTAAATCCTAAGGCCATGACCTCCCCCCTCACTTCTCAAAGTCGTGAGCGGTTAAGTCCTCTCAGGAGGTCCGCACCGTTGGATTTAGATCCAACGCCTTGGACCTCCTGTCCCCTTTTCCACTTGCGCATCCGCGCAGTTAGATCGGAGGGCCACGACCTCCCCAGTCCAAATCGGAGGGCTGTGACCTCCTCTAGTCACTTAAAACTTACCGTTTCAAACCCCAATCACATCCGAGGGCTAGGACCTCCCCATCCTCTTAATCCAGCGGTGGAGAGCTTCGCCCTATTCTTCTCCTAGCTTGGGCGCGCGTGCGTGTGCCATGGCAGTAGGCAAGGTCAGTGCCTTGTCTTGTCCAACGGCTCTGAGTCTGCAAGTATTAAATGCGTGGCAGTCTTTCCGCCCCCTAGCCCATGCCCTAACCTACTCCCTGTCACCTCCCTTGTCCTGTCCAAGCCATGGACCGCGCATGGGCTAAGCTCACCATGAGCTTAACCCGTGGTCCATGACCTCTTTTGCCCTAGCTATAAAACCTCCCCACTGTTGCCTTTGGCTTCTTTTACACACTATTGCCACCTTTGCTTGCACCTCTGTGCTTGTAAACTCAAACCACCCGAAGCTCTCCTTGGCCGCCATTGTTGGAGCTTGGAGCTCCTCGGTGGACAAGGGTCCCTGGAGTTTTTCCTCTCTTTCTCTGTGCTTCAATTTGTGCCATGTCCTCTGTGACCAAGTCCTAACTTGTTTAATTTGGGCATTTACAGAGGTGGACAAAGTGGAGCTTGGAGTTGGTGCGTTGGCCGTGGAGCACCTTTCTTCCCCGGCGCCGGTCCCTTCCTCTTCCACGACCTCCTCAGCACCTCTGGACCTCCAGGTAATCTCCCTGGTAATCCCTAGGAGTTTGGCACATGCTTGGATGTAGGCTGCGAAGCTCGATATTGCTGTTGTCATTTTGGCCGTGTTGGGCCATTGTGCTCCTCTCCGGCTCGCCGGCGCTCAAGGCCGTCGCCACCGTTGAGAGGAGGTCCATGGTGTGTGCAACAACTTTATTGCGCTACGTTGGTACCATTGGTGGTCGCATGGCAGGTCTGCATCGCGGCATTGCCCCATCTTTGCGGTGAGCGTTTTGTCGAAAAAGTTCACCCAGCGTCGTCATTAGGACAAAGATTTGGGGCGATAAATGCCCCCATCATTGGGAGCATTCTTCGCTGTCTTAGCGCTGGACCTCCTTGTGTCCCACGCGCATTTACTCCTGTCATAGCGCGTGCTTGCGCAAGCGATGGCGCTGGATCTGGGCCGTCCAAGACCTCCTCAGGAGATCTTGAGCGTCCGAGACCTCCCCTTTGCATCTTCGCCGTCGGACCTCCCACGGAGGTGCAGTGGCGTCAAGACCTCGCGTTGGACCTCCTCGAGGTCATCTCAACCGTTGAGGACCTCCCTCGCTAGATCTGGACCGTTCCGGTCCTCCCTCAATCGTTGTGGTCCGTTGGATGCAGCATCAACGGCCACGACCTCCCCTCTCGCGCGCGCACGTTGCTGGGAGGACATGGACCGTTGGATCCAAGATCCACGGCCCATGACCTCTGGACCTTCCATGACAGCGCGTCGCTTATCATTGGGAGGTCTGAGCCGTTAGATTTAAGATCTAGGGCTCATGTCCTCCCCTGTCTTATTGGTTTTTAAGAAATTCCAGAGAACTGTTCTTTTGAGAACTGAAAAGAGGTAAGAACTTTAAAAATGCATAACTAATTCTATTTAAATCCAAAAGTAGTGATTCAAATTTTTGCAGCTCTGGCTTGACCTGGGCTCCAATCTAAAAATGGTTATGAGCCCAGTTCAGCTCCAGAACATGGTTTTGTAAATAAATTTCAAAACTAACTTTAAATGTTTCATTAAAAATTCATTTAACTTGTAAAATGCATAAGTATTGCTCTGTAGGTTATTTTTGAGTGAATCCAACTTTGTTGGCTTCCTCTGTTAGTGCTCTAAATGCTAGGATAGGATTTAGGCATGTCACTATTTTCAAAAAAGTTTACTTGTGCATTTTAATTTTGTTCAAGTTCTTATCTTTGAAAAATTATAGAAAATGCATAATAGCTCCAAATGAGGTGAACTCAATTGTGTTATTCATCTCATGAGGTGCTTGTTTTACTATAAAAATCTCAGTATCACCACCTCTCTAGAAAATGTTGCCAAATAATTAAATTAGTGAATAGTGGCAGTTTGTATTTTTAGGGCTGAACAGAATTGTTTTGCTCATATCTTTTGCATTAAGGATCCAAATCAATTGGTTCTTATTGCTGAATTCCCTAAAAATCATCCTCTTGCTGCTGTAGAAATTTCAGATCATTTGGAGTTTGTTTGCTGTGCTGTCTTTGTGGTTTTCGTCGTTCTTATCGATTCTTTTCGCTTTTTCGTTAGGTGCCGACGAGTGCTTCGAACCCGTGAGTGATCCTCAGCAATATATTGAGCAAAACCAGCAAGGAAAGCAGTTTGATCATATCCCATTATTGTCCCATTACTTTAAAGCTTAATACTTTGTTTCACTTATATGTATGCATGCTACTTTGTGTTAAAATATCGCTAATAATCCTATAGATGCATATTCTGTAGGTAAATGTTCATTCTCTACTACTAAGCCTAGGATTATCTTGCTGCGATTTAGAGTTCGATGGATGGACTCTTATCGCTTAGTAGTTACGTCGATAATGCTTAGCAATGCTTAGATAATGATGAGAAATGGGCGGTTGTCGACATTATGTCGATGACCTTGATCACACAAAAACTATTATTCCATTATGTCCATCTTGTGCTTGTTACTTTGTAAATAAACAAAAATGAAAACAAAACTGTTTGACTTGGGCACAATGGATGTTGGTGTGATGTATTGGGTGTGAACGGAATGGTGCCTAAGTTCCCAAGGACCGAGTTATTTGCACCATTGATCCAAGCACTTTTGCGTGCTAACCACACAAGGGGGATATGGGACCTCTCTTGACTAAGTACTTTGGGAGGTGTTAATTATGAGCTGGTCGGTGGGTGTGTTAAAAATAAAATGTGTGTGTGGTGTTGGGAAGGGAGCATTAGCAGACCGGTTAGGCTGTCTATTGTATCCTTGTCCCCGTGAGTTGCGGCTCTTAATTAGCATCATCCATTGGAAATGTCTCGTAGGACTTAGCCGTGCCGGCATACCAAAGGAAGTGTGCTAAATCATGTGGCGAAAAAACGATCTGGCGTGTGGGTACATTGGTACACCCTGCGAGGTTAAAACTATTGAATAGCCTCGTCTAGGTTATGGACACGCTTGGTGATTTCCAAGAACTAGACTAAACACTTAATTAAAACTTGATGGGTGGTATGAATTGGGTAATTCATGCTATTGTTGTGGTGACTTGGGTGAGTCACTTCCAGGTTGTCCTTGTTGTTATTATTGTTGTATCGTGTTCTTCACAAATTAAAATGCTTTGTCAAATTGCTTTCAATCTATTACATTATTGCAAATGAAAGCTTGCTTTATGCTAAAATGAGTCCAAAGCCTCATCCACTTAAATAAAGCTTGCATGTAGCTATTTATAGTTACGTTATACTACGTCGGTCTTGCGAGTACATTTTTTGTACTCATTTGCTTTGCTTAATAACTTTGTTGCAGAGGAGGTAGAGCCCAAAGGGCTTTACTTTTGTGAGATGTGCATGGGTTGGGAATCGAGCTATGCGTCTTGGTTGGTTGCCTTGTGGGCTAAAGGCAAACCTTGTGGCTCTCTTTTGTTTATCGCCATCTTATGGCATGTTGCTTCCGCTGTGTTATCTTTATTGTTGTATTTGGCCGGTCGGCCCCCTTTTGTAATAACTCTATATATTGTATGTCTTTTATTCTAGTCGTGCTTTGGTTCTATGTCTTGAATGGAATTGATGCATGATTTTGTAAAGGGGTGTGTATACTGCAATTCTGGGAAGTATACATATCTCGAAGACACGGATTATTATGTTTGTGATACTAGGGTCAATGGATGACTAAGTATTACAAGCCTAATAAACCGGGGTCCTCACATAAAAGCAGCCAGCTCACAAAGTATGTGGATTTTTGCATTAATCCTGAAGCAGAAGGCCAAGTGTCATTAATCCTAAAGGGATTGTAAGTAGCTTAGTTCAAGCAGAAAAGCTACGTGGATTATGCAGATTATTTCTCTCGTAGCCATGTCTATTGACAGGATACCTATTGAAGATCTGTGTTAAGGATTGTATGACAGAGGTGACAGAGTTGTGTCAGTTGGTTCAGTTTTCGAAGCTCGGAAGAAGAGTTAGTTTGTCAGCTTGAGTTACCAGTCAGCAGCAGGATCTCCTCAACTCCAGAAGTGTCTTCGAGCACCGATCAAGCAGCCCCGTCAGAAGCAATCAAGTTTCAAGATGCCTTCCTGCCAAGAGCCAATTTTTCAAGTTTCCGTTGAAGCAAGAAGTTCAGCAAGAAGCAAGGTGTTGTCTCGTAAGTATTTAGAAGAGCAGTTCTGTCAAAGTCAAAGCAGCTTGAAAGCCAGAAGAGAACCCGAAGGCTGAGTTCTTTAACCTATTCTATAACCAGCCTGAATCTCGGGGACAAGATTCCTTTAAGGGGGAGGTTTGTAACGTCCCAAAATTTGGCTTTTTCAAAAAAATCTTTTGAGTAGTTTAGGTCCTTGGAAAAATTCACCAATTTTATTTGATTTAATAAAGCTTAATTGGGACTTTCATAAACCAAAAACAATTTAATATAATTAATCTCAACATCAACTATTATCAAAACTTTTTTATTTGGATTCTATGTGCTTAGATATATTTTCTAGAATTTTTCCGAGTGCATTTGCTATTTTCTAAGTTGCCTTTGTGTTTTCTGCTATTTCCTAAAAGAGAAAACTATTTAAAATCCCAGATAAACCCTTGGGCTGAATCTGCTTGGCCCATTTCCGTTTCTTCTCACTTCGGCCCGTCTAATCCGGCCCAACCTGCCAATCTTTTCCCCTTCCCGGCCCGTTTCGCTCGAGCCACCCGACCCATCCCGCCAGAGCCTCACCTCTCTTGGCCACCGAGGCCAGTAGTCGCCTAACCCTAGCGGCCAGGCGCGCTTGCTGAGCCCACTGCGCCGCTGGCGCCCGCTCGAAACGTCTGCGCCGCGCTCGCTCTGGGACTCGCGCCACGCCGCTTGGCGTCGCGCGCCCTCTGTAGCGTCTTGCGATCGCAACCGCCGCCGCCCTACGCACGTCGCGCGCAAACTTGGCTGCGCGCCGCCGCCGTCTTGGCGTTTGTGCCGAACCCTAGCCGCCTCCCCAAGGCGCTATAAAAGGCCACCCGGTGCACGCGCCCCTGGTGATGCCGCCGCCCCCAAAGCTCCTCGCCGCCGCCGCCCCGAAGCCATCTTCTTCGACTCCGGTGCCGCGTCCGCCTCGTCGAGCCGCCCTCGGTCCACGCCGCCTTCGAGCGCGTCCGCCACGCCCTAGTGACGCTGCCGCCCCGAATCCATCTTCTTCGACTCCGGTGCTGCGCCCGCCTCACCTATCTCTGCCGTCAAGGTTCCCTGCGCCGCCGCGTCTATGTCACCGCAACCACCTCGGCCTCCTCCACCGATTGTGTGCACCAGTCGGAGCTCCCTCGCCTTCTATCATCGGCGCCACCTTCATCTCCAATGTGTCCGGCCGCACCCGTGCGCCCGAAAACGTCTCCGCCGCGTCCCTCGCTCCTCGGGTAAGCCTTCCAAGATCCATCCGCATCACCACATGCCTCACCTTCCGATCTACACTCCTATGCTTTCAATTCCATGTTTCATCCATCGTAGCCCCGAGATCTCGTCGCTTCTTCTTCTCCAGTCGCCGCCTCTTCGCCGGCCAATTCCTCCACCACCAGTGATCGCTGCCGCGCATGGACCCCACCGTCTTGTTCCCCGAGCCGCCATCTACCCGATGCTCACTTCCACTTCCCTAGAGCCTCGCCGTAGCTCATCGCCGACGAGTGAGCCGACGCCGCCGCCGCTCCATGGCTCGCCACCGGCGATGGTGGCCGTCCCTTGCCGCCACGATCGTGTCAACAAGGCCACCTGCGCCTCCTCGTCCCGTTTTGGTCACCCACTTGTGCCGCCGACCAAGAACTCCGTGGCCGTGCCAAGATGGTCAGCGCCACCATGCTTGCGCTCTGTGCTCCAGTGCCATGGCTGCCGCTCCCTCTGTCCCTTCCATGTGGGCCCTACCCCTTCTCTCTCTCTCTCTCTCTCTCCCTCTCTCCCTTGTAGGTCTCTGTAGTGATCGGGTGTCCTGGATCCAAATCAGGACCGTGCTTGTGCATTTGTGCCAATAGCATGTCGGCGTTCTCGCCTACATGGCAGTCACGTTGGTACTGTGCCACATACGCCATGTTAGCTAGCCACCTTGCCATGCCACACATGCCCAAGTCACTGCCACGTCATCCCCCCTTGTCCTCCATGGCAGGCACCTCAGGTGCCAAGTCATCGTCCATCTAGGCCTCTTTGCCCATGTGGCATCCTAATCGGCTCCTGGTCATCTGCCACGTGGCCTACACCCTGACCTAAACTAAAACTGAAATCGTATAGATCTGGTTCACCACGAACCTCTTCTATGACATCTAGACCCCCATGTCAGAACAGTCGTGCTAGTGCCACCTGAGGGCCACATGGTTATTCTATCCTCCGTGGCCTCCACGTCTTTGCCATGTGCATGACACGTAGGCATCTTTGCCACTTGGTCCTCCATAGCAAGCCACCTCAGGTGCCACGTCGCTGTCCCATCCTCGCCACCTTAGCGTCTGTGCACGTGTGGCATGCACCGTCATCACCTGCGTGCCCTACACCTAACCAAATCCTAAAAGCCGGAGCAGTATAGACGTGGTTCATTATGAACCTAGTCTATGACCTGCGGAGCCTTTCGTCAGTCAATGCCAGTCAATCCTTAGCCTTGGACCAATCGCCAATGAACCTAAACCCTAGATCGTGGACTTGGTCTATGGACCAATAGTACACATATCATCCTCTCAATCAAAAACCCTAGATCAGTTCTCTCTCTTACATACGGGTCCCGCATGTCAGTCAACCCTTGGTCAAACCCTAGCCATGAGCTTGGTCCACCGTAGACTAGCATATCTTCGTGGACTTGGTCCATAGACCAGTGGCCCACATGTCATTCACTACCATTGTTCTCTCTCACTTACCAGTGGACCCCACTTGTAAGTCTCCAACTCTTTTTATCTATTTTAATCCAAAGGAATATTATCTGAATATTCTTTTCTCTCTCGATTTCATCATTTCAGGTGATTCTTGCGAGAGTCATATCTTTTGATTCCAAACTCCGATTGAGTCCATTCAAATTCCTGAATTCATCTTAATTCAAGATCTATTTATCTAAAATTATTATTTAATTTATTGGAGTTGTTTGCTCTCTGTTATTTATTTATTTAGTTTATTTGCTTGTTGCGAGTAGACGTTGATACTACGAGGAGTGCTGATCAAGATGGAGCTGAAAGATCAAGGAAGTAGAAGATTAAAGATTTAATAAAATCATCATTTCCATAGCAAGGCAAGTTATACCTTTGATCATGTTGAATCCTAGTTTTCTAAAAGTACTTTGATTCAAATTATTGCATTTACTTTAAGTATTTATTTAAATGATTTTGGGTGTAGTTATTATCCCATTTGTTATACCCACCTTGTCTAAATTGATATGTCATAATCTTTTGTCACCCTAGCTTGGTTATTTATTTAGTTGGTAATATCGTAGCACCAACGTGGGTTGGTTAGATACGATTATTTTGCTTAGCCATGCCACGAATCAGCATCTCATGTGAGTTGCAAATATAAACTTGACTAAATGATTATGGAACTATGTGATAAAACTGTGTGTACTGTGTGCTATTTGGCATGTGTTGCACTTAACCAACTGGGTGGTAAAAGGTTTAGATTGAGGCAAGTAGTGGATACTGTGTGACATGGTGGCTATGTGTTTGGGAATATTAATCTATGTGGCTTAGTTAGAAATTGGAAGTCTTGCTTTGGTCAATTAAGGACTTAACTTTGTGCGCCATTGAACTGAGCTTTCCGTACAACCACATGCTTGTTATGGGACGGGCCTAACTTATTAAGTTACGGAGTCTTGACATTGATTACTCAGGTAGTAGGTAGGCTCAGTGATGGGTGGAGGTGTGCTACCAAGTAGTCACATCGTGGGACGCTTCGCCGTTTCCCTGTCCAACAGTGTGTGTCATACCAATCGCTGTGTAAGGCTTGGTGTGACGATTCGTAAGCACACTGGGAGTGTCAATGTTGAGATGAAGTTTCTGAAAGGTTTTGTTGTGATCAGCTCCGTACAAGTTGATTGCATCTTGTGGGTAAAGTGTACAAACTCTGCAGAGTGTTAAATCAATCTATTCGAATAGCCGCGTCCGCGATCATGGACATGCTCGGGGATTTCACACGAGAGGTAGATTTTCATAAGACTTTGGGAAGGGAGCTGTGTGATCTAAGTCATATGGCTATGTGAATAATTTGATTAGGCTATGTGTTTTTGTGAAAATAATTGTTAAACTATTACTGTTTATTTGTTTTACTTATGCTTTCAATCTATTATTTGTATTCAATTGCAAATGTTGCATTTCTGTAAAATAACCACATAAGCCATTCCTTTGGAATAAGCCTGCATGTATAATTGCATTTCTATGGTATGACTTGCGAGTACGGTTGTGTACTCATGCTTGCTTTATTAAATCAAGCAGAAGTGAAGGAATCGTCAGTCAACGAGGTCTACTTCAAGGATTGTGGAGAACTAGGTCGCGCACCCCAGCCGATTGCCTGTGGGCATATGGATGGGCTTCACTGAAGTTATTCTTTTCTATTCTGCTGCAGTTTCATTGAGTTTTGCCTTCTGAGGCAATAATTGTAAGTTTTGACCTTAAGATTTTTACTCTGATATTTATTGTTATTTGCCTATTTATTAGTCGTTTTTGTATATGGAAATGATATTTTACTGATGTTGCCACTGTGTGCACTAGCGTGATCCTGGATTAGTGCAGTATACACAGAGGGTCCAAAATTGCATTTTTGGGTCCCGACATGTCGCATTAAATGCTATCACTTTTTGCAGCACCCGTGCTATCTTTTGTCATTTCCTTTACCAGCTTCCATCTTTTTCTCATCTACTCTTGACCACGTGTACCCTTGGACCTCTCTGCAGCTCTAGCCTTATAAGCTTGGGGCAGCCCTCTATCATTGCCTTTTCCCCATTTTCACTCTGTTGCTCACCCGACCAGTTCTCTGGACCTCCCTCCAACCGTTGAGCCTCCCTTGGCCAATTCTCGGGACACCCCCCCCCCTTCCAAGCCTTCAGATCTCCTCCAATTAGCTCCTCCGGACCTCCTCCTAATCTTCAAACCTCTCTGTTGGCCAAAGTTTTATGCTTCTTTAGAGTTCATTTTGGATTGTACTTGGCTTTGGTTTGATTTGTGCTGTTTTAACGTGTAGACCTCGACATCGGTAGTGAGCCCGAGCTTTGAGGGAGAAGTCCTGTAAAGCCTTCAAGTAGGAGGCAAGTTACACTCTTGATCATATTGCACCCATTATTTCACCCTATATATGTTCCATTTTAAGTGTTAATGCATGCTTACTTTACTAAGTTATTTCAATACCTGTCTTTAAGATTGTAGCTATGCCTAAATCCTTTGTATAGCCACTGTTGATCTTGAACCGAACATGTTGTCACCTTAGGCAAAACCTGGTTGATACCATAGTGTGGACCAGGACCTCTTTAAAAGTAAAGCTTAGTCATGTATAGATAAAGAATCTTGATTTGGGAAGTTTTGGCCAAAAATATCGCTTATTTAAATGATTTGGCCATGGCATGGGTGTGTCATGGAGGTTTGAAAAGCAAAAGAAATGGAAAATAGATTTGGACTTGGGCGGCACTGGTTGTTTGGTTGGTGCAAGTCTATGCACGGGGGTCGTGTGATCCGATGCCCCAGGGTTTGTGGTGGTCGCCCGGGTCGATTAAGGACCGGTCTTTGAGTCGTATCTTGCTAAGCCTATAATGGGCTATGCCTTACCGTGCAACCACATGTCCCAGCATGGGGAGTGGACCTGGCCAACTAATTTGCAAAGTTATCACCGCGGTTGATCTGGCGGAATAGTGGGTGGTCTTTCATGGCCTGTCTTTTATGACTATGTTGTAACCATTTGGCTCAAGAGGAGGCCCTGGGTAAGGGCGAAACCTTAGAGTGGATGGACTGCGGTGGAATGATGCATTGTAAAGGTCTTGTCACGTGCTCTAGACCACTTACCTTCGGCAGTGAGTGGTGGTACAGCCGGGTGCCACTAAAGAAAACGTGTCTTGTGGGTAAAGCTGCACACCTCTGCAGAGTGTAAAACTATTCGAATAGCCATGTCCGTGATCATGGATGTGCTAGCAAAGCCTCTCAAAGTTAGATGTTGGTTTTGATTTCAAAGGACTTTGTTAAAACTGGTTTTTGATTTCAATCCAAATTGGAATTGGGCGGGGAGCCTTGTGACAGGAGGGTATCCTTCACCACTTGTTGATGAATGTTATCCAACTGAAAACTGAGATTTAGAAAATGAATTTTTTTTAACTATTTTAATCTGTCTTGGAACTTAGTACTTATATTTGAAATAAACTTGGCTTTATGCAAAACAACCATATTAAGCGTCCCTTTGAGATATCCATTTATGCATGTCATGCTGTTATTTGACGGGTGTAACTTGCGAGCACGGTTGTTGTGCTCACTCTTGCTTGACAACTGTTTTGAGCAGGGAAAGAAAACTTTGAGGTGATCTTGCTGTGGACCTAGAGGTCCTGGACGACTAGGATGCGCCCTCCAGCCGATTCCCTGTGGTGTATCGGATGGCCTTTATGTTTATCTTCCGCTGTGTTCTGGTTTGTTGGCTTGTATGCCTCCCCTTTGTAAACAACTTTATTGATATTAATAAAGCTCTCGTTGAAGTGTATGTTACCACTGTTGTATACTGTGAAGAGCTAGCTGTTGATCCTTGGGACTAGCTCGGTTCACACGGGTGAGCATGGGGATATCCCTAACCACCACGACCATCCTCAGGTCTGGTCGTAGGAGGTCTTTGGGGTGATTCCAGCCCTCCACGACCTCCCTCAGGACTGGTCGTGGGAGGACTTGGGCCACCTCAAGTCTCACGACCTCCTCAGAATTGGTCCTTCGACCTCTCCTGAGTTGACTCGTGGCTGTTGTGATCTCCCTGTACCTCACCCCACCCCCCATCGGTTAGGTGTCCAGACCTTCAGGAGATCCTGTTGGACCTCCTGGGCGGTCCTATCGGACATCCTGGGAAGTCCTGATGGACTTTCTAGGAGATCCTGGAAGACCTGTCGGGTGGCCTCCAGCCGGGGCGTTACAATATGCCAAATGCCAATTGATCAACCATGCCAAATGCTAGAGTGTGAACAGCAACAGCAACGCTTAATTCCTGAATGATGCAATGTTAATTGCAGTGTCGATTCGACATTCCTTGTACCGTACATCAAACACATGTCTTCGATCCCTACACACAGTATGTAATACAATAATAAATCCAATCTGTATAGAGCAATGAATAAATCTAAGAGTGAGAGGATGAATTTGCACACGATGAACTCTGTCCACACCAAGCCTTGGAAGAAAAGCAAAATAGCAAGTATTGGAGGTAGCTGATTGGTTGGTCAGTGTTAGTGAGGTCCAGAGCTCACTCCAAATCCGGGTTAACTTGATTAGCATTTGACGCACTGCAGATTTCATGCATCTAGAGCCGGCATGCGGTCCCTATCTGATCGTTTGAGTAGAAGCATTACATTCACCAAGCCAGACAGTGACAACCAGCAAACTAATTAAGAAGAGCAATTAGCTAGCTAGATGGAGTATTACACTAATACTATTGGAAGAGACACAATGAGGCATGTATATATTTATGGGTTGTGCTTCCCGAGGATGATCTGATCACCATCATGTATATAGTATTGCTCATCTGAGGTGCTAGTCAAAACAAATCATATCCAAGAACCCAGCTAGCGTCTGTTCCAAGTACCAACCAAAAGCTAGCCTTGAAACGCAATATAACGGCGGGAAAAAGGGTCGACAGGAGTATGGTGCATCATGATATATCTAGTTAATGTATCAGCGGGTCGTGGAGCCTACGACGGAACTTCGCTTTTTCCCGCAATATATATCTAGCTGTCCTGTCCATGAGCAGTGTATGAAGCTTAGCCTCCATGTTAATTAGAGGAGTATTTTCTGTGCTCTCTAAAAAGTGTAGAGAAGGCAGAGAGGTTCAAAAGGAATATATATGTCCAGTGGACCAAATATAGCATCTCTCGATTAACCTCTTTTACACGAACCCAGCCTAAGTGAGCCGTAACGTTTCCAATTGTCCTGATTTACTAGGAGTTTTGTATCCCAATTTCACCTTCTCTTATTGTTGTAAATAATGCACGTAAAAATAGGAATGTGAGACAAATTTTACATGAAAACCCCTTTCAAAAAAAAAAAAACCACAGACGCACCAATGCAATATCACTATATGAGGAGATATTTAGAACAAAGCTTTTACTCTTCCCTATGGACTACATGGATGTATTTATAGTGGTACGTGAAAGACTCCGCGTAGAAGTAGAACTATGAGTTGAAGTAGGAAATTCAATTCATACCACGCTCAAACTCAACTCTTCTCTTTCATGCATGCTGGGATCATCGATGATGAAACAAGGTACTCAACTTGATCTCTAGTGTTTTGCTTTTGTAGAACAGGATATACGATGGGTAGACAGCTAGCTGAGGTTGTTTGTTCTCAAGTCTCGACTGGGAGATTGATGTCCCTTTCACATAGTGAGTGGTGGTGGTCGCTTGAGGACTTATTAACCGACCAAACAATCTTCTTCTCTCTCGCTCTGTCTGTAGCTAGATTCTACACGCTATAGCTGCAGATCACCTCTGATCCACGCGCACTTGTGAGCAGTTGCAAACCTGATCTTTACATCATCAGAGATTAAACTAGCTTTAGCCCAGCACTTGTAAGCTGGCTTTTGTCATGTATAAATAGGTCGCCAAGCTCCTGTGGCCACCAACAAAATATTCTTGGCGTCATCGAGATCTAGACTTATGTAAGATTGAGAAGCCATAGCTCCAGCTCCTGCAGGTTAATTAACTTGGTGAGTGCCCAAGCGAACATATTATGCATGGATGAGCCGTACGTTAGTTGTGTTATCTGAATTGTCTTAGGAAGGTGGCTAGCTTCATCATCTGACCAAGTTGTAATCTAGATGCATGCCATACATATTTAGTTCTTTTCCCTTTTTTGTATATAAGTTAACTCGATGTGTGGCGAAGGCTGTAGCCTGTAGGTGAGAGAGAAGAGTACCAGTACTAGTACTAGTATATATGATGTATGGATGGTGGATGAGAGTAAGAGTAGCCCTGAAGTGCACTCCAAGGAACATATATGCATACTCTCTACCCTCCAAAAAGCTTCACATACCGTCCACAGACTAGTACTGTCCATCTTACCTTCTTCCTCTCCTAGTCCTAGGCCTAGCTACTTTAATTTGGTATATCACAAGCTGAGCAGGCTAGCCTTAATTTCAGCTACATACAGGTAGTCCACGCATGCCTTTCTGAAATCAAAATAGTAGTGGGTACTACCGATCGTGTTCTTCTTCTCCTCCAATTCCAAATGATATATGAATGTACGACTTGTTTAGGTATGGTGGAACTACTAATTAGGCCATGTTGCATTGCATGAGTGCATCCATGCGCCTCTAGGAGCTTTCCTATTTCTAGGGGCTTTTCCTTCTCCGCCTTTGGCCCCTCCAGCATATTTCCCAAACTGATCAGTTGAATCTAAAGCTGCTAGCTTTCGCACGCTCTATAGATCAGCGGACGTTCTATCGAGGCAGCACCGCAGCATAACACCATCAGCGAACTAGCTAGCTAGCTAGCAATGGAGTCGTCTTCATGTGTGCCCCCAGGGTTCAGGTTCCACCCCACAGAGGAGGAGCTTGTGGGGTACTACCTTGCCAGGAAGGTGGCATCGCAGAAGATCGACCTGGACATCATCCAGGAGGTCGATCTATACAGGATTGAGCCATGGGATCTACAAGGTATATATATATGCACACTTCATACTCGATTTTTAGTAGTACGTATAGTAGCTAGTAATTTGCAACCTATGATCGAATGCAGAGAAGCGCAAGTACGGGGCTCACGAGGAGCAGACGGAGTGGTACTTCTTCAGCTACAAGGACCGCAAGTACCCGAGCGGGACGCGGACGAACCGGGCCACGGCGGCGGGGTTCTGGAAGGCCACGGGGAGGGACAAGCCGGTGCTGTCGTCGGCGAGCGTGATCGGGATGAGGAAGACGCTCGTCTTCTACCGCGGCCGCGCGCCCAACGGCAGGAAGACCGATTGGATCATACACGAGTACCGCCTCCAATCCAACGAGCACGCGCCCACGCAGGCAAGTCATTAATTCTTCATCTCATTTCATTTTGGTATGAATGAAATATCACTTTCGCATGCACATATTAATCGATCCTTTCAGAGATCTCCTATCTTATAATCACATAGATTCTAGCTACTTGATTGTCTTATTCTGCAACACACTGCGGCTGAGCTTATACATTTGGTGGAAATGGAATTGATTATCAGGAGGAAGGATGGGTGGTTTGCCGCGCGTTTCAGAAGCCTATGCCCAATCAGCAGCAAAGATTACCCTACGGCTACCCCGGCAGCTACACCACCTGCAACACCCCCAGCTACTGCTACGACAACCCTAACGCACGGCGAATGATCAGTGCCAGCACTCCAGCGCTGGCTAATGATCATAATTTGGCAGAGTCCAAGGTGCACTTCTCCGTCGACATGCCGCCGCTCGAGAGCCCTACCGTCGACGGCGAAGGCTACGTTTCGCAGAGTAGCAGCTGTGTCGACCAGAATCAAGCTGCTGCTGCAGGGACGATCGATGTCGATTGGAACTTTCTGAGCAGCTTGCTGCCGTCGACGCAGCTCTTCCATCAACCTACTGCCTCTGGCTCCAAGAACAACAATATTTGATCAGGATCATTCAGGGATTCTTGACTAATTATATATTGACAACTGATCATACGAGTATATTTGACTGGTCATTTTACGTGTGGTTAGTTTGCTCTAGTTTCTAGGTAGAATTATACATGCAGGCCGGAGTGAGTATTGGTTATTGATCATTTCAGTACTGAGATTTGGAACCGGTCGATTCAGCTAGAATTTCATTGTGAGCTTAATTAATTTCTGCGTATGTACCTCAGTACGTACATCATTGTCTACTTAATATAAATAGATCGATTCTTCTTCCTTATAATTGAGCTGTTTCCATATGTCTTAAGTAGTTCGTTTACATGCATACATCATCTGCATATGCAAAGTACCTTGCTGGTAGCTAGCCTCTGGCTTATTTTTCCACAAGCTTGCAAAAACACTGTTGGTTTCACTATTTCAGATATACATGGTTCAACCCCAAAATATATATATATATATATATATATATATATATATATATATATATATATATATATATATATATATATATATATATATATATATATATATATATATATATATATATATATATATATATATATTCAAGTCTATATCTTTATGGATTGTTACATATTTGTCATCACCTAATATTAACTATTTTACTTTAAGATTAAGTAAACTCTTCTAAAAGAGGTGTACTGAGCAAACTCAGTAACGATGTCCACGTAACCTGTTGGTAGCGCACAAATTCCGTGGGGCGTGACCGTGTGAGATATGAGGTATGTATGAACACGTGAATGATTGATTTGGTTGTTCTATGTATGATATATATATAGATACAAATTTCGATGATGTATGTATAAATGAGACACACATATGTAATTACATATCCACATTAATCTGGATTCAGCGAATTGAAACCGCGATAGCAACTTCCACTAGCAGTGCAATTATAACACCGGTCGTTCATGCAATGATCGATTCCGATCTTTTGTGATTCATTTGCTTAATTATTTTGGCCCGTCGCAATTGGTTAAATAAGACAACTATCAATAAGCGACGCAGATAAGCCAGATCGGTTCCATGGTGTAGTGGTTAGCACTCCAGACTTTGAATCTGGCGACCTGGGTTCGAATCCCGGTGGGACCTTTTTGCTCTTTTTTTTCTGTTTAATTATAATGTTTCATCTTGTAGTTCTCACTTGCAAAATCTATTTATAATTTTACCGCATCATTCAAAAGACTTACTTGTTGTGTTCGTCCTCCTTGTAGCCCTAAAAGGATTGCCACGTAGGCAGGCGGAAATATCTACTCTAGTAATAGCATTTTTTTTAACACCATTTCAAGTTTTAGCACCAAATTAGCATGGAAAATTCTGCAAAGCAACTGACAAACATCTATCCCAATTGTGTCGGGAGAAACGAAGAACTAAAAAAAAAATCCCTAGCATACTATAAGTAAAAAAGGAAAATGGAACAAAAGAAAATGCCAAACATTATGTTCGTAGCATATTTGTCTTTTCCCATTTGGAATTTGAAATTTTGAAGGGTGGTACTCCATAGACTATCTTCTCAACTTTTTAGGGTGATTTTCTCACATTGAGTTGATACTCAAATTTTTAAACAGAACAGTTTTCATTGTATACTGATTTTTTTTTATTTAATCTTTTTTTTAATTATATTTTAAAAATAACCCCTCGCGAACTTTATTTCTAAATCTGACCCTTTTGGTCACGCCACCTCCGTGGCGTGACCAAACACACCGCCACGCCACCGGCGGGCGTAATAAAGGTGCTAGGTAAGCCCTCGCTCACCGTCGCGCCAACGTAGAGGCTTATGGCGACTTTCACGCCTTATTTAAGTGGCGTGTGAGACCGATCGTCACGCCTATTTCTTGGCGTGACAGATAAAGTTGTCACGCCATGTATCACGGCTTGACAGGCTATTCAATTTGTTTGGATTCTATTTGTATGAAAAACGATTGAAGATGGTACATAATGCCATGTACATATAACATATCTCTATTCACAACTTGAAAATAGAGACCTCTGTACATAAGCAAATATAACACCATCCTTTTTAGTGAGAGTAAATATAATATATAGACACTGTAATCTTTTGTGCTTTGAAAACCTTAGACACTTTACAATATTTTTAGGCGTGTCCCGAAGTGATACATAATGCATCCCGGAAAAAAATGAGTTTACATCCTAGTGGAAAGATGTGTAGAAAGTATGCTAGACAAGATCTGCAGGTGAGGAAAGATGCGTGACATCCTAGTGGAATGATAGGTCTTTGCAGAGACATCCTCTTCGGAATCATAGGTTTGTGGTCGTAGACCAAACCGTAAACTTTCGGAACTCGTTTTTGTCATGTTGTTGGATGCCTTACTACACGAAGAATTGAAAGCGAAAAGACGACGAGATTTAAAGTTGCAAATGAAAATAGACTTCATAACAAAGCTTGGAATAACATGGCGCACAGGGTTTGGTTACATGCATAAGAAACAACATCATGCGCGATGCAATAAACTGAAGTTCTCCTACGATACATAGGCGCCTTTTTTGAATGGAAATAAATTAGACCTTCCGAGACCTAAATGCGGAAAGGTGCCTCGTACAACCCACATGGAGTGTTCTCCACCGGGCGCCTCGGGCGTGGTATTTGTCGTTGTAGTGGCGCGCACATATGCACTTAGGGTTGGCGCGGCGAGATGTGGGATCATAGGAACTTCCTATGTTCACGACCTCCTCGTTGCCCTCTCGTCTTTGCATCTGTTGGCGGAGGTCATCATTTTGCTCCTTGAGATCTTCAATTTAGCCTCCAAATCAAAGATTCGATTCCACAATACCTCCACGTACCTCACAACATAGTAAGCGTGGGGAGGATCGATCCAGCGGGTAAAGTTACATTTCGCCATCTGCTGTAAGGGATGGTTAGTATGGAGGATGTATTAGCAGTAAGTAACCTGAACAAAACTATTTACCCCAGAGTATGGGCATCGGAAGAAACGTCGTTCGCCATCGAAAGGGCCGTCTATGACCTGCACGATAGCGTCCTCCCTGTGTCCGTATTTCGGCCACTTAGGTTGGACACGCTTGTTCGGCACCAACCGGTAGTTAGGGCCGAAGTCCTCCCTCCTTTCCATGCGAAGGTCTTGCTTCGGCGATCCCGGTTGGACTGGTCCTTGGGCGTCTGCCATGGTGTGTTAGTGTATGACGGAGAAGGTTCTTCTTTGTATGGTTTGAAGGATCGAGTGGTCCTTCTAGAGCATGGGCTGCACATTTTATAGCCCGCGGGGGGAGGCCAAGACCTGACGGGGTAATGTGTTAGGTTGTAGATGACAAGACCTAACGGGGCTGTCTGCTTTGCGCAGAGATAAGACCAAACGGAGCAGCTTTGCGTATTGACAATACCAAAAGAGACAACCTTGCGCAGTGACAAGACCGGACGGGGCAGCTTTTGCGCAGTGACAAGACCACACGGTGCAGCATTACAGTGACAAGGCCAAAGGAGACAGCCTTGCAGAGTGACAAGACAAGACGGGACAGCTTTGCGCAGTGACAACTCTGATCGCCTCACCAGCTTTTCAGAACGAAAAGACATTACTCTGCAAGGAAAGACATAGAGTGTTATCATGTCGATTAGAGAAAGGATGGTTGTCAGAGCGCAAGGCTGTCTTCTTTGGTCTTATCTCTGCGAAAAGCTGCCCCATGTGGGCTTGTCACTACGCAAAGCTGAAACCCTGAACCTAAAAACCACCCTAACCCTAACCCTAAAAACCTAAAGCCCTAACCTGACCCTTGACCTAACCCTGACCCTCAATCTAAAACCCTAACCTTGAATCTGAACCTAAACACCTAAAACCCTAACCGTAAAAACCTAAAACCCTAACCCTAAACCTAACCCTGAATGAAACGTAAGACCCTAACCCTAACCCTAACCCTCATCTGAAACCCTAATCTTGAACCTTAACCTAAAACCCTAACCCTGACCCTTGACCTATGAACCTGAAACCCTAACCCTAACCCTAACCCTAATCCTGAACCTAACCCCCTAAAAACCTAAAACCCTATCCCTAACCCTTGTCACGCCACCATGCACGGCGTGGCCGAAGCATTGTGCCACGCCAAAATGCTTCGTGTGCCAGAGAGCTTGCCAAAAAGGGCCATCGCTGCTAGGGTTAAGTCACCCACGCCACTTACCTTTGGCGTGACAGTATCAGATTGTCACGCCACCCTTAACGGCGTGGCAAAAGCGGTACCACGCCAATATGCTACATGTGCGGAGGGCTTGCATTTTGGACCATCACTGCCGGGGCTAAGTCCTGCCACGCCACTTACATCGGCGTGATAAGATTGTGTTAATCACGCCACCCTTAACGGCGTGACAGTATCACTCACCTGCATTGAATCAACCAAACACTTATTTCATTCAAACAGCAATAAGAATGTAACAGCAATAAGAAGCAACCATCATCCATATCAGTCGTAATCTGTTTTTCTCATCCAAACAGGAAAAGATAAGGCCATCCGAAGTTCATTACAATGATTTCATTCAAACAGCAAAAAGATGCAACCATCATCCATACAAAGTTCCATAAGATATGAACTGTACAAAATGCAAGCACACAGTCATTCATCCCATCGGTTGTGCTTTCGGCGCGCACTCGACCCCGGCGTGAACCTCGCTACTGGGTGTTGGCCTCGCGTGCCCTCAACGACGTTTATGGAACTAATGTCCGCGCGATCATGCTGTTTACGGTGGAGTGGTGAGGCTAACTCAATTCATTCACAACTTTCTTATGACATCTAAAAGGTCCACATGTATTTGATTTCATGTAAAAAAAATCTCTATGTTACACAACCTGACATTTTGACAAAAGAGCATTCTCTTGAATTCTAATTAAGATCCAAAGATTGATGTAACGACACTGAAAATCGTGCAAATATCATCTGAAGGATTGGGTTTGGCTATTTAGGTTTGGGGTCTAATCTTTAGATAATTAAAGAATAACATATCTTGAAAGGAGGCTATTAGATTAACCATAACACACAAGTGATGTACATAGTTCGATTCCCATAGTAAGCGAGGTATACCTCGAAGCCGGGGGGGGAGCAGAGGACCGGGCGGGGAGAGGCGGCGCCGGGTAGGAGGACGGCCGGAGGCCGCCACGGGAGGAGGACCGGCGGCGGCACGAGGGCACGCGTGGAGGAGAGCCGGCGGAGGAGCCAGCCACGGGAGGAGAGGCGGCCTTCCGGCGGCGCGGCAAGCG
The DNA here is from genome assembly GCA_036346405.1 of Phyllostachys edulis. Classification (NCBI taxonomy): domain Eukaryota; kingdom Viridiplantae; phylum Streptophyta; class Magnoliopsida; order Poales; family Poaceae; genus Phyllostachys; species Phyllostachys edulis. The sequence goes on from CM070553.1 coordinate 76,506,651, forward strand.
GCGGCGGCCACCGACGCGTGGCGGCGGCGGCGTCCACCGGCGGCTTTAGCAGCAGCGGCGGCTAGGGTTCAACAGTCCTCGGTGGCGGCGGCGAGTAGAAGGGAGAGATAGGAAAAATGAGAACGGGCGGGCTGCCCGACTTTAAAGTCGCCAGCTTATCACGCCGGGACTCATGGCGTGACTATATGCCTTGTCACGCCATGAGTACCGGCGTGACAATCTTTCACGCAAAACTCCACGCCGCACGGCCGGCAGCGCGCCGAGGCTTACGTGGCACCTTTGGTCACGCCATTTCGCGTGGCGTGGCGAGTGATGTTTGGTCACGCCACGGGAGGTGGCGTGACCAAAAATCGAATGGAAAAAAAAAGTTAGCGAGGGTTATTTTTAAAATATAATTAAAAAAAGGATTAAATAATAATAAAAATTCTTGTATACTCGTCTATACAATGAGGAAGCCCTCCTTCCATAGAATGTATCAGCATGAGAATCAAAACTGAGTATTGAGTCAACAAACCATTGCCCGAAAAAAAATGGATGTTGTATGTAAAGGTTTGAAAATTAGACAAATTGCTAACACCATTTTAACATATGGTTTTCAGATAATTGGCCAAGACACCACATAAGTTAGCAAGTAGTAGAAAGACAAAAATTGATATATGCCACTCAGAAAGTTGCTACTTCGAAATATGCCACTCAGTTTTCTGAAATTCGAAATTTGCAGTCCAGTTTCTTCCTCTTTTAACATATGCCATTATCACTCATTTTCTTCCATTTTCTTTTCTATTCTCTGATTTTCCATATATTCCAAAGGTGAACTGCCGATTTTGCCCCTTATCTATTCCTCTTATCCCTTCGTTCTGAACCATCTTCATCCATCGGACTCAATCCCTTCCTTCTGAACTCAAGAACCAAGGCACATCCATTAGTTTGACGTGCTGAACCAAGGCACACACATCGCCTCCCCGTGAGGCAGCGTAAATGCCCCGTGCTCCCCTTGGTCTCTTGATCATACCCGTCACGCCCCACCCTCTCTCGAGCTCCCCTCCGGTCCCTCCCTGCCTCCCTAAGCTCCATGTGAGAGGCTAGGCCTGAGCGTGTCCTAGCCGGCGTCCCACCCCAGTCGAGTTTGACGTGCTGAACCAGGGCACACGCGTCGCCTCCCCCGTGAGACGGCACCGCCTGCCCCGTGCTCCCCGCTGGTCTCGTCGGTCCTGCCGCGTCCCTGCCGCGCCTCCCTCGAGCTCCCCGCTGGTCTCACTATTCCCGCCGCGTCCTAGCCGCGCCTCCCCCGAGCTCCCCTCTGGTCCCTCCCCGTCTCCCTGAGCTCCATGTGAGAGGCCAGGCCCGAGCATGTCCCAGCCGGCGTCCCACCCCAGTCGAGGACTTAGGAATTAGATCTTGAAGAAGCAAAGGCTTGAATGCTTGATGATGCCTTTTGGGTGTGTTCAGTGTATCCTTGTTGTCGGGACCCAAAAATACAATTCTGGACCCTCTATGTATAATGCACTAGTCCAGGATCACGCTAGTGCACACAGTGGCAACATCGATGAAATATCATTTTTATATACAAAGATGACTAATAAATAGGCAAATAACCATAAATATCAGAGTAAAAACCTTAAGGTCAAAGCTTACAATTAATGCCTCAGAAGGCAAATAGCTCAATTAAACTGCAGCAGAATGTGACGGAATAACTTTAGTGAAGCCCATCCATATGCCCACAGGCAATCGACTAGGGTAGCGTGACCTAGTATGAGTATTTAAATGAAAAATGTCGCTTTATGCAAATTAAGCCATATAAGCCTCCCTTTATTGAGTCCTCGCATGCATTATAATTCTGTTACATTGGGTGTAACTTGCGGAGTACATTCATTTGTACTCACCTTGCTTAATAAATTTTTGATCAGGAGAAGAGTACTACGAGGATAATGAGACCTTGGACGACTAGGCTACACCCTCTAGACGATTGCCTGTGGCGAATCGTGTGGCCTACCTTACTGCTTTCACTTCCGCTGTATTTTGCTCTCTAACCTTATGCCCCTTTTGTATTAAACCTTAAGTATTTCAATGATTGACGTTGTATGGTTGTGTTATCCACTTTTTGACTGTGTACACTAGCTGTTCCTGGACTAGTGTGTGTTTCACAAAGAATCCAGGATCCTTCGCTCCCGGGTTCGACAGGCCCACTAGTAAGTGTAATGTCCCGTTTCTCCTAGGTTCTTGCCCAGTTTCCAAAATAAAAATAACCATTTGGTTTTGATGAGAGTTCAAAGCTTAACTTGAGTTTTCAAAAGAGCCTTAATTGATTAAACCAAACTTGAACTAAATTTGTTCGGTGCCTTCTGTTGTTTGTTGGAGTTTTCTCGTTCTCCCTCCTTCTGCTCTGTGTGCCCTTGTGTTTGGTTTCTCCTTTCCAGACCTCTTTTGTGTCTGGATCTCTTCTCTCGTTCTCCCTCTCTGTTTTTGACCTCCCCGTGTACCTCTCCGCGTTCTTATGAACTCCCTGAGTTCATTTGTGGCGCCCTTGGAATCCTTTTGATTCCCCTGTGTCCTCTCAGACATCCCTATTGGACCTCCCTTTGGTTCCCTTGGCTATCCCCTTGCTTTTGCGGACCTCCTGTTTACTCCTGGCTCTTGCGGTTGTACCGTTTCTCTGTTGCTCTAAGAGTTCCCCTTGTTGAGATCTGGCCGTTAGGACCTCCTCTCTGGAGATCTTAACCGCTCAGACCTCCCCTTGATCAGATCTGGCCGTTAGGACCTCCTCTCTAGAGGTCTTAACCACTCAGACCTCCCCTTGATGAGATCTGGCCGTTAGGACCTCCTCTCTGGAGATCTTAACCGCTCAGACCTCCCCTTGATGAGATCTGGCCGTTAGGACCTCCTCTCTGGAGATCTTAACCGCTCAGACCTCCCCTTGATGAGATCTGGCCGTTAGGACCTCCTCTCTGGAGATCTTAACCGCTCAGACCTCCCCTTGTTGAGATCTGGCTGCTAGGACCTCCTCTCTGGAGATCTTAACCGCTTAGACCTCCCCTTGATCAGATCTGGCCGTTAGGACCTCCTCTCTGGAGATCTTAACCGCTCGAGACCTCCCTTGATCGAGATCTGGCCGTTAGGACCTCCTCTCTGGAGATCTTAACCGCTCAGACCTCCCCTTGTTGAGATCTGGCCGTTAGGACCTCCTCTCTGGAGATCTTAACCGCTCAGACCTCCCTCTTGTATAGATCTGCCCGATAGGATATCCCTTTTGGAGATCTTAGCTGTCCAGGTCCTTCCTTTGAGTGGATCTAAAGGTCCCGACCTTCTTAGGTCCAAGACCTCCTTAGCACTTGGACCCACCGTTGGCTCCTGCGGCCGAACCGCCTAAGGCTTTGCCTTCCTCACCTAAGGACTGTTCGATACTGTTTGGATGGCCCGATCCTAAGGGCACGTTCACTTGGTCCGAACGTCCCCTTTTCCCCCCTAGCCGTCCGATTCTAATTAGACAGCCTGGTCTCATTGACCCGTTCGCTCGGTCCGAACGGCCCCTTTGTTTTGCGCATCCGATCTTGATCCAACGGCCTCAGCCTTTCCCCACGTATCCTTGCCTCCGTGGACCTCCCTTGGTCTTTGAGATCTTGACCGTTAGACCTCCCTTTTGGAGATCTAACCGTCAGGACCTCCCTGCACCCTTTGATCTGGACCGTTAAGGTCCTCCTCTTTGAGATCTTGACCGTCCAGGACCTCCCCTTTGGATTTCCTCTGTTGGATCTCCTCTTGGTTTTGGACCTCCCTTGCCCCTCGCGTAGTCCGAGCCAATCCCGCGCCTTTCTCACTCGTGGGCCGTCTGATCCTTTTTTGGATGGCCCGATCGAGATGAAAGGTTCGGTCGGTCCGATCGTTCTCAGGTGTGTGGGTCGCCCGATCCATACCGAACGGTTCAACTGAGATATAACGTTTGGATGGTCCGAACGTTCCTTCCCTTTCTGGACCGCCCGATTCTAATCGGACGGCCTGCTTTCTTCTTGGCGTTTTCTTTGTTCCCAGGACCTCTTCCTGGCTGTTTTACAAGGACCACCTCCTCGATCCTTACTGGTCTTTTTGTAAAGACCACCCTCCTAGTACAATGTATCCCTTTTGATTAGGACCTCCTTGTGTTGAGTGTTTTGGACCTCCTGTCCAGGACCTCCCCCTTGAGTGTTTTGGACCTCCTGTCTAGGACCTCCCCCTTGAGTGTTTTGGGCGGTGGGGCCACCTCTTTGACCAGTGGTGCATCCTTGTTGACTGGCCCCACATGCCAGCCCCACTCAACCTTGATATTATTGCTCTTGCCTCAGAACTCTGTGCGCATTTAATAGGTGTCGGATCACATTAAATGCAGTCACATCTGAGGTACCTTATTTTAGTTCTTTTAGGGCAAGCCCTATCCTAGCTACTCCGATTGCCCACACGTCATTGAACCCTTTCTTGGTGCACTCCACCAACTCTGGCTATATATAGCCTGGGCAAGCCTTCCTTTGCCACCTTTTGCTCATTTCCAGCTTCTTGGTCTCCTTTGCTTGGTTTTCTCCTGGCGTAAGACCTCCCCAGGAGCTCACTGAGGCTGTGCTAAGCCTCTTGGTTTTCCTGTTCTTGCCGTGTTGGTTTGAGTTCCTTTTGAGTCTTTTGAAGCTCTTTGGCCTAGTGTGGTTTTGCTTATTTGGTTTTTGCGAACGTGTAGATCACGAGTTCGAGGAGTTCTTGGATCCAACTCTCTCAGCCGAAGGTTCTCCACTGCTTGACCAAGGCAAGCCACAGACCTCCTTTTGATCATATTGAACCTAGCTTTGCAAATATATTTTGGTTTTACTTTATCAATGCATGGCTATTTTTATAAGAAATGTTTGGGCTGTAGTTACTTTCCTACTTGTTGTTATGCCTCCTTTATCTCTTGTTTTGGTCATGTTGACATGTTTACCTTGTAAGCCTTAGATTGGGTATTTAGTTGGTGTTCCTTGTTATTTGCCAACTTGGGGTCGTAGGTTTATATTTAGCTTCGCTCTAGAAACCGTGGTGCCGACGTATCATGTTTTATCCTTAATAATCTTGACTAATGATCTATGGAATCTGTGGTCGGTGCCACTGTTAAACAGCTATGGCAGGATGCCTAAGTTGTGTTGATTGTGGTCTTGAGATCACCCTTATAATCTGTTGTGCCAAGGCCGGGTGGTCTTTTGGCGGGGTTAATTACAAAATGTTTCTTTGAGGCAAGAAGGCGGTGAGTAGTGGGTGCTTTGCACATTGGGGTTGTGGAAGTCTTGCCTTAGCACAATTAAGGACTCAACTTTGTGTTCTGTTGATCTGGGCCAATCAGTGCAACCACAAGATCATTTTATGGGAATGGTCTAGGCTGAATAATTAGCAATGAGATGGCTTGTGGCTGTTGTGGAGGAGCGTGCTGATTCGTTGGCGTAAGAGGGGGCACCCCATAACCCTGTGGATTTCTAGACCAAAGGGGGGGATGCGAAACCTTAGCGGGCAGCTCCGAGCCAGTTCAAAGCTTTGTAAAGGTCTTGCCACGCTCTCTAGACTGCTCACCATCGGAAGTGAGCAAGGGTCTTTCCGGAACCCGTCCCGCTAGAGAGACCGTGGATTGTAGGTAAAGTTGTACACCTCTGCAGAGTGTAAAATCTATTCGAATAGCCAAGTCCTTGGTTATAGACATGCCTGGTGAAAATGGTGCAAGGGGGTAGTGTTCCCAAAAGTTTGTGCCACTGGACACTTCAGCGAGATGCCCTGGCTTTGCCTCGAAGAGACCTTGGCGAGCTCCAGAGGGGTCGGGGTTGGCTCGAGTAGTGGTCCAGAGGCAGGTTCAGACCTCTAGAGTGGGTGCTCTAGGGTGGTTTTTGGGTGAGGACCTGGCCATGGGTGTGACCAGACCTCCCCCTTTTGGTTGTGGTTGTGAGTTGGTGCTCACTCCCTCTTTGCAAATCAAATGTATTATATACTATTGTTTTAACTTGCTGCTTTTCAATCTACTTATGTTATTGCTGTCAAAACTTGGCTTTGCGCAATCTAACCATACAGCTCTCAATTGGTAAGCCTTTGCATGAATATTACTTGCATAAATGCTCCTCGTGTCTTCTTGAGTACATTCAAAGTACTCATGGCTTAAAACCCGTGTCAAAGCAGATTTGGAAGATGATCAAGTGCGAGGCGGTCACAGACCTCTTTGAGGAGGAGTTCTTCGACGATCCCTTCGCCTAGGGCGTCCTCCACTCGGCGGCTGTGGGCTTGCTGGATGGCCTTTACGTGCTTTTGGTGCTTTTGCTTCGGAGCTCTTTTGTTGCCGGCTGTAAGTCTTTGTCGGTGTTTGTAAGCCCTTAGTGGCAGACCTCTTGTGTACAAGCTTGACCATAAGGCCCCGTTTAATATTAAGCTCAATTTGTTTGCTTCATCTTTGGTTTGACCTTGTGGTTGCGATATTATCTTGTGTTCCTGTGTGAGCTAGCTTCTGTTGTCTTGGGACTAGCTCGGAGCACAGGGGCAGGACCCCCAGGAGGTCCTATGGGACTTAGCCTGGGAGATCCTATCGGACGTCCCTGATGATATACCAGGAGGTACTACCGGCGGGTTGTGGGCCAAGACCTCCAGGAGGTCTTGAAGACCTCCTGGGAGGTCCTGGTAGACCTCTTGGGATGTACCGAGCGGTGCTACCGCTCCTCTATGCGGTAGCACCGCAGCTCAAAAAAAAATTTGGTCCTCTCGGACCCTTTTGCTGTATATCACAGGGTGGGTCGTCATAGTAAGTGAGAGAGAGAGATGAACTCATTAGATGACATGTGGACCAAGGTGTTGGAGAGAGAACAAGATAAAGAGAGAGAATGACAAATGGGACCCATAGAATATTCCTCAATTAAATTATTTCGGAAATTTTGGAAAAGGGTGAGTGGATGACAGGTGGGACCGACTGGTATTTATGAATTTCTAGAATTAAAATAATTCAAGAAATAAGGTAGAGAGAGTGACATGTGTGACCAATAAGATAAAAGGACTTTTCAAGAATTAAATTAATTCCCGAAAATAGGATTAAGGGTTGACATGTGGGTCACTGGTCTATGGACCAGGTCCACAGAGATATGCTAGTCCACGGTGGACCAAGCTCATGAACAAGGGTTGACCAAGAGTTGACTGACATGCGGGACCCACATGTAAGAGAGAGAACTAATCTAGGGTTTTTGATTGGGGGATGACAAGTGGGGTCAACATGAAAGAGAGAGAGATAGATATATGCTTTGGATTAAATGAATGGCAAGAGGGCCACACATCATAATGTCAGACAAGAAAAATGCATCTGTTCTGGCGCACATACACACATCTTGTACTAACATCTACTTCATGCATGCATGGTGCAAGGGAGCACATAGGTAAAGGTTTATACTGTTGGGACCCACATGGAAGAGAGGAGATGTGTGTATGTGCTCCTCCTCATGAGACAGCGCCGCCTGCCTCATGCTCCCCACTGGTCTCACCGGTCCCGCTGCGTCCCAGCCGCGCCTCCCCCGGGCTCCCCTCCAGTCTCTCCCTGTCTCCCTGAGCTCCAGGTGAGAGGCCAAGCCCGAGCGTGTCCCAGCCGGCATCCCACCCCAGTCGAGGACTTAGGAATTAGATCTTGAAGAAGCAAAGGCTTGAATGCTTGTTGATGCCTTTTGGGTGTGTTCAGTGTATCCTTGTTGTCGGGACCCAAAAATACAAGTCTGGACTCTCTGTGTATAATGCACTAGTCCAGGATCACGCTAGTGCACACAGTAGCAACATCGATGAAATATCATTTCCATATACAAAGATGACTAATAAATAGGCAAATAACAATAAATATCAGAGTAAAAATCTTAAGGTCAAAGCTTACAATTAATGTCTCAGAAGGCAAATAGCTCAATTAAACTGCAGCGGAACGTAACGGAATAACTTCAGTGCAGCCCATCCATATGCCCACAGGCAATCAACTGGGGTAGAGCGACCTAGTTCTCCACAATCCTTGAAGTAGACCTTGTTGACTAACGATGCCTTCACTTATGTTGATTTATTATAGCAAGCATGAGTACACAACCGTACTCGCAAGTCATACCACAGAATGCAATTTATAGATGATGGCTTATTCCAAAGGAATGGCTTATGTGGTTCTTTTGCAGAAATGCAACATTTGCAATTGAATACGAATAATAGATTGAAAGCATAATTCAAAACAAATAGACAATAATAATTTAATAGTTTGATTTCACAAAGACACATAGCCTAATCAAGTTATTTACATAGCCATATGACTTAGATCACACAGTTGTCCCTTCCCAATTGTTTTATGAAAATCTACCCTTCGTGTGAAATCCCCGAGCATGTCCATGACCGCGGACGTGGCTATTCAAATAAATTGATTAACACTCTGCAGAGTTTGTACACTTTACCCACAAAATGCAATCAACTAGATCAGAGCTGATCACAACAAAACCTTTCAGAAACTTCATCTCAACCATTGATACTCCCACTGTGCTTACAAACTGTCATACCAAGCCAAACATAGCGATAGGTACGACACACACCGTTGGACAGGGACACGGTGAACCGCCCCGTGATGTAACTACTTGGTAGCACACCTCCACCCAATCAACACAGTCTAACCTACAACCTGAGTAGCAATGTCAAGATTCCATAACTTACTAAATTAGGCACGTCCCATACCAAGCATGTGGTCGTACAGTAAGGCTCAGTTCAACGGCGCACAAAGTTAAGTCCTTAATTGACCAAGACAAGACTTCCAATTTACTACAAATCCCTATGCACACAGATTTTTAAGCCCATGCACACAGATCCACCATAACAATACATAGTACCACTTGCCTTCGTCTAAATCCTTTCCCACCCTGTTGGTTAAGTGCAACATATGCCATCAATGAGTAATAGCACATAGTACACACAATTTTATCACATAGTTCCATAATCACTTAGTCAAGTTTATATTTGCAACTAACAAGAGATGATGACTCATGGCATGGCTAAGCAGACTAATCGTATCTAACCAACCCATGTTGGTGCTACGATAATACCAACTAAATAAACCAATCTAGGGTGACAAAAGATTATGACATAACAATAGATAAGGTGGATATAACAAATGGGATTAATAACTACACCCAAAAGCATTTAAATAAATACTTAAAGTAAATGCAATAATTTGAATCAATATAACTTTTGAAAACTGGGATTTAATACGATCAAAGGCATGACTTGCCTTGCTATAGCAATGATGATCTTATTTATCTTTGATCTTCTACCTCCTTGAACTTCAGCTCCTTCAGACGATTCCGGGACTTCAACATCTAACGAGAAAGAAAGCGCAAAAACAAACTAAATTCAAAAGACAAATCAAATAAACTCTAAATTGAAATTTAATGGTACTGTAAGATAGATATTGAATTTAAATGAATTTAGGAACTTGAATGGGTTCAATCGGAGTTCGGATGCAAAAGATATGGCTCACGGAAGAATCACATGAAATGATGAAATTGAGAGAGAAAAGAATATTCAGAGAATATTCCTTCGGATTAAATAAAATAAACCGAATTGGAGACTTACAAGTGGGGCCCTGTAACACCCTGTTTTTCAGAGCCTTTTTGAAAATTTTCAAAATTTAAATTTAACCATTTGGTTTATTGAATTAATAAAGCTTAAACTTGAAATTTCAGAAAATAAAAACAATTTAATTGGGTTAATCAAACTTCAATTAAATCAAAACTTGGTTTATTTGCATTTCCTGGATTTTATTGGATTCAAAGTCAAAAGAGTGCATTAAGTATTTTCTTTGAGTTTCTGGAATTTAAAAAGGGCCTTCCTTTTTGCCCAAAAGTCTAAAAATAATTTATTTACAAAATTCAAGAGCTAAACTATAGTTATAAATAATTTTATTAAGTCCCAAATAATTCAAGGAATTTTTGTGTATTGTTTTAGAATTTTTGGACCTAACTAACTATTTTCTAAAAAGCCTTTTTAATTCCTGGAATTATTTTATTTGAAAATCCCTTTAAATCCTTCCAATTCCTCTCGGGCCGTTTTCCCCAGCCCGTTCCTATTCCGCACCTCCGGCCCGCTTCTGCGGCCCATCTCCCACGCTCGCCCGCGCCACTCCTCTCGGTGACCGTTCGATCGAAGATGGACGGCCCGATCGTGTTGTAACGTCCGAATGGTCCGAACGTCCAAATCATTTCGGACCGTCCGATCAAAATCGGATGACCCTTGATCGCCATGTTCTCTTCACCACGCCCTCTCTCTCGCTGATGCGGCGGGCCCACCCGCCAGCGTCTCGCGCCGCATCGTCTCCCTCCCCCCGCTTCTGCCTGTTGGAGCACATGGTGCTCCCGCTTTCTCCACCGCGCCCCGCATTTGCCGCCAACGCCGTCGCTCATCCACGCCACCTCGTCAGCAGGGCATTGAATGCCCGTCGCCTTAGCCACCCACCAGCATCGCCCTCGCCCGGGTCATCCCCTTCCACACGCCACCGCGTTCGCCGCTTCAGCGTCGAGCCATCTTGTAGCGTCTCTGCGCGTTTTGCCGGCCGCCGCCTCCCTCCGTTCTTTGCACCTACCTCTAGCGCGCACTTTCAATGCAGCGTCCTTCGCCGTGCCCGTTGCTCCCCTTTTCTTCCCTTCCACCTGCTCCCATCCCATCCTCGCCTTCCTCGTCGCTTCGGCTAGAGCTCCGCCATGCCTACGCCCATGTCGTCCTCCTCCCTCGGCCTCCTCAGTGCCTATAAAAGCGCGCCATGTGCGCCTCTCCTCTCCTCTCTCTTTCCCCTCACTTCTCTCCCTCTCTTTCGGCCCCAATCGCTCGGATTTTGCCGATGAAGCTCCGCGACCAAAGGACTCGCCGCCGCCATTAGCGCCGCCGTGGAAGCTCCACCGCTGCCTCCGACCACACTGTCGGCTTTGCCTCGTCGCGGCGCACCTGGTGCGCACACTCACTCCACCCGGAGCACCGTCGCCACCACCGAGCCGCCGCCTCTGCCATTTCTCGTCGTCGCCGCCAACCACTTCTCCACCACCCGTCACTGAACCGGTGCGCCCTGAGATCCACGCGCCCTCCTCTTCGCGTTAGTACCATCCGTCGGCCTCTCCATGGCGCGGCGCCGCCAAACGCAGCAAATGAAGCGCCATCGTCATCGTTCGACGCGTGGCTCCACCTCATCGCTGACATGGCGCCACCTCGCTGCCACGTCAAGGCCACTGGCACCACCTCACCCCAGCAGCTGGCATCCGTGTGCATGGCTTCGCCATAGTCTTTGCGGGCCCCACCGTCGGCGACTCAAATTTTTCGAATTAAAAATAAATTTGAAAATTCTGAAAATCCATTTCTTTGTCATTTCACGTATTTGTGATCTTCTGGAGGCCATAACTTCTCCGTTCGAACTCCGATTCGAGCGATTCAAATATCTAAATTCATCTAAAATCAAGTCCTGCCTATCTATACTAAATTTATTTGATTTGGAGTTCATTTGATTTCATTTGAGTATTATTTGAATTTGGATCCTTTTCGCGTATAGACTTCGAAGACTCTGGGGAACCCGAATATTACGAAGAAGTAGATCCTCAAGCATTTGAGCACGACAAGTTGCATCATTGATCATATTGAATCCCATTATTTTAAATTATTTAAATTCCGTTTTAAATTATTATTGCATGCTTATTTAAATTCAAGTAATTTAAATTCCCGTTTTAAGCTTATAGTTATTCCATATTCCTTTCTATAGTCAACTTTGCTATTGAATCAATCATTCCTTGATACCTTAGTTAAAAATCTAGTTGATACACTAGTATGAGCTAGACCATGTTGAAAAATACTATGCTTAGACAAAACTTAGACCAAAATGTTTACTTTGGGGAAATTAGCCAAAATCCAATTATGATTTAAACAATGTTATGGTATGTCTATACCATACAATCTTTGAAATGTTTAACTTGTTAAATAAAATAAAAAATGGTTTGGACTTGGGCGAAATGGATGTTCTATGATCGAGACCTATGGGTTTTATTGGAATGTCGCCTGTGGTGACCCGACTAGGGGCTATCCCGAGAGGTCCTCCAAGACCTCCCTAGGAGTCCACTAGGACCTCCTAGGAGGTCTAAAGGATCTCTCGGGCAGTCCTCCCAGGCCTCCCAGGAGGTCCAGCCGGACCTCCTAAAGGTACAAAGGACTAACCCGAGGAGGTCTTGAGACTCAGAACCTCCCCAAGAACCACGACCAAACCTGAGGGAGGTCAAGAGACCAACCCAAGGAGGTCATGAGACTTGGAGAAGTCCTAAATCTCCTGTGATCCAAACTAGTCCCAAGGATCAATGGCTAGTTCTCACAGCAATTACAAGTGACAACATACATCCACAAATGACTTTATTAATAGCAAAGGAGTTGATTACAAAGTTGCTTACAAGCCACGACAACAAAGCAAAATACACAGCGGAAGCAAAACCAAGTCCATCCAATACACCACAGGAAATTGGCTGGAGGGCACGGCCTAATTGATCTGGTCCTCATCATGTTCAAAGGAGCCCTCTCCTACTCAATTTATCAAATCAAGCAAGAATGAGCACAACAATCGTGCTCGCAAGTTACACCCATCAAATAACAGAATGACATGCATAAGTGGATATCTCAAAGAAAGGCTTAATATGGTTGATTTGCATAAAGCCAAGTTTATTTCAAATACCAATACTAAGTTCCAAGGCAGATAATAATAATTAAAATTTATTTGCAAAGCTTTAATTTTATAGTTGGATAACATTCATCAACAAAGTGTGAAGGATACCCTCCTATCACAAGGCTACCCGCCCAATACCCATTTGGATAGCAATCCAAAACCAATTTCACAAACCTTTTTAAAACAAAACCAAGAGCTAACTTTGAGTGGCTTTGCTAGCATGTCCATGACTGTGGACACGGCTATTCGAATAGTTTTACACTCTGCAGGGGTGTACAGCTTTACCCACAAGACATGTTTTCTCTAGTTTATTTGGCATTCGTCAACACCACCTCACACTCCCTTTGGTGAGAGGTCTAGAGCACATGACAAGGCCTTTTCAATGCATCGTTCCACCGCAGTCCATCCACTCTAAGGTTTCGCCCTTCCCCAGGGCCCCCTCTTGAGCTAGATGGGAACAATAGTCATGAAAGACTTTGTCAAAAGAAATGGCCATGAAAGACCGCCCACGTACAAACAGGATCAACCGCGATGGAACTTTGCAAATTAGTCGGCCAAGTCCCGCCCACATAGGACAAGTGGTTGCACGATGGTGGCTAGCAAGATCTTGGCTCATGAGACGGTCCTTAAGCGGCTTGGCGGCTACCACAAGACCCTGGGCCTCAACCCTACCCGGGATGAGCCCGTGCATGGACATGCACCAACCAATCAAACCAATTCGCCCAAGTCCAAACCATTTTCCACTTTCTTTGCTTTTCAAAACATTTGCAAAATCACCACGACAACCCAATGTCATGGACTAAGACATTTAGACAACATTGGTCTTTTGGTAGAAAGACTTCCCAAAACAAGATTTTGGTCTAAGCATGACTAAGCATACATTTTTCAAGAGGTCCTGGTTCACACTATTGCATCAACCAGATTTTTAACTAGGGGGACAACATGTTTGGTTCAATGTCAAGATTGGCCATACAAAGGATTTAGGCATAACTATGAGCTTTAAAGACAGGTATTGAAATAAGTATGTAAAATAAGCATGCATAAACCTTTGAAACAAAACATAGTAATTTGAAGTAATTGGTGCAACATGGTCAAGAGTGTAACTTGCCTTGCTCAAAGGCTTGAGTGTCTTCTTCTTCCTCAAAGAACTCTTGCCCTTCGGTGCCTACGCAATCTACACGGTGGGAAAACAAAATAACTCAAATAGAGCTCAAATAAGATCCAAAGAAACTTCAATGAAACTCCAAAATAAAACCAACAGAGAGGTTAGGTGATTTGGAAGAGGTCCAAGGATTTTGCTGGAGGAGGTCCGAAGCTTAAGGGAGGAGGTCCAGAGAGCTTGGAGGGAGGTCCAAGAAGCTTGTCGGTTGAGCCAGAGAGTGGAAATTAGCAAAAAGGTGAAGAGGATGGGTTGCCCAAGCTTATATAGCCAGAGTCGCTCAGATTTCCAAGGGTAAACGTGTTCAAGAGTTGGTGAAGAAATGATAGAAGCAGGTAATGGATGAGACAAAAGATAGCCCAGTACTGCCAAAAGGTAGTAGCATTTAATGCGACACAATAGGCATTAAATGCTTTGAGGACTTCCAGGTGCAAAGGACATGGACAAAGGATAAAGAAATCAGGCGTGACTGACAAACGGGACCAGTCAAAGCTCAAGGGAAGGTCTTGCGGAGACCTATAGGAGATCGCGCAGAGATCAGGGGAGGTCCTGACCCACGGGGGAGGTCCTGACAGTCAGATCCACGAAGGGGTCCCGACGGATCCAGATCCTGAGGAGGTCCTGACGGTCAGATCCTCAAGGGGGAGGTCTTGACGGTCAGATCCTCAAGGGGGAGGTCTGAACGGTTAAGATCTCCAAAGGGGAGGTCCTAACGGTCAGATCTAACAAAGAGGAGGTCTGAACGGTTAAGATCTCCAAAGGAGAGGTCTTAACGGTCAGATCTAACAAAGGGAGGCCCTGACGGCTAAGATCTCCAAAGGGGATGTCTTAACGGTCAAGATCTAAACAAGGGAGGTCCTAACGGCTAAGATCTCCAAAGGGGAGGTCTTAACGGTCAAGATCTAAACAGGGGAGGTCCTGACGGCTAAGATCTCCAAAGAGGAGGTCTTAACGGTCAAGATCTAAACAAAGGAGGTCCTAACGGCTAAGATCTCCAAAGGGGAGGTCTTAACGGTCAAGATCTAAACAAGGGAGGTGAGCGATAGCGAGATAAGAAGCGGGAGAAGCGGGAGCCATTGGATTTCAATCGAACGGACCAAAGTGATTGGGCCATTTGGTTCATCCAGAGCTAATGCTAGATCTCAGCCATTGAACTGGATCAGGCGGTCCAAAATGGTTGGGACGTTCAGACCGGCCAAACGCCTCTGCAGATCGGACCGTCCAGCAAAGATCTGAGGGCTCAGAGAGGGTGGGACATTCGGACCATCCGAACGTCTCAACAAGATCAAACCGTCCAACGCAAATCGAATGGTACACAAGCGTAGAGGTCTGGATCAAGCGGAAGGATCAAACGGACGCGAGGGAGGTCCAAGTGAACCTAGAGGTGGTCCAAATGAACAAGAGGGGGTCCTAAAGGACACGGGGAGGTCCAAATAAGTGCAAGGAGGTTCAAGGAGCACAGGGAGGTCCAAATAGACATAGAGGGGTTCCAACAGAACAGAGAGTGAGTTCAAATAAACATGAGGGAGGTTTAGACCTGGGAAGGTCTAAGCCAAGGAAGAATCAAAGAAGGGGGTCTAGTCCTAAGGAGGTCTGGACCAAAGATGAAAAAAAACAAGCACAGAAGGGAGAAATCACCAAAACTCCAACAAATCCAACAAACCAATAGAGAGTCTTTAGTTGAAGTTTGGTTTAGTCAATTGAAATCCATTCTAAAATTCTCAAGTTAAGCTTTGAATTCTCATCAAAACAAAATGATTCTCTTTATTTTGAAATTATCAAAAAGGCTCCAAAATCAGTGTGTTACAAACCTACCCCTTTAAAGGAATCTTGACCCCGAGATTCAAGCTTGGCCAGCAAAGAGATAGGGATAGTTAGCCTGGAGGTCTTCTTCTTTTTCCCATGTGGCTTCACTTTCTGGGTGGCGGCTCCACTGCACTTTGTATGTTCGGATGATCTTGCTCCTAGTAACACGCTCCGCGACATCTAGAATTTTAATTGGCCGCTCCACATAAGTGATGTCTTCTTGAAGATCAATGCTCTCCAGGAGGGTGTGATCTTCAGGCACGCGAAGGCATTTTCTTAACTGTGACACATGGAATACATTATGCACTGCTGAGAAGGAGATTGGTAGCTCTAGCTTAAAAGCAACTTCACCTTGTCTCGCCAATATCTTGTATGGTCCGACAAATCTTGGTGCTAGCTTCCCTTTAGCTCGAAACCTCCTAACTCCCCGGAGTGGAGTTACCCTGAGGTACACAAAGTCTCCCACTTCAAAAGACAAGTCTCGGCGACGGGTATCAGCATAGCTCTTTTGCCGGGACTGAGCTACTCGTAAACACTCTCTTATGAGCTTCACTTTTTCTTCAGCTTCTTTGATTAGTTCGGGCCCAAAGAATTGGCGTTCACCCATTTGATCCCAAAGAAGAGGACTTCCATACTGTCTTCCATATAGAGCTTCAAATGGGGACATCTTTAAGCTAGCTTGGTAGCTATTGTTGTAGGAGAACTCAGCATAAGGAAGGTTTTTGTCCCAACTTTTCATATAGTCTAAAGCACAAGCTCTAATCATATCTTCAAGAACTTGATTCACACGCTCTGTCTACCCATCAGTTTGAGGATGGTATGCTGTGCTAAAATCGAGTCTTGTTCCCAAAGCTTCATGCAAACTCTCCCAAAACCTTGAGGTAAATTGATAACCTCTATCGGACACTATTCTCTTAGGTACACCATGCAAACAGACAATTTGAGCCATATATAGCTCTGCCAATTTGCTGCTCCTGAAAGTAGTCTTGACAGGGATAAATTGTGCCACTTTGGTTAAACGATCAACAACAACCCAAATAGATTCATAGCCTGATTGGGTCTTGGGCAAACCAGTGATAATGTCCATGCCGATTTGTTCCCATTTCCACTCGGGAATGGGCAAGGGCTGCAGCAATCTAGTAGGTCTTTGTTGTTCAGCCTTGACCCTTTGGCAAATATCACATTGTGCCACAAACTTAGCTATTTCTCTCTTCATGCCAACCCACCAATATTTCTCTTTGAGATCTTAGTACATCTTGGTGCTCCCTGGATGAATGGAGTAATGAGACTCATGAGCTTCTTTAAGTAGCAACTGCTTTATTTCTAGACAGTCCGGCACACAAAGTTTGTTGCCAAACCAAAGAGCTCCCTGGTCATCTTCTAAGAAACCAGGAGCTTTGCCTCTTTTCAAGTTTTCTTTGATCTCTTGGAGGTATTTATCTTGAGCTTGCATCTCTCGGATTTGTTTCTGGACAGCAGGTTGGACTTCAAGAACATGTATACAATCTTGATTGACAATTTCTAAGTTTAGATGTCTCATTTCTTCATACAACTTGGGCTGGTTTTCTCGGACCAACATGGTGCTGCAATAACTCTTGCGGCTCAAGGTATCAGCTACCACATTTGCCTTGCCTGGGTGATAGTGAATTCTAAGATCATAGTCTTTTATAAGCTCTAACCATCTTCTTTGTCTAAGGTTAAGGTCTGATTGGGTAAAGATGTATTTTAAACTCTTGTGGTCTGTAAAGACCTCGCAGCGATTACCAATAAGATAATGGCGCCAAATCTTTAGGGCATGCACTGCGGCAGTGTGAGCACCCGGATTTATTAAGCTCATAATACTTAGTCATCCAATTGACCCTAGTATTATCAACCAAATAAACCCAGTCTCGAGAGATGTATACTCCCCGAATCGCAATACATACCTCACAACAAAAGAATGTATCAATTCCATACAACACATAGTACATAAGCAACAAACCAGAAATTAATATTAATAAGGAATAGGTTAATACAAAAGAGGGGCCTTTTGGCCAAATAACAACAAGAACTACAAGATAACAGCGGAAGCAAAAGTGCCATAAAGATGGCTATAACACAAAGCCAATCAGTGTGCCTTAACCCCTAGGCATCTGACCGGACCGCCAAGCTAGTCGTCGAAGAAGCTGCAACACGTAGCACAAAAGAGAGGCTCTTGGAGCTCTCCTTCTTCCTCTGCAACAAAAGCCACAAAAAAAATGCCACAACCTCGGGCAGATGAGTACATAAAGTACTCCATAAGACTTCGTGTGAGATAACAGAACTATAAATAGCTACATGCAAGCTTTATTTAAGTGGATGAGGCTTTGGACTCATTTTAGCATAAAGCAAGTTTCATTTGCAATAACATAATGGATTGAAGGCAATTCGGCAAAGCATTTTAATTGTTGAAATACAACGAGGTAGTAACATAGTAACAACAACAAGAACAACCTGGAAGTGACTAACCCAAGTCACCACAACAATAGCATGAACTCCCCGTTCATACCAACCATGTCAAGTTTTAATTAAAGGTTGTAGTCTAGTCTTGAACGACCTTACCAAGCATGTCCATAACCTAGGGCGAGGCTATTGAATAGTTTTAACCTGCGGGGTGTACCAATATACCCACACGTCGAATCGCCTTTCCTTTAAGCACACTACCTTTGGTATGCTGGCACGGCTAAGTCCTCTGAGACATTTCCAATGGACAATGCTAATTCGAGTCGCACAACCCACGGGAGAAGGAGACATCACACAACCTACCCGAAGCTAATGCTCCTCCCACATCACACACACATTTTATTTTTAAAACACACCAACCGAAGCGACCCCAATTAACACCGCCAAAGTACTTAGTCAAGAGGGTTCCATATGCCCCTCGTGTGGTTAGCACGCAAAAACAGCAGCTTAGTGACCCAAGTACTCGGTCCTTAGGGACCCAGCATACCACCACATTCCAAAACCGCACCATCCATCCAATATGCCCAAGTCTAAATCAATCTTTTATTTTCAGTTTTGATTTTACAAATTAATCAAAGCACAAGTGCTGGACATATAGGAGTAATAATCAGTTTTGAGTGATCAAGACCATCGACTAAGTCGATGATCGCCCATTACTACCGATAACTAAGCGTGTCTAAGCAATTTACATCGAAACTACTAAGTGATAAGAGCTCATCCAACGAGCTCCCACCACAGCAAATAACCTAGGCTCATGGTGGTAGAGGATAAACAATTCCTACAGATTATGCAACTATAGGCTTGCTAGCGACATTTAACACAAAGTAGCATGCATACATAGAAGTAAAACAATATATTAAGCTTTAAAGTAATGGGACAATGATGGAAATGATCAAACTGCTTGCCTTGATGTTGCTGGCCAAGTTGTGGCAGAGGGTCACTCTCGGGATCACCACAAATGTCGAAACCTAACGGAAAAGCGAGAAAGAACCGATAAGAACGACGAAAGGCAACAAAGACAGCACAACAAACGAACTCGAAATTCTCTGAAATTTCTACAGCAGCAAGACAATGATTTATCATGAATTTAGCAACAAGAATCAATTGATTTGGATTCTCAATGCAAAAGATATGATGAAATCAATTCTGCTCAGCCTAAAAATACCAAACTGCACTAATCACTAATTTAATTATGAGGCAACATTTTCTATAACAGAAGTGAAGCTGAAATTTTTACTATAAAACCAGCACCTCATGAGATGAATAACACAATTGAGTTCACCTCATTTGGAGCTATTATGCACTCTCTACAAATTTTCAAAAACAAGAACTTGAACAAAATTATAATGCACAAGTCCTCATTTTCATAACAGCAACATGCTCAAAACTAATGTTCACAGTAAGATCATCAATGGAGGAAACCAACAAAGTTGGTCTCACTCAAAAATAATCTACAGAGCATTAGTTATGTATTTTACAAGTTAAGCATTAATTTGAGTGTACTTTTAAAGTTAGTTTTAAAACCTAAAAGGCAAAAGCTGTGCTCTGGGGCTGAACTCAACTTACAATCATTTTTGGATTAAAGTCAAGTTCAAGACAGAGCTAACACAATTTGAATGACCTTATTTGGGTTTAGAATGAAAAAGATATGCAATTCTAAAGTTCATACCATTTTTAGTTTATAACTAGAGCTCACTTGGAATTTCTAAAACTCACAAGGACATGGGAGGGCGTGAGCCACAGATCATAGATCTAACGGCTCGGGACCTCCCGAGAACAACGCACCTGCAGCTCACGAGGTCCAGAGGTCCTGGACCTCCTAACAACGCATAAGTCTTGAGACGAGGAGGTCATGGCCGTTGAAGGTGAATCCAACGGACCTAGCGATGAGGGAGGTCGGGACGGACCAGATCTAAAGGGGAGGTCCTCAGCGGTGAGATGACCTCGAGGAGGTCCTCTGCAGAGATCTAACGTCCACAGACCTCCGGGGAGGTGCAGGCGGCCACGATCAGCGCAAGGGAGGTCTTGGGCGCACTGGATCTCCTCGGAGGAGGTCATGGGCGTCCCAGATCTCAAGCACGCCGCAGCAGGACATGGAATAAATGCGCAGGACAGCGAGGAGGTCCGCGCAAGATCTTAAATCTTAACAAAGGCGGATTAAAAGGCATTTAAGACCCACCCAATGATTACAATGATTGAGGTATTAAAGCGGCAAATCTTTGTCCTAAAACGACAATGGCACGGTCGGGACGTCCGACAAAATTTGAGGGCGTCCCACGGCTTATCGCCGGCGATTTAGGAGCACGACGGCCTTGACCGAGGGCACCGTCGGGACCGCAATAGCCAGCGCATCTGTGGGCCTACTCTCAGCGGCGGTGGCGGCCTTTAAACGCCGGAGCCGGAGAGGGCAAGAATGACCAGACCTGACCAAAGACAAAATGCAAAATAGAGCTCATAGCGACATTGAAGCGTGTGCCAAGAAAAGCTCCGCGACATTCATACATGCGGGTGCCAGCAGCTAAGGGACTAACAGGAAGTACCTGGAGGTCCTAAGGTGCTGGGGAAGTGGAGGAAGGTGAAGACCGGAGTTGGAGAAGATGGGGTTGCTCCACGGCCAAAGCTCGACTCAGATTCCACTTTGTCCACCTCTGTAAATGCCCAAACCAAAACAAGTTAGGTCTTGGTCCCAGAGGGAAGGCACAAATGGAAGCAAGGAGAGGGAGAAGAAATCTCCAGCGACCCTTGTCCACCGAGGAGCTTCAAGCTCCAGCAATGGCGGCCAAGGAAGCTTTGGTGGTTTAGAGCTCACAGCACAGGGGTGTAAGCCAAGGAACAATGGTGTGCAAAGGAAGCCAACGGCACAGTGGGGGAGGCTTTATCCTAAGGGCAAGGAGGTCATGGACCACTGGCTAAGCTCATGGTGAGCTTGGCCCATGGCACGGTCTAGGGCATTGGACAAGACACAAGGTTGACAAGGTGCAGAACTGTCTTGACGAGAGGCGGAAGGTGACTGCATTAAATCTTGGTCAAGAAAGAGTTGTTAAAAGTACACAATGGCGGCGTGCATTAACTCCCCGCCAGAGCTCGCAGCATGACCATGGAAGGAGAAGAACAGGAGGTCTTTATGACCGTTGGATAAGACCAGGGGGTCCTAACCATCGGATGACAATTTTGAACCGTTATGTTTTAAGTGGTGGGAGGAGGTCCCACCATACGATCGAGGGCGGGAGGTCGTAGCCCTCCGATTTCCTTAATGTGTAAGCGCCGCGTGGGAAAATGGGACAGAGGTCCAAAGCGTTGGATCTCCATCCAGCAGTCTTGGACCTCTGTGAGGTCTTAGGCTGCGATGTTTTTGAGAGGAGGTCGTGGCCTTTGGATGTAAATCAGCAGGCTGCGACCTCAAGTGAGTGCAAAGGAGGTCGATAGTTAGATTAAGAGGAGGAGGTCGCGACCATGGATTTTTGATCCAATGGTGTGACCTCATGTAGGTGGGAAGTTTGCTTAGCTTAACGGTGAGGGAGGTCGAGGAGGCGGTTGGATGTAAATCCAATGACTATGACCTCGCCAAGGTGGAAGGTGGTTTTGAGGTTTGATAACAAGGGAGGTCGGGGCGGTTGGATCTTAATCCAAGGGCTATGACTGGACAAGGTGATAGATATCGAAGGAGGTCTTTGCGGTTTTACACCGGGAGGTCATGACCGTGGATCTTTGATCCAACGGCTATAACCTGATGAGGTGGGAAAGGAGGTCAAGATGGGGTTGGGCTGGACCACTTTGCACAGCGGCTAGCCCAAGGAACAGAGCCATGTTTTAAGTTTAATTTCTAACAGCTGAGACTTTGCAAAATTGTTTGGGATAGCAATTCAACTCCAAAATTCATGAAATTTTTACAGGAGCTTGTTGACAATGAGATTAACCTGACATAAAATTTCCAGAGGTTATTATGCAATGCATTTTTCTCAGGAAATTCATTAAGGTTGTTTAAAGGATTGTTTTACCTCCAAAATTTATCAAACTAGTTTTACAACTTGTGATATTTGTCAGAGGGGTCCCACATCAACTTTAGGACCAAGGGAAATATTTCCAAATGATCAGCACAAGATTTAAGATAATTGGAAAACGAGTTTGACTTTTGGTCAACAAGAGCGTTGTGTTTTTGGATTACACAACTCTTGGACAAGAATTACATGAGAGATTAGGGGTTTTCAAGATGTGAGAAAAAGTTTTAATTTCTACACATATAATTATACTTGAACAAACCCTAATTATACATTTGGGATGTTACAGGCAGCTAATTCCAAATCATAAGTGGGGTAGTTGGCTTCATGGGGTTTCAATTGCCGAGAAGCATAAGCTACCACTCTTCCTTCTTGCATCAAGACACAACCAAGGCCCTGCCTAGAGGCATCGCAAAAGACTTCAAAATCTTTTTGAATATCTGGCAAAATCAACACTAGGGCAGAGGTCAATCTTTTCTTCAATTCTTGAAAACTTTGCTCACATGCTAAGGTCCAAACATATTTGTTTTCCTTCTTGAGCAATTGAGTAAGAGGCCTTGCTATCTTGGAAAAATCTTCAATAAACCGACGATAATACCCTGCCATGCCAAGAAAATTTCTAATTTGGGGCACTGATTTGGGAGACTTCCAATTCAGTAGATCTTGAACTTTGCTAGGGTTGACTGCTACACCTACAGCTGACATTACATGACCCAAAAAGGTAACCTCTTTCAACCAAAAGTCACACTTCTCAAATTTTGCATAGAGCTGGTGGTCTCTGAGCTTGTCTAGGACCAACCGAAGATGGTCTTCATGCTCTTCTTCATTTTTAGAGTATACAAGAATGTCATCAATGAAGACAATGACAAACTTATCCAAATACTCCATAAATACCTTATTCATCAAATTCATAAAGTATGCAAGAGCATTGGTCAATCCAAAAGACATGATTGTGAACTCATAGAGTCCATATCGAGTTGAGAAAGCTATCTTTGGGATGTCCTCTTGTCAGATCTTCAATTGGTGATAACCTAACCTCAAATCAATCTTAGAGAAAACTGCTGCTCCTTTTAGTTGATCAAACAAGTCATCGATTCTGGGCAAAGGGTACTTATTCTTGATAGTGACATCGTTGAGAGCTCTATAATCTACAAACATGCATTAGGTGCCATCTTACTTTGCCACAAAGATCACTGGAGCTCCCCAAGGAGAGGAACTCAGCCTAACAAATCCTTTGCTTTACATTTCTTTGATTTGTTGCTTCAACTCAACAAGGTCATTAACTGGCAACCTGTAGGGTCTCTTGGAGATGGGTGCTGTCCTGGGAACCAAGTTAATAACAAACTCTAGGTCCCTATCCGGAGGCATTCCTGGTAGTTCACTAGAAAACACATCTGGATACTCCCTCATCACAGGGAGGTCTTCAAGCTTCACTTCTCTTAAAGAGGCCAGGCTAGGAACTCCTTTAAGAGAGGTCTCAGGGTTGAATTCAACTTGTATCCCTTTCTCATTGGTGAGCACAATAGTCTTTTTGGCACAATCAATTTGACCTTTATTCTTAGCTAACTAGTCCATTCCGAGAATCACATCTAACCATTGGGAGTGTAGGACTATAAGGTCTGCAGAGAAGGGAACTCCCAAGATTTCTAAGGATAGATTTGATCATAAGGAACTAGTCCTTATTTCAGAGCCCAGAGAGTGGATTAGCATAGGGTTTACTAGAGGAGATATAGATAACCCATTATTACCCACAAACTTAGAAGAGATAAAGGAATGAGAAGCTCCGGAATAAAAAAGAATTGTTGCTGGTACTGAATTGACAAGAAATGTACCAAGGACCACGTCCGAAGCATTCTGAGCTTCCTCGGCTGTGACATGATTCACATGTCCTTGATGAATTGAACAGAAGGCTTCACATTGGAATTGCTACCATGGGTGAAATTCCTTGGTGGATCGAATGGGAGGAGTGGTCATTGCTTGTTGCTTCTTTGGGCACCTATTGGCATAGTGCCCAACTTCATTGCAATAAAACAAATAATTGCCTTCGAAGTTGTGGATGGCTATTTCGAGATTGACCTCCGGAGAGGTCATCGAGGGTCAAGGTTCGGGGCGCTTTGCTTGTATTGGAGGTTTAGAAGGGGAGGAGGTCACAGGTCTCCTTTGCTGAAATTGGGAGGTCATGGGCCTAGAGGAACCCTCTGAACTAAACTGCTGAGCTGCTTTCCTCTTCTTGCGATTTTCCATCTCAAGATGCTTGCCCTCTTGACGAATGGTTTTGCTCACAAGTTGCTGAAAATCTGGGTAGTCATGAGCAAGGAGCTGAACCGAAAGATCATCATTGAGCCCTTCCAAGAAGTGCTCTTGCTTGGACTCATCAGTGGCCACATCTTCAGGTGCATATCTTGCCAATTAGTTGAATCTATGAAGATACTCACTAACAGTGCGATTCCCTTGGCGCAATGATCTGAATTCTTTCTTCTTTAGTAACATCATGCCATGGGGAATGTGTGCCCGTCGAAAAGCTTGAACAAACGCATCCCAAGTAATAGTTTGAGCATCAGTGTGGGACTAGGTGAAGTTGTCCCACCACTCAGAGGCTAGTCCATGAAGTTGGGGAGAGGCAAACAGAACCCTTTCACGGTCGGTACACTGGATCATGTCCAGCTTTCTTCCCACTGCTCTGAGCCAATCATCAGCTTCCAATGGTTCAGTACTGTTGGAGAAAGTGGGTGGTCTCATCCTCATAAACTCAGAGATGTTGACCCTAGGAAGAGGTGGAACAAACACTGGTGGTTGAGCTGCTGCGGCTGCTTGGAGGTTCTGAGTGTTGTTGATAGACTGGGCTAACAGGTTGATCAGTTGAGCTTGATTTGCCATCATTTGGTTCCAATCTGGTGCTCCAGTTGGGGGAGGTGGTGGCTGCAGAAGAGGAGTCTCTGGGTCACTACCAACTACCCGACCCTGACTGTTAGTGTTGCCGCTTCCACGGGTTGTCACCATCTGCCAAATCTTTAGAGATTAGGAAAGAGGAAGGGAAAGGGAGCTTAAAAGGGGGGGGGGTCGAAACAGCCAAACCAACAAAACCAGCAAAAACCAGCAACTCAAAAGCCCACACACGTTCTGCTCGAGGCTCATTGCCCTCAGGGCTGCAAGCAAGGAGGTCGTGGCCATGAGGGGTGGTCTTTTGCAAAGATACCTCATGGGTGGTCTTTGCAAAGGACTACCACCCTGGGCCACGAACAGGAAGGTCCTTAATGCAAAAACAGAGGATTTAAATCAGCCCTACTCACACTTCAAGGAAAGAGAGTCCATTCAATTTCCTAAAACAATGAGGAGAGCAAAAATAAGGGAGAACAAGGTAAGGATAGATACAGAGGAAGGGAATAAGGATAGAAAGATGACTCAGGTAAGAGGAGAACAATTTATTTCTCTTGTTTTGTAAAACACATTTTGAATCTTCTTCTATCGACCATTCTACTAGGCTACGTCCTGCAGTCAAGATGCTCTGATACCACTTGTGGTGACCCGGCCAGGGGCTATCCCGAGAGGTCCTCCAAGACAATCTTTCTAAATTGGAAATGTTATGGTATGTCTATACCATACAATCTTTGAAATGTTTAACCAAAATCCAATTATGATTTAAACAATGTTATGGTATGTCTATACCATACAATCTTTGAAATGTTTAACCAAAATCCAATTATGATTTGAACAATGTTATGGTATGTCTATACCATACAATCTTTGAAATGTTTAACTTGTTAAATAAAATGAAAAAATGGTTTGAACTTGGGCGAAATGGGTGTTGGATGGTGCATGTTAATGCACGAGATCGATCATTTCTATGATTGAGACCCATGGGTTTTATTGGAATGTCGCCTGTGGTGACCCGGCCAGGGGCTATCCCGAGAGGTCCTCCAAGACCTCCCTGGAGTCCACTAGGACCTCCCAGGAGGTCTAAAGGATCTCTTGGGCAGTCCTCCCAGGCCTACCAGGAGGTCCAGCCGGACCTCCTGGAGGTCTAGCGGACTAACCCGAGAAGGTCTTGAGACTCAGGACCTCCCCAAGAACCACGACTAGACCTGAGGGAGGTCAAGAGACCAACCTGAGGAGGTCATGAGACTTGGAGAAGTCCTAAATCTCCTGTGGTGCGAACTAGTCCCAAGGATCAATGGCTTGTTCTCACAGCAATTACAAGTGATAACATACCTGCACAAAAGACTTTATTAACAGCAAAGGAGTTTACAAAGTTGCTTACAAGCCACGACAACAAAGAAAAATACATAGCGGAAGAAAAATCAAGTCCATCCAATACACCACAGGAAATTGGCTGGAGGGCGCGGCCTAATTGATCTGGTCCTCATCATCTTCAAAGGAGCCCTCTCCTGCTCAATTTATCAAATCAAGCAAGAATGAGCACAACAACCGTGCTCGCAAGTTACACCTGTCAAATAACAGAATGACATGCATAAGTGGATATCTCAAAGGAAGGCTTAATATGGTTGATTTGCATAAAGCCAAGTTTATTTCAAATACCAATACTAAGTTCCAAGGCAGATAATAATAATTAAAATTCATTTGCAAAGCTTTAATTTTACAGTTGGATAACATTGATCAACAAAGTGTGAAGGATACCCTCCTATCACAAGGCTACCCGCCCAATACCCATTTGGATAGCAATCCAAAACCAATTTCACAAACCTTTTTAAAACAAAACCAAGAGCTAACTTTGAGTGGCTTTGCTAGCATGTCCATGACCGTGGACACGGCTATTCGAATAGTTTTATACTCTGTAGAGGTGTACGGCTTTACCCACAAGACATGTTTTCTCTAGTTTGTTTGGCATTCGTCAACACCACCTCACACTCCCTTTGGTGAGAGGTCTAGAGCACATGACAAGGCCTTTACAATGCAACGTTCCACCGCAGTTCGTCCACTCTAAGGTTTCGCCCTTCCCCAGGGCCACCTCTTGAGCTAGATGGGAACAATAGTCATGAAAGACTTTGTCAAAAGAAATGGCCATGAAAGACCGCCCACGTACAAACAGGATCAACCGCGATGGAACTTTGTAAATTAGTCGGCCAGGTCCCGCCCACATAGGACAAGTGGTTGCACAATGGTGGCTAGCAAGATGCGGCTCGCAGACCGGTCCTTAACTGGCTTGGGCGGCTACCACAAGACCCTGGGCCTCAACCCTACCCGGGATGAGCCCGTGCATGGACATGCATCAACCAATCAAACCAATCCGCCCAAGTCCAAACCATTTTACATTTTCTTTGCTTTTCAAAACATTTACAAAATCACCATGACAACCCAATGTCATGGACTAAGATATTTAGACAACATTGGTCTTTTGACAGAAAAACTTACCAAAACAAGATATCTTGCCCTTCGGTGCCTGCGCAATGTACACGGTGGGAAAACAAAATAACTCAAATAGAGCTCAAATAAGATCCAAACAAACTTCAATGAAACTCCAAAATAAAACCAACAGAGAGATTAGGTGATTTAGTGGAGGTCCAAGGAGTTTGTTGCAGGAGGTCCGAAGCTTAAGGGAGGAGGTCCAGAGAGCTTGGAGGGAGGTCCAAGAAGCTGGTTGGTTGAGCCAGAGAGTGGAAATGAGCAAAAGGGTGAAGAGGAAGGGCTGCCCAAGCTTATATAGCCAGAGTCGCCCAGATTTCCAAGGGTAAACATGTTCAAGAGTTGGTGAAGAAATGATAGAAGCAAGCAATGGATGGGACAAAAGATAGCCCGGTACTGCCAAAAGGTAGTAGCATTTAATGCGACACAACAGGCATTAAATGCTTTGAGGATTTTCATGTGCAAAGGACATGGTCAAAGGATAAAGAAATCAAGCGTGACTGACAAACGGGACCAGTCAAACTCAAGGGAAGGTCCTGCGGAGACCTAGAGGAGATCGCGCAAAGATCAGGGTAGGTCCTGACCCACAGGGGAGGTCCTAATGGTCAGATCCACAGAGGGGAGATCCTGACGGTCAGATCCACAAGGGGGAGGTCCTGACGGTCAGATCCTCAAAGGGGAGGTCTGAACGGTTAAGATCTCCAAAGGGGAGGTCCTAACGATCAGATCTAACAAAGGGAGGTCTAAACGGTTAAGATCTCCAAAGGGGAGGTCTTAACGGTCAAGGTCTAAACATGAGAGGTCCTGATGGCTAAGATCTCCAAAGGGGAGGTCTTAACGGTCAAGATCTAAACAAGGGAGATCCTGACGACTAAGATCTCCAAAGGGGAGGTTTTAACGGTCAAGTCAAGATCTAAACAAAGGAGGTCCTAACGGCTAAGATCTCCAAAGGGAGGTCTTAACGGTCAAGATCTAAACAAGGGAGGTCCTAACGGCTAAGATCTCCAAAGGGGAGGTCTGAACGGTCAAGATCTAAACAAGGGAGGTCCTGACGACTAAGATATCCAAAGGGGAGGTCTTAACGGTCAAGATCTAAACAAGGGAGGTCTTAACGGCTAAGATCTCCAAAGGGGAGGTGTTAACAGTCAAGATCTAAATAAGGGAGGTGAGCGATAGCGAGATAAGAAGCGGGAGCCATTGGATTTCAATCGAACGGACCAAAGTGATTGGGCCGTTCGGACCATCCAGAGCTAATGCTAGATCTCAGCCATTGAATTGGATCGGGCGGTCCAAAATGGTTGGGACGTTCGGACCGGCCGAACGCCTCTGTAGATCGGACTGTCCAGCAAAGATCTGAGCGCTTAGAGAGGGTGGGACGTTCGGACCATCTGAACGTCTCAACAAGATCAAACCGTCCAATGCAAATCGAACGGTACACAAGCAATAGAGGTCTGGATCAAGCGGAAGGCTCGAACGGACGCGAGGGAGGTCCAAGTGAACCTAGAGGTGGTCCAAATGAACAAGGGGGAGGTCCTGAAGGACACGGGGAGGTCCAAATGAGTGCAAGGAGGTTCAAGGAGCACGGGGAGGTCTAAATAGACATAGAGGGGTTCCAACAGAACAGAGAGTGAGTTCAAATGAACATGAGGGAGGTTTACACCTGGGAAGGTCTAAGCCAGGGAAGAATCAAAGAAGGAGGTCTAGTCCTAAGGAGGTTTGGACCAAAGATGAACAAAACAAGCACAGAAGGGAGAAATCACCAAAACTCCAACAAATCCAACAGACCAATAGAGAGTCTTTAGTTGATGTTTGGTTTAGTCAATTGAAATCCATTCTGAAATTCTCAAGTTAAGCTTTGAATTCTCATCAAAACAAAATGGTTCTCTTTATTTTGAAATTTTCAAAAAGGCTCCAAAATCAGGGTGTTACATCGCCCAAGTCAATTAAGGACCGATCTTCGAGCCGCATCTTGCTAAGCCCCATCGTACTACCACATATCCTGAGTGGGCAGGACCTAGCCAAATAATTTGTATCATTCCACCGTGGTCGTGCCATCAGGTTGCGTGGGTGTCTTTTATGACCTTGACGAGGATCTAATAATCCTCATTTTATCATTTATCTATAATTCTTATTATGGGTAAATATGACGTCATATGGTCCCTGAGTATACTACATATATTTACAAGGGAGAAGCCAACCAGGTGGTCGTAAGTTCTTCAACGACCACCCCCATAGTCGTAAGTCCTGCTACGACTACCTCACGGTCGTAAGTTCTTCTACGATCACTATCCAGTTGTAACTTATTCTACAACTACCTTATGGTCGTAAGCTCTTCTCTGACCGGATCGACTCGACCACCCTATGATCAATGAGCCTCTGAGACGAGTGGGTCCAATTGATTGGGGAATTCAAGCAGTCAATATACACTGTTATTCTACGGAGTAACAACACATAATACTCCATTATCTCTGATAAGTAACTGCAAACATGCGCCTGTTATAGGAACTGATGAGGCGCCACTTCACCTGGAGAAACGGCCACTCCTTCACCGACTATATAAAGGTGGCGGTCAAAGAGGAACGGGACGACGACGACACAAAAAATAGGGAACGAGACAGAAGGCAATCGGGAAGATAGGCACTATCCTCTGTAATAGTCTTTGTCTTTCTCTTGATTGTAGAAAATACACTCAATACCATACACACACAGTAGTAGGGTTGTTATTCTCTCCGAAGAAGGCCTGAACCTGTATAAAAATCCCCATGTCAATCTCTCTGCGTGATTTCATTCTTGGAGACCCCCCGAATCAAACAATCTTTACGTAAGATCGGTTCTAAAACACCGACAGACCTACTTTTATGTATTCTCACCTGGCGCAAGAGAGGGCCTGAACCCGGCGGGTTTCTATCCAAAGGGGGCAAAACCTTAGCGAGACGGGACTACGGTGAGATGATGCATTGTAAAGGCTTCGTGATAATGACTTAGTCGCACACCTTTGGTAGTGTGTTAAACGGACATTATAAGTCAATTATCTCTTGTGGGTAAAGTTGTACCACCTCTGTAGAGTGTAAAACTATTCGAATAGCTATGTCCACAGTCAAGGATATGCTAAGCAAAGCCACTCCAAGTTAGACTTTTGGTTTTGTTTTCAAAAGACTTTATTAAATGATTTTGGATTTCTATCAAATGGGAATTGGGCGGTTAGCCATGTGATAGGAGGATATCCTTCACCACTTATTGATGAATGTTATCTGACTATAAAACTTGAGATTTAGAAAATGAATTTTAGTTATAAGTAAACTACTTTGGAACTTAGTATGAGTATTTAAATGAAAAATGTCGCTTTATGCAAATTGAGCCATATAAGCCTCCCTTTGTTGAATCCTCGCATGCATTATAATTCCGTTACATTGAGTGTAACTTGCGGAGTACATTCATTTGTACTCACCTTGCTTAATAAATTGTTGATCAGGAGAAGAGTACTACGAGGATAATGAGACCTTGGATGACTAGGCTACGCCCTCCAGACGATTGCCTGTGGCGAATCGTGTGGCCTACCTTACTGCTTTTACTTCCGCTATATTTTGCTCTCTGGCCTTATGCCCCCTTTTGTATTAAACCTTAAGTATTTCAATGATTGACGTTGTATGGTTGTGTTATCCACTTTTTGATTATGTACACTAGCTATTCCTGGACTAGTGTGTGTTTTACAAAGAATCCGGGATCCTTCGCTCCCGAGTTCGATAGGCCCACTAGTAAGTGAGAGAGAGATGAACTCATTGGATGACATGTGGGCCAAGATGTTGGAGAGAGAACAAGATAAAGAGAGAATGACAAATGGGACCCATAGAATATTCCTCAATTAAATTATTTCGAAAATTCTGGAAAAGGGTGAGTGGATGACAGGTGGGACCGACTGGTATTTATGAATTTCTAGAATTAAAATAATTCAAGAAATAAGGTAGAGAGAGCGACACGTGTGACCAATAAGATAAAAGGACTTTTCAAGAATTAAATTAATTCCCAAAAATAGGATTAAGGGTTGACATATGGGCCACTGGTCTATGGACCAGGTCCACAGAGATATGCTAGTCCACGGTGGACCAAGCTCATGAACAAGGGTTGACCAAGAGTTGACTGACATGCGGGACCCACATGTAAGAGAGAGAACTAATCTAGGGTTTTTGATTGGGGGATGACAAGTGGGGTCAACATGAAAGAGAGAGAGATAGATATATGGTTTAGATTAAATGAATGGCAAGAGGGCCACACATCAAAATAGGAAAATGCATCTGTTCTGGCACACATACACACATCTTGTACTGACATCTACTTCATGCATGCATGGTGCAAGGGAGCACATAGGTAAAGGTTTATACTGTTGGGACCCACATGGAAGAGAGGAGAAGAGAGGAAAAGGAAGGAAGCCAACATGCAAGCGATCGAATCTGAAAGCATAGATCAAGTATTGGCAAAACTATAGGGGGCAAGCCGAGGCGGTGCCCAGGTCTCTGGCGAACCCCCCCCCGGCCGGCGAGCATTGGCGCCCGCCAAGCCACCATCACTGTCGCTCTCTTGCCTCGTGCAATGTGCTACCGCGGCGCTGGAGTGGAGCTGCATCACCCCATGTGTGCTCTCGTTGCGGGTGCCGACGACAACCTACTTGCACACGCTATATCTATCTTCTTCCTCACGTGCTTCGTTGCCCACGAGCCTCAGGCCCCCAGACCAACGGGATCGGCTCCAGGTGCGCGCCCCAAGTGTTCGACTCTTTTCCCCAATGGGATAGTTTATACCCCGGTTGCTATTTGCTAAAGTTGATTACAAGGCACTGAATGCATCTTATTATTACCTGTTCAATCGTTTGCATGGCTCAAAATTTCAGCATTGTCGCGCCTCCATGGCCCCATGTGATTAGCATCTGCATCTTCACTAATTTCTGCTTACAAGAATTGGCAGTAGCAGTTTGAATCATCAACCTCTTTTTGGACTAATGAGTTGAGTAGAAATATCATCTTTATAGTTTTTCCAAATGATCAATCATATGTAACATTTTACCTTTGCCCAGTTTGCTCTACATCTAAGTGCGCCCGAGAGCTGTTTTCCCTTGCCAGAATGTGTTATTTTGACTATGTTCTTTGTGCTGATAGTAGTTGACCCTGTTCCTAGTTTTGTTTGCTAAAGTACATTGGTACCTTCCGTTGAGTGGATTTGAGCACAGATAGCTGATGGTAGCCTGCCAAACTTTCTGTTAGCAAGTGAAGAAAGGGGGCATGACTGTTCTGCCTGCAGGGATGTATCACCGCTTCACATGGGAAGGTACTTTTTAGTTTTTATCACACATGTGTTGTTATCCTTTTGTTATTTACTTCACAATTTCTCTCTCTTCTGAATGGACTTTTAACTTACTAAGATTTGTTCACATTTTGTTCATCCCATTGCACATGTCATTTAGTTGTCATTGATTAGAGACGGTTCTGCAGTCCTTTAAAATGTACATATTATATTTCATCGTTAATTATGTCTAATTATGATCAAACCAAGTATATTCCTAATCAGCAAATCATCACCAACTGAGATGAAATTTATTTCCTGTTAATCAATTACGTATCTACTCTTCTAGTGAGATTTTAAGCCCTCCATTATTTGTCTTCTAAAATCTTTAGTCTCATGCTTGCATGTGGTGTATCAGATAGTTAACTTCAGAATCTCTATGATATTAATATTTATATGAGCTCTTAATATTGTATTCTATGTTAGCTTGGTTGTATCAGTTAGATCTATGTTTGTCTGGTTGTATCGATTAGATCTTGACAATTTGAATGCATTTGACATCATTAGTTATATTGACTATTGAATCACATTGTGCATCGGTATTTTTACACCACTGGTTTGCCCCGAGTCTTTCTAATTCCTGGTTCCGCCACTGGTTCATCAAACTAACAGAGGAAAACACAGAGCACCTGCGTTGCTTGGACTCCAGAGATGAAAAACATCAGAGGAGCATGTTCGGCTTGATCCATGCGCATGGTGGCGTCGGCATGGTAACAAGAGAAGGCAAGCAAGGATTAGAGAAAGACAGAAGCAATAGAACGGAACACAATAGAATTGAACACACGCACTACACCATAGCTATGAACAGGGACAAAGAGCAAGATGAAATTGGTGCATGCAGATGGCATCGGCTAATAGAGAAGAAAGGCATCAATGTGGTTGGCAACTGAGAGCACTAAACTGGTTCAACAGACAAGAGAAACGAAGACAACAGCTACAGAGCTGCCGATCGGTTCTGGTGCTTGAAGGCATTGCCATGACAGAGAGATGGCAAAGCAAGAAATAGAGGATTTAAACAAAGGAAATTAAGATGATGCTTGGCCCAATCATCAAACAAGGATCGACCAAAAGAAAACCAACAGAGGCAACATCACGAGAGCAAGGAGCAGCTGCCCAATCATCAAACAAGGATCGACCAAAAGAAAACCAACAGAGGCAACATCACGAGAGCAAGGAGCAGCTGATAGCACATGATGGCATGGGATGCGTGGCAGATTTTG
This sequence comes from Phyllostachys edulis, assembly GCA_036346405.1. Taxonomy (NCBI): domain Eukaryota; kingdom Viridiplantae; phylum Streptophyta; class Magnoliopsida; order Poales; family Poaceae; genus Phyllostachys; species Phyllostachys edulis. The sequence goes on from CM070553.1 coordinate 76,540,710, forward strand.
AGATTTAGATGGCAAAGCAAAGAATAGATGAAAGACAATCAACAGAACAAGATTACCAGAGGGGAATCAACAGGGAGGAACTGGATGAATGAAGCAACAAACCACATAAGACACGCACGTGCGACTGGTTCATGGTGCAAGGAATTGCTACTGGCTAATCTTGGTGCGAGGTGATGGCAAGGATTAGTAGAGGAAAGGTGCTGCTTGATTCGCACATCTGGAGAGAAAAAAACCAACGAAAACAGAATAGAAACCCACATACTGGACACATACGTATACATACATGAACAGTGCGCACGGGGTGGCCGGCGGCCAGAGGCGACGCAGCGGCGGCGAAGGGGCAAAACGGAAAGGAAACGATGAACCGGACGCGATGGCGTGATCGGATTTTGGAAAAACTCACCGAGGAAGCGAGCAACGCGATGAACATGTTTGGACTTTACGGCTTGACATTGGCTCCGGTGATCTTCAGGTGAAGTAGATGGAACCATGACGTAGAGGGCGACGACGCGAAGCCAACGCCACAAACGGTTCGGCCGGCGGACGTCAGATGAAGGCACAACTCGCCGGGAAAGGGTATTCTACAGACGACGACGAAAATAGATTGGTTTGAAGGAAACCAATTCAGGGGATTGGAAGAGGAGATCAAGATGAACGCGTAGGTGTAAACGGTTCGCTTTTATACGTATCGAGGAGAAAGATATGGAATTTAGAAATTTGGGTACGAAACGCACACGACGTGGACTCACGGCTGTTCGGTTGCGCTTCGGTTCGGTTGGATATATACGTGAACAGTCACTCACGATTAGTGTAGCACGTGGCAGGAGAGAGAAAAGGAAGATTTTTGGAATTAAAGAAAGTCCCAAAAATCAAGGAGATCAAATAAATAGCAAATAAATCCAAAAAAAAATATCAGAAAATACCAGAAAATTTCTTGGAACACAAGGAAGCCAAATAACATAGGTATTTATTTAATTAATGTTTAAATTAGTCAAATTAAATATTTTTAATTTAGGAAATTCCCAATTAAGCTTTATTAAATCAAATAAAATTGGTGAAATTTTCTAGGGACCTAAACTACTCAAAAGATTTTTGAAAAGCCAAATTTTGGGACGTTACACCTGTTGAATAAAGATTCAAGAATTCCTAGCATGCGTGTCTATGGAGAGGTCCAAGGTTTACTAGTGCTCAGTGTATGCCTGCAAGTGTTTGGAACGCTTGAGGGTCAAAAACAGCGATGTAAAATGATGAGCATGCAATACTTTTCAATAGATGTAGATTGCAATTCTGTTTAGCCTGTAGGAAAGCAATGATACTAAGTAATGTTCATTTCATTGTGTTAAATACTAAGTTGTTGCAATCTATCTGCAGGTTACAGTGTTGGTTGATTCCCACAAATGTGCTTCAATAAGCAGTATAAAGAGCTCTATGGCATCGCAGGGCTGGGTGGCAGATAGGGCTCTTCCTTTGATTAGGGCAAATCCAACTATGGATGCAAGTGAGTTAGAAAAGGCACTCGAACAGAAATACAATGTCACAATTGGCTATAGAAATGTGTGGGCTAGCCACAAAGAAGCTAACCCCTAAGAAGAAGTAGGTCGTTCCAATGTAATGTGATGCTTTTGTGATGACAATTGGAATGTGATGTTTTTGTGATGACAAAAATCATGCATGTTCCTATGTAATGATAGACTTGTTGCTTGTTCCTTTATCTTGCTTTATGGTTCAGACTTTGTCATTCTCTCTAATGTACGGTTCAGACTCTCTAATGTACGGTTCAGACTTGTCATTCTCTCTTATGTATTGTTCAAACCATTACATGCAATGGATGAACTGTCATTTTAGTACTTGTCATTCTCTCTTATGAACATGATTGGTTGGAAGATTATGAATTTATGGCTGTGATTGCTCTCACTTATACTGTTGTGCGGCATTTTGAATGTTTGGAAGATTATAAATTAATAGTCTGGAGTTTGCATGTTTATGAATATTATGGCTGTCGTTTTAGTACTAGTAGTTGCATTTTGATGGTCTGGAGTTGCATTTTGCATGTTGTAGTGGTCTGGACATGCATGCACAATCACACACATGTCAGATTTCATGTTTGTAGTGCTCTGGACATGCATGTATGCACAATCACAATCACAATCACAAATTACAAACTTAGTCCAGAAGGACATATACAACATTGTGCCGCAATTCGTGTGTTAACAGGCAAGATATCTGGCATGTTTAAGCCCAGCCAAATGAGGTATAAACTTCACTGAAATAATTTTTCACTTCGCTTTTCACTGCAAAGATTCAGAGCTTACAGACTGAAGAATGTTTCAAGAAAAAGTAAGCTGAGCAAATTTCATGCCATATGACACAAGGTATGCTCATTGCTTTCCTACAGGCTAAACAGAATTTCAATCTACATCTACTGAAAAATATTGCATGCTCATCATTTTACATCGCTGTTTTTGACGCTTGCAGGCATACACTGAGCACAAGTAAATCTTGGACCTCTCCATAGACACGCATGCTAGGAATTCTTGAATATTTATTCAACAGGCATACACTGAACACACCAAAAAGGCATCATCAAGCATTCAAGCCTTTGCTTTTTCAAGATCTAATTCCTAAGTCCTCGACTGGGGGCGGGACGCCGGCTGGGACACACTCGAGCCTAGCCTCTCACATGGAGCTTGGAGAGACAGGGAGGGACCGGAGGGGAGCTCGGGGGAGGCGCAGCTGGGACACGGCGGGACCAGCGAGATCGGTGGGGAGCACGGGGAAGGCGGCGCCGTCTCACAGAGGAGGAGGCACGTGTGCCCTGGTTTAGCGTGTCAAACTGATGGATGTGCCCTGTTTCTTGAGTTCAGAAGGAAGGGATTGAGTCCGATGGATGAAGATGGTTCAGAAGAAAGGAATGAGAGGAAAAGATAAGGGGCAAAATCGGCAGTTCACCTTTGGAATATATAGAAAATCAGATAATAGAGTAGAAAATAGAAAAAAATAAGTGATAATGACATATGTCAGAAGAGGAAGAAATTGAAGTGGCAAATTTCGAATTTCAGAAAACTAAGTGGTATAACTCGAGGTGGCAACTTTCTAAATGATATATATCAAATTTTGCCTAATAGAAATGTACATTTGAGGTATCTCGTAAACAAAATTAAGATGCACTCAGCTTTCGTGAGTCATGACACTGTCACCAGCGACCATGAGCAAAGCAAAGCACGGTCGTCACTCGTCACCCTTTTGCCACTCACGCGGCACGGTACTTCCTTCTCCTTCTCCGGCGACCATGAGCGGCAGCGGCGGCGGCGGCCTGAGTGGGCCGGACTCCCGCGTGGAGACCATCTCCCGCCTTGCTCAGTGGCGCATCGACACCTTCGGCCCCTGTTCCTACCGCCGCTCTGACCCCTTCACGCTCGGCATCTGGAACTGGTTCGTCCCCCTCCCTCCAAGGTCCCACCTTTTCATCCCCTATGCCCCAATTCCACGAAATCCTGCGCCCACCAGATGCAATTTTAGTTGCGAATTGGTAGAATTTTGATGCCACTTGGTTGGAAAGTGGCGCAATTTGATGTCATTTTGTGAGTCTGGACTCCAGTTGATGTGGTGAAAAACACAGGTATCTGTTGTTGGAGAAGAGCAGGTCGATATTCGTGCGGCTGTTCCCGGAGCACGGCCGGCTGTCCAAGGAGCAGCCGCCGCTCGCCCGCTTCGTGCTCCGCGTCTCCTGGGCCGGCCCGCCGCGCCGCTCCTGCGTCTCGCCTGGTATGATTCTTGGCCGGACTGTTCTACACATTCCCAATCGGTAAAGGTTGGATCTTTGGTGCATTTTGCAGTGCAGCGATGTGGTTTGTTACACCCTGAAACCCTTTTATGGCTAGTAGCCCCAGATCGGATTAGAGTTGGTGAGCGTGGACGGTATAAAGAACGAAGTAGATAATCTTGTAAAGAGAACCAAATAATAGCGACGAAAGAAAGATTTGGCAAAGCCGGATGCAAATTCATTAAGCACATTCGCAAAAGAGTATAAGGGATTGTTGCTCTCTCACAATCCTCTTGAAGCTTTTAGGACACACAGATCCTTGCTCTATATAAGAATCTAGTGTTAAAAAATAACCTAGCATTTAATCCTCTCGTGCACCTCTTTCTTTGGGTTGGGTGAGTTGATTTGTGGCTTGTGTTTTTCATGACCACCCCTCATGGTTTTATATAGTGCCATCTAGTTCTCCTCCAAAAAGAAGTAGAAAACCTAATCTTATTAGGATTAGGATTGGAAACCTTTTAGAATACATCTCCAAGTTCTAGTAGATTATGATATGAGTCACCCATACTCAGCATGGTTCTTGTATTAGTAGTTTTTGTGTGGTTGCATAAGAAGAAAGAAAGATCACCAATCTTTAGGCTATACAGCGAGTGCCTGGTGCCTGTTCATGCCCAAAGTTGAACACTTGATTTGATTATTTTTATGCCATCTGTAAATTGGATGTGGTTTTTTTTTTATGAAAACTTTTCCTGTGTAGGATTTTGGGAATATTATGTGTGTCCATTGGGGATCCCCACACCCTTTATTTATAGTGCTAAATATTACAGACCGACTCATATACGATTTTGACTATTACCTAAACTCTGGACTCTTTCGTAATCTCTAATATCTCCAACACTCCCTCTCAAGATGGGCATGAGATAACAATCATGACCATCTTGTTACAAAATGCAAATACTATTACTAGAATATAGTAAAACCTACTATCAATAGACTACCAATATTATCAAAAAAGGTGCTAACCACCAATACTACCAAGGACGTCACCAAATCCATCTCCACCATCTATTGCCCCGACCTCAACCTCATCTTCCTCTACCCTCATGCCCCCGGCCACCCCTGGCCTCCACCACTCTACCCACAAACCCCAGCCTCGGCCTCCACCACCTTTACCTCTACCATAGCCCATTATGCTTGACTCGGTCCCAATCCTCTTCTCCTTCGCCTTCTCCGTATGCGGTCTTCTCTCTGTCATGGTCGCATTGACCACAGGGCCAACTCTTCCTCTACCTCCACCTTGACCACCTTCGCAGATCTATTATTCCCACCACCACCTCTACTAGGGCGAGATGCCCCACACTTATAACACTCAGTCCTCCTTGCAAAGTTTGAGTTGCCACATCTCGCATCATGGCAAATCCAATCACCCTCGCGACCTCTAGTTTGTGAGAGAGGACACGCCTAACTCAGATGTCCTGTTTGCTTACCATTGTAACACTCCCTGTTATCAGCTATGGCTTATGCTGACCTTATAGGGTTGTTACCCATCATCACTCTCTATCAAGTTTCCTCGACAACCATAGCTGAAATAGCCTCTTCCATAGTTGGCAATACTACCTGATGACATATTGAAGCCCTCCTGCTCTCAAACTCAGGGTTCAAACCTTTCAAGAAGTGAGTGACCCTCCTACGTTGCAGCCACGCCTTACCAAACTCAATATCACCAGCACACATCAACTGCAGTGGATCATATTGATCCAAATCTCCACATCACTGTTGCACTTGGGATCACCTCCACCATCCTAGCAATGGATGGGGATACCGAAGTCAACAACCATGCCACCACCATAGAGTTGGTGGCGTTCCACACCCTCCAATCAGTACTCCCCTTGTCCGCAGGCTCGACGAAGGTCTCCTGCAGATAGTGCTCTACGCTCTTCGTCTTCATAATTAACTGAGCCCTCCTTAACCAACTCAGGTAATTCTTGTTCCCTTCTAGCTTCAAATCATTTGGCATCAACTCCAGCTTCAACTCTGACGATCTCGTTTCAGCCCTTGGACCTATCAACCCCATTGCGATGAGGTCCTGCAATATACCTCTCATCTCACCTTTTCTGACCAAAGAGGATTCTCCACTTTCCCCATCCATAGTCACAATACCCTTCTCTGTAGCTTTTCTCATAGCTTCAATATCCTCAGGATCCATCTTCTATTTTCAACACCGGTTACACAGCCCTCACCAAATCGTCCTTTTGCCTATTGCCGCGCGTATCAACAATCACGGCAACCTCTTCACGATTCCATGATCAGAGACACAATTGCTGACACCGAAGCAGACACAAGTCTCCACATCGGATCCACCGGATCGCCTCCTCCACCCACCGACACCGAAGCAATCTCCTCCCCCAAAATCCAAATCGGATCCTCCTCCCCGAGCGCTCGTCCTCCCCCGAGCGCAATCTCCTCACCCGACCAGATCTTCCTTTCCCGAGCGCCTCGTCTGGATCCTCCTCCCCCGAGCGCCTCGTCCTCCCTGAGCACAATCTCCTCACCCAATGGATCTTCTCTCCTCCTCCGCCGGCGGGCAGCAGTTCCCCTCCTCTCCCCGAGCACCGAGCAATGGCGGTTCCCTTCCTCTCCTCGAGCATCGGGCAGCGGTTCCCTTCGTTTCCCTCGGGCCTGAGCCCGAGCGGCAGCTACTGACTGCATGCCCACTGCAAGGTCTGGCGGCGGCCCCGTCTTGCCCTTGCGGCGGTGAAGCGGCTAGTGGTCTTGTGAGTGAGACGACTTCGAGTTGAGCAGTGGCGGTGGATTGGATTTCAGGTGAGTACGGCTAGGGTTAGGGTTGGGTGGTAGGAGATGGCTTTGATACCATGTAGGATTTCGAAAATATTGTGTGTGTCCATTGGGGATCCCCACACCCTTTATTTATAGTGCTTAATATTACAGACCGACTCGTATACGATTTTGACTATTACCTAAATTCTGGACTCTTTCCTAATCTCTAATATCTCCAACATCCTGTATAAGATAAGTACGGAAATGAATTTTTTTATGAAAACTTTTCCTGTACAAGGTAAGTAGAGTAGCATTTGGTCATGACCAGTCACAAATGAGTCAAGAGAGTCAGAACCTACTTGTGGTCATTAGATTCCTCTAGGCAAGAAGTAGATGGAACAGTAAGCTTAAGAAGAAATTTTCTGATCCTTAGCCCTTGGCTCACGGTATCTTGCATAACAGTGTCGTTTGGATCCAAAGATTCATGTGATTTAGGAGAAGCTCAATCTAGGCCAACAATGATGATGCTCTTGAGAACGTTAGCTTGAACTTGGCCATTCTAAGATCCTGTCTCTGTTTAGTAAAACGTTTGCCTGGGTGCTCCATTTTATTTTAGTGTTTTTAGTTTGGGGGAGAACATTCCAAAGCCCAACACAGTTGCTACATTGCAGCTGCTTCAAGAATAATAAGAAATGTGCCTTGTAATTGTAAAGGAATAGTGAGTAACTGGAATCTTATGCAACCGGAAAATATGGTGATAATATTGGGATGTGGGTCGCAAGCTTCATACAATAAAAATTAAATGAACATAAGATCATATTCCTTGAGTGTTCATAGCTTGAAACTCTCAAGCATTAAGAGCCTGATGGCTTTCAATATGCATGTCTGTCATTTATTTCTTATTGTATTCCCTATTCACATTGCTGCTGTAATGGTTACAGTTACCCTTGCTGATAGTACTTACAGGCTAAGCAACCTGAATTATTTTTATCCCTTCTGATAGTGTTCGAGCAGGTTCTCCGAAGCAGCGATGACTTTGTCTGGCAAGTTGATGTGATGTCCCATGGGCGTTTCACGATTGATGTTGAATTTTTGGACCTGAGGATAGCCACTAATAATGCGAGTATCCTGTCTTTTTTTTTCTGCTGTCATTTGCGAACGAATCCGCTTCTTTTTTAGAACATTTTATAGGCTTCTCTATCTAGTAACTTCCATGGCTGGAAGATACATCAGAAGCCCTTACCGTTAGAACATCTGTCTAGTGCTAATAATGTGCTGATGTGATCTAATATGCTCACAGGCTACTGAATCATCTTCATCGATTTGGCCAACTGAAGGCATGGTGCAGAACATTGCTAGTAAGAGCGCTCTTGGATGCCTTTCCCGCATGCTCACGGAGACTATCCATGCTGATGTCACCATAAACACGGCCGATGGTGTCCTCAAGGCGCATAAGGCCATCCTTGCAGCATGTTCTCCTGTCTTTGAAAGCATGTTCCTTCATGATCTCAAGGAAAAGGAATCCTCCACGATCAACATCAACGACATGTGTCTGGAATCTTGCTCGACCCTTCTTGGCTTCATCTACGGGACAATAAAGCAAGACCAATTCTGGAAGCACCGACTCTCACTGCTTGCTGCAGCGAACAAGTACAGCATCGCTGACATCAAGGACTGTTGTGAGGAGAGCCTTTTAGAGGATATAAACTCTAACAATGTCCTGGAGAGGCTTCACGTAGCATGGCTGTATCAGCTCGAAAAGCTGAAGAAAGGGTGCCTTACCTACTTGTTAGTTTTTGGGAAGGTATACGACGTCAGAGATGAGATCAATAGCTTCTTCCACCACGCAGATCGCGGTCTGATGCTGGAGATGTTCCAAGAGGTCCTCGCAGTCTGGAAGCCGATTTGAGCTTTCAGGCCTCTGGGGCCAGGCATCAGTACACCATTGTGCTTCGTAAGCTTTCCTTGGTAGCTATGTCCCAGTTTGGAGTTTGGACCAATAACTCAAAGCTTGTTTAGTTGTAATGTACTATAGAGGGAAGCTGGTTGTGTAAATAGTGTGCAAAATACCAACAGTCAGTGATGAATTTCAGTAGCAGTTGCCCAGCATGAAGTCCTGAATGCTGATGTCCTCGATCACAAGGCACCTTCTTTTGTGCCGACATGCCTGTTAGTAAAGGATCTAGGCAGTTTATCCTCCAGCGTGAAAATGCAGAGTTTTTGTGAGCTAGTTTTCATTGCTGTGGGCTTATGGCTTATGAGCTCTGACATATTCTAAATTTCATTTGTTCCAGAAGCAAGCCTAGCTTTACGACCATCTGACAAGAAGAAAACACATTCAGTCGTTCTAGACTGTCTGCGTGCGTGTTTGAGACAAGGAAGGAAGGAAGGAAGGGTTAGGAAGGAAGGAAGGAAGCGAGTGAGGTTCGATCGATCGATATTCTTTCTTGAAGGAGTTGAAGAAGAAGAAAGCGACTTCGGGAGGGAGGAACATGTCATGTGAAAACCGGCTGCTTGAGGAGCAGTAGGGTAGTAGGCGTAGCTAACTAGCACCCACCCCCCTGCAGGACTAGGATCAGCTGCTCGCCCTCCTCCTCCTCCTCCTCGACCCCCTAACACACGTAAGCTCCGTTCCAGCACTAGTACTCTGCTCGCGAGATTGATCCCACCCGTGTTGCTCATTAACCAGATCAAGAATTGAATGTAATTTGAGATTTATGTGAAATAACAGTGGCTATTGTGTTTTAGGATATTAGGTCTGGAGATGCAGCGAGCAGAATCATGGCTGCCATAAGAGTTCATGGTATTAAATAGAAGCAGATTTGGTAAACATGTAAAGCAATGGGAAATGGCTAGGGGTGGATAACGAGCTGGCTGGGCTCGGCTCAATAAAGCTCGTTAAGAAAACGAGCTTGGCTCGGCTCGTTAAGCTAACGAGCAGAATACCAGGTTCGGCTTGGCTCGTTATGCTCGTTAAAAAAGTAAAGAGATCATAGCTTATGGCTCGTTAGGCTTGCTAAAAAGAAAAACCAGCCTAATAAATTTTTCAGAAAGTCAAGAAATCACAGCTTGGGACTTGGGCCTCCCTGGACCGCCTAAGGGTTGTTGGCTTAGGTTGGCCTGGTGCTACTACCCAACTGTGCTAGTTTTTTAACGAACTAAACGAGTTTAATGAGCAACTTGCGAGCCAGCTCGAACTCGGCTCGTTAAGAAAACGAGCTAAATTGTCGGCTCGGCTCAGCTCGTTAAGGGACCGAGTTCGAGCCGAGCTGGCTCGCGAGTTTCGTGTTTTTTTTCCCACCCTTAGAAATGGCAAGCAAAGCTAAGGGATTCTTATTAAGTAGAGGGTACATAGAAACTGAAAGAAAGGCGAGGTTAGAGGCAGGGAAAGGTGTAATAGAGTTTTAAGTGTGGCGATATAAACAGGGAACAACACTTAGTAGGAACATCTAGATAGCGGTGTCTAGGAGGGTGATGCTCTGAGAAAAAGGAAACGAAGATAGGTATGATGGATGTGATCCTCTGTCAACCTTTTATGCGAGTGGATGTTCTTTTGCTAGCGGGTGGGTTGGCTGTAGACCGAAAAGTCGACGAGGCAGGCCTGGTCATGAAATAGTAAGACGATGAGGGAAAAGAGGTAAATAAATATGTAAGCAATGTATGATATAGCAATCTGTGATAGAGGCGGCGGAGAGGACATACCCTTTCGGCAGAAGAGATGATGTAGACTGAGTAGTCTTTTTTGTGCTTGGTTGTGACTGCATTCTAGGAGTAAATCTTCGGCATGTGTAATCTGTGAATAGAAAAAGTGTTTAGTAATGAGCACTAAAAGGGGTTTTTTTTTGTTGGGGATTGGCAATGTATTATACTCGAGTTTGTGTTGATCTATAGAGTGAGCTGATCATTCAATGGACTTTTTTTTGTAGACAACCATTTTTCTTTGTATGTGGATCGGTCGTAGAGCGGGTCGGAGGCGATGCATATATGTGTAAGCAAATATGATTGAACACAATGTTGAACGAAATAAAGAAGTTAATTTTTGAAACCTTTGACATAACCTAAGAAGTCTATTTACTAAACTTCTGACAAAGTATGTAATCTAGCTGACTATGGTAATATATCTTTTAGATGGAAAAGCGGGTGGAATCTCATCAGGTGATGAAGTATTTCTTCCCATTTGTGTTTTGTGATGATGTGAATCTACATAGGTGAGACAATAGGAATTTCGAAATAGGTATAAATGCAATGATAATGGGGTGTAAGTAAATATTTAAAAGGTTCTAATGTTCATGAATGCAGAATAGATGTACATATAAGTTATAGTTTTCCTTTTTTTGGGCGGATTGTTTCTAAACTTTTTTTATGCATGTAAATTAGACGGTAGTATCGCACTGGGTAGCTGTAAGCAGGTGCGAACAATGAGTAAGCGTAACATAAGATATGTGTTGTTTTCAGATACTGCAAGGATGTAACGAATAAGCGTATATAGCTGATGCTGTAAGTATTTTTTTTGTAGGTAAAGAATAGTATGCATAATAGATACTGGATAGAAATATGAAGCTAGCCATTGTTAATTTAGGTAAGCTTTATGCAGAATCTGTACGGCCTTTTTTTAGCCATACCTCTGTGTCCATGGAGAGGTCTGTAGATGTGTAATCGGGAAGCTTTTTTTGCGATAGGATGTGATGGAGGGATGTTTCCTCTACTGCATAAAGTAAAAATTATTAATGTTCTCACCCCCCTGCAGGACTAGGATCAGCTGCTCGCCCTCCTCCTCCTCCTCCTCGACCCCCTAACACACGTAAGCTCCGTTCCCGCACTAGTACTCCGCTCGCGAGATTGATCCCACCTGTGTTGCTCATTAACCAGATCAAGAATTGAATGTAATTAGAATGTGACCCGCGCCATATCTTCGATGATAGGGAAGAGAAAAAATAGCTAGTCGACTGTATTTTGATGAAGTTTTTTTAAGCAAATGATGATTTACGTGAAATAACAATGGCTATTGTGTTTTAGGATATCAGGTCTGGAGATGCAGCAAGCAGAATCATGGCTGCCATAAGAGTTCATGGTATTAAATAGAAACAGATTTGGTAAACATCTAAAGCAATGGGAAATGGCTAGGGGTGGATAACGAGCTGGCTGGGCTCGGCTCGATAAAGCTCGTTAAGAAAACGAGCTTGGCTCGGCTTGTTAAGCTAACGAGCAGAATACCAGGCTCGGCTTGGCTCGTTATGCTCGTTAAGAAAGTAAAGAGATCACAGCTTTTGGCTCGTTAGGCTCGCTAAAAAGAAAAACCAGCCTAAATTTTTTTTTCAGAAAGTCAAGAGATCACAGCTTGGGACTTGGGCCTCCCTGGACCGCCTAAGGGTTGCTAGCTTGGGTTGGCTTGGTGCTACTGCCCAACTGTGCTTGTTTTTTAACGAGCTAAACGAGCTTAATGAGCAACTTGCGAGCCAGCTCGAACTCGGCTCGTTAAGAAAACGAGCTAAATTATCGGCTCGACTCAACTCGTTAAGGGACCGAGTTCGAGCCGAGCCGGCTCGCGAGTTTCGAGTTTTTTTTCCACCCTTAGAAATGGCAAGCAAAGCTAAGGGATTCTTATTAAGTAGAGGGTACATAGAAAGTGAAAGAAAGGCGGGGTTAGAGGCAGGGTAAGGTGTAATAGAGTTTTAAGTGTGGCGATATAAATAGGGAACAACACTTAGTAGGAACATCTAGATAGCAGTGTCTAGGAGGGGTGATGCTACAGAAAAAAGGAAACGAAGATAGGTATGATGGATGTGATCCTCTGTCAATCTTTTATGCGAGTGGATATTCTTTTGCTAGCGGGTGGGTTGGCTGTAGACCGAAAAGTCGACGAGGTAGGCCTGGTCATGAAACAGTAAGACGATGAGGGAAAAGAGGTAAATAAATATGTAAGCAATGTATGATATAGCAATCTGTGATATAGGCGGCGGAGAGGACATACCCTTTCGGCAGAAGAGATGATGTAGACTGAGTAGTCTTTTTTGTGCTTGGTTATGACTGCATTCTAGGAGTAAAATCTTCGGCATGTGTAATCTGTGAATAGAAAAAATGTTTAGTAATGAGCACCAAAAGGGGTTTTTTTTGTTGGGGATTGGCAATGTATTATACCCAAGTTTGTGTTGATCTATAGAGTGAGCTGATCATTCAATGGACTTTTTTTTTGTAGACAACCATTTTTGTTGGATCGGTCGTAGAGCGGGTCGGAGGCAATACATATATGTGTAAGCAAATATGATTGAACACAATGTTGAATGAAATAAAGAACTTAATTTTTGAAACCTTTGACATAACCTAAGAAGTCTATTTACTAAACTTCTAACAAAGTATGTAATCTAGCTGACTATGGTAATATATCTTTTAGATGGAAAAGTGGGTGGAATCTCATCAGGTGATGAAGTATTTCTTCCCGTTTGTGTTTTGTGATGATGTGAATCTAAATAGGTGAGACAATAGGAATTTCGAAATAGGTATAAATGCAATGATAATGGGGTGTAAGTAAATATTTACAAGGTTCTAATGTTCATGAATGCAGAATAGATGTACATATAAGTTATAGTTTTCCTTTTTTTTGGGCGGATTGTTTCTAAACTTTTTTTATGCATGTAAATTAGATGGTAGTATCGCACTGGGTAGCTGTAAGCAGGTGTGAACAATGAGTAAGTGTAACATAAGATAGGTGTTGTTTTCAGATACTGCAAGGATGTAACGTGTGAGGACCCTGGCTTATTTGGCTTGTAATGCTTAGTCATCCATTGACCCTAGCATCACAAACAAAATAACCCGTGTCTTCGAGATATGTATACTTCCCAGAAATGCAGTATACACACCCCTTTACAAAATCATGCATCAATTCCATTCAAGACATAGAACCAAAGCACGAACTAGATTAAACCAAAGACATACATAACTAGAGAGTTATTACAAAAGGGGCCGACCGGCCAAATAACAACTAAGAAAGAAAAACAACAGCGGAAGCAAAAGCCATAAGATGGTGATAAACAAAAGAATGCCACAAGGTTTGCCTTTAGCCCACAAGGCAACCGACCGGGCTGCCTAGCTAGTCTTCCCAACCACCGCACATCTCACAAAAGTAGGGCCCTTGGGGCTCTACCTCCTCTGCAACAAAGTTATTAAGCAAAGCAAATGAGTACAAAAATGTACTCATAAGGCGACGATGTAAAGATAATGAGACCTATACATATGCTACATGCCAGCTTTATTTAAGTGGAAGGCTTTAGGCTCATTTTAGCATAAAGCAAGTTTTCATTTGTAATATTTAAACAGATTCAAAGCAGTTTTGCAATTCATTTTTAATTTGCAATTAACAACGAGACAATAACATAATAACAATAGATAGATGACAACAACAACCTGAAAGTGACTAACCCAATAGCCACCACAACAATAGCATGAATTACCCATTCATACCACCCATGTCAAGTTTTAATTAAAGGTTGTAGTCTAATTCTTGCGGGAAATAACCAAGCATGTCCATAACCTAGGACGAGGCTATTGAATAGATTTAACCTGCGGGTGTACCAATGTACCCACACGCCAATGACCTTTTAGCCACATGATTAAGCACACTTCCTTTGGTATGCTTAAGCGGCTAAATCCTACAAGACATTTCCAATGGATGATGCTAATTAAGAGCGACAACCCAAAGGGTAGGATACACCACCAAACCTAAGCAATCTGCGGGTGCTCCCAATCCCTATAAAAACATTTTAACCACCATCGACTCATAATTAACACCCCCAAAGTACTTAGCCAAGAGGGTCCCATATCCCCTCGTGTGGTTAGCACGCAAAATTGCTTGGATCAATGGCGCAAGTAATTCGGTCCTTGGGGACTTCGGCACCATTCCACATACCATGAGATCACACCAAACATCCATTGTGCCCAAGTCAAATAGTTTTCATTTTCAGTTTTGTTTTGACTTTACAAATTAACAAAGCACAAGAGCGAGACATAATGGAATAATAATTAGATTTGTGTGATCAAGGTCATCGACATAATGTCGACAACCGCCCATTTCTACCGTTATCTAAGCATTGCTAAGCATTATCAACGCAAACTACTAAGTGATAAGAGTCCATCCATCGAACTCTACATCACAGCAAGATAATCCTAGGCTTAGTGGTAGAGAATGAACATTTACCTACAGAATATGCATCTATAGGATCACTAATCGATATCATTTAACAACAAAATAGCAATGCATACATACAAGTTAAACAATATATTAGACTTTAAAGTAATGGGACATAATGGATATGATCAAACTGCTTGCCTTGCTGGAGATGCTCACTATGCTACAAAGGATCACTCACGGGATCAACACACTCGTCGGCACCTAACAAAAAAAGCGAAAAAGAACCGATAAGAACGAAGAAAACTGAAAGGACGTAACAACAAACTTTCTCCAAATGCTCTGAAATTTTTACAGAAGCTATAGCATGATTTTCAAAGAATTTAGCAATAAGAACCAATTGATTTGGATTCTCAATGCAAAAAGTTATGGCCAAAAATATTCTGCTCAGCTTGGAAATTGCTGGAAAATTCAAATCGGTTACTGTTCATCCAAATTAAATTCCCTAGCACAATTTTCCAAAGAGGTGCTGCACCTGTGATTTTTATGGTAAGTCAAGCACCTCATGAGATGAATAACACAATTGAGTTCACCTCATTTGGAGCTATGATGCATGTTTTATGATTTTTCAAAGACATGCAAAAGAGCACAAATAAAATGCACCCACAATTCTTTTGAAAATAGTGACATGAATAAATCATATTCTACCATTTAGTACACTAATAGAGGAAGCCAACAAAATTGGATTCACTCAAAAATTATCTATAGAGAATTACTTATGTATTTTACAAGTTAAATGCAAATTTTGGAGCAACATTTAAAGTTAATTTTGAAACCAATTTAACCATCCATTTTCTGGAGCCGAACTCAACTGACAACCATTTTTAGATTAAAGTTTAGTTCAAACTAGAGCCACCAAAATTTGAATCAACTCAAAAGGAGCTAAAATGAAATAGTTATGCATTTTCAAAGTTTATTACCTTTTTCAGTTCACAAATAATCCCCCCCCCCGGAAATTTCTAAAACCAAAACGAGCGTGGACGAACCTGGGCCGTTGATCCTGGATCGGACGGCCCAAGTCCATGGGGAAAACGCGCACACGCCCTCGCGAGATCGACGAACGTGGGCCGTGGATCTTGGATCCAACAGCTCAAGTCCTGCGGCATCGCGCGCCCGCGCCCGCACAGATCCAACGAACATGGGCCGTTGATCTTGAATCCAACGGCCCGAGTTGGATCGCGCGCGACGCGTTTGGAACTCGCGCGCGTGAACGGGGGCGGAGGTCGTGGCTGTTGATCGCGAGATGGACGGCCCGCGACCAACGCACACAGCGCACGCGCACGTCCCGCGAGATCTCGCCCGCAGATCTAAACACGGACGGCCTAGGACGTTGCTACAGTTGTCGGTTTCGTCCGACAACGAAACCGACGGCGAAGAAACGGTCACCGCCGGCGACTTAGGCCACGGCGGTGCGAATGGATGCAGTGCACGGTGCGCAATAGCGATCGCGCCATCGGTATCACCCACACCTGTGGGGTGGACGAGCGCAGCCGGCCGAGGAGAGAGCGCGGCGAGCACACGGCCAAAAGCGAAAATGAAGGAAAGCTCCGCGACAGCCATACAAGCGGGTTCCCACGCGTCTAGGGGACTACCAGGAGGTACCTGGAGGTCGAGCAGGGACCGAGGAGGACAGGGGAGCTTCGGCGACGATGGACCTTGCCAGCACCGAGGAGGTCAACGGGGAGAGGAGGACCTGGGCAACATTAACAGCACCGGGTCATCACATTGGCTCCCACAAAGCTCCAGAAAGGTTCCAGAGAGGAGAATTGAGAAATAGAGCACTCACCGGTGATGGGGAAGAAAGGGGGGTGCTCACGGCCGCAAGGAGACCAACTCCAAATTAGCCCGCTCCTGTGGAGACAAGCTAAAATCAAGTTAGGGGAAAGCACCAGGGTGATGAGTTGCTCAAGTGGAAGCAAAGAGAGGGAGAGGAAAGCCACTAGGGCACGGGCTGCACCGAGGAGCTCCAAAGTGCAACAATGGCGGTTGGGGGAGCTAACAGGTGCTGGAGCTCAACAATCCGAGAGCAAGTGGGGAAGTGTTTAAAGGAAGCCAAGGAGGTGCTGGGGGAGGTCTTATAGCCTGGGGAGCAGAGGCAAGGAGCTAGGGTTAAGCTCCATGGTGAACCTAGCCCATGGCTCGGTCCATAGCTCACAAGGACGTGGAGGTGATCGAGGCGGTCGGAGCAGGAGGCGAGGCGGAAGGTGACCCGGCATTTAATCTTTGGTAGCAAAAGAGCTGTTGGGAGGTGACAGGGCACTGCCCTCCTCCTGCCATGGCTTACGCGCGTGTGACCAAGGAAGGAGAAGAACAAGAGCTGATATCAACCGTTGGATAAGCGAAGGGGGAGGTCGTGACCCTCCGATCAGATTCGGGGTGGTCTGAAATGAATGGGGAGGTCGCGACCAGAAGCTCTCGAATGGGGAGGTTGCAGCCGCTAGATTTCCATCGCACGGTTGCGAAACAAAAATGGGAGGTCGCGCGCGGTAAGGAGATAGGAGGTCATGGCCGTTGGATCTGCATCCAATGGCGCGGAACCGATGGGGGGAGGTTTTGACCGCTGCGCGCGACGATGACAAGGGATGGGAGGTCATGGCCTTTAGATTTACATCCAATGGCACACAACCGAGCAGGGAGGTCGTGGCCGTTGGATTTACATCCAAAGGCACACAACAGAGAGGGGAGGTCGTGGCCGCGAGATCTAGATCTGACGGCGATGAGATGAGAGGGGGAGGACGTGGCCGTTGATTTAGATCCAATGGAGCACGACCTCGCGCGGGGGAGGAGCTCGACCGAGCCGGGGAAGTGGGTTGGCTGTGGAGGAGGTTGTGGCCGTTGATTTTGATCCAACAGGCACGACCTCGCGCGGGGAGGAGGAGCTCGAGGTGGTCTGGGGCGCGGTTGGGTTCGACCCGCTTGGAAAGCGGCTCGGACCCAAGGAACAGTGCCTGATTTGAATTCAAATTTGAAGGCTGAAGTTGGAGGAATTTTTAGAGGTAGCAAACTAACTCCAAAAATTCCAAAATTTTAACTGGAGCTTCCTCACTCTAGGATTAACCTTTCATAAAATTTTTAGAGGTTTTTGTGCACTGCATTTTTCTCCAGAAATTCATCAAGGTTGTTCTAGGGTTTGACTTACCTCCAAAATTTATCAATTAATTCCTAAAAGTTATGAAATAATTCAGAGGGGTCACACATTATCCCTAGAACCAAGGAAAAATATTTCCCCAAGATTGGCACAATATTTGTGACAAGGGGGAATAAGGGTTTGACTTTAGTCAACAGGAGGTTTAGGTTTTTGAACTCCACAACTCTTGACAAGAATTATAGAAATGTTCAAGAGTTTCAAGATGTGAGAAAAATTTTAATTTATACACATTTTCTTACATTTTAAACACACCCGTTTATACATTTGGGATGTTACATAACGAATAAGCGTATATAGCTGATGCTGTAAGTATTTTTTTTTGTAGGTAAAGAATAGTATGCATAATAGATACTAGATAGAAATATGAAGCTAGCCATTGTTAATTTAGGTAAGCTTTATGCAGAATCTGTCTGACCTTTTTTAGCCATACCTCTGTGTCCATGGAGAGGTCTGTAGATGTGTAATCGAGAAGCTTTTTTTTTGCAATAGGATGTGATGGAGGGA
Organism: Phyllostachys edulis; assembly: GCA_036346405.1. Lineage (NCBI taxonomy): Eukaryota > Viridiplantae > Streptophyta > Magnoliopsida > Poales > Poaceae > Phyllostachys > Phyllostachys edulis. The sequence continues at coordinate 76,559,085 of CM070553.1, forward strand.
TGTTTCCTCTACTGCATAAAGTAAAAATTATTAATGTTCTCACAGATAGTAGAAGGGTGTCAGTAACAAGTATATGTTGGCATTGTTCAATTGAAATGCAACCGAGCTGAACAAAAATACATGAAGGGAGTGTTCTCTGTTGTTGGCTGTTTAATTGCTAAAAGTGGCGTTGGCTGGGGATGACCAGCGACAATCCTGTGTAGTGTTGAAGAGTAAAGGTGTTAAGATTAGTTAGTAAGAAAATAAAGAGGAGCATCTTAAATGTGACCAGGATGTCTGAATTAAAAATAGGCAAGCAATACAAAAACCTATGAAGCATTTAGGGACATCGAGATTCTATAGTATTTTTGAAGATTTTTTTGTTTAACAATTTGGGAAACGGGAGAAGAAATAGAAACAATGTCTGTGGATTTGGACTTTTGAAAGGTGAAAAGTAAAAGCGATGTAGAGCTAGATATGTAGTTACGCCGTAGAAAGCTGATAGTGATATAAAAGATTATGTAATATTATGTAATTAGCTATAGAAGGACACATAACAGAGTTAAACGAACTACTGAATGGAAGCGTTCATGTATTCCTAATATCTGACAGATACATCAGTTATGATAACGAAATATGTATAGAGATGACTATATGGTAGCGTGTAATATATAGCTTATCCGATAGCTAGCACTTTAGCTACCCTATAAGAGTCTGTGGAGTAGCTTAATTTTAGATTAGGAATAGAACAGAGTGAGTGGTACCTCTAGGGTAGTTATCTGATGCTACTGGTGTTCAAGTAACATAGATATCTGTGGATGTGCATAGCTCTATAATGCTGGCAGCAGCCCAGTATCGGTTGGAGTGATGCTTTGTTGAGGAAACGATATACGTCTGGTGCTCGGTGAATGTGAGGATGTGGAAGTAGTATGAAACAGGCAAGAGTGTAGCTGGTAACAGTAGTAACATAACCAATGACGGCAATGATGCATATGTATCAAAAGAACGAAAGGGCAGCATAGGACACATAACATAGACTGATGGTAGTATAGATGTAAAACAAGTAAGGAGATGGCAGAGGCTATGACAGAAAAGTGAGCACGAAATAACAACAGACAAACTACGTACGTGGGTATAGCAACTATCGATGAGAAGAGAGAAAGGTGAAAGGATAAGAGATAAGTGGATTAAGAAACCATGTACGTAAAACTAAAGGAACTCTGAAAGGAAAGGCGGGCTGCTAGAACTGGCATACTAAGCAACAGTGAGAAGAACGGGAGGTGAAAGGATAAGGAGTAAAACTAACAGCTCAAGGTGGCATATATCCAAAAACCTAATCTAGTGCAGGCGTTGCACAGGAGCATACGCTTGCTTGTGCATGCTAGCACAGAGGTTTATTTTTCAATTATGGCGGCCTACTGAGAGAATAGTAAAATAACTGTAAATAAAATACGTTTTTTAGATAGGAGCAAGGAAGCTAGTAATGTCAAGGACACACATATAGGCAAGGGAAAGAGATCCAAGTGTAGGCTATACAAAAGAGGGAAATAGCAGTATAACCAACAAAGTAGCCATGAGGTGGCCGGCTAGATACAACACGGGGCTGAGATGTCCAAAATACGATGGGAAACTGTCTCTGCGGACATAATTTTCAACAACGGAAAGGAAGCAAGTTGGGCTGAAAAGTGAGGAAGCAACCTCTACCACCAAGACAACTGAGGATCTGAGGTCAAGGTAAGATCATATAAGGTTTGCAGTTCCACGAGAGCCATCTATCGTAAATATGGCAGATATGAAAGTGAGGTAAATGTGAAGTAAATGTTAGAATAGGACTCTTCTTTTGTATTTCCTTCTCTGTATATGGAAATGCCCTTTGTACATCCCTATATATATTGCCTATTGGGCCCTCTTAAATATACACACAATATTCATAACATGGTATCAAAGCTAGGGCACTAATCTAGCTCTTTTCGTTCCGCTCCCATCCCGATGCCCTTGTGCATGTGCCGTCCAACGTCATTGCTGACGGCGTTGCTGCGACCTTCTTTCGCCGGCCGTCGTGATCCGCCCGATCGCCGTAGCCGCCCGACGCCAAAAATGAATTCTTGCGGAGGACTAAGATTATCTTCAACAAGATCATTAAATTTCCCCAACACATGGCCTTGGGAGATGTTGGCCTGCCCATGCTGCAGATCTTCCAAATGGTGCCACACTAACCTTTTGCTATCCAAGTCATGTGAACCACACTGACTAGATTGTCCACAATTAACTAACCTCTTAACATCCTTAGGCTAATTACTTAATCGCTAATTAGCTTAACAAAATATATAAGTGAACTTGATTTGTGAACTTAGTTGATATTTTCATAACAAAACTAATTGACTAATACTTCTGACTATACACTGATAGTTAGTTAACCTCCTTAATTCCTTTCTTAACAATACAGTTGTCATTTGCATCATCCACTGAAGGTTACTATATGTAAATATAGCCTGTCAGTTGAACATCTACAAATTAACTAACTATCATAATCAAAATGTATATACACTCACTTACAATATTGATAAATTAACTACCAACCTAATCCCAGGAATCTATTGTCATGCACTAGTTCATACCACACAGAGAGAGATGCTCACGAAATAGATACAGAGAGGAGGAGCTGAAATGGACAGAACAGGGGAGGGCCGAGCGGCCCAGGCTTGCTCAACGCCGGCGGTGAGGGGGACACCGGTGGCGTAAGGTGATGGCCTATAACACTGCAAATAATTCCTAAAGAAAGAAAGGAAGAAAAAGGGAGAATAAGCATTTTAATTAGACTTTTCTGCGAAATTCTACCAACTTGGGCCCTGGGCCGTGGTCCAGAAGGCCCAAGAGGGGGGCGGCCATAGGGGGGGTGCCACCCCTTTTTCCCCAAACCCTAGCTGCCCCCTTGGCGCCTCCCCTCTCCCCCTTGAGCAGCCGCCACCCCCATCTCTATTCCTAACCACCACCCCTCCTTTTTACTAGCAGCCACACCGAGTTTCCCTTCCCTTGGTGCTGCACCATTGCTGCCAGCCAACGCAAGGGAAGAAGAAGGAAAACCTACGAGATTGCTGGCCAAAAAGGGAGGAAGGAAGAAGGATTGGAAGAAAAGTTTCTTCGTGGGGTTTGATCAACGATTTCTTGTGGGTCTTCAACGGTAACGATTGAGTTCCTCGCTGGTTTGGTTGATTTAGATTCATAATTTGCCATGATTAGGGGATCGATGTTTTGCTGCGTTTAATTCCAGAATTCTGTCCATTTCTTGTGCGTCTGTGTTCGTGTAGTTAGAATCCGAATTAGAGCATTTCGTCTCCTAGAGATCTGTGGGGTTCGTTCTCAGCTTTCCATAGGTTTAAAGATCATCCAATTCGGAGTTGTGGTCTAGAAGTTACGTTAATTTCTTTTCTACTGTCCAGAAAGTCTGACGAGAATTAGCAGTAGTTTTGTTATTAAATAAGAATATGTTAAGGACTGATTCAGGGATTTCACCCAACATGATTGTTGTAGGGAATTTCTCAAGCTTTCCAGATTGGTAAAAATCTTGATTTTTTTGTTAATCCAATCAAAAGTTATGAATTTTCTTCTACTGCTGTAGTTTCTGTCAGACATATTATAGTTTAGATTTTCATCTGATTATTAGACAGAGAAGTTGGCCGAATTAGAAAGTCTCGCCAACTAGGTTATTGTAGAGGATTTCATTATCTTTCCAGAGAGTCTAAGATCACACTTGTTCGAGTTTTAGAGCAAAAGTTATGAAGGCTTTAATACCGCTATCCGGTATAACTTCCTGCTAGATTGTCGTTTATGTTGAATAGCGCAATCATATGAACCTTGGGTTTAGGAAGATGAGATTAAGCGTTGTGAGTAATGTCATGTACACATTTTTCTTATTTGAGTAATTCAATTGTGTAGGAGGAGAGGCTTCGAGAGTAGTGGCTTCAACTTTTCCTTCTAACGTGTCGCAACGCGAAAGGCAAGTACATTGTGTAATGTATTGCTGTTGTTTGTTCATAGTGCTTGATGTTCATGCCATGATTGAATACTATGGTCTATGAGTAGTTTTCAATGATTTCTGTTCGTTCCATGTATGTGAATCCATGCTTCTTGAGATTTCATCTTACACACTCATATATTCATTCATTCACTGTTCATGATTCACCCACGGGAGTGGGATGTAAAGACCCATCATTCCAATATGGGCATGTAAGACCCACCATTCCAATGTGGGCAAATTGGATCCCCGTTATGAAATATTCTTCATACGGGCCTTGGATCTCCGTATTTTGGATAATACGGGCATGAGTGAACACCGACGGGTGTTCACTGGCTATACCGGTATAAGCAGAAGAGGAGGTCATGCATTTCATTCATTCATATGATTTCCGCCATTCTACATTCTTATTCTATATTGTGACTGTCATGTTCTTATTCATTGTTGTTCATATTATTCTGTTGTACTTGCTGAGTCGTGGACTCATTCTTGCTGTGTTTATTTATTTTAGGTAAACAATGAGGACGGCATGCTTGGGAGGGAATAGTCATGGATCACTTTATTCACTTCACATTATTCACTTTTTAATTAGATGAACTTGTCATTACCTTTCATTTGATAAATATTGGATTGTAATAAATGGAATTTGATGGTTGATGTTGTCCTTCATTATGATATTGTTGAATTAGTAATTGCCTAATGATATTCGTATAGTCTATTGATAGATTTATCATAAATGATTCAATATGATTGGATAATTAGAGTTTTGATATGTTGTTGAATTCGGATTCAATTCTTATATTTATTCTATTAGCTGTTGCTCTTTATATGTTATTAACTGAAAGATTCTTGAAATTATTTCATAGTATTGCTTGGTGTTAGACTTTAGGTAATATCTTGGCTTCCGCATAGCTAGGGTGTTACATGGCCAAAATAGAACCGTGGTGGGGAGGTCAACCAGAGGTCGGTGGAGACGCGACCGGAGATGACCGGTGGCGGCTGGCGGCGGTACATGGTGGCGACGGCGGCGATGGTAGCACGACAATCATGGTGACGACGCTGGAGGGGGAGAGGGGAGGAATGGGGGTGAGCACGAGATACAGGAGGATGAGGGGAACTCACCCATGTGGTTGGGTGGCGGAGAGGGGGATTGAGTCGGGCCAGCGACGGAAGCCTACGGCGGCGCGATGTGCTCATCGTGGGGGTGATGCCCGGGTGGTGGAGGGCTTCAATTGGCGGTTGGAGGAGGATGAGAGAGATGGGGCGGAGGTCCCGGTGCGAGGAATTGACCAGAGGAGCACCCAGCGAAGAGCGACGGCATTGGCCAGCGGGGGAGAAGGCAAAGCCATCGGTGAATACCTGTGAGCGAATTGAAAAATTGTTTGAGGGCTTTTGCTTGTGGAGATGTAGGACATGGCGTGACGCTCTTGGCCAGGGATGAGATTGACTGTGGTGGACAGAACGGTGATGGCGCTCGGCCGAAACAAGTGCTCGAGCCATACTTTGAGCTCGGGTTTGATTGGGGAAAGAAGAAAGTGGTTGAGTGATTCGGGGTGGCGAAGGGATATCGCAGAGGGCAACTGGGGATATTTATAGCTAATTGGGCGAAGGAATAACAGAGGAGGGCGATGCTCTCGGTGAAGCAACGGCATGGAGCTTGGCAACGCAGTGAGGCGACAGCGGACTTAACAGGGGCGGCTGGGCGGTATCGTGGTGCAAGGGTAGCAGCACCATATGCAGGCGAGGTGCCAGCAGAACGTAGACGTGGCAGTGGGGTGCGAGCGGTGGGCAGCTGCTTGAGCAGCGGCAACGGGCTGGGCAGCTGTGGGTAGAGAAGAGAGGCGACGTGAGAAAGGAAGGGAGAGAGAAGAACTAGCCGATGGCTCGAGATGTGGTTGGGCCGGAACAGCTGCTGGTCTGGCTTAGCTGGAGGAACAGCAACCAATAAAACAAAAGGAAAAGAGTAGAGAAGAATGAGATTGGGAAAAATGAAAAGGATTAGGGTTTTGATGATTTTTGAAATTCTAGCATTTTGCTAAGAAATCCTCATGAGGAGATTAATTATTTAGAGATCTGGGTTTTGAATTCTATACTTTAAGTTTACTTTGCTAATTTATGTCTCTAGGGTTTCCATATTTAGAGTTTCTATAATTAGGGCTTTTGTTTTCTAGGGTTTATGTTTTAGGGTTTCGGTAATTAGGGTTTCTGTTTTACCTTACTTGTGTTGGCAAAAGAAAACACCGATCCATAAACTCAGACAATGCAGACAAAAATGATGGAAATAAATATCACATAAAAAGTTTTAAAAATCCCGTATTTTCCTATTTAAGCATTTTTGGGATGTTACAAGGCGGATCGCCTTCGCCTTTATGACTTCATCTGCTATTTTCGCCTAGAGTTTGAGCCTGTCAAGGCTCAACTGCTAAGCCACTCACCACGACCGACAGTCACCGAGGATTTTTTGACGTTTTGTGCTGAGGAGCTTCGCCGCGGGTTAGTAGCACAGTTTGTTCTAGCTGTGCTTGCTACCCCTTCTTCTTCGACTATACCGACGGCTTCTGCTTCGACTATAGTCCCTCCTCAAGTGTCTGTTTCTGCTCCTGTTTTTGCACCAACTTGGGTTTAGTGCAATTATTGCAAGAACTTCGGGCACAACTACAAGAGTTGTACGATGCAAAAAAGCGAAATAAGGAGCGTGGGGCTAGACGATCCAGGGGGTAGAGAGGCCCTTCCTCCACGGGAGGATAGACCAGCACGTCAGGATCTTCTCAGCGAGGTGACCCTGTTGAGTAGTTATGTCAGGCTCTATTTCAGCAGCTCTCACAACTCAGCAGGTTTTGCTAGTCTAGCTCAGACATCTCCTCTAGGTACTTCTTGGGTTCTGGATTCTAGTGCATCTTCCACATGACACCGGACTCCACATCTCTCACTTCAGTAGGACCTCTTATTTTTCTATCTCTGTTCAGACAGTTGACGGTACTTCTCTGTCTATCAGCTGTCAGGGCACCCTTTTGTCCACTGATTTTTCTATTCCAGCTGTTTTCCATGTTCCCCAGCTTACCATGCAGCTTCTTTCGGTGGGTCAGCTCACCGATATTGGCTGTAGGGTTGATTTTGACTCTCGTACCTGTTTCATCCAGGATCGACAAACAGGGACAATACTTCGGGTTGGCCGACGTCGTAGGTATCATCAGGGTCTCTACATTCTTGATCGCCTCCACCTTTCGTTTACTTCAGTTGCTCCTATCACATCTACTTCTACCTCCACCACCACTGCCGCCACCACCTCTGGAGTTTTTACGTGGTGGTATCACCGTTTAGGTCACTTGTGTGGGTTCTGTCTTTCTTCATTAGTTCGTTAGGGTGTTCTTGGATATGTTACTGTTGACACGACCATGTTTTGTCAGGGTTGTAAGCTGAGCAAGCAACTACAACTTTCTTATCATTCTACTGAGTTCTTGTCTTCTAGTCCTTTTGACTTAGTTCATTCGGATGTATGGGGACCTACGCCTATTATCTCCAAAGGTGGGCATAAGTTTTATATGATCTTCATTGATGATTATTCTCGTTTTACATGGATTTTCCATAGGGAAAATTAGTTCAGTAACATCACGTTCAGCCGTATTTAGAGGAATGACACTCCGTTCGTCTCGAGCTGGAAAATAACATCGTGAACATCGCAAAATTAGATGAATGACATTTTGGCTTTTTCCAGAATTTTTTAAATATAGAAATTGAGCTCAAAAAATTACAAAAAAAAATTTTGGAGTCTCCTAACATAGTTTAATTGCTTGTGTATTTTTTTTCAAAACTTTATACATTTTTCTTTTTCTCTAAAATTCATTTAAGTATACTATTTGTAGGAATTTTCTAATATAGAAAATGAGGTCCAAATAATATGAATTTTGTTTTTCAGGCTCCTTACATAGTATACTTGATTGTGTAATTTTTCCAGAATTTTTAAAAATTAATTAATACAATTTCATAATGTCCTTACATTATGAAATATTAGACTCCTCACAGAGTGGACATTATGAAATTGCATTACTTAATTTTGTAAAATTCCAAACAAAGTACACAATCAAGCCCACTATTTAAGGAGCCTAAAAACAAAATTCATAATGTTTGGACCTCATTTTCTATATTAGGAAATTCCTACAAACAATATACTTAAATGAATTTTAGAGACAAAATAAGAGCGTATAAAGTTTTGAAAAAAATATAAAAACAATTAAACTATGTCGGGAGACTTCACAAAAAAATTGATAATTTTTTAGCTAAGTTTCTATATTTAAAAAATTCTGGAAAAAGCCAGGATGTCATTCGTCTAATTTTGCGATGTTCGCGATGTTATTTTCCAGCCCGAGACGAACGGAGTGTCATTCCTCCGATTACGCTCTAACGCTATGTCACTGAGCTAATTGCCCCTTTTCCCTATGTCTAATCGTGGCTAGTTTATTGCGATCTATCGTAGCTTTGCGACGATTGTTCGTACTCAGTTTGATTCTTCCATCCGTACTTTTCACTGTGATTCAGCTGGCGAGTACTGTTCTAGTGCTTTTAGACAGTTTCTTTCTGATCAGGGTACTATTTACCAGTCTTCTTGTCCTGTGCTCATGCTCATAATGTGGTTGCTAAGCGCAAACACCGTCACCTGATTGAGACTACCCGCACTTTTCTCCTTGCCTCTCACGTTCCACCACAGTTCTTGGCTGAGGATGTTTCTACGTCTATATAGCTCATTAATATGCAACCTTCCACTGCTCTTAAGGGTGTCAGTCCTATAGAGCATCTCTACTCTCGAGCCCCCCAGCACACTCACCATCATATTTTTGGTTGTACTTGTTTTGTTCTGCTGCAGCCTCGTGAGCGCATTGAACTATCGGTCCAGTCAATTGAGTGTGTGTTTCTTGGTTATAGTTCTAAGCATAAGGATTATCACTGCTATGATCCTTCTGCTCGACGTATCAGGATTTCACGAGACGTTGTTTTTGATGAATCTCGACCTTTCTTCTATCGAGATTCGGCTCCTTCTCCTGTTTCCACCGTTGAGTCGATTTCATGGTTGTCTTTTTCTGACTCTTCACCCGTTTCTCCACTATCACAATCTTCCCAGGCCTATCTCTAGTGGTTTCTTCTATACCTCTGCCTCCGGTGATGCCTCCTGCAGAACCGTCTCTTGTTCCTACAGCACCACCGTCTCATTTCTCTGGTATTCACTACTCCAGGCGTCCACGTCCTTCACTAGTGTTCTCTCCTGGTATTTTGCTGACACCCGCATATGATCCTCCTGATGATGCTCCTTGTTACGTCCTTCATGACCGGACATCCCTTCGACCTCCTAATCGTCTTGGATTTGCTCTGATAGCCCATGAGCTTGATGCTCTTCGACGTACGGAGACTTGGGATATTGTACCGACACCTGTGCATGCTCGTCCGATCACATGCAAGTGGGTGTATAAGATTAAGACCCGATCTGATGGTACTATCGAGAGCTACAAGGCTCACCTTGTGGCTCGCAGCTTTCAGCAGGAGTACGTTCGTGACTACGATGAGACTTTTGCCCCTGTTGCCCATATGACCACTGTTCGCACTCTTATTGCGGTTGCTTTTATTCGCCGGTGGTCTATCTCTCGGTTGGATGTTAAGAATACGTTTTTTAATGGTGTTTTGCATGAGGAGGTCTACATGCAGCCACCACCTAGGTATTCTGTTCTCAATGGGCACATCTGTCGTCTTCGTCGTGCTCTTTATGGTCTCAAACAGGCTCCTCGTACCTGGTTTGTGCGTTTTACCTTAGTGATTACTGCTATTGGTTTCATTGTCAGTTCCCATGATCATGCTCTTTTTGTCCATGTCTCATCTCGGGGTGGGACACTGCTTCTTCTGTATGTTGATGATATGCTCATCTCTGGTGATGATTCCTCATTCATCACGTATGTGAAGAAGGAATTTTTTTTTTAAATAATCTATTTTTTATTCGAAATATCAAAAATATTCCAGCGATATTTTTTTTTACAAAAATATACGTCTGTCGCCCAATGGTTGGGCGACAGGACCTATCGCCCAACGGTTGGGCGACAGGACCTATCGCCCAACGGTTGGGCGATCGAAGTTGCCGCCCAACCGTCCCGCTTTAAAAGCGCACTGAGGCGGCGGTTGGCGTAATTATTACGATCGCCGACGGTTGGCGATAGGATCTGATCGCCCAACCGTAGAGCGATCAGATGTTCGATCGCCTAACGGTGCGGCGACTCGATGTTCTATATAGCCTCCGCGCGGTCCTCATGGCGATTCGTTCCTTGAGAGGTTAAACAGTTCGGCGGAGAAGAAAGAAAGGGAGAGGGAGAAAAAAGAGAAGGAGAGGAAGAAGAAAGACAAATTTGGATTATGAGGAGGTAAGTTTGATTTATTTTGTCTTGTATTTTTTAAGTAGGTATTTAGTTAATTAAAATACTAGGTATAAGTAGCGTTAGAGAAAACTATAGTTAGGAAAAAAAAAGTAGATTTGTTTGTTTGTATGTAAGTAGAAGCGATAAAAAAACTTTAGAAAATCCTCAAACACCAAGCGCATAGTAATAAGATAAAATAAATAGATGCGCGGACATTCAACTACAGTGGCCTTCACCAAAACGCAAAGACAAATAGGAAACAAAAGGTAACACTAGAGCATAATGACAAGAGAGTTTTTAGCACCGATGAAGTTACGATGCGAGATTCATGCAATCCATTGGATTTATGTATGTTTAGGAAATCATCTATTGACTCCTAAAATGTGATATAATATGTGTTATCTTGTCTTGTGACTAGCATTTGGTATTTTAGATTTTAATTATTAATAATTTAAGAGTCTGCTTGAGGTAGAGGATACTTATAGATAAATCTAAGGGCTGTTTTGCATTGGATGATTGAAACTATTTCTCTATTAAAAAGCTTAAATGGCTTATGCATGCTATGAATTGATGAAGCAATTGATGCATTTATATATTAAATCAAATGTACATGGAACACAATACGGTACTAATGCTAGACTAATACAATTTTATATCCTTAACAATGCACAAGTTAAAGAGTCTCAACTTTTCCAATACGGTACTAGTGCAATACTTTCCTTAATGTATCAAATTCCAAAAATGTAAGCATTCAAGTCATAATCAAAATAAATAGTATATGTAGAATTTCAGTTTGTAAATTCTCTTACAAAGGAATTTCAGTTTCATATCTTATTTGAAAAATAATATTTTTAATTTCATATAATGTAGTTTTGATTTTTGAATTGTTCAAGGTGCATAGATATGAAACGTCCTTATGTATGTACCAAATATTTCTATAGATATGCTCGATTACAAAAATGTAGCAAGATATCACATCATTTGTCGAGGCATTAGAATTTGGTACGTGTTGCTCTGGAAACATAAATAAGAGAAATTGAATGGTACCAACCGGTTGTGGTAAAAGATGATTAAAAATTAGGAAACAAATAAGCAATGTTGGTTGATATTTAAGAAACAAATAAGCAATTCATGGATTCATTGGATTGAGTTTTGGGTGGTCACCGAAATTGAAGGATGAAGGGTCGAAGAATCTCACCTTTCAATATGGGAATCTTCTCTGGAGCCTTCACTTAATCTTTTAGTTTTCTAAAAGTTTATTTTGAGTCGCATGATTGCTTAGAGCGCCAACTTCAAAATACCAACACCAACAGCTAAAGCACAATCATAGTTAATATTCCTATCATGTAGTGCATGCTTCCATGATATAATAACCGATTCAATTTCATCCGAAAAAAGCAGCATAAGGAGGATGAATACTTTGTATAAACTAATTAGTAGAAGTAAATTAGTACGAACTAACTGACTTAGGTAATTGGTAGAAGACCGGGATGCCACTTGTAGCATTTCGGGTTGCAAGTTAGCGTCCGAATTGGATAATGCCTGCTATGGAATAGCTCGGTTTTAGGTTGAATCAATATGGTACCACACGTTCATTGCGGCCTCTGCCTTAGGGAATGAATGATGTCTTGATCATCTTTGTCGTGTAGTTGTCGATTTATAGGCGAAGGGCCTTACAAATGTAAATTACAATGTAGCAAGATTTGCATATCGTGCGCTATGGTGACTAATTGCAATGTTGGAAATATTTGCGACCATACAATAAGTCATGCTGTACCCACTACATTGAAAGTGCATTACGGTGTTGGCACCGTTCGTGAAGGTCCGTCGGTGTTGACTTGAGCAGTTTTCACAAGCCACTCTGGTACACGGACGGCGAGAATGCACTAATCGAAGATGTGAAGCATTGGTGACCATGACTTCTCTTTGAACCACGAGGTGTGCAATACGACATACAAGGGCTTTGGAGCCGGTCTTCCACTTAACATCACCGGTGGGAGTTGAGAAGACCGATCGCCGCGGCGGTGTGGAAGGCCTTTATAGAAGGATGTCGGCGCCGTGGATATGAGTGTGTGATACTTGTGCAACCATGCCCAAAAGAAGCTGTGCAGGGCCCCCCTGCCGGATATAATCCGGGTGTTGCGAGCAGCTCGGTTGCCCGGCATGTTGGTGAAGAAGAGGACAATCAGATTTGCTAAATTTAGTTCACCTAGAAAATGTAATATTCATTGCAACTCAATTAAACAATATTTAAAAACAACAAAACAACTGCAGGCTCCTGTCGCCGAACCATTGGGCGATGGAACGATCGCTTCAGCGACAGACCCGATCGCTCAATGGTTCGGCGACAGAACTGCCGCCAATGACGAGATGCAATCGCCCGGCAGCGAGATTGATCGTGCGGGGCAGATCGATCGCCTTAGCGACAAGATCCGTCGCCCAATGGTTCGGCGACAAAACCGATCGCCAATGACAGATCCATGCGCCAACGATTGGCGACGAGAATATTTCCGTAAAAAAAAAAGTCGGTGGAATATATTTGTAATTTAGAATAAAAAATAGATTATTTAAATAAAAAATTCTGTGAAGAAGCATCTCAGTGAGTAGTTTTTGATAACTAATATTGGTTCTCTTACGTACTTCCTTGGGATTGATGTCTCTTCCATGCCTGAGAGCTACTACCTTTCCTAGCAGAAGTATGTCCAGGATCTTCTTGATCGGTCTAGTCTAACTGACACTCGCACTACTGAGACTCCCGTGGAGCTATCCATACAGCTTTGTGCCACTGATGTTGATCTTTTTGAGGATCCTACTCGGTATCACCATCTTGTTGTGTGTTTGGTGTATCTTGTGAGCACTCATCCTGATATTTCTTATGATGTTCATATCTTGAGTTAGTTCATGGCTCGTCCTACCTATCTTCACTACATTCACCTTCTTCATGTTCTTTGCTACTTGCGTGGGACTATATCTCGTCGTTTGTTTTTCCCTAGCTCCACCTAACTACAGCTTCAGGTGTACTCCGATGCGACCTGGGCTAGTGATCCTTCTGATTATCATTCTCTTTCTGTTTACTGTGTTTTTCTTGGCTCCTTCCTGATTGCCTAGAAGACAAAGAAGTAGACTACAGCTTTCCGTTCGAGTGTAGAAGCTGAGTTGAGAGATATGGCAGCAGTGACAGCAGATGTTACTTGGTTGAGATGACTACTTCCAGACTTTGGAGTGATACGGGGTGGCCCGATCTTCTCGAGTAGAACCGTGGATAAATAGCGCTTGATGACGAATAATGCTCAGCTGTACACCACGCGCCAATGCACGGACTTGCAGCTCTATGGATATTCGCCAACACGCACCGGGATGATCGCCGTTAGACCACGAGCGGAGATCGCCAAGCCCTCAATTCCCAGCGGAAAAGCAAACTTGACCTTAAAATGCAGAACGAACAATTGATCGCCTAATTCTCTCTCAGAAGTCCTCGCATGAACTCTGGTTTAGAAAAAACAAACAATAGCTATGTTTCAATTCTTATGCATAAATTGATCTACTTTACAATGGGGGTCTACCCCTCAATATATAGTCTCGGCCTGAGACTATTCGGTGCTAATTTTCCATGTGGTACTATTCTGCACTATTAATGTTCACACGCGCAACTGTTCACGCGGATTACTGTTCATGGGCCGGCACTATTCACATGGATTACTGTTCATGTCGGTTACTGTAGCGCGGTTACTATTCATGGCCCAATTGCCGTTCGTGCCGTGGACTTGGGCTTCCTTCCTAGTTCCTCCATATGGGCTTTATGCTTGACTGCTTGGGCCTTGATCCCTCGCTTGGCCGTATGGACATTGGCCCTCTCCTCTTTGGCCGAATGGGCCATAGGCCAGCGCCTTGACCTCCTCATTTGATCGTCTTCTTTGGATGACGGCCGCACATCCTTGATCGCCGTCCATCGCTGAATCTTCAAAACTGAGCACAAGCAAAACACTGTTTTTAGGTAGTATAAAATGCTCATTAAAATCAATGACATGTTCATTAATGAGCAAGTTCACCTGAGTTTGTAGTTTCTTGTCACATGCTCTTGTTATTGGTCCTGTCGACAACTCGAGGCATATATCATAAGCAGTAGGTGGAGGAGAAGAAGGTGTCGTAGGGATGCCCTCATCATCCTCCCCCTCTTGAAAAGGCGTCGTCCTCGACGCTAGATCATCAGCACCGAAGAACGGCGATAAATCAACAACGTTGAATGTCGAGCTCACGCCATTGTCATCTCTTGGAAGCTCGATTTTGTATGCATTATCATTAATCCGCTCAAGCACGTTGAAAGGTCCATCTCCTTGTGGCAGCAATTTCAATTTGCCTCGATCCGGAAAGTGTGGTCGAGTTGGCAGCATCGTTCCCGGAATCAAATCAATGTGATGCTTTAGCCCATGGATTGGTGGCAAACCAGCGGCCAATTCCTCCGGAACGACGTCGCTAAGTTCCTGCAAAATATGAGAGACACAACTAGGAAGAGACGTCAAGTCGTCAGTCGAAAGCAATGCATCTTCGAACAAAAGTACAAAGTGCACCAAATTGGGATTCTCACAAAAAGCTCTCTTATCTGATTTGGTAGCTAACATTACAAAACTTTTCTCTTCCTCACTTTTCTTTTGACCGCTCAATTTTGGCTTGTGGCTCTCACTCACCGCAGGTGGAATCACTCTGTTTGGTGTACTCTCAACTTTCTTCTTAGCAGCATCAACTATCTCTGTCGGTGTAAGCGGATATAAAATCACATCTGTGCCGCTCCACTTAAACTTGTAGCAGTTTATATGCCCATCATGATAAACATGTCGATCAAATTGCCATGGGCACCCCAATAGCAAGTGACAAACTGACATGGGCACCACATCGCAAACAATGGTATCCTCATACTTGCCAATCTTAAAGTGCACCGTCACCATATGACTGACTTTCACCTCGCCCACATCGCTCAACCACTGCACATGATAAGGATGAGGATGCGGTAAGTATTTTAAGCCCAAATTTGTGCACATCTCCTTGCTGGGCAGATTATGACAACTTCCTCCATCAATTATGACTTTGCACACTTTACCACCAACTGTCGCCCATGACTGAAACAAATTGCACCGTTGTGCGATGAGATCGACTTCGTGACACGCTAAGTACACGAGGTGTGCACACTAGCATATGCTCTCCATTTGGCGACCCTGGCCTACAGTCCAATCTCGCATCCTCTGTAGGATCCTCTGCAAAATCAGTAAATAGAGTAGTATCGTCCTCATCACTAGCTGAAATATACCCATCATCAGTAAATATCATAACTTTATTATTCAGGCAATCTTGCTGAAAATGACCAACTCCCTTGCACTTGTAGCATGTCACATCACGTGAACGGCCTGTAGAACCCATCGAAGATGCCATGCTAATAGCGGGCGTCGGTGGCGGCGTACTATCTGTCTTCCTCTGTGCTAAACTACGCCATTGGTTGCCCCTGGATGGAGCGGGCTTCACTTTGGTCCCGTCTTTGTCAGACGGAGGTGTCGTGCTCGTGATTAATGTTGTCGTCTGAAGATACTTAGCATCTTCAATTACCTGCTTCTCAGCCTCACGTGCCTGATGCATCAACTCAACCATGTTGATGTATTGATGATGATTAACGATCCGCCGAATAGCATAATTCATCCCAAAGAAGAAAGCGAGCCATCGCTTGTTCCTCATTCTCACGCACATCAAGGCATGTATGATAATCTGCTCCATCTCTTTATAATACTCATCAACCGATTTCAACCCCGCCGCAATCCAATCGACTTCTCATGTAGCGAACGCTTGTAATGTGTAGGTACAAAGCGCCACAAGATCTGTCGCTTCACTCATCCCATGAAACAACACGTGGCTCATGTCGTTCCATCTGTTTGTTGCATATAGCGCCCCACCATGTAGCGAAGATATCCGTCCAAAGCAAAGAACGAAGAAGATCCAACTTGCGCCGATCGTAATAGCGGTTCATGTGAAACAGCTTATCAACTTTCAGCTCCCATGCAAGATAAACCTCTACCTCTGTAGTACCCTCAAAGGACGGCATCGTAAACTTAGGCTTTGCAACCAGATCATCGGCTTCCTCATCGCGCCGACGATTGCGAGTATACTGATTATGTTGATGGTGCGGCAAATAGTCGTCGAACACGGACTCATCACCGTCATCGTCATTGTGGCGGTTGCCACGGCCTCCTCCATGGGCACCATAGTAGGCAACCCCAAAGGCGCCGTCATGCGCACCTCCATAGGCGCCATTGTGGATGCCATCGTGGGCGTCCAGGTGCGCACCGCCTCCTCTTGCGCCAATGCCACGGCTGCGCCCTTGTGCAGGGGGACGCGCCGCAACCTTAGCAACAACACGACGTTGTTGAGCCACCTCGCGTACACGCGCCTATTCGTTAAATTGTCGTTGGCGTGGTTCATCCTCGCGCTGCCGTCTAGCAGTAGCTTCCACATCTGTCTCGTCGCGCGGCTCGTACGGGAGGTGAACACTCCCCGCATCGCCACGTGTACCCAGCTGCATCAAAGCGGTGAGATTGGCAATAGCATCGAGCAGTACCTTGTGGTTGTTGTCAACGGTCATGGACAACTTTTGGAAATCTGACCCCAGATCGTCCAAGTTGTTTTGGACACACCCAAGGTCGCCAAGACCGGGTCGACCTCGACTGAACTCGTCTCGAGCGTGGCACGAAGTGTATGGTAGTGCATCTTTGTGATCGGATCGATGAGTTACCATCCGGATCCTTGTCCCGCTCACTTCGACATGGTTACTGAGCAAAAATACCAAGTGACAATATATGTAGAAAATAAGTGAAAATCTCTCAACTCATCGCTCAAACAAAGCAAGTTGCACCGTTCAAGTAAATTAAGAGTAGCAAAACTTACGCTCGTTAAACGAACGACCAACCCAGTTGTGCGGCGAATACCAAGAACGACGGTAATACTTGACACAGATGTTTTAGGTGGAGCTAGGTGAGGAATCCTAACAATTCAGAATTTAAAGATTGTCTAGCTAGGTAGTAATCCAAATGAGACTCACAATGCCTAATTGTTGATCGATAAATATAAGTGAGGAGTAGAAAGCAACACACGCACAATGATATTGGGACTATTGCAAACAAAGGAGTGAGCGATAATACGAACAAATTCGAATGGATGCGAACGCTCATATTGCAACAGTTCAAGGAAAGACGCTAGCTAGTGCTCAAAGTTGTATATGAGGGCACAAGATTGCTCAAAATTCTAACAAGAGAATTTAACACGATGGCCGAAACTTGTGCCGCGTTTTTTTTTGCACTCTCTCTGTTTTTTTTCCTCTGTGTTCTTTTTTTTCTCTCTGTTTTTTTTGCTCTCTGTTTATTTTTTTTTTTGCTCACTCACGGCCAAGCCTTTGCCCTTTTTTTTTGACTCACGGCAGCACTACCGACGTGAACAGTGCGCAGCACGTGAACAGTGCCCTACAACGTGAACAGTGCACGCGCACACGAAAACTTGCGTCCCAAAAAATTCCTATAAGCAGTCCCTCGAGCACAACAACGAGCTAGTCTCAATAGGTACGAAAGGTTCGCGAATAGATAGATGGGTTCATGAAGAAAAACAAGGTGCAATCTACTAAAATAAGCGATGTTTAGTTGCACAGAAACAGGAAACAAGTACAGACACAAATATTTGTGGAAGGGGAAAACAAAAAGAGACGCGAACGGAACACGATCAGCAACTAAACACGATGAACGAGTGGATTAAGACCTAACAAAACGCACTAAAAATATACTGAATTAAACTACAGCGGAAGACAATTTTTTTTTGTGTGGCTTTTTCGGTGTATAGGACTGAAAAATAATCTACTAAAATACGGGTAAAAGAGATTCTACCGAGTGGCCTGAAATCTGATACCACGATGATACGGGGTAGCCCGATCTTCTCGAGTAGAACCGTGGATAAATAGCGCTTGATGACGAATAACGCTCAGCTGTACACCACGCACCAATGCACGGACTTGTAGCTCTATGGATATTCGCCAACACACACCGGGATGATCGCCGCTAGACCACGAGCGGAGATCGCCAAGCCCACAATTCCCAACGAAAAAGCAAACTTGACCTTAAAATGCAGAACGAACAATTGATCGCCTAATTCTCTCTCAAAAGTCATCGCATGAACTCTGGTTTAGAAAGAACAAACAATAGCTATGTTTCAATTCTTATGCATAAACTGGTCTACTTTACAATAGGGGTCTACCCCTCAATATATAGCCTCGGCCTGAGAACTATTCGGTGCTAATTTCCCATGTGGTACTATTCTGCACTATTACTGTTCACACATGTACTGTTCATGTGGTACTGTTCGGGGGTACTGTTCATGCCGATTACTGTAGCGCGGTTACTGTTCACGGCCCGATTGCCATTCGTGCCGCGGACTTGAGCTTCCTTTCTGGTTCCTCCATATGGGCTTTGTGCTTGACTGCTTGGGCCTTGATCCATCGCTTAGCCGTATGGACATTGGCCCTCTCCTCTTTGGCCGAATGGGCCATAGGCCAGCGTCTTGACCTCCTCATTTGATCGCCTTCTTTGGATGACGGCCGCACATCCTTGATCGTCGTCCATCGCTGAATCTTCAAAACTGAGCACAAGCAAAACACTGTTTTTAAGTAGTATAAAATGCTCATTAAAATCAATGACATGTTCATTAAGGAGCAAGTTCACCTGAGTTTGTAGTTTCTTGTCACATGCTCTTGTTATTGGTCCTATCGACAACTCGAGGCATATATCATAAGCAGTAGGTGGAGGAGAAGAAGGTGTCGTAGGAATGCCCTCATCATGGAGTGCCTGTGATTGGACCTACAACTTTTTTGTCTGGCAGTACAAGTGATATCAGTATTGCCTGTGACCCAGTGAAGCATGAGCTCACCAAGCACATTGGTGTGGATGCTTCATACACTCGCTCACAGGTGCAGAAAGGAGTACTTGTGTTACAGTTTGTGCCATCAGAGTTATAGATTGCTGACTTTTTCATGAAACCACAGACTAGGGTATAACATTTGTATTTTCTCTGGAACCTTAGTGTGTGCGATCCACTATGAGTTTGAGGGGGGGGTTAGAATAGGAATCCTTTGTATATTTTTATCTGTCTTTTATATTTCTTTATCTATATATGATATAACTCTTTGTACTCTCTCTATATATTGCTCATTAGCTTCATGAATATACATACTATATTCGTAACATAGACAAGAGAAGACACGTGGAATGAGAGAGAGAGAGAGATCATATGGGTCTGAGTGACAGAGTGGGTGAATGGCTGGTCCAAGTCCGAAGAAAACATCAAGCAAGGAACAGTGCCAAACATGCATTCCTCAGCATCCGTCAGACGGAATAATTATTCTCGATCTTGTCCGCTTCATGTTCCAGGAAATTCCAGGAGGTACTACTTCTGCTGGGGTCGGGTGAAGACTTTTTGTGCTTTGGGGTAGGATTAGCTGCTGGTTCTTAAGGTTGTTTTTGTGATTTGTCTGGTAGTCTGGAGGTGGTTTTGGCCAGTTTGTTTCTGCGTGGATTTTGCCGGTTCTCTGAGGACTTGTAGGCTGGATTAGTTAGCTGGTTTTTCCAGCGAGGTTTATGTTGAACTTGGTTTGTAAAAATGGTTATTAGCTTTCTATGTAAGCGAGTTCTTTGCCTTGTCAAAAAAAAAAAAAAAAGATAAGGATCACATCACTTTGTAGATCAACACGACAATTGTCTTAAGGCATGGGGACTATTAAGGCGCCCAAGCACTTCGCCGGTTGGACCAAAATTCTCAACCAATACGCATTCCCTTACAAAAAAGAAAATATCCGTGATGCTACTGTTCAGAACACGAGAATTTCACAAGAGTCTGAATGTAGCCTCACAGCATAACTTGTTATAATTTACCTATGCTCATCGTGTAAGTCGGAAATAATCGAGACACGGATCTTAATAAAGGGAGTCCATTGCAACAGTGCATGGTCCATTGCTAGTTTGCTACTCCTGCAACATGTCAGCAACATTAACTGGTTCTTGCCCTCTAGCTAGTAGTGTTAATCGGAGAAATCTCCATTAAATATCACCGCCGGACAATCGAATGTTGAGACATTAAGGGCCCACTCCGGCTTAACAAGGATACCTCCCCTACAGCCCCAAGAAGAAGATGAATGATGCTGCGGTGATGGCACCTCGCTTCCGTGTCCTGTGCCCTCTATATAGGAAATCGAAAAGGGAGTGGAAAGCGAGAGAAAGCCAGAAGAAGAGTGCAGAGGGCTGGGCTGGCTGGCTGGTGGAGGTTGCTGCTTTGGAGCGGGCGGCCATGGCCAAGCACAACCAACTCTCGGGAGGCAAAAACGTGAGATTAGATTACTCCTCCCTCCATGAGATCGATCTCTCTCTCTCTCTCTTCTCTCTCTTCCCCTATCCGTTCTTTCTTTCTTTTTTTTTTCTTTTTTTTAAAGATGGGAAACCCGCTTTTTATAGAAAGTAAATAACAGTCTTATAGAAGAGAAAGAAAGCAAAAAACTGGGTAAACCAGTTCGCTATACAAAGCAACAGAAAGGATCAACACAACTACCAGGAGTACTAAGACAACCAGACACAAGTATCACCAAAACTAACAAAAGGTCTAGCCCAGATTACACACCAGATGATGAGATGCAACTTATCTTACAAAAATTCCTAACCCAGACTTCAACCATTGTCATGACATTATTTAGCTTGGCGCCGTCATCCTTTTTTAACAGAATACGCCAATACTACAAACAAGATAAAATTTTAAAGATCATAACTACTGGATGCTTAATAAAAACCCTGTCAAACGCCATATTATTTCTAATTCTCCAGAGAGCCCAAGCCGTAGTTGCAAAACTAAACAAAGCAACATTGTATATATTAGCCTCTTTTTTCCAACCAGTTCAGTTGAAAATCAGCTAAAGACTTTGGATGGCGCTCCCAGCCAAGAGCCTCTTTCATGCAAATCCAGAAAGAAGTTCGAAAGAGTGCAAGAGAACAAAATATGGTCAATATTCTCCTTTGAACCACACAAGATGCAGTTAGTATGTCCTTTCCAACCCTTCTTCTTAAGCTGATCCAAAGTTTGGACTCTGTCATTATAACAAAGCCATACAAAGATCATAACCTTAAGAGAGATCTTGCTTTTCCAAAGTTTTTGCTTTTTCAAACACCTAACACCCCCAAAACAGCAAATGTCTATATAAGGATTTTACTGTAAAACATCCAGATTTCTCGAAACACCAGATTGCCTTGTCCTGGACATTGCCCAGCTCAACATCCTCAAGATCTTTTTTCATATCTTCCCACTGCTGCAATTCCTCTTCCCCAAAGCTTCTTCTGAAAGAAATATCCCAATTCTCTCCTCCCATCGTATCTGCCACACTCATGAAAGGAGATTGGCAAAGTCTGAACAGCTTGTCATACTTGATCTTCAAAGGGCAATCTGTGATCCAAATATCCCCCCAAAACGAAGTATTAAGACTATCCTCCACTTTAAATCTGACACCATAGTTGAACAGATTATTGACCCTCATAACATTCTTCCAAAACTGAGAACCCCTTACCTTGTTAGAATCTTTGAAAACCCTTGTAGGAAAATATTTAGCTTTCAAAATTTTAAACCAAAAATTATTTTTTGCTATAGAAAATTTCCAAATCCATTTGGCAGTCATTCATGACTCTAGTATTGATAATCCCCAACCCACCAAACTCTTTAGGTCTACAAACAGCCCCCAGTTCACCATATGATATTTAAATTTGCCCCTAGCACCCCTCCAAAAGAACTTTGGCTCTAATAGAATCCATCTTTTTGTGGCTTTCATCATTAAGTCTGTAGAACCCCATTGTGTAAATAGGAAGGCTACTCAAACTGCTATTAACCAATACCAATCTCCCCCAGTAGATAAGAAGTTACTTTTCTAGCTGTCAAGTCTTTTACTCAATTTATTGATCACAGTCTCTGCAGCTTTCACCCTATATGTCTGTCTCCAATCAAAATCCCCAAATAGGTCATGGGCAAATGAGACAGCTTGCAGTTGAAGGTGTTTGCTATCCATTCTTTCTTTCTTGGATTCTAAAATTTCGCGCTTTTCTTGGTTTGGATCGATTGCTCGTTCTTGATACTGGACACTGTCGCAGTTTCATTCCTGCTCTTCTTCTTCTTGATTTGTTGGCCTGAAATTTTTTGTGATAATTTGTTCTAACCTGGTGAGTGGTGAGGAAGCAGTGGGGCACAGTGGAAATGGGATAACGGCTCCTGGATAATGCCCTGATCTTCGTATGGAGGGGCTAGTTAGTTAATTGATTTGTGTATGATTTGTATGAAGAGTTTTCTTACTTTCCTCGGACAAAAGTGGTTATGGTCAATTCTGTGCCTGTGAGAGTAAAATACTGTGAAACTTGCAAGATATATCGGCCTCCTCGTTCTTCCCACTGCTCCAAATGTGATAACTGTGTTGAGCGCTTTGATCACCACTGCTTTTGGGTTGGGCAATGCATTGGACAGGTTTGTTATGTTGATTTATTCATTTTTGTCAAAACAATCAAGCTATGGGTTGTTTTACCTTTGACAACCTTACAGCTCTCCCTATCAAAACAGTCTCAGCTTATCTGCATTTCTCTCCCCCTTTGCAGCGCAATTACCGCTACTTCTTCTGTTTTGTTTCTTCAGCAGCAGTCCTGTGTCTCTATGTATTTGCAATGTGCGCATTGTACATCAGGCTTCTCATGAATAGGGGTCATCATTCAGTCGGGAAGGCAATTAAAGAAACTCCAGCGTCAGTGGCAGTGATGGCATATTGTTTCATTTCTTTCTTTTTCGTTGGTGATCTCACGGGGTCCCATTCTTACCTCATTGCGACAAACCAGGTTAGTCCCCCAAATCTATGACGTCAATGTTAAGGCAGCGCCTAATGCCTTTTGGCCCACAAAAAAACATAGGTATATACATTACCTTCATAAATTTTGTAGAAGGTTTGTTGGACCCTAAATTTGACATTTGGAATCTTCTGTGTTCACAGCATTAGTCACTGAATCAGTAGTTAGTGTCCACAGTTACATCATTGAATATCAAACACATATCACAAAAATGTAAAGCTATTGCATAATAATAAACAAAACGTAAATATACTTTATGGCGTTTGTCTTTCAGAATGGCCGACCAAACCAAATACCTTTAAAGAATCAGCAGCGGAAGTGGAATTGAAATACAACACGTGGAACCCTCACGATATATTCACAGGCAATCAACTGAGGCTCGCGACCTAGTTCTTAGCCTTCTTGATCTTCAGTCTTGACCAATACTTATAATTGTCCATGTAGCCTTTGTTATGCTTACTGACTAAAAGAATATAAAGAGCAAGCATGATCACACAACTGTACTCGCAAGCCAACACACAATGCAATTATTATATATGCAAGGCTAATCAAGAGAGGTTCATGGTTCTTTTACTTGCACAAAGCTAATTTTGAATTAGATTATGTAGTAGCAATTCCAGAGACTTAGCATTTTAACTAACACAAGTTTTCATAAACTGAGTTTTGTTGTAAAGTACTAGTGGAGGCTCCAACCTCCTATACCATCTCATTTTTTTTTCTCGAGTCACATCCTGTACTTATCACTGGTTCTCAACTAGGCCATCTCAACCCCTCTCTGGGCTTTAACCCAACATTTTCAATCACCGGGCTCCCACCTATACTCTCATTCCACACACAAATTATTTTATAAAATTGAAAGCTACTTCAAGCAAGTTCTGGGCATCGCTCATGACCGTGAGCACGACTATCCAGATAGTTTTCTTATTTTGCAGAGTTCGTACACTTTACCCACAAGAGACAATCAACTTATATTGTCCCTGACACACTTACATAGGTGTGCGACTAAGTTGATAATCACAAGGCATTTACAATGCCCTACCCAACGCGACCTCATCCGCTAGGTTTCGCTACAGAGGGTGGTTTCCTAATGCAATACAGTCGCGCCACCCTTTGGACCTCTATCCTCCAAGTGGTTCTCAGCTAAGGCCATAGTGCATGCCGCTCCCTGTAGTCCCCTTTTGCGCCACAGTGGTTTCCTAATGTATTATAGCCGCGCCACCCCGGAGTGGTTGCCCACTAAGGCTATAATACATGTCACATGAGTTGGATGATGAAAGCAACGCTAAGGCGAATAAATTAATCAGCCTGGTCATACCCATTATAGACTTGTGGTTGCACTGTTTTTACACGAGAGATCATCACAAGATCCGAGTCCTTAATTGACTCAGGCGGTACATCCACATACCCACTCGGTCGTGCCTCCTAGCACCTGCCACTCTTTCCAGCCACTCAAATCTAAATCTGTTTTTGGGTTTTCACTTTTGTTTAGAAATACTTTTCTAGTCCAACATATCAGCCAGGCTTCAACCTCGACTGCCCAATCTCATTTTCAAATGTTTTTAATGATGTCGGAGCAAATCATTGCCCACATGACAATGTATCTAAGCAGGCTAAGCATGATACTTAGATACAGACTTATTAACTAGTATGTAAACCATTAATTCTAGGCTGACAAAGAATAGTGTCCAAGTTCAAGGATTGAAAATTTATACACAATTATTATTTAGGGTATTAACTATCAGCTAAAGTAAACATACAAGTATAAAACATAGCAATGCAGTTTTGTAATTGAATCAATAAAATTTGCATAATCTTAGGAACAAAATGATCAAAGTGTTGACTCGTCTTGCTCAATGTTCTGATAATCATCTTGTTCAATGTTATGATAATCATCTTGTTCAATATTATGATAATCATCGTGTTCACTGTTCTGATAATCTTTGTTTTGGCCTCGTTCTTGTTGGGACCGCTATTCCTTCATGGCTTTAGAGTCTAACTACGCAGAATACGATTAAACCCGAGAACATCTAAAAGCATGCAAATAAAATCCAATAAATCCAAATACATTCAAACAAAAGGACATACTTCGAATGAAAGTAAATATATCTAACGATATCTTGAATGACGGGAGTATTCCATATGAAACTAATCATACTTAGTGGAGTTAATGAAGGAAATATTGTAGACGAAGTATAACCAAAGAAATTGATGAGGGAAATACTTTAGACGAAGTATAACCAAAGAAAGTTGATGAAGGAAATACTTCAGATAGAATGGAGTACATCCCGTGATAGTTGGAATGAAGGAAATACTTCAGACCACAATAGATAAATCTCAACTCTATTCATTTGGTCTAGCGGTGGGGTCTTTGATTGATAGTTAGGCTTAGGGTTAGGCAATTGTTTGATCCGGAGTGAGGGCGAGAGGGATCGGCTCTCAGGAAGTTCACTGGTGTAAGGAGCTAGGACTTCAGCGGAAGGGAGAGAATATTCATAAGAATATCCCTCATCGGTTTTCTTAGATGGGATAGATTACCTGGTTAGGTAAGACTCTCTGGTCCACTTTCGGATCACGAAGGGTTCTATTACTGGGAACGAATGACGATGGACGATGGCTGGAGTCCATACGATGTCAAGTGGTGGTTGGATTGCTATCATCGACTTAGGAACATATCATCACCATCCATACATGACACCTAGCTGATTTAATGGTTTCTTTGGTTATTACTTCCTATTTACCGAGGAAGTTCCATGATGTTAGGTGAGACCTATGCGTAGGTTCCGGGTTCACTCTGGGTAGACATAAGCTTTATTGACCCATGGGGCCTAGTTCACTTAATGGATCTTCTTATCGATTCACATTTATCAAGGAGGTTCCATGAGCCTTAACTGGAACTGTAATATTCTAAAAATAACCCTCGTGAGGACCAATGCGTAAATAAACAAAAGATGATACGTAAAAACATAATATTTTGGAGCTTTTAGAGAGGAGTTGGTTCGTATCGGGATAAAAAGATCATGGAAAGAGCGGATTCTAAGAACCCTAGTAGTGGACGCCCGGGTGTTGCCCGAGTGCACTAGCGCCGTTCTGACCGCTTGCGTCCTCGCGTGGCTGCCGTGTCGCCCGGCCAACAGCGTGGCTGCAACCCGTTTACTGGCGCCATTGCATGTGAGTGTGCGCCGCGCTGCTCTTTTCCTTTCCTCGTGTGTTTCTCCTGCATACATGCGGCTGCTGGTATTAGTAGTAGTAAGCGATAGAAATGAATTAGTAGTTGATTATTTAATGGGCTTTGCATGCACGTGCATGAGTGCTACTAGTAAAGGGTTGATCATTGTAGTTTTATTCTTTAGTTAGTTTACTTGTTACGCGATTTCTTGTTAAAGGGTTGGCCCATTGCTTGTTTGAACCATCGACAAGGTTAACAATTTTAACCTAAGTTACAAGTGAAGAATTCAGCTAAATGTGTTATCTTAACTAAACGCTAACTGACGTTGATCACTTGAAATTGTGTTTTACTTGTTAATGGTTTGTACATACTTGAATCCTTCATCCTACTATTCGCTAATCTATTCAGTTAAAAATGTATATGGTAATTGAAACCTCCCTAAATAATCTATCTTCGTCCTTTCAATTACTTATGTTATCCTTACGAGATTATTCACTAATTATCTTAAGTGGAATGTCAGTACTACATCCCCGACCTCGTACCTGTGTGCCAACGAAACCGCTATACTGAGAATGCTACTCACAGCTACGTTTTGTTCTTTCAATCTCACTGCCAAAGACAAACTAACTGACATTTAATTATCTAAACTAATCACTAATTAACTTAACAAAATATAAGTGTAATTTGTTGGAATAATCTTGACATGTTAGTTTTATGATCACGTTGGTACGTGTAAGTGTTGCATGTGAGGTGCTACTCATGGAGCCAAGAGTTTAGGATCATTGCAGTGAGACGTGGGCAAAAGTTGTTAGGCCAGAGTATTTATCTTTACTTGTTAGCTTTGGTTAAAAAATGAAAGGAGAGAACACCAGAGATGGCAAAAATGAAAGAAGAGTTCACGACGAAATTCCGAGTGTTCTCCGGTGTTCTTCGTGTCCACAAGGCAAGTGTGTGTTCCAAAGAGAAGACCCATGAGTGAGTTCTCTCCGGGACCTATCCCAACATAATTCGATTTGTATGTTAATCAGTAACCCTAACAATTAGATTTAATTAACCAACTAACTGGGATGGGCCCTACTGCCATACACTGGCTCATACCACACAGAGAAAGAACAGAGAGCCACACAGGGCTGCTGGGGGCGGACCCATGTGTCATGGCCAGACAGAGAGAGGGAGGCAAGGCAGCCAAACAGAGGACCAGTGGAGGTGGCACGAGCGGCACTCGACGCGGGCGATGGAGATGGTGGCGGCGGCCAGCAAGGCTAAAAATGGAATCGGGGAGAGTCCACGATCTCGTGGGTGGTGGCAGCACGGAGTGTACGGCGGCTGACCGTTGGGGAGTAAAGGGGCAGCGGCGGCGGAGAGGGAGAGGGGGAGGTCTAGGGAGAGCATGGGCATAAGGGGCTATGGGGAGCTCACCCATACGGTTGGTCGGGGAAGACGAGGATTGAGGCGGGCCAGCGCTGACGACCCGAGGCGGCACGGCCGGGGAGTCATAGGGGCAACGGCCGAGTGCGGGGAAGCTCCAATCGGGGGTTGGGGGAGGATGAGAGGGGTGAGGAGATACTCCATGCGTGGGGAATCGGAGAATGGATCACCTGAGAAGGGATGGCGGTCGCAGCGGCGGTTCCGGCCGGAATCGGAGAAGACGGTGGACGTGGTGCGCTCCGATGGCGGGAACCCCAAATTGGTGGAGGGGAAATGACCTTGGGGTTGGGGAACACAGCGTGACGCATGTGGCTTTGGACGAAGCCCGCCGGGGCAACCGGAACGACGAAGTGATGCGGCGGCCATGGGCGGAGCACACACGGTTCTCTCCTTGGCTTTCGGTAGAGAAGAGGAAAGGGAGGGACAGGGCCAGGAGTTGCAAGGCGAGCTTGGGGCGATCCTTTTATAGGCAGAGGAGGGATTGGGGGGGGGGGGGGGTGGATGGGGGAGGGGGGCTCGGCGATGGATGGGCGACAACGAGCGACATGGCGCCAGGAGCTGCGCCACTTGCGGGTTGGGTGCCAGCACCGGGGCGACGTGGGAGCAACGGGGCGTGCATGCGGGTCGTCGTGGCAGCATGGGTGTAGCGCGGTGGTGGGAGCAGTAGCGCCGCATGGCTACAGGGCGGTGGCGTGGCTTGGCATGGCGTTTTCGGGTGAGACGGCAGAGGAAGGGAGGAAGAAAAGAGAGGGGAAGGAAGGCTGGTAGGTGGGCCTGGAAAGGAAAAAGGGAAAGAGGAAAAGAACAGAAGGAAGAAAAAGAAGATAAGAGAAAGAAAAGGAAAAAAAGAAAAAGAAGTAGGACTGAGCTGAGTGGTTTCGGCCTAGACCGTATTTCACTTCTGATGATTCAATTATTTTCTTTTTCTTTTCCTTTTTAAACTCGGTTTGAAATCAGTTTTCTGTTTTTGGAGTTGAGGTTTCGATTAACAACTAAAAAATTTGAACATTGCCGAAGCGAAACAAAAAGTTTTAAATTTTTTGTATTTTTAACTTTGAAATTTTTAGGTCCAAATGTTGGGGTGTTACAAGGTTTGTGTGTACATCAGTGAGCTATATACCTCTCACAAAAGGATAAGATCTATAATGCCTATAACGTGCTAATTTGAAATATAGACTGTAGTGATCATGGTAAATCTCACTGGATGACTTTTCTTGGGTAGGAAAAAAATAGTGCAATGTTTTGTTGTACTGGCCTTGTTGAATTATAGCAATTTTATTTTGCTGAACTAATTAAGTTTCCACTTCCTTTTCTGAAGACAACATATGAGAATCTCAAGTACAAGTACAACAACCAGCCCAACGTGTTCAATCGTGGTTGCATGCGCAACTGTTTTGAAGTCCTCTGCACGAAAACAAAGCCTTCTAGGATCAACCTGCGAGCTATTGTTCAAGAGGAACATGGGGTACATCACGATTCACCAGAAGATGAGGCACCGTCACACGAACTGAGAGATGAAGAGTTGGGAGCTGAAAGCAATGGTGTCCTTTGATCAGTCATAGGGTTCTTTCTGTAAACATGCTGGAAGCTGGAAGCATGCTGGAATTTGGAGAGGGTAAGCTGGAAGCATGCTGGAATTTGGAGAGGGTTGATTGATCAGACATAGGGTTCTTTCTGTAAACATCTTCAGGTATTGTCGTAGTAAGAAAAGGCTAAACAGTGGGTACAAAGTACCCTTTAGTCATGAAGAGGCCGAACACGAGAGGAGCCAAAGACATGTATGTATGTATTGCTAATGTGTGTAAAAATGGGAGAGTCCTTTGTACATACCCTTGGGGCCTTATTTATAGGAGGTCAAGGAGGGACATTTACCTTCTTGTCCTCACAATATTGAGAGAGAGCGGGGGTATTTAGGTACATTTGTCTAAATACGCTATACAGACTAAGTCTACACATGTATAGTATCCCCGACGGCACATCGGTATTCTTGACGACCCTAGGGTGCGGGCACCCCTTGGTGCCCTGCTACGACAACTCCCTTGTCTGCGTGGTCCGAGGTCGCGAGGACAGCTCCCGGGTTCCTGAGGGGCGAGCGGACGCAATCCTGTCGTCCTCGGCCCCTCGGGAGTCGGGAGACGTAGGTGAACTGGCAAAGGGGCTCCGAAGATGGCCAAAGGCGGAGCTCCGAGGGGGCTCCGGAGGCGGTCGATGGCGGAGCGCTAAAGGGGCTCCGGAGGAAGACTTGTGGTGGGGCCGCCCCGCCGAGGCGATAGCCTCGAGGTGGGCAGTGAGCAGCGGCGGAGCCCGTGGTGGCGGAGTCGATGCGGAGCCGCCACGCCGAGGAATGGCCCTCGAGGCGGGCGGCGCCGGGGCCATCCGCCGAGATCGCCTCGGGCGGCGGTGATCAACGGAGCCCATGGTGGCGGAGTCGATCTTGAGTCGCCACGCCGAGGCATGGCCCTCGAGGCGGGCGATGAGCGTGGCGAGCTCATGGGGCGGAGTCGATCTTGAGCCGCCACGCCGAGGCATGGCCCTCGAGGCCGGCGGTGGCGGCGGAGCTCGTGGGGGCGAAGTTGACGCGGAGCCGCCACGCCGAGGCATGGCCCTCGAGGCGGGCAACGTGTTAGGGCTGCCCCACTGAGGCGATATCCTCGAGACGGGCGGTGAGCAGCAGCGGAGCCCATGGGGGCGAAGTCGTCGCAGAGTCACCACGCCGAGACATGGCCCTCGAGGCGGGTGGCGCGTTAAGGCAGTCGTCGCTGCCCTCGTATTTGATTGCTTCTTTGGTGTGACCATTTGTGATGCTCCTGCTGGGAGCCTGGTACCGCAAGGCGGCGGCGGAGCTCACGGGGGCGTAGTCGAAGCAGAGCCGCCACGCCGAGGCATGGCCCTCGAGGCGGGCGGCGTATCGAGGCTGCCTCGTCGAGGCAATAGCCTCGAGGCGGACGGTGAGCAGCGACGGAGACTGTGGGGGCGAAGTCGACGCGGAGCCACCATGCCGAGGCATGGCCCTCGAGGTGGGCGCTGCGTCAAGGCAGTCGTCGCTGCCCTCGTATTTGATTGCTTCTTTGGTGTGACCGTTCGCGATGCGCCTGCTGGGGGCCTGGTACCATCCCCTCTTCGGCCACTCCAGGTCGAGTGTGCTGGTGACTTGGAGTGGCATGAAGGGGTTTTGTTTCTTTTTTCTTTTCTTCTTCTTCTTCTTATTATTATTTTTGATTGGGCTCGTTTGAGACCCCAAAGCTACCGAGGGGGCCAACTTTTTTGATTGGGCTCGTTTGAGAGCCCAAGGCTAGCGAGGAGGGAGGTGAAGCCGATCGCCATCCCCCAACTTTTTTTTGATTGGGCTCATTTGAGAGCCCAAGGCTTACGAGAGGGGAGGCGAAGCCGATCGCTGTCCCCTAACCTTTTTTCATTGGCCTCATTAGAGAGCCTAAAGCTAGCGAGGGGGGAGATGAAGCCGATCATCGTCCCCCAACTTTTTTGATTGGGCTCGTTTGAGAGCCCAAAGCTAGCGAGGGGGGAGGCGAAGCCGATCGCCATCTCCCAACTTTTTTTGATTAGACTCATTTCAGAGCCCAAGGCTTGCGAGAGGGGAGGTGTAACATCCCTATTTTCTGAGTTTTTGAAAATTTTGAAAACCTTAAAAAGGAACCATTTGGGTTTATTAATTTGCCACAGCTTAAATTGTAATTTAGAATTTCAAAAGTGGTTTAATTTGAATTAATTAAAACTTGAACTAATTAAAGTTGGTTAAGTTGAGTTTTGTTGGATTTTAATTTGGTTTTCCTTTGGCCTTATGTTAAAAATAATTAATTGCAAAAACTAAAAGCAATAGTGAAGCTGAAAATTATTTTTACTAAGTCCTAAATAATTCAAGGGATTTCTGTGAATTTTCCTAGAATTTTTGGACAGCTTAAGCTATTTTCTAAAATTGCTTTTGCTTTTCTGGTATTTTCTAAAAAGAAAAAGGCTTAGGTTTTCCTCCTCCAACAGTTGGGCCGAATTTCTTGACCCGTTCTTCGTTCCGCCATGCATGCCAGCCCAGCTCATGTGCCTCCCTCGCCACCGTCCGTCTGGATCGAGACGGATCTCGTTCACCGCCGCCCTCTCTCCCCCCTCGCTGCCTTGGAGCCGCTGTCGGCGCCCGCCCTAGTCATCTTCCCAGCAGTCGGCCCACGCTTCTTCGCCCATCATGCGCTTGATCGCGCCGCCGCCCTCGCCATGCCTGCCAAAGCCCACTCCTCGAATCCGCCGCCGCTTCCGTCACCTCCGCCTCGCAGCGCCCTGCCGCCGCCGCCACGCCGCACCGCGCCACGCCTCTCCCATGCCGCCACGGACGAAGCGCCATTAATGGCGGAATGGACCTCCATGCCGCTCACTCCTCCGGCACCCGCCGCGCCTTTAGGAGAGCCGGGACGCGCTTCTCCTCCGCCTCCTCCCCTCGCTCTCCCCTCTCGCCGCCCTTCGCGGATTTCGCGAAGAAAGCCGCCGTAGGAAGCTTCGCCGCCGCCGATTGCGCCGGACCCTCCGCCGCCATCGCCGCCACCTCAAAGATCGCCGTCTTGGCGCATCCGTCTTGCGCTTCCTCGTCCCGAGCACCACCCCCCGCCGCCTCGCGCCGCCACCTCCGCCGCTTCCCACCTCGCCGGTCTTCCGTTGCGCCATGACCCCAAAAACGTCGCACTGAACCCCTCCTCCTCGTTCGTTTGGCACCTTCCCTTTGTCGCCGTGGCGCGTAAGCGCCGCGACGTTGAGCACCAGTCGCCGCCTCCTCGCCGGCGTGGCGTGGCCGCCACCAGAGCCACGTCGGCGCCACGTAGCGCCACCTCGGCCTCGGTTGCCCGCGTGTCCGCCCCATCAGCCGCCCGTGTGGCACTCCCTTTCCAAAACCGGGTGGACCCAGTCTACCATACACCCCTCCCTATGACAAGTGGGCCCTGCTTGTCAGAATTCTTTTCCTTTTTATTTTCGGCCGGAAAACCCTCCGCTGACGTCAGCTGGCGCAATAACTCGATTTTTCCTTTAGGAAAATAATTCCAGAAATCAGGAAATTCCTTTTCCCTTGATTTTATGTATTTTCCTATCTTCCTTTGGCCATAACTTTCTCATTCGAACTCCGATTCGAGTGATTCAAATTTCTAAATTCATCTAAAATCCTTGCCTTCCTATTAGTATTTACTTGGTATTTATTTGGAGTTGTTTTATTTATTTAGTTTTGTTCGCGCGTATAGGTTCCGGCGTTTCGGAAGATTTCGCAGACCCGACGACCGAAGCACCGCTACTCTTCAACGAAGGCAAGTCATAGACCTTTGATCATGTTGAACCCATCTTTATAAAAGTATATTGTTTGATATAAACATGCATGGCTAATTTTATAATAAATGATTTTGGTTTTAGTTAATTACCTAATTGCCTTATGCCTCCTTGATAAATTGCAATCGACATGTATCCTTGAATGACATAATCCTTGGATACCCTAGGATGGTTAATTAATAGTTGGACATTATTGTACTGCCAACATGGGCACGCTTTATTGCTTAGTCATGCTCTAGTAGATGTTGGTCTCGATCTTATGATTCAATAAATGTTTATTTGCCCTAGCGCACATGGTTTGTGGCTTGTGTAGTAGCAACCTGTGTGGCTAATAATGCGAAGTGTGGTCCTGTGTGAGACCACGACATTTGTTGTCACCTTACTAAAATTGGTGGTGCCTGGACTAGGGTGGTCCTCGGGCTGGGTTGAACCCAACATGATGAATTTGACTAAAGGGAATTATGAAACCGTGGTGGAGCCACTTTTGATAAAAGATGTTGTGCCATGACTAGGGTGGTCATTTGGCCAAAGTTGAGCGAAAATGATTTACGCTCGGACGAGTGGGTGGTGGAAGAGGTGGGTGCTTGTACGCACACTTGGAACGATGGAACCGTCTCGTCGAGCAACCAACTAAGGACTTCACCTTGAACCATTGATCTGGGCCTTAACCGCATAATCACATGTCTAGATTGGGATAGACTGGTGACTAATTAGCAATGTCTTGGTTCGGTTCTGCTTTTGGTTGGGAGCAGCGCAAGAGGGGCGGATAAGGCGAAACCTTAGCGAATGCAATCGAGTCAAAAGCAGAACTTTGTAAAAGCCTTGTCACGTGCTCTAGGCTGCTTACCTAAGGTAGTGGCGGTGGCATAGATATATGCCGAACAAACTAGAGAATTCGTGTCTTGTGGGTCAAGCTGTACAACCTCTGCAGAGTGTAAAACTATTCGAATAGCCGTGTCCCCGGTTATGGACATGCCTGGTGATTTCACGCAAGGGGTAGAACTTTTGTCGAAATGTCAGAATGGTTTGGTCGAATCTTGTTGATGGTCGATGGTTGGAAAGTGAACAGGGTGTTCACTAGTTGTTTCAAAGAAAATTGCTTATTTATGTATTAATCTTTTAAATTGTGCTTTGCAATCTACTTCTTGTATTTAATGTCAAATACTACTTTCCGCAAAATAGCCATATAACTATCCTTGTCAAACCTTGCATAAATACTACTTGCATACATTTCCCTATGACTTGCTGAGTACATTCAAAGTACTCATGGCCTTGCGCCCTCTGTTTAAAGCAGCAGAGGAGGGTGAACCAGTGAACTCAGAGTTCTATGAAGAAGACTTCTTTGAAGACTATGCGAACTAGGTCGCGTCCCTCACTCGATTGCCGCTGGGCATATTGGGTGACCTCCATCAGATGTTTTGTTCTCCGCTGCCAGTTTACTCTGTTCACTTTAGCCCTGCGTGGCAACCGTTGTAAGACTTGACCATAAGGTCCCTTTTGCTTAATATTATTATTTTGTCTGCTTCATCTATAGTTTGGTTGTGTGGATATGATTACACCAATGTTGCAACTGTGTGAGCTAGCTACTGATCATGGGACTAGTTCGGAATACACAGAGGGTCCTGGGTTTGCATAACCAGGGTCCCGACAGGAGGCAAAGCCGATCGCCGTCCCCCAACCTTTTTTGATTGGGCTCATTTGAGAGCCCAAAGCTAGCGAGGGGGGAGGCGAAGCCGATCGCTGTCCCCCAACATTTTTTGATTGAGCTCGTTTGAGAGCCCAAAGCTAGCGAGTAGGGAGGCGAAGCCGATCGCCGTCCCCAAATTTTTTTTGATTGGGCTCATTTAAGAGCCTAAAGCTGGCGAGGGGGAGGCGAAGCCGACCGCCGTCCCCCAACTTTTTTGATTGGGCTCGTTTGAGAGCCCAAGGCTAGCAAGGGGGGAGGCGAAGCCGATCGCCGTCCCCCAACTTTTTTCGCCTATTTGGGACATGCGACGTCTCTCTGCCGAGGCAGGGCACTCGAGGCGGGAGACTCCCTAGTCACCGAGGCGAGGCCGTCGGAACGACTAGGTTTTGCGTGTTTGAGTGCGATATGCGAGGTCTCTTCGCCAAGGCAAGGCACTCGAGGCGGGAGACTCCCTAGTCGTCGAGTGTGGGAGACTCCCTAGTCATCGAGGTGGGGCCGTAGGAACTACTAGGTTTTGCGTGTTTGATCGCGATATGCGATGTCTCTCCGCCAAGGTAAGGCACTCGAGGTGGGAGACTCCCTAGTCGCCGAGGTGGGGCCATCGGAACAACTAGGGTTTTACGCGTTTGAGCGCGATATGCGAGGTCTCTTCGCCGAGGCAAGGCACTTGAGGCGGGAGACTCCCTAGTCGCAGAGGCGGGGCCGTCAAGATCTTTTTTCATATCTTCCCATTGCTGTAGTTCCTCTTCCCCAAAGCTTCTTCTGAAAGAAATATCCCAATCCTCTCCTCCCATCGCATCTGCCGCACTCATGAAAGGAGATTGGCAAAGTCTAAACAGCTTGTCATACTTGATCTTCAAAGGACAATATGTGATCCAAATATCCCCCCAAAACGAAGTATTAAGACCACCCCTCACTTTAAATCTGACACCACAGTTGAACAGATTATTGACCCTCATAACATTCTTCCAAAACTGAGAACCCCTTACCTTGTTAGAATCTTTGAAAACCCCAGTAGGAAAATATTTAGCTTTCAAAATTTTAAACCAAAGATCATTTTTTGCTATAGAAAGTTTCCAAATCCATTTGTCCATAAGATAGTCATTCATAACTCTAATATTGATAATCCCCAGCCCACCAAACTCTTTAGGTCTACAAACAGCCCCCAGTTCACCATGTGATATTTAAACTTGCCCCTAGCACCCCTCCAAAAGAACTTGGCTTTAATAGAATCCATCTTTTTGTGGGTTTCATCATTAAGTCTGTAGAACTCCATTGTGTAAATAGGAAGGCTACTCAAACTACTATTAACCAATACCAGTCTCCCCCCAGCAGATAAGAAGTTACTTTTCTAGTTGTCAAGCCTTTTACTCAATTTATTGATCACAGTCTCTGTGGCTTTCACCCCTATATGTCTATCTCCAATCAAAATCCCCAAATAGGTCATGGGCAAATGAGACAGCTTACAGTAGAAGGTGTTTGCTATCCATTCTTTCTTTCTTGGATTCTAAAATTTTGCGCTTTTCTTGGTTTGGATCGATTGCTCGTTCTTGATACTGGACGCTGTCGCAGTTTCATTCCTGCTCTTCTTCTTCTTCTTGATTTGTTGGCTAGAAATTTTTGTGATAATTTGTTCTAACCTGGTGAGTGGTGAGGAAGCAGTGGGGCACAGTGGAAATGGGATAACGGCTCGTGGATAATGCCATGATCTTTGTATGGTTAGCTAGTTAGTTAACTGATTTGTGTGTGATTTGTATATGATATTTTACTGCAGTGTTGACGAAACAGATGAATAAACTATTGTGAGTCGATTTGGAACTTGGGAGCCAATGTAAAGGGCAACCTTTTCCCCCAATAAGATAATCCAATTGGGAGGTCCAAGTTCTTGTCTTTCTGGAGATTTTCTTGGTGCTAATCCAACCAGGGCCAAGGTTGCTTAGAAAATTATGTTATGCACAACACTTGTAACATTGCATTGCACCTACTCCATTACTTTCTTGTGAAGGCGTGTTTTTAACTGTTTTGGGATGATTAGTTCCATCAACCTATTTCGTTCTGAGTTGCAGTATCTTCTGGTAATCATGTTGTTTGTATGGGAGCTGATTAGTTCAAGGGTTTTAAGAAGTTGTATGGGGTGAATAAGCGCAGATGTTACACCATTTTTAGTTTCTGCGAAGCTACCAAATGTTTCAATGATGCATCTCTTTTTGTTCAGATAATCTTGTGTGGTGGAAGGCTGATCTTTGGACCAGATGCCAAGGCCACTCTACTAACTTTCTCGCTAATCGCAATCCCTTTTTTTTTAGATAATGGAAGAGAATACTCTCTCCCGGCCTCTGCATCAACGATGCACACAACCCAATTTATTTAAGCAAGTTAAGTGACAAAACAAACTGAGAAAAAACGGCTTGTAACCTTACAGCTGAAAGACACTTGAAAAAACAACCTCAATCATTGCAAAATCTTAGACAACCTCAACTATTGCAAATCCTATGACTAAGCCTCCACCCACGAAACTTGAGGATTTGCTTCATACAAACTCAATCTTTGGCTCCTTCCAACATAGTCTCCTTCGGTTTGTTTTACTGCAAGATCTGACCCATGCATTCAACCAGGATCCACTCAATAAGATAACCTGCAACGGATTAGTTAAATTTTTGTTGTCAAAAACAACATCATTTCGACATAACCATATAGACCAACATAAGGCACTAACCCCCACCAGGAGTTGTGACTTTAGCAATTTAGGAATTCCATCTAACCAATTCCCAAACATGTTAGCCATGCTCACTAGAGGATCTAAATTAAATGCACATTTCACAACCCACCATGCCATCCGCGCAAAGGGGCAATCAAAAAAAGATGTTGAATTGTCTCCTCTTTAATACAGAAACACTTTGTACTTCCTCTCCAATTTCTTTTAAGCAAGTTGTCTTTAGTTAATATAATTCCTCTGTTGAGATACCACATGAAAATCTTTACTTTTAAAGGAATCTTAATGATCCAAAACCAACTCCTGATAGGGGCTTGAACATTGCCTATAAGCGCCGCATAAAAAGACTAAACTGAATAAAGCCCTGACTTACTCAAATGCCATTGGAAAACATCCTTATGTACACTTAGTTGAACATTAGAAATTTTCAACAGCATCTCATTCCAAGCAATTACTGGGCATTTTAACTAACACAAAGTTTGGGTTCAGGTCCTAGGTGTGCCTTTGGAAATTCGTGATTTTCTGAGCCTGTGTGCAATAGGTTCGATCATTGGTATTATTGCTTTGCGGGTGGACATGGAAAAAGTGCGTAAGAATGATTTGGTTCGTATGCTAGTAGGGGTGTTGGATGTAGAAGCGATACCTCCTAGTGTGGAGATTGTGGTGGGTGAATCTGTTTATGACATTTTTTTCGAGATTGAAGAGGAGGTGGTGGGTAAGGTTGACGAAGTAGTCGATCGTGATGTTGATCATGAGGAGGGTGATAGCTCGGACAGGGGTAAAGATGTTGTGATGGAGGACAGGGAGGCTAAGAGACCGAAGAATAATTCGGATAATAATGCTCATGAGCCTGAAAGCAGTAAGGGTCAGTCGTCTTATGGCGCCAAGGGGAATTCTTTGAGTCGGGTGGCTCCGGATGCAATCTGGGTTACACCGAGGGCGTCTAGAAAGGAGGCCGAGATGGGTGCTCATGTTGGGGGGTCTGGATTGAAAGTCCAAGGTAGGAGTCTGGTCACAGGTGAATCTGAACAGGTGGACGCTGCAGCTACTTTGGAGGCCTGTCATCTTGTATCAGAATTGAAGAAGGGGGAACATTTTAGCCCTACAATGGTTCAGGTGGCTGATTCTGTGGTAGAAATGGCGGGGTCTGTTACTCATAAGGAATTCGAGTGAAAAAAATAATGATAACGTTGAGTATAGATGGCCTTTTCTGTTTAATGCTGTGCTTAATAATTTGGATTTAAGAGAAATAGTATTGTCTGGTAGACAATTTACTTGGGCCAATTCGCTAGTTAATCCAACTTTTGAGAAGTTGGATAGAGTTTTAATGAGTACAGATTGGGAACATAAGTTTCCTTTGGTCACAGTGTTGGCTCTTGAAAGGTCCTTATCTGACCACACGCCGTTATTGTTAAATACAAAAGAGTCTACTTTTAGAGGTAGTCAGCCTTTATTTAAATTTGAATTAGGCTGGTTATGTAGGGAGGGGTTTAGAGAAATGGTAGCGGAGATGTGGAGAAATGTTAATTGTGGTCAGTCGGCCTTACATAGCTGGCAGAGAAAGGTTAGAATTCTTAGGCGTTATCTTAGGGGTTGGGCGAAAAGTACCAGCGGGACGTATAAAAAGGAAAAGTTAGAACTTAACGTGTTGATTGATAAGATTGATAAAAAGGCTGAGTTTATGAGTTTGTCCAATAATGAGTTAAATAGTAAAAAAGCTGCTAATGAGAGGCTGGCTCATTTGTTAAGAGAAGAAGAAATTAAATGGTATCAAAGGGCCAAAGCGAAATTTCTCTTGGAGGGTGACTGGAATACGTGCTTTTATCATTTGATTGCAAATGGGAAACATAGAAAACAGAGAATTTTTCAGCTTGAGCAAGAGGATGGAATTATTCGAGGTGATGTACAATTAAAAAACTATATCACCA
The DNA here is from genome assembly GCA_036346405.1 of Phyllostachys edulis. Lineage (NCBI taxonomy): Eukaryota > Viridiplantae > Streptophyta > Magnoliopsida > Poales > Poaceae > Phyllostachys > Phyllostachys edulis. The sequence continues at coordinate 76,598,641 of CM070553.1, forward strand.
ATTATTATAAAGATTTGTTTGGACCAGCCAAGGTAAATCATTTATCTATGATTGAGGGTCTTACAATTGATATGTCTCAAGTTTCGGATGAGGAAAACATTAATCTTACTGAGGCCTTTACTGAAATGGAGGTGAAAGAAGCTATATTTCAAATGGATCATAATAAAGCGGCTGGGCCAGATGGTTTTCCAGCAGAGTTCTATCAGGTGCTTTGGGAAGTAATTAAAAAGGACTTGATGGCCATGTTTTATGCTTTTCATAGTTGCACTTTGGCTATTTTTAGCTTGAATTTTGGGATTATTACATTACTTCCCAAAAAAGCTAATGCTAAGCAAATACAGCAATATAGGCCTATTTGTATGCTTAATGTCTGTTTTAAAATTTTTACTAAAGTAGTTACTAATAGGCTTATGAGAGTAGCTCAAAAGGTTGTTCTGCCTTCCCAGTCAGCGTTCATGCAGGGGAGATTTATTCTTGATGGTGTAGTTATCCTGCATGAAACCATCCATGAGCTTCATAAGCAGAATTTGGATGGTATTGTTTTTAAGGTGGATTTTGAGAAAGCTTATGATAAAGTAAAATGGCCGTTTTTAATGCAAACGCTGAGGATGAAAGGATTTTCACCTAAGTGGTGTTCTTGGGTAGAAAGTTTGATCAAGGGAGGAAGTGTTGGTATTAAGGTCAATGATGATCTTGGTGCTTTTTTCCAAACTCATAAGGGACTTAGACAGGGTGATCCTTTGTCCCCTATTCTTTTTAATCTTGTGGCGGATATGCTTTCCATTTTTATCTCTAGAGCCAAAGCAGCTGGTCTTTTAACAGGAGTCATTCCTCACTTGATTGATGATGGGTTGTCAATCCTACAATACGCGGATGACACAATTCTTTTCTTGAATAATGATTTGGAGCAAGCCAAAAATCTTAAGCTTATTTTATGTGTCTTTGAGCATTTATCTGGTTTAAAGATTAATTTTCATAAGAGTGAGATTTTTTGTTTTGGAACTGCCAAGGTTGCAGAACCGCAGTATACTCAGTTATTTGGTTGTGAAGTAGGAGTGTTTCCTTTTAGATACTTAGGTATTCCCATTCACTTCAGAAAGTTAAGGAATAGTGATTGGAAAGGAGTTGAAGAGCGAGTTGAGAAAAAACTTAGCAGTTGGAAAGGGAAAAATATGTCTGTTAGGGGTCGCTTGGTGCTTATTAACTCAGTGCTAAGCAGTTTACCTATGTTTATGTTTTCTTTTTTTGAGGTTCCTAGAGAGGTGCTCAAAAGACTAGATTTTTATCGGTCTAGATTTTTTTGGCAGAGTGACAGCCATAAGCGTAAATATAGGCATGCTAAATGGAGCGTGGTTTGTTCTCCTAAAGAGTTTGGTGGTCCAGGAGTTCAGAACTTAGACACAAAAAATAAAAGCTTGTTAGGCAAGTGGCTGTTTAAGTTGCTTAATGAAGAAGGTCCTAGGTGTTTGGCCCATTACTTGTTTGAACCATCGACAAGGCTAACAATTTTAACCTAAGTTACAAGTGAAGAATTCAGCTATATGTGTTATCTTAACTAAACGCTAACTGACGTTGATCACTTGAAATTGTGTTTTACTTGTTAATGGTTTGTACATACTTGAATCCTCCATCCTACTATTCACTAATCTATTTGGTTAAAAATGTATATGGTAATTGAAACCTCCCTAAATAATCTATCTTCATCCTTTCAATTACTTATGTTATCCTTATGAGATTATTCACTAATTATCTTAAGTGGAATGTCAGTACTACATCCCCGACCTCGTACCTGTGTGCCAACGTAACCACTATACTGAGAATGCCACTAACAACTACGCTTTGTTCTTTCAATCTCGCTGCCAAAGACAAACTAACTGACATTTAATTATCTAAACTAATCACTAATTAACTTAACAAAATATAAGTGTAATTTGTTGGAATAATCTTGACATGTTAGTTTTGTGATCACGTTGGTACGTGTAAGTGTTGCATGTGAGGTGCTACTCATGGAGCCAAGAGTTTAGGATCATTGCAGTGAGACGTGGGCAAAAATTGTTAGGCCAGAGTATTTATCTTTACCTGTTAGCTTTGCTTAAAAAATGAAAGGAGAGAACACCAGAGAAGGCAAAAATGAAGAAGAGTTCACGTCGAAATTATGTGTGTTTTCCGTTGTTCTTCGTGTCTAGTAGGCAAGCGTGTGTTCCAAAGAGAAGACCCATGAGTGAGTTCTCTCCGGGACCTATCCCAACATAATTTGATTTGTATGTTAATCAAGAACTCTAACAATTAGATTTAATTAACCAACTAATCGGGATGGGCCCTCTTGCCATACACTTGCTCATACCACAAAGAGAAAGAACAGAGAGCCACATAGGGTCAGCTGAGGCGGACCCACATGTCATGGCAGACAGAGAGAGGGAGACAGGCAGCAGCAGAGAGGACCAATGGAGGTGGCACGAGCGGCACTCGGCGGGTGATGGAGACAGTGGCGGCTAGCAAGGCTAAAATGGAATCGGGAGAGTCCACAGTCTAAGTGGGTGGTGGTGGCACTTGAAGTGTCTGGCGGTGACCGTTGGGGAGTAAAGGGCAAGCGGCGGCGAGGGAGAGGGGAGGTCTAGGGAGAGCATGGGCATAACGGGCTATGGGGAGCTCACCCATGCGGTTGGTCGGGAAGAGGAGGATCGAGGCGGGCCAGTCGACAACCCGAGGCGTGGGTCGGGCGTCATGGGGGCAACCTTGACCAAGTCTTGAAGCTCAATCGGGGTTGGGGGAGGATGAGAGGGTGAGGAGATACTCCATGCATCGAATCGGAGAATGGATCACCCGAGAAGGGATGGCGATCGCGGCGGCGGTTCCGCCGAAATCGAGAAGACGGTGGGCCTTGGCGCCCGATGGTGGAAACCCCAAATTGGTGGAGAAATGCGCTTGGGATTGGGGAACACAACGTGACACATGTGGCTTTGGACCGAAGCCATGGGCGGCACGGAATGACGGCGATGATCTGGCGCCATGGGCGGAGCACACATGATTCTCTCCTTGGCTTTCGGTAGAGAAGAGGAAAGGGATTGAGAGGGCCGGGAGTTGCAAGGTGAGCTCGAGGCGATCCTTTTATAGGCAGAGGAGGGATGGAGGGGCTCGGCGATGGACGGGCGACGACGAGTGTAACATCCCAATTCTAAGCCTTGGCTTCTAATGTATGATAATGAGTAGAAATTAAAACTTTTTCTTCTTTGGGAAGCACTTGACCAAATCTGTAATTCTTGCAAAGGAATTATGGAAAGTCAAAACTCTTAAATCAATTTCTCCTATCAAAAACCTCCTTGGTAAAATCTTGTGCCAAACCCTTGTAAATAATTTTTCTAAGTTCTTGGGGTGACTTTTGACCTTTCTGAATTTTCTCATAATTTTTAGAAATTATTTGAATGTTTTTAGAGGCAAGTCAAACCTTGGTCAAACCTCTAAAACCACCTTCTGGAATGTCTAGAGACAAATGCAAGACATAAAAACCTCTAGGAATTTTATGGGAGGTTATTCCTCATGTCAGCAACCTCCATTTAAAATTTCATAATTTTTGGAGTTGGTTTGCTAACTCTGTTAAATTCTTAAAGTGCTCAGCTCATCTTTGAATCCCAGTCAAACCCCTGTTTTGGCTTGACCACTCTCAGCCGTTGGATTCTAATCCAACGCTGCCTATCGCGTACCCCTTCGCGGAGCTGTGTGTTTCGACTGGCCGAGCCCTTCAACGCGTGTTCCTTTTCTGGCCCTTGGATCGTTTTCGTGCGGTCAGCATTTTCGGGGTTAGGCTCAACCCGGTTACTTTCTTTCTCCCGAGCCGCTCCTCTTTTTTTTTTCTCTGACGGTGGCCCCTCTCGCACTCCTGTTCTTCGTCCTCGCTGTCTTTGTCCCGTGCACGAGCGCCGTAGAGCCATGGCGTGCGCTGGGTATGGGAGCAGGGCCCTGTCACTTTGCAACGTCTAGTTTGCAATTAATGCGTGCCAGGGAGCCCCAAAGTCTTCCCTTACATGCCCCCCTTTTCCTCGGCGCCCTTGGCAGCAACCTTGACCGTGGCTTGTTGCCGTTGCTCACATTTGTCTCTCTCGGCTACTTAAGCCCTCAAGCTCCCTCCTTAGTATCCTTTCCACTCCTCGAGCTCTGGCTTGCCCTCTCCTTGCTTGCCGAGCTCAAGTCACCCCCAAATCTAGTGGCCGCCATTACTGAAGCTTGGAGCTCCTCGGTGCAAGCTCCCTCCAGTGGCTTTTCTTCCTCCCTCTGTGCTTCAGCTTGAGCTCCTCCCCTCGGTGATCTTTAGCCCTAACTCTATTTTGGGTTACCTCTACAGGGGCGGCTTGAATTTGGAGTTCGGGTCTGGTCAACAATGAGCACCCCCTTTCTTCCTCAAGGCCGGTGAGTGCTCCATCTCCTAATTGCTTGCTCATAGACCCTCTGTGAGCTGCCTTGGAGCTAACCTCACCATCCCTTGGTGTTCTTTTTGCTCAGGGCACCATTTCCTCATTTTTCTTCCTCGGGTCCGGCAAAGCTCAAAGTCGCCGGAGCAACCCCGGCCATCCCTTGCCTCCACTGTGCCAAGGTAACTTGCTAATAGTCCCTAGGAGCCTTGGCACCCGCTCAAGTAAACTGTTGCGGAGCTTTTGTCTATTTTTCACATTTTGGCTGTGGTGAGCACCTTGCTGTCCTCCGGCTCGCCGGCGATTTGCGCCACCACCGCCGGCGAGGTCACCTCCATTGGGTCCGTGAGGTTATTGCGGACCCATTCATGTTTTCAGTTTGCGCCGGTGAGGTCCCAGTCGCCGACGGCGAGCCATTTTGTCCACTGGGATTTTGCCGGATGAAAATCGGCACTGTGCCGTGCCCGGTCGGACATTGATTCTCCCATTAATAGCGCTAATCATTGTTGATTTCTGTTAATGATTGGTTAGTTATGAGTGCGTGTCTTAAAATGGCTTAATGGGTCACTTCCATGTGGGCCTGGCGCCGTCAAAACCTCCCGGGTGCTTTAAATCCTCCCGGTTACTGCGTGCATGTCATTAAGGTTAGGATGCGGGCCATTAAATTCTAATCATCATCAATCATTGGCTAATTAAATGCTTGCCATTAATATCTATCCTTAATCCGTGTCCTTGTCTCACTGACCAGTGGGGCCCGCGCATTCAATTTTCCGCACGCCGTAAACGCGTGTGCGTGGCCCATGGTCACTGACCTGTGGGCCCGCCATTTTAAAACGCGTGGGCACGTGCGCTTGAGCCGCGCGCGTGACACAGCCTCGCTGACAGTGGGCCCCTTTTGTCAGAGATCACTGTTCAAGTCGGGATTGGCCCAATCAATATCAACCGTCCAATTTCAGATCAGCGGCCGGGATCGTTGTGCTGTTCGGACCGCCCGAACCGCACCTGGATCTCAGCCGCTCATCTCAAAATCGAGGGCTCTCCTGCTGAGTGACGTTCGGACCACTCCGGTGGGCCGTCAGATCAGGATCCAACGGCGGAGAATCGCTGGGCTGATCGGACCAAGGGCGTGCGCTGTGTAGGCCGCGCGTGTGGGCCGTTGATGTCCAGATGAACGGTCCCGATTGCGCCACGTCTTATCTCTTGGTTATTCCTTTATTTATTTCCCGGGAGATTTATTTTACAACTGGAAATTGCCTTAAACTTGGAGAAGGTATAACTATTTCATTTTAATTCTTTTTCGATTGATTCCACTTTTAATAAATCTGTTATGAACTAAAGTTTAACCTAAAAATAGTTTCAAGCAGGATATGACTTCAGAAAAATAGGAAAATAAGCTTTACTTCTTTTCAGCTTTATTAAATGTATTAAAAATTCCTGATAAGCTCAAAAATGCATAACATATTCATTTAAACTCCTTTTTAGTTGAAATCAACTTTGTCAATTCTGGTAATATCTAAACTTAAATCTAAAAATGGTTTTAAGCATACTATAGTTACAAAAATGTCCAGGATTAACTTTATTAACATGTAGGCTTTAATTGCTATATTAAAAATCCATTTAACTTGTAAAGTGCGTAACTAATTCTCTGTAACTTATTTTTGAGTGAATCCAATTTCGTTGGATTCCTCTATTAATGAACTTACTGTGAAAATTAGTTTTGAGCCTGTTGCTGTTGTCAAAAATAATACTTATGCATTATAATTTTGTTCAAGTTCTTGTCCTTAAAAATTGATAGAAGGTGCATTATAGCTCCAAATGAGATGAACCCAATTGGGTTGTTCATATTATGAGGTTCTTATGCTACCCTAAAAATCTCAGCTTCACCTCTGTTGTAGAAATTGTTGCCAAACAATTTAATTACATGAATAGTAACTTTTGCTATTTTAAAAGCTAAGCAGAATTGTTTTGATCATAACCTTTGCATTGAGAATCCTATTCAATTGATTCTTGTTGCTAAATTCTTGATAAATCTTTATCTTGCTGCTGTAAAATTTTCAAAGCATTTGGAGAAAGTTTTCTGTTGAGCCTTTTTGTTTTCTTTGTTCTTATCGGTTCTTTTCGCTTTCTCGTTAGGTTCCGGAGAGAATATTGATAACCAAAGCGCTCCTCAGCAACAATTTGACCAGCAACAGCAAGGCAAGAAGTTTGATCATATCCCCTTTATTGGCCCATTATTTAAGGTTAATATATTGTTTTACTTGTATGTATGCATGCTACTTGTGTTAAAACATCGCTAGCAATCCTATAGTTGCATAATCTGTAGGATTTGTTTATCCTCTACTACCATGAGCCTAGGTTATTTGCTGTGGTTTGAGCTCGTTGGATGAGCTCTTATCACTTAGTAGTTTTCGATTTCAATTGCTTAGACATGCTTAGTTATCGGTAGTAATGGGCGATCATCGAATTAGTCGATGATCTTGATCACACAAATCTAATTATTACTCCTTTATGTCCAGCACTTGTGCTTTGTTAATTTGTAAAGTCAAAATCTGAAAATAAAAAGGATTGGATTGGACTTGGGCATATTGGATGGATGGTGTGGTTTTTGGAATGTGGTAGTATGCCCGAGTCAACAAGGACCGAATTACTTGCGCCACCGTACTGAGCAATTTGCGTGCTAACCACACGAGGGGGATATGGAACCTCTCTTGACTAAGTACTTTGGGAGGTGTTAATTATGAGCTGGTCGGTGGGTGTGTTTAAAAACAAAATGTGTATGTGTGGTGTGGGAAGGGAGCATTAGCAGACCGGCTAGGCTGTCTAATGTGTCCTTATCCCCATGGGTTGCGGCTCTTAATTAGCATCGTCCATTGGAAATGTCTCGTAGGACTTAGCCGTGCCGGCATACCAAAGGAAGTGTGATAAATCATGTGGCGAAAAGGCGGTCTGACGTGTGGGTACATTGGTACACCCCTGCAGGGTTCAAACTATTCGAATAGCCTCGTCCTAGGTTATGGACATGCTCGGATACACCCCGTGAGAATTAGACTACAACCTTTAATTAAAACTTGACATGGGTGGTATGAATGGGTAATTCATGCTATTGTTGTGGTGACTTGGGTTAGTCACTTCCAGGTTGTTCATGTTGTTGTTGTTATGTTATTATCTCGTTGTTACTTCAACAATTAAAAATGCTTTGTCAAATTGCTTTCAATCTATTACATTATTGCAAATGAAAACTTGCTTTATGCTTAAAATGAGTCCAAAGCCTCATCCACATAAATAAAGCTTGCATGTAGTTAAACTATAGTTCTGTTATACTACACGTCAGTCTTGCGAGTACATTTTTGTACTCATTTGCTTTGCTTAATAACTTTGTTGCAGAGGAGGTAGAGCCCAAAGGGCTTTACTTTTGTGAGATGTCGGTGGTTGGGAAAGCGACTAGCTTGGCGGTCCTGGTCGATTGCCTTGTGGGTTAAGGCACCTTTGGTTGGCTCTTGTTATGGCCATCTCTATGGCACTTTTGCTTCATTGTTATCTTAGTAGACTTGTTGTTATTTGGCGGTCGGCCTCTCTTTGTAATAACTATCCTTTATTTATATTAACTTCGGTTTATTGCTTGTTCTGTTCTATGTGGTTGAATGGAATTGATGCATTCTTTTGTAATGAGTTGTGTGTACTGCATCTTTGGGAAGTACATATATCTCGAGGCACGGTTTATTTAGTTGATAATACTAGGGTCAATTGGATGACTAAGTATTATGAGCCTAATAAACCGGGGTCTCACAAACGAACAACATGGCGCCAGGAGCTACGCCACTTGCGGGTTGGGTGCCGGCACCGGGGCGACGTGGGAGCAGCGGGGTGTGCATGCGGGTCGTCGTGGCAGCATGGGTGCAGTGCGGTGGTGGGAGCAATAGCGCGGCATGGCTACGGGGCGGTGGCGTGGCTTGGCATGGCGTTGTCGGGTGAGAGGGCAGAGGAAGGGAGGAAGAAAAGAGAGGGGAAGGAAGGCTGGTAGGTGGGCCTGGGAAGGTAAAAAGGGAAAGAGAAAAAGAGAAAAAGAACAGAAGGAAGAGAAAGAAGATAAGAGAAAGAAAAGGAAAAAAAAAAGAAAAAGAAGTAGGGCTCGGTTGAGTGGTTTCGGCTTAGACCGCACTTCACTTCTGATGATTCATTTATTTTCTTTTTCTTTTCCTTTTTAAACTCGGTTTGAAATCAGTTTTCTGTTTTTGGGGTTGAGGTTTCGATTAACAACTAAAAAAATTGAACATTGCCGAAGCGAAACAAAAAGTTTTAAATTTTTGTATTTTTAACTTTAAAATTTTTAGGTCCAAATGTTGGGGTGTTACAAGGTTTGTGTGTACATCAGTGAGCTATATACCTCTCACAAAAGGATAAGATCAATAATGCCTATAACGTGCTAATTTGAAATATAGACTGTAGTGATCATGGTAAATCTCACTGCCTCACTGGATGACTTTTCTTGGGTAGGAAAAAAATAATGCAATGTTTTGTTGTACTGGCCTTGTTGAATTATAACAATTTTATTTTGCTGAACTAATTAAGTTTCCACTTCCTTTTCTGAAGACAACATATGAGAATCTCCGGTACAACAACCAGCCCAACGTGTTCAATCGTGGTTGCATGCGCAATTGTTTTGAAGTCCTCTGCACGAAAACGAAGCCTTCTAGGAACAACCTGCGAGCTACTGTTCAAGAGGAACATGGGGTACATCACGATTCACCAGAAGATGAGGCACCGTCACACGAACTGAGAGATGAAGAGTTGGGAGCTGAAAGCAATGGGTTCTTTGTGTAAACATCTCCAGGTATTGTCGTAGCAAGAAAAACCTAAACAGTGGGTACAAAGTATCCTTTAGTCATGAAGAAGCCGAACAGGAGAGGAGCCAAAGACATGTATGTATGTATTGCTCATGTGTGTAAAAATAGGAGAGAGTTCTTTGTACATGCCCTTGAGGCCTTATTTATAGGAGATCAAGAAGAGACATTTACCTTCTTATCCTCACAATGTTGAGAGAGAGCGGGGGTATTTAGGTACATTTGCCTAAATACGCTATACAGACCAAGTCTATACATATACAGTATCCCCGACGGCACACCGGTATTCCTGACGACCCTAGGGTGCGGGCACCCCTTGGTGTCCTGCTACGACAACTCCCTCGTCTACGTGGTCCGAGGTCGCGGAGCTATCCCGAGGGGTGAGCGGACGCAATCCTGTCGCCCCTGACCCCTCGGGAGTCGGGATACCCCGAGAGACGTAGGTGAACCAGTGAAGGGGCTCCGGAGATGGCCGCAGGCAGAGCGGCTCTGGAGGTGGTCGGTGGCGAAGCACCGAAGGGGCTCCGGAGGATGACCAGTGGCGGGGCCACCCTGTCGAGGCGATAGCCTCGAGGTGGGCAGTGAGTAGCGGCGGAGCCCGTGGTGGTGGAGTCGATGCGGAGCTGCCACGCGAGGCATGGCCCTCGAGGCGGGCGGCGCGTCGGGGCCGTCCCGCTGAGGCGATTGTCTCAAGGCGAGCGGTGAGCAGCGGCAGAGCTCGTGGTGGCGGAGTCGATGCGGAGCCGCCACGCCGAGGCATGGCCCTCGAGGCGGGCGGTGAGCAGTGGCGGAGCTCGTGGGGGCAAAGTTGACGTGGAGCTGCCACGCCGAGGCATGCCCCTCGAGGCGGCGGCGTGTCGGGGCCACCCCGCCGAGGCGATAGCCTCGAGACACGCGGTGAGCAGCGGCGGAGCCCATGGGGGCGAAGTCGACGCAAAGTCGCCACGCCGAGGCATGGCCCTCGAGGCGGGTGGCGTGTCAAGGCAGTCGTCGCTGCCCTTGTATTTGATTGCTTCTTTGGTGTGACCATTCGCGATGCTCCTGCTGGGGGCCTGGTACCGCAAGGCGGTGGCGGAGCTCGTGGGGGCGTAGTCGACGCAGAGCCGCCACGCCGAGGCATGGCCCACGAGGCGGACAGCTTGTCGGGGCTGCCTCACCGAGGCGATAGCCTCGAGGCGGGCAGTGAGCAGCGACAGAGCCTGTGGGGGCGAAGCCGACGCAGAGCCACCACGCCGAGGCATGGCCCTCGAGGCGGGCGGCGCGTCAAGGTAGTCGTCGCTGCCCTCGTATTTGATTGCTTCTTTGGTGTGACCGTTTACGATGTGCCTGCTGGGGGTCTAGTACCGTCCCCCCTTCGGCCGCTCCTGGTCGAGTGTGCTCGTGGCTTGGAGTGGCGTGAAGGGGTTTTGTTTCTTTTTCTTTTCTTCTTCTTCTTCTTCTTCTTCTTATTATTATTATTATTGATTGGGCTCGTTTGAGAGCCCAAAGCTAGCGAGGGGGAGGCAAAGCCGATCGTCGTCCCCCAACCTTTTTTTTGATTAGGCTCGTTTGAGAGCCTAGAGCTCCAACTTTTTTGATTGGGCTCATTTGACAGCCCAAGGCTAGCGAGGGGGGAGGCGAAGCCGATTACTATCCCCCAACTTTTTTTTGATTGGGCTCATTTGACAGCCCAAGGCTTGCGAGAGGGGAGACGAAGCGGATCACCGTCCCCTAACATTTTTTCATTGGGCTCATTTGAGAGCCCAAAGCTAGCGAGGGGGGAGGCGAAGCCGATCGCTGTCCCCCAACTTTTTTGATTGGGCTCATTTGAGAGCCCAAGGCTAGCGAGGGGGGAGGTGAAGTCAATCGCCGTCCCTTAACTTTTTTGATTGGGCTCATTTGAGAGCCCAAGGCTTGCGAGAGGGGAGGCAAAGCCGATCGCCGTCCCCCAACCTTTTTTGATTGGGCTCATTTGAGATCCCAAAGCTAGCGAGGGGGGAGGCGAAGCCTGTCGAACCCGGGATTAAAGGATCCCAGATTCTCTGTGTTTACAACACTAGTCCAGGAACAGCTAGTGTACACAGTTCACAAATATGGTAACAAATCCACATCACACATTTTATTGATAATATCAGAGTATTTATTACAAAAGGGCACTTGGCCTAAAGAAAATTACAGCGGAAAGCAAAAGATAGTAGTAGGCCAAGCGATCGCCACGCCACAGTAATCGATCATGACCTAGTCGTCCAAGTCCTCCTCGTCCACGAAGTACTCCTCCTCTGAGAATATTTCTAATAAGCAAGGATGAGCACTACTACCGTGCTCGCAAGTTACACCGGTTAAGTAACAGATTTAATGCGTGCATAAAGGATATTCCAAAGGAAGGCTTATAGGGTTTATTTTGCATAAAGCCACGTTTCTTTCAAATATTCATACTAAGTTCCAAAGTAGTTATTCTATAACTAAAATTTATTTTATAAATTCTCAAGTTTTATAGTAGGATAACCTCCATATGAAATATGGTGATGGATACCCTCCTATCACAAGGCTAACCACCCAAATTCCTAATTTGATAAACCATTTGATAACCTACATTTGTGAGGACCTCCCTGACGAGGATTAAAACCTCTATGTATTAATTTAAATACATAAAAGACCATACGTCTTCATGGTCGTAACCCCTAAGGCTAACGACCTCACTGGTCATAAGGATTCCAGAGGTTACACGATGGGTACCCTGGTCGAACTGGGCTCCGACCAGGTAGCTGCTCGAAAATGCTATGAACAGGCACCATTAACCGTATGATGAATGGAACACGTGCGAAACGTTCCATACCTTACGATGATATACAATACTCTGACGGTAAACCACCTTACGGTTAAGTGTCTCACAAATGCTTAACCGCAAGGCAGTCAGCACATTGTTAACTACCTTAAACCTCCGACCAGTTGTAGCATTTCATCAGAGACGTCTTCTCCAGGAGTAACTGCCGCCTCTTCGGGAGTTATTTAATGATGGAACGCAGAAGACGAGGGGAGAGGCACACAAACAGCAAACAACAGAAGGCAACACAGAAGCCGAAGCAGTAACATTCAATACATTCAGTGTAATTGGAGATAGTCCCTAGTCAAGTCTTGTAATCCCAGTTTATATTAATAAAGAGCAGCCCACATTCTCTTCCAGGATACTCCACGTCATTTTCCTCCTTTTATTTTCATAAGATCGGCGATTCGATCGTCGACAGCTGGCGCCGTCCATGGGGAAGAAGACGTAAGTGTCCTGAAGAAACTCTTCGCTCATACAAATCCTCACCCAAGATCTTGCAATCGCTAATGCGAATATGCCCGGGGTTTGGGATGAGGAGAATTGGTTCGACTTGGCAGACTACGCCAACCTCGATATGGAAGGATGCATTCGTGCCATGGAAGAAAATGGCAGATCATCCTCCGCTGACTCGCACGTCGCCGACGATAGCGAGATCGACCAGATGGACGAGGATGCGCCACCGTTACCGGTGGCGCAATTAGAGGAACCAGCCATTCCGATTAGTTCGGAATGTCAGGGGATCTCTTCAAGCCCGGCCTTTCCGACCGGCAAAACAGGTGAAGAAATTTCAGCACCATCACTCGAAAATCTTTATACCCTCGATGAAATCATGGCTGAAAGATATTCTCCTACGGCTTCTGGCAATTCCACGAGTCAACCGACATCTGGTAACGGTGTCGATAAAGCCTCCACTGATCATAGGCCGTGTGGGGATGATCACGCTTAGCATACGATCGGCAGTACGCCGAATCAGGCTGAGGAGACCTCAGGAGGTGCCCATTTCCGACTGTTCTCCGTCGTGGAAACTTCTGGCAGAAGCACTGATAAGCTCTCCATTAGTTACGATGGAAGCTCATCAGAAGATCGATGTTGGAGGCACGAAGTCAACGCGATCGGAGATGAAAATCAAGATGCCCTACACGGTCCTACATTCTCTACCACGTCATCACGTGTTGTTAGAGATGATCCAAGCCATCAGGCACCAACTTCCGGAGGCCACGGAACTGATCGACGTCCATCAACTAATTCGCCTGGCGTTGCCCCACCTAGAATAGTTGATAGGGCAGATCAAATCCGAGGGTCGGCGGAGGGTTCAGGTGTGCGTACACCTACGACCAGTCTGAACCCCCCGAGACCTTCGATAACTGTACAAAACTTGCGACGTGTTCAAGATATGTTAAATAATTCTGATCCTGGTTTAGCGGGAACTCCAGGTTTTGTACAGCTTGTAGGTCAAGTATCCGAAATTCTCCAACAGACCATGCAGCGCACGGAAGCATATCGGGAACAAAGGGTTTCAGGGAGTCAAACTATGACTTCATCCCAACGTTCCTCCCTCAGCAGGGGACAGCATGGTCATGTTTGGGAACAATCGATATCAAGGCCTCCTCGACGATTCCGACCAAGGAGTCACGAGGGGAGATGGTTATTTCATGAAGGCACTCCCCCATCACGTCGAGAAGAACCATCGCTTGGACCTGACGATCTTCGGCATCGTCTGAATCAAGTAGGCGGTCGAAGACATCATACCAATGTCCACGACCGGATCGGCTGCTGGAGTTCAGCGTTCCAATCTTAGGAACCGGTCTCCAACCGATTATAACTGCACCTCCTAGAGAAGGCGCCATGAATCAATCACGAGTTGTCGAGCCTTCTCTGCGGCTCCAAGGCGTATGCGTTGGCCTAACCGGTTCCGACCGGCCAATTTGGACAAGTTTAATGGAACTCAAAATCCGTTGGAATTTCTCCAAATCTATACCACCGCCATCAGAGCTGCTGGAGGCGATGAAAATATGATGGCCAATTATCTGCCCACTGTGCTTGAAGGGTCTACCCGGTCGTGGTTGTTGAACCAACCGGTCGGAATGATCTATACTTGGGAGCAACTCTGTGACCTTCTAATTGCAAATTACCAAGGTACGTACGACCGCCCTGGAAAGGAGGATGATCTCCACCGAATCCGGCAGGGCTCTGATGAGACTCTACGTCAATACATCAAGATGTTCAGCCAGGTTCGCAACTCTATACCCGAGGTCGCAGAGTCATCAGTTATTCAGGCTTTCAAAACAGGTCTGAGAAATCGACGGTTTACGGAGGACATAGCAATGAACCCCCCAAGAACAACCGTTGAGCTTTTTGACATGGCCGACAAGTATGCCACCGCTAGCGAAGCAATCGAGTGGTGCGAAGCCATTGATCGGAAAGACAAGATTCCTCAGCCCGGCCTGGACAAACCAGAGAAAAAGAACAAGAAGTCTCTCAAGAAGAAGAAGAACCGCAGGCCCGACGACAAGGAGGTCCTAGCCATTCCTGATAAATTCATGAAAGGTAAGAAGGACTACACCGGTCGGGGCAAGGCGAAAGCTCCGACCGAAGGATTCTAGAAAAAGAAGAAGTGGTGTCCACTTCACTAGCAAGCAGGGCATGATCTACGCACCTGTCGAGTCTGGCAAAAGAAACTGGAGGATTATTATGCAGGTGAAGGACCATTTCCCGCAATACAAGAACCCGGAGAAACGAGCTCCAAAAAGGACAAGGATGGCAACGAAGAGATGGAGTACTAGGATCCCCAACATACAGTCAACATGATTTTTGGAGGATCTTCTTCATACGAATCAAGCGTCATCCGAAAGCCATGGGCGGAGGTCAACTCGGTCAATCTCCGAACACTATCAAGCAATCGAAGTGGTCGGACATCACAATTTCCTTCATGAGGACGATCGCCCCATTCCTTCGACTCGACCAGGTAGGTTCCCTATTGTTGTTGAACCAACCATTAATAATTGTAGGGTTAATCGAGTCCTAGTAGATGGAGGTAGTTCTTTGAATATATTATTTTCGGGAGCTTTAGAAGAAATGCAGGTCCCCATGTCAAAGGTGAAACCAGTGAAATATGCTTTTCATGGCATAGTTCCTGGCTCCACCGCTAAGCCGATAGGGCAAGTTTCCTTACCGGTTACGTTCGGAAGGCCCGATAACTTTTGAACGGAAAAAATTTCGTTTGATGTGGTAAACTTTGAATCCGCATACAACAGGATTCTTGGTCGACCGGCATTAGCAAAGTTCTTGATAGCCACGCATTACGGTTATCAAAGTTTGAAAATGCCGGGGCCGAAGGCAGTCATCACTATTCGGGGTGATCGTAAAATGGCTTATGCATGTGACCGAAAATCCTTAGAACTGGTCGATGAACTCCCGACCAGAGAGGCTAATCCATTTGCCATGCAGGCCAAGCACTCAAGACCGAAGATGACACCCAAACCCTCCGACCAGTCAAAAGAGGTATCCCTCGACAAAGGCACTTCTCCGGACAGTGCCAAGTCACTACCTGGGCCAGAAGATGCTGGCCCACCTGCTCGCAAGGTTCTGGTTGGAGCAAGACTCGATCCTAAATAGGAAGAGTCGCTCGTCTCCTTCCTCCGAGCAAATCAGGACGTATTCGCCTGGCATGCGTCCGATATGCCCAGAGTCCCCCAAGAGGTGATCGAGCATAGGCTAGCTCTCCAGCCTGATAAGAAACCGATCAAGCAGAAGCTGCGGCGTTTTTGCGTCTGATCGGAAGGAGGCAATCCAATCAGAGATTGACAAGCTTCTCAAGGCTGGATTCATCCGTGAAGTCAACCACCCTCAGTGGCTCGCCAACCCTGTAATGGTTAGGAAGAATAATGGGAAATGGCGAATGTGTATCGACTTTACAGATCTTAATAAAACTTGTCCGAAGGACGATTTTCCTCTTCCACGCATCGATCAACTGGTAGATTCTACCTCTGGGTGCGAATTACTAAGTTTTTTAGATGCGTATTCAGGGTACCACCAGATTAGTATGTGTAAAGAGGATGAGGAGAAAACTTCCTTCATCACTCCATATGGCACTTATTGTTATATTAAGATGCCATTTGGTCTCAAAAACGCTGGTGCAACTTTTCAAAGGTTGATGCAAAAAACCTTTAGTCCACAAATAGGTCGGAATCTAGAAGCTTACGTTGACGATCTGGTCGTAAAGACCACCAACGCTAGCAATCACATCTCTGACTTACAAGAAACTTTCAAAGAACTTGAGAAGGCATAACCTCAAGTTGAATCCTAAAAGTGTGTGTTCGAGTTTCACTGAAAATTGCTTGGTTTCCTAGTCTCGGCTAGAGGTATTGAAGCAAATCCAGTAAAGATAGCAGCCATCGACCAGATGCGATCTCCGACCACGAAGAAGGAAGTCCAAAAACTAACCGGCTGTATGGCAGCGCTAAGTCGTTTCATAGCAAGGTTAGGAGAAAAAGGGTTACCTTTCTTTAAACTTCTTCGGAAACATGGGAGTTTTGAATGGACTAGAGAGGCAAGCGATGCCTTTGAAGAACTTAAAAGTACCTTACAAGTGCCCTCGGTTTTAGTCTCTCAGAGACCGGAGAAACACTTGCTAATGTACATGGCGGAACACCACAAGCAAGGAGTGGTGTACTAGTCGTGAAAGGATAACATCCAACGACCAGCTTTATTACGTGGCGAGGTCTTACATGGACCAAAGGAAAGATACCCACAGGTACAAAAGTTGCTCTATGGTCTCCTTATGTCTTCAAGGAAGCTAAGGCACTACTTTTAGGCCCACAAAGTGGTCGTACCGATTGGATATCCCCTTGGTCAAGTCCTTGGAAACAGGGAATCATTAGGACGAATAGCAAAATGGGTGGTTGAGCTAGGGGCGTTCGACCTCCATTTCATTTCACGAACAGCGATAAAGTCCCAGGCAGTAGCAGAATTCATTGTCGAATGGACAAACCCTGAACCCACCTAAGGGCCCGCGTACGAACACCATGAGGAGTAGATAATGTACTTTGACGGTTCTTTGATGTTAAAAGGGTCGGGGGCTGGAGTGATCCTGATATCCCCTACTGGCGAACACATCAAGTACGCCATCTAGTTAAATTTTCCTGCCACAAATAATATGGCAGAATATGAAGGTTTACTGGCAGGACTCCGAGCAGCTCGTTCGCTCGGGATTCGCAGATTACTAGTGAAAGGCGATTCTCAACTGGTAGCGAATCAAGTAGGGAAAGAGTATCAATGCTCAAGTACCAAGATGTCATCTTATCTGGCGGAAGTATGAAAACTCGAAAAGCACTTCTTCGGTTTTCAAATCCAACATATTCCTAGAAAGGAAAACTTTCTGGCAGACCAGTTGGCACGGATGGCCTCCATGAGGTCAACCGTCCCGCCCGAAGTTTTTCTCGAGCAACTCGATTCACCCTCGGTAGTCGAGCCTTCCGAGAACATACATGATTCTTTACAGGTCGAACAAACCATTCAAAGGAACATGGATGCTCCGTAGGTCGTTGACGGTTGGCGCTGTCACGATCAAGGTAGAGATTGGATGACATCAATCTAAAATTATCTTCAGCATGACATAATTCCGGAAGATGATGTAGAGGCTGATCGTATAGCACGAAAAGCCAAATCATACACTCTAATCGAACGTACCTTGTACAAACGAGGATCTCATGGAGTGTTGATGAGATGCATATCTCAAACGGATAGCATTAAGTTGTTGACCAAATCCATGAAGGAGTCATGGAGCACATCATTCCTCTGAGAACAACGGTCGGTAAAGCCTTGAGCAAGGATACTACTAGCCAAGCGCCTCCATGATGCAAAAGAACTTGTGACGGTCGTACAATATCGGTTTCATAGCGCACAAGTACATCGGTAAGCACAAGCCTTACAAACAATTCCTCTTTCTTGGCCTTTTGCAACCTGGGGACTGGACATTCTGGGATCTTTCCCAAGAACACCCGGGGGCTTCGAATTCCATTTCGTCATGATTGACACGTTTACAAAATGGATCGAGGCCGAGCCGGTTGTTAAAATAACAACTGAGGCCGCTAAGAGATTCCTAATGAAAAATGTGATCACACGATTTGGTGTACCTAGTCGTATAATCACGGATAATGGCGCCAATTCTCTAGCAATCAATTTCAAGAATTCTGCGATGAACTTGGTGTAAAGTTCATTTTGCTACATTGCTCATCCACGAGCAGCGGAGCGATTAAGCGAGCCAATGGTATCATTATGCAAGGGATCAAACGCCGAGTATTCGACCGATTAATCAAGCGGTCGAGCTTGGGTTCAAGAACTCCGTCGTATTATGGGCGTTTGAACCATTTACGATCGTGCGACCGGTGAAACACCGTTCTTTTTGGTTTACGGGGCTGAAGCTATGCTTCCTCCAGAACTCAAAATTGGCTCTGCTCGAATTGATCGCTTTAACGAAAACGATCAGAATGAACAAAGACTCGACGATGTCGATTTCCTTGAAGAACGACAAAACCAAGCCCTTGTACGATCAACAGTCTACCAACAAGCCATGCGAAGGTACCATAGTCGTAAGGTGCAACCTCGCAGCCTTGCTGTAGGTGATCTAGTTCTCAGAAAAATTCAGAGCCAGGCAAATCGCAATAAACTTTCCCCAAGTGGGAAGGTCCTTACACTGTGATCGAAGTTACCCGACCAGGTTCCGTACGACTGGCTATGTCTGACGGGCAAATTTTGTCAAATTCTTGGAACATTGATCAATTGCGTAAGTTCTATGTTTAATTATTATTTACTTTCTTTTATTTCTTTCAATTTCAATAAATTCATTTATTCATTAAATAATAAGTAACCTTGCTTATATATATATACCTATAGGCTGGTCGTTCATGATTGTTAATTTCAACTGGTCAGAGAAGACAATTTTCTCTCCGATATCCTTTCAACGGATCTCTATTACTCTATGGCAACGACTTCTAAGTCATACGCCGTATTTATCCTAGTCGTGAGCATTTTTTTCCACGCGTGACAAAAACTCTTTTCTTAAGGGAATACCTGAGTAATCAAAGCATCGTACACATAACTTTTCATACTGAACGATATGCCTAAGATTATGAAGGTTATATTTCATTATTTCAAGATTCTGCTCTGCTCTTGTCTGGCTACTAGTCGGGACACGGAAAGCCTCCTAGTCGAAGTCTCTCCTTTTTCGCACGTGGTCCTGCCCACTGGAAGGAGCTTCCTAGCGACGGTTCTTTTCTTACGATCCTCGCTACCAGTCGGATAGAGAGTTTGAACATGTTTTGCGAAATATGATATATGATTTCAGATCTAACGCATTCCTTCCGACCAGACTTTAGGACTATAGATATAAACAAAGTTCACTTATAATTTGTTGTATTCATTTTTGAATTTCTCCTTATGTCAAATAACAAGATCTTTTATCCGACCATTTATAACTTTTGCTTGGTATTTTGATCATGACAAACAAAGATCTATAACTAGACGAAGTCATAAGCTGGTTCTGACCACAATGATTTCCTAGTAGTACTACGATCAGTTTTGACTTCATATCGGCACATACCTTCAAAATGATGGTTTCGACTTTCATTCTCTTTCTTGGCTACCTGCTTGTATAGTAAAGTTCTCCTACTATAAAGCAGTCGGGAGCTAGGAGGTGTGTGAGAATTTTTTTAAAAAGAGAGTCAAACAGGATAAAACAAAGGCATTGTTATTGACATAAAAGGTAAGTTTTACACATATTCAATATTTTTACACTTTTTGCAGGAGTCTACTCTAGAAATATTCCCAGACTAATTACTGCTTGATGGGGATCCGACCTCCATCTCCTTTACTACTTTATCTCCGAGTGGCTTGAGTTCTTCCATGAACTTGGTTGCCTCCTCAAGTGGGCAGTTGAAGTCATCTTCAACAACTTGGAAATCAATGGAGGGGTCGGAAGCTTTCAGTTTTGCCAAAGCAAAACTAACTCCACTAGCAACGCCTGTTTTCAAGGCCTGGGCATAGTTCTTCCGAGTAGTCTTGAGCAGAGTATTAAGATCCTCTAGAAGTTGACCAAAGTAGTTCATTTTCTCTACTGGATCTCTTAGGGTAGGCAGGCTTGATCCTAACCCCATTTCAAAGATCATCTTATTCAAAAATACAGTCCTTTCATCTAGACTTTGAACAAGAGCTGCCTCCTTATCTTGCTCAAATTTCAGAGTCTTTTTTACTCTGTCCAAAACTTGTTTTTGCTCTGCAAGAGTAAAATAGGTGATAAGCACAAAAATAATTGGAGGAAGATAATAAGTCAAGTTTACGACCTATTACCTTCAATTTTCTTGTTAAGATCTTCCTTGCTGGTCGTAGCCTCAGTGATCGACCGGTCCTTAGCTTTGATTTCTTCTTCAAGCAGAGCTGTCTTGGCTTTCTCAGCCAGGATCTCTTCTTTTTATTTTCTCCAAATCTATCAAACACGATAAGGAAGAATAATTAGGAAAGGGCGAAGCATTGAAGAAAGAAAAAGGCTAAGGGGAAAGTTTTTACTTTCTAATTCGGAGTGTTTTTGCTCCAAGTCTTTAATCCGCTGGGTCAGTCCTCCGACCACGGCAAAATTCTCGACCATATGCTGTTCAAATGGCATTTTCCTCTTTAAAAATTCTCTATAAAAGACTTTTTGGGAGAGATTATGAAACTAGTCGTAGATACTTACCCGGATCGCCAAATCATTATATCCGCAAAAAATAGAATCAGGATGCATTTTGATTTGATGATCCGATATCTTTCCCCATACCTCGTCAAGCTCCTTATCCTCGATGAATCGGGGGCGACAAGGGAACTTGTCAGGTTGAGGAGAATTACCAACAATGGTCGGAACTTCTTGAGGGCCTTTAGGGGCATCTATCTCTGCGGAAGGAGTTAAAACCACAAATGGTTCCAACTCAGCTGTTGGCCTTGACGCCTGCTCGGGGGCTTTTCCGACCACCCTTTCCTCAGGAACTTTATCCTGGGAAGTGGTCTGCTCATGGACCTCTTCAAGTACCGGGTCCTTAGAAGGAATCTGGTCGGAAACGACCGGAACGCCAGAGGATCTATACCAAGCAAAGAAGGGAAGTTAAAAAAAAGAAGGGGTATCAAATCATCAAGGAATTATTAAAGGTATGCGCTTATACGACCACTTTCATTTGAGCGTACCTAGTTAATTTCCGGGATTTGACTTTGAAACGCGGAAGAGTAAAATCTGTACCGTCGCCTTTCCTTTTCTTTTCTTCTGACCTTGCCGGTTCCGAACCGGCAGGATTGGCCAAGTCTGTTGCATTATCCAACAAAATGTCGGAAGCGATGTCTTCGATCAGCTCATCAAGAGTCACGTCTTTGATCATCTGGTCGGGCGGAGTGGTTTCACCAGCCTCCATACCAGTTGTTCCAGTAACAACTGTCCGGTCGTCAACGACCGGTCTGGGGTTAGCAACCTCCGTAGTCGCGCACCGGTGGCCTTCAGCCTTCTCTACCTAAACCAACAAATGAATTTGGTGAGGTGATGAAATCTTTTATCTAAACTACATATATATATATTCTTATAAAATGTTCTGTTACCTCGGGAGATTCATCCTCTTCCATTGCATCTGGGCACGAATCGGTTGGAACAACGGTGGGATGTTTAGCCTCACCGGTTTGTGTGATTCAGAAACTTGACCAACTACTAAAAGCGAGCATGATCAAAAATCTGATCGGAGAATATATATATATATATATATATATATATATATATATATATATGCATGATAAAAGAGATTTTTACCTTAAGCCTTGTTGCTCTCTCTCTTGGCAGGGCTATGGCCAAGATCTCGGGGAATCCAAATTTTCTCCAGTTCCCTGCAGAGATCGGCTGATCCTTTCTCTAATTTCCTCAGGGGAAAGAGCTTCAAAAGAAGAGAGAAAATAAGACATGAACATGTTTTAAGGTAGTACATTAATCAAATGAAAATACTGGTCGGAGTTATCTCAAAGACTTACCACCTCCTGAGATAGCTTCATTATGACCAATGGACCAAATCAGGGTGTGAGTCCGAAGCTTTAGTGGGCTAATTTGGCGCTTAGTGAAATCCCTCACCACGTGCCAAGAGGTCAAGCCCTTGACTCGCAGGTCGTAGATGGCATCCACCCATCGCCCGACCACTCCTGTCTTCTCCACGGTCTTTCTCCATTTGGGATTTTCAATTGCTCTCATCCCGGCGAAGTAAAGGCCATCATCCCTCGTAACCATCATATAGAACCAGTTCTTCTTCCATGACGACCACGAGGACTTCGAGTACATATGGATGTACTCATTGGCCTTCCTGTCAGGAAGACGCAATGTACATTCCCCAGGAGTGTGACGACCCACCCCGTGATGTACCGCAAGAGGTCCGGGAAGACCATTTTTTTTTGCGCTGCGAAGTCACCACGGAAAGATGTGGTAGCACCGCATGGAGCCTTACCGAGGAGGTCTGCCAGGATCTCCCAGGAGGTCTTGCGGACCTCCTGGAGGTCTTAGTCCACCATTGACCTCCCAGGAGGTCTTGAAGACCTCCTGGAGGTCGTGGCCGCCACCCGCTCGGTAGCACCTCCAGGCACATCACTAAGAGAGGTCCCGGGACCTCCCAAAGCAAAGTCCCAAGGACCTCTGGTGGTCCCGCCTGTGCATCTGAGCTAGTCCCGGACAACAGAGCTAGCCCGCACAAGAACACAAGCCAATACCACAACCACGAGGTCAAACAAAGATGAAGCGAGTAAATTAAACTTTATATAATAGGACCTTATGGCCAAGCTTGTTAACAAGAGGTCTCGCCATCGAGGGCTTACAACACCAACGAGGACTTACAACTAGCAACAAGGAGCTTCTAGGGCTCAAACACGAGAACACGCAAAAGCCATCCAACAAGCACCACAGTCGTCGGGTGGAGGGCGTCCTAAGCGACTTAGTCGTCGAAGAACTCCTCCTCGAAGAGGTCTCTGACCGCCTCACACTTGATCATCCTCAAAATCTGCTTTGACACGGGGCTTAAGCCATGAGTACTTGGAATGTACTCAAGAAGTCACAGAGAGCAAAGATGCAATAATATTCATGCAAGGACATACCAATGGAGAGTCAGTATGGTTAGTTTATGCATAAAGCCAAATTTGAACAATAAAAATAGTAATAGATTGAAAAGCAAACAAGGTAAAACCATAGTACATAATACTTTTGATGTTTAAAAAGGTGGGGTGAGCACCAACTCACAGCCACAACCAAAATGAAGGAGTTCTCGGTCACACCCGTGACTGTCCTTACCCAAAACCCACTCGAGCACCCACTCCAGAGGTCCAAACCAACCCCCGGACCACAACCCGAGCCAACCTTGACCCCTCTGAGCCGGCCAAGGTCTCTTGAGGCAAAGCCAAGGCATCTCGCGAAGTGTCGATGGCACAAGCTTTGAAACAGCTACCCCTTGCACCATTTCACCGAGCATGTCCATGACCAAGGACTTGGCTATTGAATAGATCTTTACACTCTGCAGAGGTGTACAACTTTACCCACAATCCACGATCTCTCTAGCGGGGCGGGTTCCACCATCCTTGCTCACTTCCTAAGGTGAGCGGTCTAGAGAGCCTTGCAAGGCCTTTACAAAGCTTTGAATCGACTCGGGCTGCCCGCTAAGGTTTCATAATCCCTCCTGTGGTCTAGAAGTCCGCAGGTTATGGGTGCCCTCTTGCGCCAACGAATCACACGCTCAACCACAACAGCCCCAAGCCAATCCATTGCTAATTATTCAGCCAGACCATTCCCATAAAATGATCTTGTGGTTGCCTTTGTTTGGCCAGCTTCAATGAGACACAAAGTGAAGTCCTTAATCGTGCTAAGGCAAGACTTCCACAAACCCAGTGTGCATAGCACCCACTACTCACTCCCTACTTTCTTGCCTCAAAAACCATTTGTATTAACCCATGCCAAAAGACCACCCAGTCTTGGCACAACAATTTTAACCAAGTGATCTCACACCACAGTCAACACAATTAGGCGTCCCGCCATAGTTTGCTCAACAATAACACCACCACACATTTCATATTTATTAGTCAAGATTATTAGAGATGAAGCATGATACGTTCAACCACGTATTCTAAGCAAGGCTATAAAGACCTCGGTCCCCATGTTGGCAAATAACAAAGAAACACCAACTAAATATCCACCCTAAGGCTCACAAGGTGAACATGACAACATGATGGAGACAAGGTATGAAGGAGGCATAACAGCAAGTAGGCAAGTAACTACAGCCCAAACCATTTTCATATAAACATAGCCATGCATGATAAAGTAAAACCGAAATACATTTACGAAACTTGGTTCAAGATGATCAAAAGGGGGTATGTGGCTTGCCTTGGTCAAGCAGCGGAGAGCCTTCAGTAGAGAGAGCTGGGTCCAAGATCTCCTCAATCTCGTGATCTACACGTTCGCAAGAAAACCAATTAAGCAAAACCACACTAAGCCAAGGAACTTCAAAAGAACCAGAAAGAACTCAAACCAACTCAGCCAAAAAGGAAACCAAGAGGCTTAACACAAATTTCAAAGATCTCTGAGGAAGGTCTTGCGCAAGGAAGGACCGAAAGTGAGGTAGGGAAGGAAGAAATGAGCAACAGGTTACAAAGGTGGCCCGCCTGAACTTTATATAGCCGAGTTGGTAGTGTGCACCACAAGGAAAAACTTCGGTGGCGTGCGGGCAATCGGGACAACTAGGGCGGGGCTTGCCCTAAAAGAATTGAAATAAAAGTACCTCGGATGTGATTGCATTTAATGTGACTCGACACCTATTAAATCGCCTGAGTTCGAGGCAAGAGCAATAATTACAAGGTGAAGAGGGCAAGTGGGGCCACCAAAAGGGTGCACCACAAGTCAAAGAGGTGGCCCCACCGCAAGGGTCATCCCCGCCAAAGACCACTGTGAGGTCTGGGCAAGAGGTCCAAGACACTTTCGGAGGGAGCTCTGGACAAGACATCCTCAAAGCTCAAAACGAAGAGGTCCTAACGCCCAGACCTGCACAAGGGAGGTCTAAAGGTAAAGATTTCAAGGGGAGGACCTCAACGGTCCAGATCAAAGGGTGCAGGGGAGGTCCTGACGAGCAGAATATCTGATTTAGGAGGTGGTCCTTACAAAGACCAAAGAAAGCTGGGAGGTGGTCTTTGCAAAACAACCAGGAGGAGGTCCTGGAAACAAAGGCAAACGCGCATCAAAGCGGAACTGTTCGATTGGAATCGGGCGGTCCAGAAAGGAAAGGAACGTTCGGACCAAGCGAACAGACCAACGAGACTAGGCCGTCTAATTAAAATCGGACGGCAAGGAGGAAAGGGACGTTAGGACCAAGCTAACGTGCCCTTAGGATCGGGCCATCCAACCCACATTGGATGGTCCTAAGGTTAAGAAGGCAAGGCCTCAAGCGATCTGACCGCGAGAGTCAAAGATGGGTCCAAGCGCTAAGGAGGTCTTGGACCTAAGGAGGTCGGAACCTTTGGATCCAACTAAGGAGGACACAGACGGCTAAGATCTCAACAAGGGAGGTCTGAGCGGCTAGATCTCAACAAGGGAGGTCTGGCGGCTAGATCTCAACAAAGGGAGGTCTGAGCGGCTAGATCTCAACAAGGGAGGTCTGAGCGGCTAGATCTCAACAAGGGAGGTCTGAGCTAGATCTCAACAAGGGAGGTCTGAGCGGCTAGATCTCAACAAGGGGAGGTCTGAGCGCTAGATCTCAACAAGGGGAGGTCTGAACGGCTAGATCTCAACAAGGGGAGGTCTGAGCGGCTAGATCTCAACAAGGGGAGGTCTGAGCGGCTAGATCTCAACAAGGGGAGGTAAGAGAGAGGTCTGGATCTCAAAGAGATTCAGCCCAACAAAGGAAGTTAAGAGAGAAGAGACAAACCCAGGGACACACAGAGAGGCTCAAACAGCAAGGAACACCAACAAAGAACTTAGTTAAGGTTTAATTAATTCCAATTGAACTCTCCAGATTTCAAAACGTCAGGTTAAGCTTTGGATTCTCAATAAAGCCAAATGGTTACTTTTATTTTGAAAACCAGGCAAGAAACTTAAGAGAAACGGGACGTTGCAAGTAGTATCTGTGGTTTTCCCCATTACCATTCGATAGAAATACCTGAAGAGTCTCAAACTCGGAGGCAATCCCAGGTATGCTTCACACAAATATGTGAAGATGCTGATGTTGGCGATGGAATTTGGAGCCAAATTCACCAATTCCACCCAGAGAATTCAAGAACACGGAGAAGGAATTTGTGTCTGGCAATCTCAAATTTCACATTCGATGTAGGCGAGGAAAACAGAATTTCCTCATCTTCGCGACTTGGGAAATGCTCTCCAAATGCCGATCTCCATCTGATCAAATTCTTGTCTGGAAGCATCCCAATCTTCTCCAAAGCTTCAAGCTTTTTCTTGCTCAAATCCGACGGCAACCACTTTGTGATTTGCTCTGACATGATGAAAATCCTTAAGGATGAGTAGAACTCGCAGGAGATTTTTGTGGTCGGAAGAACAAGAAAAGAAGGACGAAGATTTTTTTTTGTCTGGGTAAAAGAGATCAGAAAGGGGGATCTAGAAGCATAAAGAATCCAAAAGGTCTAGCGATGGGGATTTTATAGCCTCGGGTCTTTCAATTTACAATCGGAGGTTATCCATAAAAGTCTGAACGGCAAAAAGCTTCTTTTTCGCCCAACGGATAGAGAAACTCTTCAGCTCCCAAGGCAAGTTCTCAACTTTAAAATGAACACAAACCACCTCGGATGTCACGACATTAAATGGTGGTCTGCTCGATACGAATTCATCGGGAGAAGGCGTTCACACGACCTATTTATTTAAAGTTCGGGGGCTAGCTGACAAGGATTAAAACCTCTATGTATTAATTTAAATACATAAAAGACCATACGTCTTCATGGTCGTAACCCCTAAGGCTAACGACCTCACTGGTCGTAAGGATTCCAGAGGTTACACGATGGGTACCACAGTCGGATCGGGCTCACCGTAGTCTACTTCGAAAATGCTAGGAACAGGCACCATTAACTGTATGATGAATGGAACACGTGAGAAACGTTCCATACCTTACGATGATATACAAGACTCTGACGGTAAACCACCTTACGGTTAAGTGTCTCACAAATGCTTAACCGCAAGGCAGTTAGCACATTGTTAACTACCTTAAACCTCCGACCAGTTGTAGCATTTCATCAGGGACGTCTTCTCCAGGAGTAATTGCCGCCTCTTCGGGAGTTATTTAATGATGGAACGCAGAAGACGAGGGGAGAGGCACACACAACAGCAAACAACAGAAGGCAACACAGAAGCCGAAGCAGTAGCATTCAATACATTCAGTGTAATTGGAGATAGTCCCTAGTCAAGTCTTGTAATCCCAGTTCATATTAATAAAAAGCAGCCCCCATTCTCTTCCAGGATACTCCACGTCATTTTTCTCCTTTTATTTTCATAAGATCGGCGATTCGATCGTCGACACTCCCCTTGTTCTCTGCGGGAAAAAGGTTGTAACTTTTAACTCCGATGTCGGAATTGAGTGATCTTAAACTCTATGGAAAGATTATTCAGAGGGCTACACAACCCACCTACTTGATTGATCTCAAACACATTTGATCAAATCAAAAAGCACAACTCCAAAGAGCCAATACCATGGTCTAAGTCCAAGGAAATAACAATGAGCAATCTTAGACCATGCCAAGGAAAAATGCATGAATCCCAATAATTTACAAAACACATTTGCAAACTTAGATGATGCCACAAGGAGTTGGTACATGGACTTCAACCATTTGTAAAACACATTTGCAAAGTATAGTCACATGCTACAAGGATTAAATGCATGAGCCTTAGCTATTTGCAAAACATATCCGTAAATAATAGCATCATGCCACAGAGAGCTAAAGCAAGCGAGATTGAGCTATCAACACATGATAAGACTCAAGCTACTAGATAAGACCCCTCTTAATAGTACAGCAATCCTATACTAGCCAAGGTAGTCAGAGTCGAGATCCTAAGTTGGGTCGATTTGCATCCGATAGGATCGAATCATAGTATCGAATCGTAGAATCAGCGATTCTACGGAATTGTAAAAATACACATATTTAACATCTATACTATAAGTTTGTATGATTCTTATATGGTTTACCACTTACTTATAACCGAAAAAGGGACAAAGCACTTTTTATCGCGCAACAGAAAAGCATAATGGTACTGGCATGATGGGTGATATAGTTCTGAACTACAGGAGAACAGCCAATGACCATGACTAGTTTACTACAATTACATGAGAAATGTTCACAACTTTTGTAAATCAATATCTAATTGCAACGCTTGTATGTTCCTTAAAAGCAGCTAGACATACTCCAGGAATAAAAATAGCTTATCATTATCAAGCTCAAGATTGCTCTTGTCATAATATAGATATTTGTACTAGCTTTACCGCACTGATATAATATTTTGCATGCTCCTTGTTTATTTATAGTTTCATTCTCAGAAATTAATATCAACAAATTTTGCTCTAAAATAAAATATCAGCAAAGCCTAGCCTTTAAAAAATTACAAAAAAAAAATTGTCCTAAGTCTCTAACGACTCTACCACGATTCTACTTTGCGATTCTACACAATTCTACTATTTGGATCGCGACTCTACCATGATTCTACCTGATTCCGATTCACAGTGCGATCTAGATTGACAGGCTGTCGTGGGTTCATAGAATCGTAAAACTCTACTAGTAGGATCGCGATTTTAACTACGTTACTAGCAATCCGATCTTCCAAACAAACACCAAGACCGGTAAAAGACTAGGAATACATCCTTAGCCCTAGCTAATCATACTTTTGCCTTAAGTATCTTTTTGAAGCTTGATGACGCACATCTTCACTTCAAATCCAGATCATCGTCTTGATATGCATCAACCCAAGATGCATCCTTTACTTGACCTCCATCAATACATGATGGGTCTTCTCTTGACTTGATGATCAACTCATCATTATCTCTTCTTCGAGATCTTGATATGCATCAACACATGATGCATCCTCTTCTTGAATCTTGACTTGATGATGATCAACTCATGATGTCATCCAAAGTCTCCATTACAATGGAACATAACCTATTCATCCAACCCATAGAAAATGTTAGTCACACAATGTGATTATCATTAATTACCAAAATATAGCTGTTACTGCTAGGTGCGGTACTACCGCCAACTAGAAACCAGTACTACAGCACAGCGGTCATACTGCTCGGCTAGATCGGTATTACCGATTTCCAAAGGATCAAAATCACAAGAAAAACACCCTCTCTGGAAATATCGTACCGTCATGTAAAACTCGGCATTACCGACTTACGGTAATACCGCTCAAAAACTGTGATCATACCGAATTCAGGTTTCAAGAAAAACTCCCAAAAACATCCTTTCTGTTAAAGACATACCGCCAACTAGATTTCGGTACTACCGACTTACGGTAATACCGCTCATCAAATGCAGTCATACTGATTTTGGGATTTCAAGAAAACTTCCAAAAACATTCACTCTAGAAAACACATACCGCCATATAGATTTCGATATTATCGGCTTGTGGTAATACCGCGGATCACTTGCGGTCATACCGATTTTTCTGAAAAGGTTTCTAGAAGCGCAAACAAATGAAGTGCATAACAAAAATGACACAAAATAAATTTCAAGCCACTAGCCATGATTCCTCTATTGTCTTTGCATTACCATTTCCATGTTGCCATCCATAATCCGGGACTAAGCCTTTAAACATCTTAGCACACACGTTAGTCCCTTAACACACTGCAAATAATTAGATATAAAGCAATATGAGTATATATGAACTACACAAGTTTTATATACTCAAAGGATATGTTTCAAAGTAGAGATCCTCAATATAAGTGGATAAAGAATATAGATCAATACTAATGAAACCACAAAACATAGAGTGAACTTCCCCTAAATGTGTGCATACACGAATGTGTAATAAAAACATATGCACATATTCAAGTTAAACATTTAGTGGAGTTCAACCTATATTTTGGATGTGAGGAATGCAACAAGATAAAACAATATGATCTTGACAAGGATATAATAATCCTCA
This sequence comes from Phyllostachys edulis, assembly GCA_036346405.1. Classification (NCBI taxonomy): domain Eukaryota; kingdom Viridiplantae; phylum Streptophyta; class Magnoliopsida; order Poales; family Poaceae; genus Phyllostachys; species Phyllostachys edulis. The sequence goes on from CM070553.1 coordinate 76,628,851, forward strand.
TTTAATTATTTATCTGTAATTCACATTATGGATAATAATGACGTCATATGATCCTTGAGCATACCCCTTAATATTCATAAGAGAGAAGCTGGAAGTCATAAGTTCTTCTACGACCACCCTATAGTCGTAGGTCATCCTACGACTACCCTATAGTCGTAAGTCATTATACGACTATTTCATGATCGTAAGTTCTACTACGATCAATCTGTGGTCATAAGATCTTCTACGACCACTGCCTGGTCGTAAGCTCTTCTACGACCAGTCCCTAGTCGATAAGGTTTACAGACATGTGAGCCTAGTCGACCAGGGAATCTTTCGCACCATATTTAAGGATACGGGGCAGTAAACTACGTTGTTATTCTCTGGAATAATGGCACGATTTAAACTCCCTGTTATGGTGATAACTATCTGCCAACGTGGGAATGTTATTACTCCCACAATAACCTCCAGTAACGGCTCCACGATCCGGAACATTAAGGTAGCCTTTGGACTGGAGATGCAACGGTACACCTTGATGACTGTATAAAAGGTGGAATCATCAAGACAATCGGGGAGATCGGAGGAGCATTAGAAGCACAATACTCTAGTCTTTGGCTCTATCTTGTAATCTAGCATACTCAATACATACACACAGGAGTAGGGTTATTATTCTCCCAAGAGAAGGCCCGAACCTGTATAAAAATCCCTGTGTCTCCATCTCTGTGTGATTTTGAGCCTAGAGGAACCCCCGAATAAAACAATCTTTACGTAAGTTCGGTTCTAAAACACTGATAGATGTCTAATGCATACCTCTATGATTTTCACCTTTTCATACAAATGAGACTAAATAATATTATAGTCAACAAACATGTTAGTCTCACATATAGATTTGTCATTAATCACCAAAATACTCCATTAACTCATAATGACGGGTCTAGATTCTTCAGTCGGCCCATGTGTGGGCACCCCATCCAAACCTTAGCAAGGTCTCTATAATATAAATAGGGGTGCTAGTCATTGTAAAATGCTGATCGCTTGATGAAGGAATAAAGAAGAGGAATACCCCCTACACATTTGTCTCTCTGTGTGTTCAATCTACTATTGTTCTTGTATTGTTTGATGTGATTCTACGTTTGTCTATGAGATGATCGTTCGGACTGGACTCGCCAGTGACGGTTCTTCAACACGTTATCAGCATGATCGACTCTGGCCTACCTCTAGGCCTACTCTACTCGGATCGAAAGGTAACCGTCGATGCACGACGCTCGTAGATCGAATCGCTTTCTAGATCGCTTTCAATTTCGCAAATTTGGCTTTCTAGATTTTATCCTACGGTGCAAATCCGCTCTAATGTACCGCGAGCTGACTTGAAGTCGCCGGCACAATGCCGATCAGTAGGTTGTGTGAAATAGTAGATGTCGATTGCACTATGGATTGTAGATTACAAATCTGCTCTAATCTACAGCGAGCCGACTTGAAGTCGTCGGCCAAGTCGATCGGCGGGTTGCATGAAAGAGTAGATGACGATTGCATTGTAGTTTGTACATCGCATGAAAAGTAGGAGGAAAACAACACGTGCACAGCGTCTGCTGCCCCCACTCGGTAGCACCACCGTGCCGGCCCGAAGCCGCGCCGGCTAGAATCGCAACACCGCCACGGTGCCCGATGTAGTAGCACCGGCTCCCGGCTGCCCGCCGTGCTTCCACGCTGCATGACGGCTGTAACATCCCAATTTTTCTAAGTCTTTTTGAAGTTTTCAAAATAAAAAGAACCATTTGGTTTTGATGAGAGTTCAAAAGCTTAACTTGAGATTTTGGAATTAAGGTGTTTAAAATGACTAAATCAAACTTCAACTAAATAAAAGTTTGGATTGTTTTGACTTGTTGGAGTTCTCTGGTGTTGTTTCCCTTTTCACTGTTCATTCCGTGTTCTTCTCGGCCCGGCTCTTTCTTCTGCAAACCACCTTTCGTTTGGATCCGAGGGTCCAGACCTCCCTTCGTTTGGATCCGAGGGTCCAGATCTCCCTTCGTTTGGATCCGAGAGTCTAGACCTCCCTTTCCCTTGGACCTCCCTTTCCTTTAGACCTCCTTTCGTTTGGATCTAAGAGCCCAGACCTCCCTTTCCCTTGGATCTCCCTTTCCTTTAGACCTCCCTGGGTGGTCTTGTCAACCACCCCTTGGGTCAAGACCACCCCTTGGGTCACGACCTCTCCTTTGGTCATGACCTCCCCTTGGTCATGTGACACCCTTGTGGTCATGACCTCCCCTTTGGCTACGACCTCCCCTTGGTCACGTGACACCCTTGTGGTCGCGAGCTCCCTTTTGGTCATGACCTCCCCTTGGTCACGTGACACCCTTGTGGTCACGACCTCCCCTTTCGTCATGACCTCCCCTTGGTCACGTGACACCCTTGTGGTCATGACCTCCCCTTTGGTCACGACCTCTCCTTTGTTTTGACCACCCTTCCGAGTGTTGACTGGCCCCTCCTGTCAGTCCTACTCACCTTCTCCTTCTTCTTGTCATGTCACTGCTGATGCATTTGTCCTAGTGCATTTAATGATGTTGTGTCGCATTAAATGCCGTCACATTTGTAGCACCTGCTCCCCCTCTTGTCTCCTCCCCTACCTGCTCCCATCTTCTCCTTCACCTACCCAGCTGTGCCTTGTCCTGTCGCACCTACCTTTGATCGGGTGCACCTCTGAGTCCTCTAGTGACTCTCCCCTGTCTATAAAAGCCTAAGCAGCCCCCTTTCATCACCTTTATCCAAACCCAATTCTCTTGCTCTTGCCAGTTCTTCCGTGCCTCAAGCCTCGTTGCCAAGAGTCTGTTGAAGCTTGCGCCATCTTCAACCACCTCATCGCCAAGGAGTTCTCCGAAGTGCCGCGCCGTCTTTGCTGCCGTCGTCATCCTCCTCCAGTCTCCTCTGGCCTCTCTTTCTCTCTCTCTCTCTCTCTCTCTCCCCCCCCTCTCTCTCTGTGTGCTGGTGAGTTTCTTCGTGTCCTGTTCTTATCCCTTGTTCCTGCGACTACGTTGCGTAGTCGTATTTATTCCTACGACTACGTTGTGTAGTCGTATTTCCTCTTGCATCCTTCTTATGACTACGTTGCATAGTCGTATCCTGTTGTAGTCCTCATACGACCACGTTGAGTAGTCATACTGTCCTCAGGACCTCCTCCTGTTCTTTGCTGCAGTTTTAGTTTGGTTTGTTTGGAGTTCGTTTGGATTTTATTTGGTCTTTGTTTGAGTTGTTTCGTTCTCTCGTGTAGATTTTGACGACTCCAGAGAGCCCGAGTACTTTGAAGAGGAAGACCCTCAAGCTTTCAAGCAAGGCAAGTTACACCCTTGATCATATTGATCCCAGTATCTCGAATTATTTAAGTTCTGTTTCAAATTTTTACTGCATGCTTATTTGAATACCAGTAATTTAAATCCCTGTTTTAACTTCCTAGTTATTCCTAATTCCTTTGTACAACTGAACTTGATTATTGATCCGATCACCCCTTGTCATCGTAGTAAAGAGCTAGTTGGTACATTAGTATGAACTAGCATGTCGTAAAACTCTGTGCTTAGTCAAGCTTAGACCAAAAATCTTGATTTGGGAGTTTTATTGCCAAAAGACCAATGTTGTCTAAATATTTTAACCATGACATTAGGTTATCGTGGAAGTTTTGAAAATGTTTTTCAAAAGCAAAGAAAAGGAAAACTAGTTTGGACTTGGGCGAACTGGTTGTTTGGATGGGTGCATGTTCATGCACGGGATCGAGTCATTTCTATGATCGAGGCCCAAGGTTCTGTGGAAGTCACCTAAGTCAGTTAAGGACCAGTCTTCGAGTGTATTTTGCTATGCCTTACCGTGCAACCACATGTTCTGTGTGAGCAGAACCTGGCTAACTAATTTGCAATGTTCCACTGTGATCGTTCCATCCAGATGTGTGAGTGTCTTTATGACCTACTTTTATTCATTCCTACCTGGCACAAGAGGGGGCTAGGAACTCGGCGGGTTTCTATCCATCGGGGGCAAAACCTTAGCGAGGGGGGACTGCGGTGGAATGACGCATTGTAAAGGCCTTGTCACGTGCTCTAAACCATTTACCTACGGTAGTGAGTGGTGGTATCGACGGATGTCAAACAAACTAGAGAAGTCGTGTCTTGTGAGTAAAGCTGCACACTTCTGCAGAGTGTAAAACTATTCGAATAGCTATGTCTACGGTCATGGACATGCTGTCAAAGCTACTCCTAGTTAGATTTTGGTTTTGTTTTAAAAAAACTTTCAAAATGGTTTTGGATGTCTATCCAATGGGTTCGGGCAGGGAGCCTTGTGATAGGAGGGTATCCTTCACCACTTGTTGATGAATATTATCCAACTATAAAACTGTTTTAGAAAAATGAATTTTAATTATTGTATAACTGCTTTGGAACTTAGTACATGTATTTGGAAAGAAACATGACTTTATGCAAAGACAACCCTATAAGACCTCCTTTGAGATATCCTTGTATGCATGCATTTAATCTGTTACTTGACAGGTGTGACTTGCAATCACGGTTGTTGTGCTCACTCTTGCTTGATTCTGTTGAGCAGGAGAGGACGTCTTTGAGGAGCCCGAAGACTAGGACGTCTAGGCTGCACCCTCCAGGTGACTGCCTGTGGCGAGTCGTGTGGTCTACTGCTTGCCTTCCACTGTGTTTTCCTTTTGCTGGCTCTTAAGCCAACCTTGTAATCAACTCTGTGGATATTTTAATAAAGTTGCGTTGATGGTTTTGCTATCCACTTTTGTTCACTGTGTGAGCTAGCTGTCGGTCCTTGGGACTAGCTCGGTTGTGCATAGAGGGTTCGGGACCTCCCGGGTTCGACCGTGTGGTCGTGCCTTTGTTTGATTCTGGGTCTGGTCGTGACTTGGGGACCTCCCTGAGGTCCGGCCCATCACAGGACCTCCCTTCGGGGTGCTTCTGGGACTGGCCGCGACCTCTCTGAGGTCTGGGTCGTGACAAGAAGTGGTATTAGAGCCATCTCGACTGTAGGTCGTAACCTAGTAGAACGGATTTCAAAATTTATTATATATAACAAGAAAAATAATTTGTTCTGTCCTCATCTGGGTCATCTTTCTATCCTTACCTCCTTCTTGGTATTCCTCCTTACCTTATTCTTCCTTACCTTATTCTCTCCTCACCATTTTACAATGTCAAATGGATCCTCTTTCCCTTGAATTTTCTATAGGTGGTCTCTCGTTTAGCTCCCCTGGTGTTGAAGACCTCCGAAGACCACTAGCGTTGAGTAGAACGTGTATAGTTATTAAAGTTTTTGGAAGCCTTTTTGTGTGGTTGCTTTGCTTTGGTGGGTTGTTTCGCCCTGTCCCCCTTAGTTTCTCCCTTCTCCCCTCAGTCTGTGGAGCTCGAGAAGATGGTGACAACTCGCAACGGCAGTGGCAGTGCCGGCAGTCAGAACAGGGAGAATGTGCAACAGAACCCAATTCTCCCACCACCACCTCCTCCAGCTGAAGGACCTGACTGGAATCAGATGATGGCCAACTAAGCTCAGTTGATCAACTTGCTCGCTCAGTCCATCAACAACACCCAGACCTTGCAAGCCGCAGCAGCTCAACCTCCAGCTTATGCTCCACCTCCGCCAAGGGCCAACATAGCAGAGTTCATGAGGTTGCGCCCACCGACATTCTCCAGTAGCATTGAGCCAATGGAGGCTATTGATTGGCTTAGGGCAGTCGGTAGGAAACTGGATATGATCCAGTGCACAGATCATGAGAGGGTTATGTTTGCCTCTCACCAGCTCAGTGGACCAGCATCAGAGTGGTGGGACAACTTCACCTAGTCCCACGCTGATGCTCAGACCATCACTTGGGACGAGTTCGTGCAAGCTTTCCGCCATGCACACGTTCCACCGGGCATGATGTCCTTGAAGAAGAAGGAGTTCCACACCTTGCGCCAAGGCAACCGCTCGGTCAATGAGTACCTGCACAAGTTCAATCAGTTAGCCCGTTATGCACCAGAAGACGTGGCAACGGATGAAGCCAAACAAGAGCGTTTCCTACAAGGGCTCAATGATGACCTCGCTGTCCTCCTCATTGTCCAAGACTACACCGACTTTCAGCAGTTGGTGAGCAAGGCTATCCGTCAAGAGGGCAAGCACATAGAAATGGAGAACCGCAAGAGGAAGAAAGCAGCCCAGAAGTTCAACCCTGCGGGTTTTCCCAAGCCCATGACTTCTCAGCCGCAGGCACCTCAGCGCAGGACCTCCCAGACCTCTTTGTCCAAGGCACCAGTGTCAGTTCAGCGCCCGACCAGCCTGGGTTTCCGCAAGACCTCCCCTGGTGGCCAGATTTCGAAGAAGGCGCCTACGACCTCCTCTACAGGTGTTACTTGCTTTTATTGCAACGAAGTGGGGGCACTACGCCAATAACTGCCCGAAGAAGCAGCAAGCAGCCACCCCAACCCGACCAGGTCAGGCAGCTCCAGCACTTGGCAGCACCTCCTCTGTGAAGCCATCAGTGTAGTACACGAGAGGACATGTGAATCACATCATAGTGGAAGAGGCCCAGGCTACTTCAAATGTGGTCCTTGGTACGTTCCTTATCAATTCAGTACTAGCATTGGTTTTATTTGACTCTGGAGCTTCACATTCCTTTGTTTCAAGTAAGTTTGTAAGAAAATATGGGTTATCTATCTCTCCCTTAGTTAACCCTATGTTAATCCATTCTCTGGGCTCAGAAATAAGGACTAGTTCTCTATGCCCAAACCTTACCTTGGAAATCTCGGGAGTACCCTTCTTGGCAGACTTAATAGTCTTGCACCCCCAAGGATTGGATATGATTCTCAGAATGGATTGGCTAGCCAAGAACCAAGGCCAGATAGATTGTGCCAGTAGGTCTATCACCCTCACCAATGAGTAAGGAGTTCAAGTGGAATTCAGACCCGAGACCTCCCTTAGAGGAGGTCCTATCTTAACCAGTCTGGAGGAAGAAAAGCTTCAAGACCCCTGGGTGGTCCTAGAAGACATCCCAGTGGTCAATGAATACCGAGATGTATTCTCTGAGGAATTACCCGGTATGCCACCTGATAGGGACATTATGTTCCTAATCGACCTTGTCCCAGGGACAGCCCCGATTTCAAAGAGACCCTACAGGATGCCAGCGAATGAGTTAATGGAATTGAAGAAGCAAATTGAAGAGTTACAAGAGAAAGGTTTTATTCAACCGAGCTCATCACCTTGGGGAGCTCCAGTACTATTTGGCAAGAAGAAGGATAACAGTTTAAGGATGTGTGTGGACTACAGATCACTCAATGAGGTCACAATCAAGAACAAGTATCCTTTGCCCAGGATCGATGACCTCTTCAACCAGTTGAAAGAAGAAAGTGTTTTCTCCAAGATTGACTTAAGGTCTGGTTACCATCAGTTGAAGATCAGATCAAAAGACATCCCCAAGACTGCTTTCACCACAAGATATGGACTGTATGAGTTTACAGTGATGTCTTTCGAGTTGACAAATGAACCAGCCTATTTCATGAACATGATGAATAAAGTATTCATGAAGTTCTTGGACAAGTTTGTGGTCATATTCATTGACGACATCCTCATCTACTCGAAGGATGAAGAAGACCATGAGAAGCACCTTAGGGCAGTTTTGGACAGACTCAGAGAGCAGCAATTCTATGCCAAATTCAGTAAGAGTGAATTTTGGCTAAGCCAAGTAGCTTTTCTCAGTCACATTGTTTCGGCAGGAGGAGTTGCTGTTGATCCAACCAAAGTTAAAGCCGTATTAGATTGGAGGCAGCCCAAGTCTGTCACCGAAGTCAGGAGTTTCCTTGGATTAGCTGGTTACTACCGAATATTCATTGAAGGCTTCTCCAAGATCGCTAGACCTCTGACTCAGCTTTTGAAGAAAGAGAAGAAGTTCGAATGGACTGAAGCCTGTGAGCAAAGCTTCCAAGAGTTGAAGAAGAGACTAGTTTCTGCTCCTGTGCTAATCCTACCGGACATCCATAAAGACTTTGAAGTGTTCTGTGATGCCTGTTGTCAAGGTCTTGAATGTGTGTTAATGCAAGAAGGAAGAGTAGTGGCTTATGCTTCTCGGCAGTTGAAGCCTCATGAAGGGAATTACCTAACACATGATCTGGAGCTAGCTGCAATTGTGCATGCCTTGAAGATTTGGCGGCATTACCTCATGGGTAATCGCTATGAGATCTTCATGGACCACAAAAGCTTGAAGTATATCTTCGCACAGTTGGAGCTCAATCTCAGGCACAGGAGATGGCTAGAGCTGATAAAGGATTATGACCTTGGGATCCACTACCATCCAGGCAAGGCAAATGGAGTGGCAGATGCCCTAAGCCGAAAAGGGTATTGCAACACTATTGTGGTCCAGAAGAGTCAACCAAGGTTGTATGAAGGGCTAAGACGTCTAAATTTGGAGATTGTTAACCAAGGCTGTGTCAACACTTTGGAAGTGGAGCCAACCATTTAGAGCCAGATCAAAGAGAAGCAGCAAGAAGATGAAGACATCAAGGAGATCAGGGAGAACATGAGAAGAGGCAAAGCCCTAGGATTTTCTAAAGATGAGCAAGGCACAGTGTGGTTCGGCAACCGCATTTGTGTGCCGGATCACCAAGAGATCAAGCAGACACTTTTGAAGGAAGCCCATAAATCACCTTACTCCATTCATCCAGACAGTACCAAGATGTACCAGGACCTCAAGAAAAAGTATTGGTGGGTCAGTATGAAGCGAGAGATTGCCGAGTTCGTTGCACACTGTGATGTTTGCCAAAGAGTCAAGGCTGAACGCCAAAGACCAGCTGGTCTGTTGCAGCCTTTACCCATTCCCGAGTGGAAGTGGGAGCAAGTCGGCTTAGACTTTATCACTAGATTGCCTAGGACCCAATCGGGCTATGATTCCATCTGGGTTGTGATTGATCAGTTAACTAAGGTGGCACACTTTATACCAGTCAAGTCCACTTACCAAAGTAGTAAGTTGGTAGAGTTATACATGGCCAGGATTGTATGCTTGCATGGAGTGCCCAAAAGGATAGTATCCGACAGAGGTTCTCAGTTCACGTCTAGATTTTGGAAGAGCTTGCATGAAGCCCTGGGAACCAGACTCAACTTCAGTACAGCGTATCACCCTCAAACTGATGGTCAAACCGAGCGTGTGAATCAGATCCTTAAAGACATGCTTCGAGCTTGTGCCCTGGACTTTGGGAATAGTTGGGATCAGCACCTTCCTTATGCAGAGTTCTCTTACAACAATAGCTTCCAAGCCAGCTTGCAAATGTCTACCTTTGAAGCTCTGTACGGTAGACCGTGTAGAACCCCTCTCCTCTGGGATCAAGTTGGAGAGCACCAGTTCTTTGGACCGGAATTGATCAGGGATGTCGAAAGTAAAGTGAGGCTGGTCAGAGAACAGTTGAGAGTGGCTCAATCCCGATAAAAGAGCTATGCTGACAACCGTCGTAGAGAGTTGTCCTTTGAGATTGGTGACTTTGTTTATCTAAGAATAACTCCACTTAGAGGAGTAAGAAGATTTCAGATCAGAGGCAAGCTCGCACCAAGATTTGTTGGACCATATAAGATTGTGGGAAGAAAAGGCAAAGTTGCCTATCGGCTAGAGCTACCGACGTCCTTGTCCGCAGTTCATGACGTCTTCCACGTGTCTCAACTGAAGAAGTGTCTTCGAGTTCCAACAGAGCAAACACCGCTAGAGAGCATCGACCTTTAAGAAGACCTCACCTATGTGGAGCAACCAATTAAGATTTTGGACATCGCAGAGCGCATTACCAGGAGCAGGGTCATCCGATCGTGCAAGGTCCAGTGGAGTAACCATTCAGAGGAAGAAGCCACTTGAAAGCGAGAAGAAGACCTGAAGGCAGAGTACCCCCACCTCTTTGCTAACCAAGTCTGAATCTTGGGGTCAAGATTCCCTTAAGGGGGGTAGCTTTGTAACATCCCGGTTTTTCTGAGTCTTTTTGAAGTTTTCAAAATAAAAAGAACCATTTGGTTTTGATGAGAGTTCAAAAGCTTAACTTGAGATTTTAGAATTAAGGTGTTTAAAATGACTAAATCAAACTTCAACTAAATAAAAGTTAGGGTTGTTTCGAGTTGTTGGAGTTCTCTGGTGTTGTTTCCCTTTTCTATGTTCGTTCCGTGTTCCTCTTGGCCCAGCTCTTTCTTCCTCAGACCTCCCTTCGTTCGGATTCGATGGTCCAGACCTCCCTTCAATTGGATCTGAGGGTCCAGACCTCCTTTCGTTTGGATCTGAGAGTCCAGACCTCCCTTTCCCTTTGGACCTCCATTTCCTTTAGACCTCCCTGGGTGGTCCTAGCGACCACCCCTTCGGTGAAGACCACCCCTTGGGTCACGACCTCCCCTTTGGTCACGACCTCCCCTTGATCACGTGACACCCTTGTGGTCACGACCTCCCCTTTTGTCACGACCTCCCCTTGGTCACGTGACGCCCTTGTGGTCACGACCTCCCCTTGGTCACGTGACACCCTTGTGGTCATGACCTCCTCTTTGGTCACGACCTCACCATGGTCACGTGACACCCTTGTGGTCACGACCTCCCCTTTATTTTGACCACCCTTCCGAGTGTTGACTAGCCCCTCCTGTCAGTCCTACTCACCTTCTCCTTCCTCTCGTCGCGTCACTGTTGACACATTTGTCCTCGCGCATTTAATGTTGTTGTGTCGCATTAAATGCTGTCGCGTTTGCAGCACCTGCTCCCCCTCTTGTCTTCTCCCCTACCTACTCCCATCTTCTCCTTTACCTGCTCGGCTGTGCCTTGTCCTGTCGCACCTACCTTTGATCGGTTGCACCCTGAGTCCTCCAGTGACTCTCCCCTGGCTATAAAAGTCTAAGCAGCCCTCTTTCATCACCTTTTTCCAAACCCAATTCTCTTGCTCTCACCAGTTCTTCCGTGCCTCAAGCCTCGTCGCCAAGGAGTCTACTAAAGCTTGCGCCATCTTCAACCACCTCGTCGCCAAGGAGTTCACTGGAGCGCCACGCTGTCTTCACCGCCGTCATCGTCCTCCTCCAGTCTCCTCCGGCCTCTCTCTCTCTCTCTCTGTCCTGGTAAGTTTCTCCGTGCCCTGTTCTTTTCCCTTGTTCCTACGACTACGTTGCGTAGACGTATTTGTTCCTACAACTACATTGCGTAGTCGTATTTCCTCTTGCATCCTTCTTATGACTACGCTGCATAGTTGTATCCTGTTGTAGTCCTCGTACGACCATGTTGAGTAGTTGTACTGTCCTCAGGACCTCCTCCTGTTCTTTGCTGTAGTTTTAGTTTGGTTTGTTTGGAGTTCGTTTGGATTTTATTTGGTCTTTGTTTGAGTTGTTTCGTTCTCTCGTGTAGATTTCGATGACTCCGGAGAGCCCGAGTACTTTGAAGAGGAAGACCCTCAAGCTTTCGAGCAAGGCAATTTACACCCTTGATCACATTGATCCTAGTATCTCAAATTATTTAAGTTCTGTTTCAAATTTTTACTGCATGCTTATTTGAATACTAGTAATTTAAATCCTTGTTTTAACTTCATAGTTATTCCTAATTCCTTTGTACAATTGAACATGATTATTGATCCGATCTGTGAGACCCCGACGTTTATTAGGCTCATAATACTTAGTCATCCAATTGACCCTAGTATTATCAACCAAATAAACCCGGTCTCGAGAGATGTATACTCCCGAATCGAGATACATACCTCACAACAAAAGAATGTATCAATTCCATACAACACATAGTACATAAGCACTAAACCGAAGTTAACAATAATATGGAATAGATATTACAAAGAGAGGCCCTTAAGCCAAATAGCAATAATTACAAAAGATAACAATGGAAGCAAAAGTGCCATAAAGATGGCTATAACACAAAGCCAATCGGTGTGCCTTAACCCTAGGCATCTGGACCGGACCGCCAAGCTAGTCGTCGAAGAAAGCGCAACACGTAGCACAAAAGAGAGGCTCTTGGAGCTCTCCTTCTTCCTCTGCAACAAAAGCCACAAAATTGCCACAACCACGGGCGGATGAGTACATAAAGTACTCCATAAGACTTCGTGTGAGATAACAGAACTATAAATAGCTACATGCAAGCTTTATTTAAGTGGATGAGGCTTTGGACTCATTTTAGCATAAAGCAACATTTATTTGCAATAACATAATAGATTGAAGGCAATTTGGCAAAGCATTTTTAAATGTTGAAGTAACAACGAGATAATAACATAGTAACAACAACAAGAACAATCACGGAAGTGACTAACCCAAGTCACCACAACAATAGCATGAACTCCCGTTCATACCAACCATGTCAAGTTTTAATTAAAGGTTGTAGTCTAGTCTTGAACGACCTTACCAAGCATGTCCATAACCTAGGGCGAGGCTATTGAATAGTTTTATCCTGCGGGGTGTACCACTGTACCCACACGTCGCACCGCCTTTCCATTAGGCACACTACCTTTGGTATGCTTGCACGCTAAGTCCTCTGAGACATTTCCAATGGACAATGCTAATTCGAGTCGCACAACCCACGGGAGAAGGAGACATCACACAACCTTCCCGAAGCTAATGCTCCCTCCCACATCACACACACATTTTATCTTTAAAACACACCAACCGAGCGACCCCAATTAACACCGCCCAAGTACTTAGTCAAGAGGGTTCCATATGCCCTCGTGTGGTTAGTCATAAAATAAACAACTTAGTGACCCAAGTACTCGGTCCTTAGGGACCCAGGCATACCACCACATCCAAAAACCGCACCATCCATCCAATATGCCCAAGTCTAAATCAATCTTTTATTTTCAGTTTTGATTTTACAAATTAAACAAAGCACAAGTGCTGGACATATAGGAGTAATAATCAGTTTTGAGTGATCAAGACCATCGACTAAGTCGATGATCGCCCATTTCTACCGATAACTAAGCATGTCTAAGCAACTTAAATCGAAACTACTAAGTGATAAGAGCTCATCCAACGAGCTCCCACCACAGCAAATAACCTAGGCTCATGGTAGTAGAGGATAAACAATTCCTACAGATTATGCAACTATAGGCTTACTAGCGACATTTAACACAAAGTAGCGTGCATACATAGAAGTAAAACGATATATTAAGCTTTAAAGTAATGGGACAATGATGGAAATGATCAAACTGCTTGCCTTGTTGCTGGTGGTCAAATTGTGGCAGAGGGTCGCTCTCGGGATCACCACAAATGTCGAAACCTAACGGAAAAGCGATAAAGAACCGATAAGAACGACGAAAGGCAACAAAGATAGCACAGAAAACGAACTCCAAATTCTCTGAATTTTCTACAGCAGCAAGAGGGTGATTTTTAGGGAATTTTGCAACAAGAACCAATTGATTTGGATTCTCAATGCAAAAGTTATGAGCAAAACAATTCTGCTCAGCCCCTAAAATACCAAACTGCACTATTCACTAATTTAATTATGAGGCAACATTTTCTAGAACAGCAGCGAAGCTGAAATTTTTACTGTAAAACCAGCACCTCATGAGATGAATAACACAATTGAGTTCACCTCATTTGGAGCTATATTGCACTTTCTATAATCTTTCAAAAACAAGAACTTGAACAAAATTATAATGCACAAGTTCTCAGTTTCCTAACAGCAACATGCTCAAAACCAATTTTCACAGTGAGTTCACTAAGAGAGGAAACCAACAAAGTTGGTCTCACCCAAAAATAATCTATAGAGCATTAGTTATGTATTTTACAAGTTAAGCATTGATTTAAGTGCACATTTTAAAGTTGGTTTTAAAATCTAATGGCAAACTGTGCTCTGGAGCTGAACTCAACTTACAATCATTTTTGGATTAAAGTCAAGTTCAAGACAGAGCTAACACAATTTGAATGACCTCAAAAGGATTCAAAACGAAGAAGATATGAAATTCTAAAGTCTATACCTTATTTCAGGTTTAACTAAGACCTCACCGGAATTTCTAAAACTCACAAGGGTATGGGAGGGCGTGAGCCACAGATCTTAAATCCAACGGCTCAAGACCTCCCAGAGAACATCACACACGCCATGCGTGAAGTCCAGAGGTCTGGACCTCTTAGCAACTCACATGCGCGAGGTGAGGGGAGGTCGTGACCGCAGATCACGAAATCAGCGGACCACAACACAGAAGGAGGTCCTAAGCGGACCAGATCTAAAGGGAGGTCCTCAGCGGTGAGATCTTCCAAAGGAAGATCTAAACTATCAAGATCTCCCCAAGGAAGATCTGCATCGTCAAGACCTCACAGAGGAGGTCTGGGACGGTCCAGATGTTCAAGGAGGTCCTCGATGGTTCGGATCGTCAGAGGGAGGACCTTGACGGTCAAGATCTACCCGGGGAGGTCATGAACGGCTGAGATGGCTACGGAGAGGTCCTAAGGGAGGTCTAAACGTTACAGACCTCCAGGGAGGTCTGGACGGCCACGATTACGCAAGGGGAGGTCTTGGACGCTCCAGATCTCCTCGGAGGAGGTCTGGATGTCCCAGACCCAACGCACACGAGCTATGGACATGAGATAAATGCGCGCGAGACCACGAGGAGGTCCGCGCGCGAGGGGTTTTAATGCGCGCAAAGGGGACAGGGTTAATGGCAGTTAAGACACCAATTATTGCGATGATTGGGCATTTAAAACGATGAATTTATGTCCTAAAAACGACAATGACACGCTTGGGACGTCCGACAAAATCCCGAGCGTGAAAAAGTGATCCTCGCCGGCGATGTAGAGCTCGCCGGTGAGGTCAATAATACCACCGAGTGCACAATAACGTTGCGCGCAAGGACCTCCTCTCGGCGGCGGCGGCTTTGAACGCCGTGAGCCGGAGAGGGCAAATGACCAAAGACGCGCCAAACACGAAAATGCAAAAAGCGACTCAAGCGCAACATTCAAGCTTGTGCCAAGAAAAGCTCATAAAAATCATTCATGCGGGTGCCAAGAACTAAAGGACTAACAGGAGGTACAGGAGGTCCTAAGGTCTTTGGGAGGTCGTGGAGGTGATGGCGGAGTTGGGGAAGACAAGGTGAAGCTTCACCCCAAGACACCGGCTCGGCTTTGTCCTCCTCTGAAAAGTGCCCAAACAACTAAGTCGGGGATAACTTCCAAGAGGTGTTGGGAGCAAAAGCGAACAAGGGTTTGAAAAGGAAGCCATTTGGATCTTCTTGTGCCACCGAGGAGCTCAAGGACTCAACAATGGCAGCCACCAAAGAGGAAGTGAGTGAGGAGGAGCTCGACCACGCACAAGTGCAAGACCGAGATCAATTGGGTGTAAAGGAAGCCAAGGGAGGCTCCCAAAGGATACTTTATAGCCTGAGAGAAGGTTTTGAACTGGGGCTAAGCTCCATGGTGAGCTTAGCTCACGGGTTGGTCCATGGGGTGGACAAGACATAAAGGTTGACAAGGGCGGTGTCTTGACGACTGATAGGCGGAAAAATGACTGCATTAAATCTTGGTCGACAAAGAGTCATTGAAAGGACACAAGGGGCAGGCCGACATTAACTCCACCGCTCAGAGCACGCATGCGCGCCAGAGGAAGGAGAAGAACAGGGGAGGTCCTTATGACCGTTGGATAAGACACAGGGAGGTCCTAACCATCGGATCTCATTTTGAACCGTTATGTTTTAAGTGGTGGGAGGAGGTCCCACCACACGATCAAGGTGGGAGGTCGTGGCCCTCCGATTTCAATCGCAGCGCACGTGAGGAAAAGGGACAGAGGTCCAAAGCGTTGGATCTCCATCCAGCAGTGCGGACCTCGGTGAGGACTTAACGCACGCGATCAAAAAGACATGAGGGAGGTCATGGCCTTTGGATTTAAATCCAAGGGCACACAATGACCGGGGAGGTCTGATATGATGCGCAACAGGCAAGGGAGGTCAGGACCGTTAGATTTAGATCTAAGGGTTCCGATCAAAAGAGGTGGAGGTCCTGAGCTTGCGCAACGCACAAGGGAGGTCATGGCCTTTAGATTTAGATCTAAGGGCTACGATCTCACGTGCGCTGGGGAGGTCTGGTGCGCATGAGACAAAAAGGAGGTCGTGACCGTAGATTTTAATCTAACGGTGCACAACAGAAGATGGGGGAGGTTGTGAGTGCTTGATAACACGGGGAGGTCGTGAGCTGTTGGATTTGATCCAATGGCTACGACCTCAACAAGGTGGGATGACCTCGCTGCGATGGTTTAACAGCTCGAGGAGGTCTTTGAGGTTTAACACACAGGGGAGGTCATGACCGTTGATCACGGATC
The DNA here is from genome assembly GCA_036346405.1 of Phyllostachys edulis. Taxonomy (NCBI): domain Eukaryota; kingdom Viridiplantae; phylum Streptophyta; class Magnoliopsida; order Poales; family Poaceae; genus Phyllostachys; species Phyllostachys edulis. The sequence goes on from CM070553.1 coordinate 76,645,079, forward strand.
CAACGGCAATGACCTCATGAGGTGGGGAGGTCCTTGCGGTGTTGATCATGGAGGAGGTCGTGGCTGTTGGATGTAAATCCAGCAGTTTGCGACCGATCAAGTGGAGATGAGGTCTGTGAGGTGCGGACATGGTTGAAATTGGACCAACTTTGAATATGGCTAGCCCAAGGAGCAGTGTAGGCTTTTAAATTTAGTTTTTAACAAATGAAACTTACGAGAATTATTTGAGATAGCAAATGAACTCCAAATTTGATGAAATTTTAACTGGAGCTTGCTGACAATGAGACCAACCTTGCATAAAATTTCCAGAGGTTATTATGCAATGCATTTTCTCAGGAAATTCATGAAGGTTGTTTAAAGGATTGTTTTACCTCCAAAATTTATCAAACTAGTTTTACAACTTGTGATATTTTTTCAGAGGGTCCCATATCAGTTTTTGGGACCAAGGAAAATATATTCCAAATGTTTGACACAAGATTTAAGATAATTGGAGAATGAGTTTGATTTTTGGTCAACAAGAGCTTTGTGTTTTGGATTACACAACTCTTGGACAAGAATTACATAAGATTTTAGGGTTTTTCAAGATGTGAGAAAAGTTTTAATTTCTACACATATAATTATACTTGATTAACCCTAATTATACATTTGGGATGTTACAAAATATCTCCCCTTACAAAATCTCGTCCCGAGATTTGGCTCACTCGATAAAGAAAGATGGATAGTCCGCACGCAGACGATCTTCTCTTTCCCAAGTAGCCTCACCCTCGAAATGGTTTGACCACTGAACTTTAAGGAACTTGATGGTCTTATTCCTTGTCCTTCGTTCGGACTCATCGAGTCTGTGAGCAGGTGCTCGCGATAGGTCAAATCTTCCCGACATCGAGTTTCCAGCGGAGCTTCCTCGGTTGGAACACGGAGGCACTTCTTAAGCCGGGACACATGGAAAACATCATGTACCCCTCTAGTGCAGTGGCAACTCCAACTTATAGGCAACAGCTCCTTCTTCTCGATAACGCGGTAGGGACCGACATATCGAGGAGCCAACTTGCCCTTGACGCCAAACGTTGATGGCCCTTCAAAGGAGAGACTTTGAGATAAACAAAGTCATTAGGCTCAAAACGTAACTCACGTCGACGGCAATCCGCATAGCTCTTTTGCTGGATTGAGCTGTCGCAAACAGCTCTCGAATAAAATTTGGACTTGGCGCTCGGCCTCATTGATTGAGTCCGCCCAAGAGAGGTCTCTCACCGGTCTCGACCAGTTCAACGGGTTCTACACTTTCTCCGTACAAGGCCTCAAATGGTGCCATCCGAGACCGGCCCGAAAATTTGTTGTTATAAGAGAACTTCGGCGAATGGCAAGCATTTCTCCCAATGCTTCCCATATGAAAGGACACAAGCACGAAGCATGTCCTCCAAAACTTGGTTGACCCTCTCGGTCGACCATCGGTTTGGGGTGATATGCCGTGCTAAAGGTAAACAGTGCCCATAGCCTCTTGCAAGCTATGCCAAAACGAGGCGTGAAAAGGATCCACGATCCGACACAATCGTCTTGACACACCGCAAACTCACGATCTTGGGCGATATAGAGTTCCGCCAAAAGACCTACCAAGTTCAGTCTTGGCGGGAAGGAAATGTGCCACCTTAGTCAATCGATCGATGGCGACCCAAATGGCATCATTCTTCTTGGGGTTGTGGGTAGACCGGTGATGAAATCCATTCGATCGAATCCCACTTCCACTCGAGAATTGGCAAAAGGTGAAGCGATCGGCGGACGCCGATGCTCGGCCTTGACACGACGACATCGTCGCGCTCGACAACGAACCGCAATCTCCCTCTTCATTCGGGTCCACCAAAATCTCTGGCGGAGATCTTGATACATCTTTGTGGCCGGGATGAATGGATAAAGGCGAATCATGGGCTTCATGGAGGATTAAATTCCGCAACTCCATGTCCTTTGGAACCACAAAGCGCTGCCGAACCTCACGACGCCATGCTCATCCTCGAGAAAGCACTTGGTCGTTCCGTTCTTGACATTTGCCTTAATGTGGCTCACTCCAACATCCGATCGCTGGGCGGACTTGATCCGATCCACCAAGGTTGGTTGCACAACCAAGGCGACAAGAGAACCACGCTCAACTAAACCCAAGTTGAGGCACGCTGAAACTCTTCGGAAGAGCGGGTCAAGCTCCTGGACAACAAGGCATGGCAATGCGCTTTATGACTAAGCGCATCGACAACGACATTAGCCTTGCCCGGATGGTAGTGTATACCCATGTCATAGTCCTTGATCAACTCCAACCATCTCCTTTGCACGAGGTTTAGGTCGGGTTGGGTGAACAAGTACTTGAGGCTCTTGTGATCCGAATACACTTCTAGCGATTACACGATTAGGTAATGTCGCCAAATCTTAAGTGCATGAATCACGAAGCCAACTCCAAGTCATGAGTAGGGTAGTTGAGTTCATGAGGTCTCAATTGCCTTGATGCATAGGCCACTACCTTGCCTTCTTGCATAAGGACACAACCGAGGCCTCGGCGAGAAGCATCGCAAAAGATATCGAAGCTGCGATGGATATCGGGAAGAACAAGAACAGAGCGGTGGTCAAACGCTTCTTGAGTATATGGAAACTTTCCTCACACCCAGCGGACCACACGAATTTCTTGTCCTTCTTGAGCAACTCCGTCATCGGCCATGATCTTGGAGAAGTTCTCGATAAGCGGCGATAATATCCCGCTAAACCGAGAAAACTCCGCACATCGGTGACCGGCGAGTTGACTCCATGAAAGAACATCGCTGACCTTGCTAGGATCAGCGGCTCGCCTCCGCTAAAGAATATGGCCTAAGAAGGCCACTTCCTTCAACGAATCGCGACTTGTCAACTTCACAGTCATGGTGCTCACGAGCTGCCTAACACAAGCTTCAGATGCTCGGCATGATCCTCATCGTTCTTGGAATAGATAAGAATATCATTGATGAAGACCACGACAAACTTATCCAAATACTCCATGAATACCGAATTCATGAGGTTCATGAACAAAGGCAGAGCATTGGTTAAGCGAACGACATGACGGTGTACTCGTACAAGCCGTGCGAGTAGAAACGCCGTCTTTGGAATATCCTCGGGCGAATCCGAACCTCGATGATATCCCACTCTCAAATCAATCTTGGAGAAAACTCGAGCTCCAAATCAATTGATCGAAGAGATCGTCAATGCGGGCAATGGATACTTGTTCTTTACCGTCACTTCATTAAGTGGGCGGTAATCAACACACATCGCAAAAGTGCCGTCCTTCTTCTTTACGAAGATTCTTTGGACAACCCCAAGGAGATGAGCTAGGCGAATGAAACCCTTCTCTTGCAGCTCACTTAATCGCTTCTTCAATTCTACCAACTCGTTCGGTGGCATCCGATAAGGCCTCTTTGAGATAGGGGCGTACCAGAGCCAACTCAATGACAAACTCGAGGTCTCGAGCGGGTGGCATCCGGAAGATCGGCGGAAAGACATCAACAAAGTCACAAACTGTTGGGACCTCGCTAATATCTAGGCGGGCTTCGCTTCAAGCGAAGAGATGCGGATCTAGCGACCGGCGGCGAACAGCTTTCGCCGGAGGACTAGATAGAGATGAGCTTCTGGCGCAATCGATTTGCCCCATGTCTTTGGGACAACCAATCCATGCCAAGAATCACATCAAGACTCATTGAATGGAGAAGGATAAGGTTTGCTAAGAAACCTACACCTTCGATCTCGATAGGGACATCCCTACACTCAGATTCGCTCTCAACTCCGAACCGGGGAGCGAATGAGTAAGCGGGACCGACAATGGAGAGAAAAGAAGCTCTCCGACAGCAACAAAAGACTTCGAAACAAATGAATGAGATGCTCTGAATCAAACAAAAGCGATGGCGGGATGAGAGTTAACGAAAGTGTACCTAGCACGGCGTCGGGTGCCTCTGAGCCTCCTCTGTGGTGATGGCGTTGACGCGACCACTACCCACGCCTTGGGTAGCGGGACGATCTTCGGTCTGAGATGCACCACCTCTGCCCGCGTCCTCCATTAGGGGCGAGGGGCGCTCTGTCTTCTTAGGGCATTGGTTAGCATAATGCCCTTACCGGTTGCATGAGAAACATGTGACCCGGCAGCCGGGTTCGGGGGCGCTCTGTGACTTCGCGGTGCGTGGTGAGACACGGCTGCGAAGGGCGAAAACGAGGCGGAGTGATCTCGGGCGCCAAGAGTGAGAGTGGTACCCCGAGGCTGCCGCGGGGCGGAGGAACCGGCCTGGATGACTTATGGGCCTCCCACTTGCGCTTGCGGAGTCCATAAGCTCTCGAGCCGCATGCTCACGACAATGGCCTTGTCGACCAAGGTCTGAAAATCGAAAGTCGACAATGGATAGCTTGTCCTTGACTCCTCGGACAAGCCACGCTGAACTTGGCACCTTAGCCATATCGGTGGCCACATCCTCGGGAGCATAACGAGCTAGATGGTTGAACTTCGTAGACATACTCCATGGTGAGCTATGCCCTTGCTTGGCGCAAGAAACTCCCCTTCTTGATCTCCATCAAGCCGGCAGGATGTGAGCCCGACGGAAGGCGAGACGAAACTCCTCCCAAGAGGCGGTGTGTTCAAGGGCTGCATGGCGAGAAAGCTCTCCCACCATGACAACACTGCACCCTCCAGGTGGTGCGATGCGATCGAACAGCGCCTTCTCGTGCTCCCAGCATGCGCGATCTGGCTTCGCTCCACAAGACGGCCAATCGTCCGCATCCAAAGGTCCTCGGGCCGGAAAAAAGTAGGGGCCGAGTACGAAGAAACTCCGCGAGTCCTCCACGCTTGGTGATGGGCGTTCCTTGCCCAGATCCTGAAGCTCCGGTAAGTGCAGTGGTGTTGCGCGCGATGACGTCCAGTAGAACTCTTCGGTCATCCGCGCGGTTGCGCTCGATCTGAAGAAGAACCTCGGCCATGGTCGGAGGAGGAGGAAGCTCCTCGTCCGGACCAACTGCACAACCTTGGCCAGCATGAAAAGTCCCGCCATCTGTTATAATGAATTTTTGGTTAGCAACTAGACCCAAAAACAAAGCCTTAAAGAAAGCAAAAGCGATCGACTAGGGGAATGGAATATTACCCCAAACGAAAGCCAAACTCAGCGGTTATTTAAACTTTAAAAAGCTTCTAAAAGACCCTAAAAACAGCCAAGAAACTCCAAAAGCAAGGCTCAACTTCTCAGCTCAACTAACCCGTATTGAATGAACGAGTAATTGATCGAGAAGATTAAAAATCAGATTGTAAGGTGAGAGCTAATGCTACTAAAGAGCAAGGTTAAATCAGCGAAATAAGTGTTAGATACTTAGCTAACTAGTATCACATCTTACCCTTTTATTCCCACAAGTCTTAGTTGATTAACCTCTCATCATCTATCCTAATTAGACACCTTTGAGACTGCTGTCCGGAAATTTGATGCTTGCTGTCCAGATTTCGCATCCAAGCTCCTTGTCGAATCACCGACTTCAGAACTTCAAAACCTTGTAATGGGCAGCTCACACTTCAATTTGCCAATTTCATTGGTTCTCCCAAAAACCCAGTGTTAATCGATAACAACTATTTTGTAGAAGGGAAGAGAGGAAAACAACTTTTAAAACTCAAATTAGAGTGGGATGAGAAGAGAAAGCTAAGATAGGTAAGGAATAAAATCCGAGAATTTACCTAAGCTTTCAAAACTCATTTGATACTTTGAAATTAGATTTTCAAAATATCCTAAAGGCGACCAAGCTTGCGTTACTACGGTCATAACGGCTCTGATACCAACTTTTGTGAGACCCCGACGTTTATTAGGCTCATAATACTTAGTCATCCAATTGACCCTAGTATTATCAACCAAATAAACCCAGTCTCGAGAGATGTATACTCCCGAATGCGTATACATACCTCACAACAAAAGAATGTATCAATTCCATACAACACATAGTACATAAGCAACAAACCGAAGTTAACATTAATATGGAATAGATATTACAAAAGAGAGGCCCTTAGGCCAAATAGCAATAATTACAAAAGATAACAATGAAGCAAAAGTGCCATAAAGATGGCTATAACACAAAGCCAATCGGTGTGCCTTAACCCTAGGCATCGACCGACCGCCAAGCTAGTCGTCAAGAAAGCGCAACACGTAGCACAAAAGAGAGGCTCTTGGAGCTCTCCTTCTTCCTCTGCAACAAAAGCCACAAAATTGCCACAACCACGGGCGATGAGTACATAAAGTACTCCAAGACTTCGTGTGAGATAACGTAACTATAAATAGCTACATGCAAGCTTTATTTAAGTGGATGAGGCTTTGGACTCATTTTAGCATAAAGCAACATTTATTTGCAATAACATAATAGATTGAAGGCAATTTGACAAAGCATTTTTAAATGTTGAAGTAACAACGAGATAATAACATAGTAACAACAACAAGAACAATCACGGAAGTGACTAACCCAAGTCACCACAACAATAGCATGAACTCCCGTTCATACCAACCATGTCAAGTTTTAATTAAAGGTTGTAGTCTAGTCTTGAACGACCTTACCAAGCATGTCCATAACCTAGGGCGAGGCTATTGAATAGTTTTATCCTGCGGGTGTACCACTTTATACCCACACGTCGGACCGCCTTTCCATTAGGCACACTACCTTTGGTATCTTGCCGCACGGCTAAGTCCTCTGAGACATTTCCAATGGACAATGCTAATTAGAGTCGCACAACCCACGGGAGAAGGAGACATCACACAACCTTCCCGGAAGCTAATGCTCCCTCCCACATCACACACACATTTTATCTTTAAAAACACACCAACCGAGCGACCCCAATTAACACCGCCTAAAGTACTTAGTCAAGAGGGTTCCATATGCCCCTCGTGTGGTTAGTCGCAAAATCGCAACTTAGTGACCCAAGTACTCGGTCCTTAGGGACCCAGGCATACCACCACATCCAAAAACCGCACCATCCATCCAATATGCCCAAGTCTAAATCAATCTTTTATTTTCAGTTTTGATTTTACAAATTAATCAAAGCACAAGTGCTGGACATATAGGAGTAATAATCAGTTTTGAGTGATCAAGACCATCGACTAAGTCGATGATCGCCCATTCTACCGATAACTAAGCATGTCTAAGCAATTTAAATCGAAACTACTAAGTGATAAGAGCTCATCCAACGAGCTCCCACCACAGCAAATAACCTAGGCTCATGGTAGTAGAGGATAAACAATTCCTACAGATTATGCAACTATAGGCTTGCTAGCGACATTTAACACAAAGTAGCATGCATACATAGAAGTAAAACGATATATTAAGCTTTAAAGTAATGGGACAATGATGGAAATGATCAAACTGCTTGCCTTGTTGCTGGTGGTCAAATTGTGGCAGAGGGTCGCTCTCGGGATCACCACAAATGTCGAAACCTAACGGAAAAGCGATAAAGAACCGATAAGAACGACGAAACACAACAAAGACAGCACAACAAACGAACTCCAAATTCTCTGAATTTTCTACAGCAACAAGAGGGTGATTTTTAGGAATTTTGCAACAAGAACCAATTGATTTGGATTCTCAATGCAAAAGATATGAGCAAAACAATTCTGCTCAGCCCTAAAATACCAAACTGCACTATTCACTAATTTAATTATGAGGCAACATTTTCTAGAACAGCAGTGAAGCTGAAATTTTACTGTAAAACCAGCACCTCATGAGATGAATAACACAATTGAGTTCACCTCATTTGGAGCTATATTGCACTTTCTATAATTTTTCAAAAACAAGAACTTGAACAAAATTATAATGCACAAGTCCTCATTTTCCTAACAGCAACATGCTCAAAACTAATTTTCACAGTGAGTTCACTAAGAGAGGAAACCAACAAAGTTGGTCTCACCCAAAAATAATCTATAGAGCATTAGTTATGTATTTTACAAGTTAAGCATTGATTTAAGTGCACATTTTAAAGTTGGTTTTAAAATCTAATGGCAAATCTGTGCTCTGGAGCTGAACTCAACTTACAATCATTTTTGGATTAAAGTCAAGTTCAAGACAGAGCTAACACAATTTGAATGACCTCAAAAGGATTCAAAAGCGAAGAAGATATGAAATTCTAAAGTCTATACCTTATTTCAGTTTAACTAAGACCTCACCGGAATTTCTAAAACTCACAAGGGTATGGGAGGGCGTGAGCCACAGATCTTAAATCCAACGGCTCAAGACCTCCCGAGAGAACATCACACACGCCAGCATGTGAAGTCCAGAGGTCTGGACCTCTTAGCAACTCACATGCGCGAGGTGAGGGGAGGTCGTGGCCGTAGATGCGAAATCCAGCGGACCACAACACAGAAGGAGGTCCTGAAGCGGACCAGATCTAAAGGGAGGTCCTCAGCGGTGAGATCTTCCAAAGGAAGATCTAAACTATCAAGATCTCCCCAAGGAAGATCTCATCGTCAAGACCTCACAGAGGAGGTCTGGGCCGGTCCAGATGTTCAAAGGAGGTCCTCGATGGTTCAGATCGTCAGGGGAGGACCTTGACGGTCAAGATCTACCCGGGAGGTCATGAGCAGGTGAGATGGCTACGGAGAGGTCCTAAGGGAGGTCTAAACGTTACAGACCTCCAGGGAGGTCTGGACGGCCACGATTACGCAAGGGGAGGTCTTGGACGCTCCAGATCTCCTCGGAGGAGGTCTGGATGTCCCAGACCCAACGCACACGAGCTATGGACATGAGATAAATGCGCGCGGGACCACGAGGAGGTCCGCCACGAGGGTTTTAATGCGCGCAAAGGGGCGGGGTTAATGGCGGTTAAGACACCAATGATTGCGATGATTGGGCATTTAAAATGGTGAATTTATGTCCTAAAACGACAATGACACGCCGGGGCGTCCGACAAAATCCCGGCGTGAAGAAGTGATCTCGCCGGCGATGTAGAGCTCGCCGGTGAGGTCAATATACCACCGAGTGCACAATAACGTTGCGCACCCAAAGGACCTCCTCTCGACGGCGACGGCGGCTTTGAACGCCATGAGCCGGAGAGGGCAAAGATGACCAAAGACGCCAAACACGAAAATGCAAAAAGCACTCACGCAACATTCAAGCTTGTGCCAAGAAAAGCTCCGCAAAATCATTCATGCGGGTGCCAGCAACTAAAGGACTAACAGGAGGTACCTGGAGGTCCTAAGGTGCTGGGGAGGTCGTGGAGGTGATGGCCGGAGTTGGGGAAGACAGTGAAGCTTCACCGCCCAAGACACCAGCTCCAGCTTTGTCCTCCTCTGAAAAGTGCCCAAACAACTAAGTCAGGGATAACTTCCAAGAGGTGTTGGGAGCAAAAGCGAACAAGGGTTTGAAAAGGAAGCCACTGGATCTTCTTGTGCCACTGAGGAGCTCCAAGGACTCAACAATGGCAGCCACCAAAGGAGGAAGTGAGTGAGGAGGAGCTCGACCACGCACAAGTGCAAGACTGAGATCAATTGGGTGTAAAGGAAGCCAAGGGAGGCTCCCAAAGGATACTTTATAGCCTGAGAGAAGGTTTTGAACTAGGGCTAAGCTCCATGGTGAGCTTAGCTCACGGGTTGGTCCATGGGGTGGACAAGACATAAAGGTTGACAAGGGGCGGTCAGGTCTTGACTGATAGATGGAAGTCGACTGACACGATTAAATCTTGTCAACAAAGAGTCATGAAAGGACACAATGGACAAGCCGGACATTAACTCCACTGCCGAGCACGATGCGCGCCAGAGGAAGGAGAAGAACAGGAGGTCCTTATGACCGTTGGATAAGACACAGGGAGGTCCTAACCATCGGATCTCATTTTGAACCGTTATGTTTTAAGTGGTGGGAGGAGGTCCCACCACACGATCAAGGTGGGAGGTCGTGGCCCTCCGATTTCAATCGCGAAAAGCGCACGTGAGGAAAAGGGACAGAGGTCCAAAGCGTTGGATCTCCATCCAGCAGTGCGGACCTCCAAGGAGGACTTAACATGCGCGATCAAAAGACATGAGGGAGGTCATGGCCTTTGGATTTAAATCAAGGGCACACAATGACCGGGAGGTCTGATATGATGCGCAGCAGTAAGGGAGGTCAGGACCGTTAGATTTAGATCTAAGGGTTCCGATCAAAAGAGGTGGAGGTCCTGAGCTTGCGCAACGCACAAGGGAGGTCATGGCCTTTAGATTTAGATCTAAGGGCTACGATCTCACGTCTTGTTGAGGTCTCAAAAGCATGAGACAAAAAGGAGGTCGTGACCGTAGATTTTAATCTAACGGTGCACAACAGAAGATGGGGGAGGTTGTGAGTGCTTGATAACACGGGGAGGTCGTGAGCTGTTGGATTTGATCCAATGGCTACGACCTCAACAAGGTGGGATGACCTCGCTGCGATGGTTTAACAGCTCGAGGAGGTCTTTGAGGTTTAACACACAGGGGAGGTCATGACCGTTGATCACGGATCCAACGGCAATGACCTCATGAGTGAGGAGGTCCTTGCGGTGTTGATCATGAGGAGGTCGTGGCTGTTGGATGTAAATCCAGCAGTGCGACTTGATCAAGTGGAGATGAGGTCTGCTGAGGTGCAGACATGGTTGGGCTGGACCAGCTTTGAATATGGCTAGCCCAAGGAACAGTGTAGGCTTTTAAATTTAGTTTTTAACAAATGAAACTTACAGAATTATTTGAGATAGCAAATGAACTCCAAATTTGATGAAATTTTAACTGGAGCTTGTTGACAATGAGATCAACCTTGCATAAAATTTCCAGAGGTTATTATGCAATGCATTTTTCTCAGGAAATTCATGAAGGTTGTTTAAAGGATTGTTTTACCTCCAAAATTTATCAAACTAGTTTTACAACTTGTGATATTTTTCAGAGGGTCCCATATCAGTTTTTGGGACCAAGGAAAATATATTCCAAATGTTTGACACAAGATTTAAGATAATTGGAGAATGAGTTTGATTTTTGGTCAACAAGAGCTTTGTGTTTTGGATTACACAACTCTTGGACAAGAATTACATAAGATTTTAGGGTTTTTCAAGATGTGAGAAAAAGTTTTAATTTCTACACATATAATTATACTTGATTAACCCTAATTATACATTTGGGATGTTACAAAATCTCTCCCCTTACAAAATCTCGTCCCGAGATTTGGCTCACTCGATAAAGAAAGATGGATAGTCCGCACGCAGACGATCTTCTCTTTCCCAAGTAGCCTCATCCTCGAGAATGGTTTGACCACTTGAACTTTAAGGAACTTGATGGTCTTATTCCTTGTCCTTCGCTCAGACTCATCGAGTCTGCGAGCAGGTGCTCGCGATAGGTCAAATCTTCTGGACATCGAGTTTCCAACGGAGCTTCCTCGGTTGGAACACGGAGGCACTTCTTAAGCCGGGACACATGGAAAACATCATGTACCCCTCTAGTGCAGTTGGCAACTCCAACTTATAGGCAACAGCTCCTTCTTCTCGATAACGCGTAGGGACCGACATATCGAGGAGCCAACTTGCCCTTGACGCCAAACGTTGATGGCCCTTCAAAGGAGAGACTTTGAGATAAACAAAGTCATTAGGCTCAAAACGTAACTCACGTCGACGGCAATCCGCATAGCTCTTTTGCTGGATTGAGCAATCGCAAACACTCTCGAATAAAATTTGGACTTGGCGCTCGGCCTCATTGATTGAGTCCGCCAAAGAGAGGTCTCTCACCGTCTCGACCAGTTCAACGGGTTCTACACTTTCTCCGTACAAGGCCTCAAATGGTGCCATGCCGAGACCGGCCCGAAGTCGTTGTTATAAGAGAACTTCGGCGAATGGCAAGCATTTCTCCCAATGCTTCCCATATGAAAGGACACAAGCACGAAGCATGTCCTCCAAAACTTGGTTGACCCTCTCGGTCCGACCATCGGTTTGGGGGTGATATGCCGTGCTAAAGGTAAGACAGTGCCCATAGCCTCTTGCAAGCTATGCCAAAAGCGAGGCGTGAAAAGGATCCACGATCCGACACAATCGTCTTGACACACGTGCAAACTCACGATCGCGGGCGATATAGAGTTCCGCCAAAAGACCTACCCGGTTCGGTCTTGACGGAAGGAAATGTGCCACCTTAGTCAATCGATCGATGGCGACCCAAATGGCATCATTCTTCTTGAGGGTTGTGGGTAGACCGTGATGAAATCCATTCGATCGAATCCCACTTCCACTCGAGAATTGGCAAAGGTCAAGCGATCCCAAAGCAGACGCCGATGCTCGGCCTTGACACGACGACATCGTCGCTTTCAAGAACGAACCGCAATCTCCCTCTTCATTCGGGTCCACCAAAATCTCTGGCGGAGATCTTGATACATCTTTGTGGCCGGGATGAATGGATAAAAGCGAATCATGGGCTTCATGAGGATTAAATTCCGCAACTCCATGTCCTTTGGAACCACAAGGCGCTGCCCGAACCTCCTGACGCCATGCTCATCCTCGAGAAGCACTTGGTCGTTCCGTTCTTGACATTTGCCTTAATGTGGCTCACTCCAACATCCATCACTTTGGGCGGACTTGATCCGATCCACCAAGGTTGGTTGCACAACCAAGGCAACAAGAGAACCACGCTCAACTAAACCCAAGTTGAGACGCTGAAACTCTTCGAGAAAGAGCGGTGAAGCTCCTGGACAACAAGGCATGGCAATGCGCTGCGACTAAGCGCATCGACAACGACATTAGCCTTGCGGGATGGTAGTGTATACCCATGTCATAATCCTTGATCAACTCCAACCATCTCCTTTGCCCGAGGTTTAGGTCAGGTTGGGTGAACAAGTACTTGAGGCTCTTGTGATCCGAATACACTTCACAACGATTACCGATTAGGTAATGTCGCCAAATCTTAAGTGCATGAATCACAGAAGCCAACTCCAAGTCATGAGTAGGGTAGTTGAGTTCATGAGGTCTCAATTGCCTTGATGCATAGGCCACTACCTTGCCTTCTTGCATAAGGACACAACCGAGGCCTCGACGAGAAGCATCGCAAAAGATATCGAAGCTGCGATGGATATCAGGAAGAACAAGAACAGGAGCGGTGGTCAAACGCTTCTTGAGTATATGGAAACTTTCCTCACACCCAGCGGACCACACGAATTTCTTGTCCTTCTTGAGCAACTCCGTCATCGGCTTCGCGATCTTGGAGAAGTTCTCGATAAAGCGACGATAATATCCCGCTAAACCGAGAAAACTCCGCACATCGGTGACCGGCGGGTTGACTCCATGAAAGAACATCGCTGACCTTGCTAGGATCAGCGGCTCGCCTCCGCTAAAAGAATATGGCCTAAGAAGGCCACTTCCTTCAACTGAATCGCGCGACTTGTCAACTTGGCGTCTGGTGGTGCTCACGTAGCTTGCCTAACACAAGCTTCAGATGCTCGGCATGATCCTCATCGTTCTTGGAATAGATAAGAATATCATCGATGAAGACCACGACAAACTTATCCAAATACTCCATGAATACCGAATTCATGAGGTTCATGAACAAGGCAGAGCATTGGTTAAGCGAGCGACATGACGGTACTCGTACAAGCCGTAGCGAGTAGAAACGCCGTCTTTGGAATATCCTCGGGCGAATCCGAACTCGATGATATCCCACTCTCAAATCAATCTTGGAGAAAACTCGAGCTCCAACCAATTGATCGAAGAGATCGTCAATGCGGGCAATGGATACTTGTTCTTTACCGTCACTTCATTAAGTGGGCGGTAATCAACACATCATGCGCAAAGTGCCGCCCTTCTTCTTTACGAAGATTGCCGGACAACCCCAAGGAGATGAGCTAGGCGAATGAAACCCTTCTCTTGCAGCTCACTTAATCGCTTCTTCAATTCTACCAACTCGTTCGGTGGCATCCGATAAGGCCTCTTTGAGATAGGGCGGTGCAGAGCCAACTCAATGACAAACTCGAGGTCTCGAGCGGGTGGCATCCCCGAAGATCGGCGGAAAGACATCAACAAAGTCACAAACTGTTGGGACTTCGCTAATATCTAGAGCGGGCTTCGCTTCAAGCGAAGAGATGCGGATCTAGCGACCGGTAAGCGAACTTGCTCACGGGAGGACTAGATAGAGAGATGAGCTTCTGGCAATCGATTTGCCCCATGTGCTTTGGGACAACCAATCCATGCCAAGAATCACATCAAGACTCATTGAATGGAGAAGGATAAGGTTTGCTAAGAAACCTACGCCTTGATCTCGATAGGGACATCCCTACACTCAGATTCGGCTCTCAACTCCGAACCAGGGAGCGAATGAGCGGGGACCGACAATGGAGAGAAAAGAAGCTCTCCGACAATGACAAAAGACTTCGAAACAAATGAATGAGATGCTCTGAATCAAACAAAACAAAGCGGGATGAGAGTTAACGAAAGTGTACCTAGCACGACGTCGGGTGCCTCCCGAGCCTCCTCTGTGGTGATGGCGTTGACGCGACCACTACCCACGCCTTTGGGTAGCGGGACGATCTTCGGTCCCGAGATGCACCACCTCGCCCGCGTCCTCCATTAGGACGAGGGGTCTCTGTCGCCTTCTTAGGGCATTGGTTCGCATAATGCCCTTCTCGTTGCATGAGAAACATGTGACCCGGCACCGGGTTGCGGGGCCGTCTCTGACTCGCAGTGCACGTGGTCGAGACACGGCTGCGAAGGACGAGGAACAGGCGGTGATCTCGGGCGCCAAGAGTGAGAGTGGTACCCCGAGACTGCCCGGCGGGGGCGGAGGAACTGCCTGGATGACTTATGGGCCTCCCACTTGCGCTATGGAGTCCATAAGCTCTCGAGCCGCATGCTCACGACAATGGCCTTGTCGACCAAGGTCCGAAAATCGTGAAAGTCGATAATGGATAGCTTGTCCTTCAGCCTCGGACAAGCCACGCCCGAACTTGGCCTCCTTAGCCATATCGGTGGCCACATCCTCGGGAGCATAACGAGCTAGATGGTTGAACTCGTGAGACATACTCCATGATGAAGCTCGCCCTTGCTTGAGCGCAAGAAACTCCCGCTTTGATCTCCATCAAGCGGCAGGATGTGAGCCCGACGGAAGGCGACTGAAACTCCTCCCAAGAGACGGTGTGGTCTGCGGGCTGCATGGCGAGAAAGCTCTCCCACCATGACAACACTGCACCCTCCACCGGTGCGATCTGAATAGCGCCTTCTCGTGCTCGCATCGCTGCGCGATCTGGCTTACGCCCACAAGACGGCCAATCGTCCGCATCCAAAGGGTCCTCGACCGGAAAAAGTAGGGGCCGAGTACGAAGAAACTCCGCGAGTCCTCCACGCGGTGATGGGCGTTCCTTGCCCGGATCCTCAAGCTCCGTAAGTGTGGTGTTGCGCGCGATGACGTCCAAGAGAACTCTTCGGTCATCCGCGCTGTTGCGCCGATCAAGAAGAACCTCGGCCATGGTCGGAGGAGGAGGAAGCTCTCGTCCGGACCAGTACTGCCTTGGCCGCTACGAAAAGGTCCGCCATCTGTTATAAGGAATTTTGGTTAGCAACTAGACCCGAAAACAAAGCCTTAAAGAAAGCAAAAGCGATCGACTAGGGGAATGGAATATCACCCCAAACGAAAGCCAAACTCAGCGGTTATTTAAACTTTAAAAAGCTTCTAAAAGACCCTAAAAACAGCCAAGAAACTCCAAAAGCAAGGCTCAACTTCTCAGCTCAACTAACCCGTATTGAATGAACGAGTAATTGATCGAGAAGATTAAAAATCAGATTGTAAGGTGAGAGCTAATGCTACTAAAGAGCAAGGTTAAATCAGCGAAATAAGTGTTAGATACTTAGCTAACTAGTATCACATCTTACCCTTTTATTCCCACAAGTTTTAGTTGATTAACCTCTCATCATCTATCCTAATTAGACACCTTTGAGACTGCTGTCCGAAATTTGATGCTTGCTGTCCAGATTTAGATCCAAGCTCCTTGTCGAATCACCGACTTCGAACTTCAAAACCTTGTAATGGGCAGCTCACACTTCAATTTGCCAATTTCATTGGTTCTCCCAAAACCCAGTGTTAATCGATAACAACTATTTTGTAGAAGGGAAGAGAGGAAAACAACTTTTAAAACTCAAATTAGAGTGGGATGAGAAGAGAAAGCTAAGATAGGTAAGGAATAAAATCCGAGAATTTACCTAAGCTTTCAAAACTCATTTGATACTTTGAAATTAGATTTTCAAAATATCCTAAAGGCGACCAAGCTTGCGTTACTACGGTCATAACGGCTCGATACCAACTTTTGTGAGACTCGACGTTTATTAGGCTCATAATACTTAGTCATCCAATTGACCCTAGTATTATCAACCAAATAAACCAGGTCTCGAGAGATGTATACTCCCGAATCAAGATACATACCTCACAACAAAAGAATGTATCAATTCCATACAACACATAGTACATAAGCACTAAACCGAAGTTAACATTAATATGGAATAGATATTACAAAAGAGAGGCCCTTAGGCCAAATAGCAATAATTACAAAAGATAACAATGAAGCAAAAGTGCCATAAAGATGGCTATAACACAAAGCCAATCGGTGTGCCTTAACCCCTAGGCATCCGACCGACCGCCAAGCTAGTCGTCAAGAAACCGCAACACGAAGCACAAAAGAGAGGCTCTTGGAGCTCTCCTTCTTCCTCTGCAACAAAAGCCACAAAATTGCCACAACCACGCGATGAGTACATAAAGTACTCCGCAAGACTTACGTGTGAGATAACAGAACTATAAATAGCTACATGCAAGCTTTATTTAAGTGGATGAGGCTTTGGACTCATTTTAGCATAAAGCAACATTTATTTGCAATAACATAATAGATTGAAGGCAATTTGGCAAAGCATTTTTAAATGTTGAAGTAACAACGAGATAATAACATAGTAACAACAACAAGAACAATCACGAAGTGACTAACCCAAGTCACCACAACAATAGCATGAACTCCCGCTCATACCAACCATGTCAAGTTTTAATTAAAGGTTGTAGTCTAGTCTTGAACGACCTTACCAAGCATGTCCATAACCTAGGGCGAGGCTATTCAATAGTTTTATCCTGCAGGTGTACCACTGCACCCACACGCCGCACCGCCTTTCCATTAGGCACACTACCTTTGGTATGCCTGCACGGCTAAGTCCTCGAGACATTTCCAATGGACAATGCTAATTCGAGTCGCACAACCCACGGGAGAAGGAGACATCACACAACCTTCCCTAAGCTAATGCTCCTCCCACATCACACACACATTTTATCTTTAAAAACACACCAACCGAAAGCGACCCCAATTAACACCTCCAAGTACTTAGTCAAGAGGGTTCCATATGCCCTCGTGTGGTTAGTACGCAAAATCGCTGGCTTAGTGACCCAAGTACTCGGTCCTTAGGGACCCGGGCATACCACCACATCCAAAAACCGCACCATCCATCCAATATGCCCAAGTCTAAATCAATCTTTTATTTTCAGTTTTGATTTTACAATTAAACAAAGCACAAGTGCTGGACATATAGGAGTAATAATCAGTTTTGAGTGATCAAGACCATCGACTAAGTCGATGATCGCCCATTTCTACCGATAACTAAGCATGTCTAAGCAATTTAAATCGAAACTACTAAGTGATAAGAGCTCATCCAACGAGCTCCCACCACAGCAAATAACCTAGGCTCATGGTAGTAGAGGATAAACAATTCCTACAGATTATGCAACTATAGGCTTGCTAGCTTACATTTAACACAAAGTAGCATGCATACATAGAAGTAAAACGATATATTAAGCTTTAAAGTAATGGGACAATGATGGAAATGATCAAACTGCTTGCCTTGTTGCTGGTGGTCAAATTGTGGCAGAGGGTCGCTCTCGGGATCACCACAAATGTCGAAACCTAACGGAAAAGCGATAAAGAACCGATAAGAACGATTTAAAGGCAACAAAGATAGCACAACAAACGAACTCCAAATTCTCTGAATTTTCTACAGCAGCAAGAGGGTGATTTTTAGGAATTTTGCAACAAGAACCAATTGATTTGGATTCTCAATGCAAAAGTTATGAGCAAAACAATTCTGCTCAGCCCTAAAATACCAAACTGCACTATTCACTAATTTAATTATGAGGCAACATTTTCTAGAACAGCAGCGAAGCTGAAATTTTACTGTAAAACCAGCACCTCATGAGATGAATAACACAATTGAGTTCACCTCATTTGGAGCTATATTGCACTTTCTATAATCTTTCAAAAACAAGAACTTGAACAAAATTATAATGCACAAGTTCTCATTTTCCTAACAGCAACATGCTCAAAACCAATTTTCACAGTGAGTTCACTAAGAGAGGAAACCAACAAAGTTGGTCTCACCCAAAAATAATCTATAGAGCATTAGTTATGTATTTTACAAGTTAAGCATTGATTTAAGTGCACATTTTAAAGTTGGTTTTAAAATCTAATGGCAAATCTGTGCTCTGGAGCTGAACTCAACTTACAATCATTTTTGGATTAAAGTCAAGTTCAAGACAGAGCTAACACAATTTGAATGACCTCAAAAGGATTCAAAACGAAGAAGATATGAAATTCTAAAGTCTATACCTTATTTCAGCTTTAACTAAGACCTCACTGGAATTTCTAAAACTCACAAGGGTATGGGAGGACGTGAGCCACAGATCTTAAATCCAACGGCTCAAGACCTCCCAGGAGAACATCACACACGCGCATGTGAAGTCCAGAGGTCCTGGACCTCTTAGCAACTCACATGCGCGAGGTGAGGGGGTCGTGGCCGAGATGCGAAATCCAACGGACCACAACACAGAAGGAGGTCCGGAACCACCAGATCTAAAGGGAGGTCCTCAATGGTGAGATCTTCCAAAGGAAGATCTAAACTATCAAGATCTCCCCAAGGAAGATCTGCATCGTCAAGACCTCACAGAGGAGGTCCTGGACGGTCCAGATGTTCCAAGGGAGGTCCTCGATGGTTCAGATCGTCCGAGGGAGGACCTTGACGGTCAAGATCTACCCGGGGAGGTCATGAACGGCTGAGATGGCTACGGAGAGGTCCTAAGGGAGGTCTAACGCCATGAGACCTCCAGGAGGTCCGGACGGCCACGATTACGCAAGGGGAGGTCTTGGGCGCCCGAGATCTCCTCGAGGAGGTCCGATGTCCTGCACCCAACGCACACGAAGCTATGGACATGAGATAAATGCGCGCGGGACCACGAGGAGGTCCGCGCGCAAAGGGGACAGGGTTAATGGCAGTTAAGACACCAATGATTGCGATGATTGGGCATTTAAAATGGTGAATTTATGTCCTAAAAATGACAATGACACGCTCGGGACGTCCGACAAAATCCCGAGCATGAAGAAGTGATCCTCGCCGGCGATGTAGAGCTCGCCGGTGAGGTCCAATGATACCACTGAGTGCACAATAACGTTGCGCACCCAGTGGACCTCCTCTCGATGGCGACGGCGGCTTTGAACGCCATGAGCCGAGAGGGCAAAAGATGACCAAAGACGCCAAACACGAAAATGCAAAAAGCAGCTCAGCGCAACATTCAAGCTTGTGCCAAGAAAAGCTCATAAAAATCATTCATGCGGTGCCAAAGAACTAAAGGACTAACAGGAGGTACCGGAGGTCCTAAGGTGCCGGGAGGTCGTGGAGGTGATGGCCGGAGTTGGGGAAGACAAGAAGCTTCACCGCCCAAGACACCAGCTCGACTTTGTCCTCCTCAAAAGTGCCCAAACAACTAAGTCGGGGATAACTTCCAAGAGGTGTTGGGAGCAAAAGCGAACAAGGGTTTGAAAAGGAAGCCATCGGATCTTCTTGTGCCACCGAGGAGCTCCAAGGACTCAACAATGGCAGCCACCAAAGGAGAAGTGAGTGAGGAGGAGCTCGACCACGCACAAGTGCAAGACCGAGATCAATTGGGTGTAAAGGAAGCCAAGGAGGCTCCCAAAGGATACTTTATAGCCCGAGAGAAGGTTTTGAATCGGGGCTAAGCTCCATGGTGAGCTTAGCTCACGGTTGGTCCATGGGGTGGACAAGACATAAAGGTTGACAAGGGGCGGGGTCTTGACGATGAGATGAAAGTCGACTGCATTAAATGCGGTCAAGAAAGAGTCATTGAAAGGACACAAGGACAAGCCGACATTAACTCCACCGCTCAAAGCACGCATGCGCGCCAGAGGAAGGAGAAGAACAGGGGAGGTCCTTATGACCGTTGGATAAGACACAGGAGGTCCTAACCATCGGATCTCATTTTGAACCGTTATGTTTTAAGTGGCCGGGAGGAGGTCCCACCACACGATCAAGGGGGAGGTCGTGGCCCTCCGATTTCATTAATCGCAAAACGCACGTGAGGAAAAGGGACAGAGGTCCAAAGCGTTGATCTCCATCCAACAGTCGCGACCTCCAGTGAGGACTTAACGCACGCGATCAAAAGACATGAGGGAGGTCATGGCCTTTGGATTTAAATCCAAGGGCACACAATGACCGGGAGGTCTCGATATGATGCATAGCAGTAAGGGAGGTCAGACCGTTAGATTTAGATCTAAGGGTTCCGATCAAAAGAGGTGGAGGTCTGAGCTTGCGCAACGCACAAGGGAGGTCATGGCCTTTAGATTTAGATCTAAGGGCTACGATCTCACGTCTTGTTGGGAGGTCTGTGCATGATGAGACAAAGGAGGTCGTGGACCGTAGATTTTAATCTAACGGTGCACAACGAAGATGGGGAGGTTGTGAGTGCTTGATAACACGGGAGGTCGTGAGTCGTTGGATTTGATCCAATGGCTACGACCTCAACAAATGGGATGACCTCGCTGCGATGGTTTAACAAAATCGAGGAGGTCTTTGAGGTTTAACACACAGGGAGGTCATGACCAGTTGATCACGGATCCAACGGCAATGACCTCATGAGGTGGGAGGTCCTTGCGGTGTTGATCATGGAGGAGGTCGTGGTCATTGGATGTAAATCCAACGATCGCGACCGATCAAGTGGAGATGAGGTCTGCCGAGGTGCAGACATGGTTGGGCCGGACCAACTTTGAATATGGCTAGCCCAAGGAACAAAGGTAGGCTTTTAAATTTAGTTTTTAACAGCTGAAACTTACCAGAATTATTTGAGATAGCAAATGAACTCCAAATTTGATGAAATTTTAACTGGAGCTTGCTGGCAATGAGACCAACCTTGCATAAAATTTCCAGATGTTATTATGCAATGCATTTTTCTCAGGAAATTCATGAAGGTTGTTTAAAGGATTGTTTTACCTCTAAAATTTATCAAACTAGTTTTACAACTTGTGATATTTTTCAGAGGGGTCCCATATCAGTTTTTGGGACCAAGGAAAATATATTCCAAATGTTTGACACAAGATTTAAGATAATTGGAGAATGAGTTTGATTTTTGGTCAACAAGAGCTTTGTGTTTTTGGATTACACCACTCTTGGACAAGAATTACATAAGATTTTAGGGTTTTTCAAGATGTGAGAAAAAGTTTTAATTTCTACACATATAATTATACTTGATTAACCCTAATTATACATTTGGGATGTTACACGATCACCCCTTGTCACCGTAGTAAAGAGCTAGTTGGTACATTAGTATGAACTAGCATGTCGCATAACTCTGTGCTTAGTCAATCTTAGACCAAAAATCGTGATTTGGGAGTTTTATTGCCAAAAGACCAATGTTGTCTAAATGTTTTAACCATGACATTGGGTTGTCGTGGAAGTTTTGAAAATATTTTTGAAAAGCAAAGAAAAGGAAAACTGGTTTGGACTTGGGCAAACTAGTTGTTTGGATGGGTGCATGTTCATGCACGGGATCGATTCATTTCTATGATCGAGGCCCAGAGTTCTGTGGAAGTCGCCCAAGTCAGTTAAGGACCAGTCTTCGAGTGTATTTTGCTATGCCTTACCGTGCAACCACATGTTCTGTGTGGGAAGAACCTAGCTAACTAATTTGCAATGTTCTACCGTGATCGTTCCATCCGGATGTGTGAGTGTCTTTATGACCTACTTTTATTCATTCCCACCTTGCGCAAGAGGGGGCTAGGAACTCGGCGGGTTTCTATCCATCGGGGGTGAAACCTTAGCGAGGGGGGACTGCGGTGGAATAGCGCATTGTAAAGGCCTTGTCACGTGCTCTAGACCATTTACCTACGGTAGTGAGTGGTGGTATCAACGGATACCAAACAAACTAGAGAAATCGTGTCTTGTGGGTAAAGCTGCACACCTCTGCAGATTGTAAAAAAATTCAAATAACACCTCTGCAGATTGTAAAACAATTCAATAACTGTGTCCACAGTCATGGACATACTGGCAAAGCTGCTCCTAGTCAGATTTTGGTTTTGTTTTAAAAAAAACTTTCGAAATGGTTTTGGATGTCTATCCAATGGGTTCGGGCAGGGAGTCTTGTGATAGGAGGGTATCCTTCACCACTTGTTGATGAATGTTATCCAACTATAAAACTATTTTAGAAAAATAAATTTTAATTATTGTATAACTGTTTTGGAACTTAGTACATGTATTTGGAAAGAAACATGGCTTTATGCAAAGACAACCCTATAAGACCTCCTTTGAGATATTATTGTATGCATGCATCTAATCTGTTACTTGACGGGTGTGACTTGCAATCACGGTTGTTGTGCTCACTCTTGCTTGATTCTGTTGAGCAGGAGAGGACGTCTTTGAGGAGCCCGAAGACTAGGATGTCTAGGCTGCGCCCTCCAAACGACTACCTGTGGCGAGTCGTGTGGTCTACTGCTTGCCTTCCGCTGTGTTTTGCTTTTGCCGGCTCTTAAGCCAACCTTGTAATCAACTTTGTTGATATTTTAATAAAGTTGCATTGATGGTTTTGCTATCCACTTTTGTTCACTGTGTGAGCTAGCTGTCAGTCCTTGGGACTAGATCGGTTGTGCATAGAGGGTTCGGGACCTCCCGGGTACGACTGTGTGGTCGTGCCTTTTGGTGATTCTGGGTCTGGTCGTGACTTGGGGACCTCCCTGAGGTCCGACCCATCACAGGACCTCCCTTCGGGGTGCTCTTGGGACTGGCCGCGACCTCCCTGAGGTCCGGGTCGTGACAACGACGCCACCGCCCGGCCCCACACGACTGTGTGCGCCTATAGCAGTCCCACAAGGCCCTCGTGCGCATCGTCACGCCAACTTGCTCCCATCGGCCCTCCCGCATGAGGCGCCGCCATCGGCTGCCGCTCGGCCCTCCCGCATGAAGCACCACTACTGGCACCGCTGGCCCTTGCCCCGCACAACCGCACTGCCAAGCTCCGGCCTGCCGACCCACACGGCGCTGCACAAGCACAATGCGCCGCCATCCGGCCCTACATGGCCACCGGCCCCGCATGGCCACTGGTGCCGCTCGCCCCTTGCGCCATCGGTTTTTGAGAATAGGGTTGGGGGAACCCTAAAATCCCCCGCCCCTTTTGATCCGGCCACTTGGGCCGAGTGGGCCGTGAAGAGCCTAACCAGGCCGGGGAAGGCTAAAGGGGCCCGGCCCCAGAAAAAATTCCCGGTGAAAAGAAAAAAAAACGAGAGAGAAAATCCTGTGAGAAAAAAAAGGGGAAAGAAAAGAAAAAATCCCAGAAATTTGCAAATAAACCCTTGAAGTTCTGAAAATTACGAGAAAATATTTCGAAAAATAAATTCTTGCAGAATAACCCATCAGAACTGAAAATTATCGCTTTGGCCCCTGAAAATTGCAGAATTCACCAAAAATTCATATTCCAGCAGAAAAGAGCCTAAGGAATTCAATTTTCAAATCATTTTGAGCATTTAAAGCATGTTTAACTTTGTTATTATTATTTCTATGCAATTTATGTATTGTATTTACTATTTTGATTATCTGTGATTGTTTATATTGCTTTTAATCACTGAAAATAGCAGTGAATCATGAAAAATGCATAGAAAAATACGGGATCACGAACCAGGAGTTCGAAGAGCATTATGAGAATTTTGCAACCATTTTGTGAAGATTAGCAGTAGTAATCTTATAAACTCTTTGCATAAATATGAAAATGACTGGGATCATGAACCAGGAGTTCGAAGAGCTCGCCTAGCATGGCCATAATTTGTACCAGTGTTCAACTCTGTGGTAAGGTAATCACAGATGAGTAGAAGATTGAGAAGACTCTCTCTACCTTTCACCCGAATGCGGTGCAATTTGCACGCAACTTTCGTCAAGACGGCTACAAGGAGTATGCCGAATTGATTGACATCATGCAAGTTGCGGAAGCTTAAGATGATGTTATAAGGAAGAACTAAATCTCACAGCCGCCTAGTAGCAATGTTGATCATGAAGCCAATGCTAGAAACTACAAGGTGAGGAAGCCTCTCACAAAGGAGAGGGGCAAGAAAGGTAAGGTCGTGGGTCGCACGTTATTGATGCTTTCTAGTCTAAGAGGAAGGGCAAATGACAGTATGAGGCACACATCGCTATTGTAGGCACAAAGGATCCACAGTCATTAGTTGCACTCATGGATGTAGACAGCCTAGTAGCAGCCCCCATCACCTCTCCTTTGGACACTGCAGCGGTCGCAACATAGTTGCCCAAGAGGAGAAGATAGCCATGGAGCAGATTGAGGCAGAAGTTTATGAATACTTCACTGATTCGATCTAGTGCACGCATTGCACTTGGATTTTTTATAGTAACTTGCAGTTTGTTATTGAAGCAGAACATTGAATTATTTTTTAATAATGGTTGTAAGCTCTAGGAGAGCAAAGCATTAAATTCTTATGATGAGTCCTACAAGGCTTATTTTTTCATATTTATAATAGCAAGTTATGTTCTGGTATTTGAAGTATCAGAACATGTGTGGCGTCCTATGGAGGAAGTGTGTTTAGCGGATAGTGATACAATGAATACCATCTTTAGAGAGACAAAATTATTTCAGTCAATCAGCATAAATGCTGGTAGTTTTACGACAATCGCGGGCAACGATACTTGTATAATAGGCTCAGGAAGAACCACAATTATACTCCCGATGGGCACAACTTTGGTCCTTAAAGAAGCCTTGTCGTACCCAAAATTGACTAGAACTCTTAAGGATATTCGCGCTAACAGTTTCCACGTAGAGACTGAAAAAGAGTAGGGTAAGAAATACCTGGTCATTACAAAGCGTGAAGAAAGTAGAAAATGGTATTAGAATGACTTTCTTCATATGAAACTGAGCTATACTACACTAATATTAAGGCACCTGCATCCTATACTGCTTTGAAAACCGTATTTAGAAGCTCTGAACTTTTCTGTCTCTGGCATGATAGATTAATCCACCCAGGTCTTAGGATGATGAGAAATATAAGTAACAATTCACAGGAATATAATATTGATGTAAAGAATTTTTCGAATCAGGAAGATTTTGTGTGCCCTGCATGTGCCATCGGGAAATTAATTACTAGATCTTCTACTCTGAAAGCGAATGATAAAGTGCCTGCATTTCTAGATCGTATCCAGGGAGACATTTGTGGTCTTATACAGCCTCTATCGGGGCCATTTAGGTATTTTATGGTGATCATCAATGCTTCCTCGAAATGGTCGAACGTATGATTATTGTCTATGAGAAACTATGTTTTTGCAAAGCTAATCTCGCAGATGATTAAAATTGAAAAATAATTTCCCAGATCATGTGAAGTCCATCAGAATAGACAACGCTAGAGAATTTACTTTAAAGGCATTTGATGATTATTGCATGGAAATAGGAATTAAAGTTGAGCATTCCGTACCACATGTCCATACCCAGAATGGACTAGCAAATTTTGCAGAATTGTAATTTATCAACTACATGTTGGGGACATGTAGTCCTACACGCAACAACTCTAATCAATTTTAGACCACCAGCATATAACATCTATTCACATATGCAACTAGCGCAAGGGTCATCACAAAAAATTTCTTATCTCGCAGATTTGGTTGCAAGGTTTATGTACCTATATCACCACAGCAGTGAACTACAATGGGCCTTCTTCGAAAGTCTGGGATATACGTTGGTTATGAAACAACATCCATAATCAGGTATTTGGACCCTATGACGAGAGATTTGCATGCTGCCCGATTCGCTGATAGTATATTAGATGATGATAGTTTCTCGTCATTAGGGGGGAAATCAACCCCTTAACGAAAAATATCGAGAAATAACATGGAAAACCACAGGAATCCATGCACATGATTCACGCACTAGTGAAACAAATAGAGCAGTCCAGAAGATAATTGATTTGCAAGCATTAGCAAATTAACTGCCTGACCACTTTAGTGATTTGAAGAGCGTGACTAAGTCGCATGTGCCTACACGCAATGCACTAGAGAGGGTTGAAATATCAATAAAGGTATCCCTAATCCTGTCCCAAGGTCTCAGAAAAAGACGAGAACTCCAGCCCCTCGAATCTCAAGTAACCGGGGACGCCTGGTGAAAAAAAGATAAGAAGGACTTGATACAGCCAATCATCGAAGTTCCCCAGAACCAGAAGGGGAGCCAGTTGGGACTTGGTGCCAGTATGGAACCTTCAGGAAAGGGATACCAGATTTGAACATTCCCATGGAGGGAAATACCAGTATGGATGTGTGCGCACACATCGGAGCTAGAAAACTAAAGGGACTTGCCCCTGTAATTGAAAGCAGCGTTGAGCAAGTAGAAACATTAGAAGAATCGTCCCATGAAGAAATAGTTATAAATTTTGTGACCACGGGAGAATCTATGAATAAGACAACAACCAATGTCGACATTTACTTTGCAAAGAAAATTGCCACAATCATCGATCTTGATCCAGAGCCTGCATCGCTCGCTGAATGTAAGAAAAGATCGGATTGAGAAGATTGAAAGAAGGCAATAGAAACAGAATTATTGTCTCTAAATAAAATAGATGTGTTTGGGCCTGTAAGCCGCATGTCTCCCTATGTGCACCCCGTAGGGTATAAGTGGGTATTTGTTTGAAAGAGAAATGAAAATAAGCAAGACTCGTTGCACAAGGTTTCACTCAACGTCTAGGAGTTGATTATGAAGAAACCTATTTCTCGGTCATGGGCGGAACTATCTTTAGATATGTAATCTCAATAGCAATAAACTTGTTAGAAATGAAATTAATAGATGTGGTAACTGCATACCTTTATGAAAATTTGGATTCGGACATTTATATGAAGATACCTGAATGTATCCCTATCCCGAACCAAGACAGAGCAAATAGAAATATGTACAGTGTGAAACTCAGAAAATCACTATATAGACTTAAGCAATCAAACATGATACGGTATAATCGCTTGAAGCGACTTTCTATGTAAGAAAGGCTACACGAGCAATGAGAATAATCCCTGTGTGTTTATACAATGATCCCGTGATGGATTTTGTAAAATCTCAGTGTATGTAGGTGATCTGAATGTCATTGGAACCTTGAAAGATATTAAGAAACCAAGCTCTTACTTGGAGTCGAAGTTCGAAATGAAAGATTTGAGTAAAACCAAATATTTCCTAGGCTTGCAGCTTGAGCATGCCCCTGAATGGATATTAGTGCATCAGTCAACCTACACTCAAAAGGTGTTAGAAAGGTTCGACTTTGAAAAGACAGACCCTTCAAAAATGCTGATGGTCGGGAGATCCTTGTAGTAAGACAAGGACCCGTACAGACCTAGAGAAGAGGGGGCGAAAATCCTGGAACCATAATTCTCATACTTAAGTGCAATAAGAGCACTCATGTATTTAACAACTGTATTAGACCAGACATTGCATTTGCCGTGAACATATTAGCAAGGTATAGTGCAGAACCTACCAAAAGGCATTGGCAGGGAATAAAGGACATCTTTCAATACCTCCAAGGAAACAAAGATATTGGTCTGTTCTACAGAAAGAATCAAGACCTATCTATGATGGCTATGTAGATACCGAGTACCTGTCAGACCCACATACAACCAAGTCGCAAACAGGCTATGTATTTCTATGTGGTGGAAATGCAATTTCATGGAAATCGTCTAAGCAAAGTTTTATATCAACTTCGACGAACCACTCGAAAATCATAGCACTGTACAATGCCTCACGAGAATGTGTTTGGCTTCGGTGGATGATTCACCTCATCCAGTAGTCATGTGGATTGAATACCATGCAAACCCCTACTATTATCTATGAATATAATACAACTTGTGTTGTACAAGTGCAGATGGGTTATGTGAAGTGTCACCTCACAAAGCATATCAACCTCAAGTTCTTCTATGCTCATGAATTGCAAAAGATGGACGAAATTAAAGTACTGTATACTAAGTCATGTGAAAATCTTGCATATTTATTCACTAAGTCACTTCCAGTATCTAGCTTTGAAAGGTGCATACGTGGAATTGGAATGATGAGACTTAGAGAAATGCAGAATTCATGGGGAGAATTTTCACGAACTCATTATTGAAACTTGATCACGAAGATCGAGTACCCAAAGAATAAATCATGGAGATTAAATGAAATTGGGTGGATTGTACTCTTTTTCAATGATAAAACTTAGAGAAGTGCATAATTCAATGGAAGAATCTTCACGGACTCATTATTGAAACTTGATCACGAAGATTAAGTACTCAAATAATAAATCTTGGAGATTAAATGAAATTAGATAGATTATGCTCTTTTTCCCTTAACGAGTTTTCTTAAAGTTTCTCGAATAAGGTTTTTAATGAGGCAATTCATGCAACACAGCAAAACGTGTATCATGTACTCTTTTCTCTAAATTTTCCTACTATGTTTTATGAAGTTTTAACGAAGCATAAACATGTGAGGATAGATACCCAAAAAGGAGTGTTGGAAAACTATAGGCTAGGCCCAACAACCAGCCCATGTATGAACACTCCATCCAAACCCTAGCAGAATCTCTATACTATAAACAGAGGGTTCTAGTCATTGTAAAAAGCTGATCGCTTGATGAAAGAATAAAGAAGAATACCAGCGACATCTTTGTCTCTTTGTGTGTTCAATCTACTATTTGTTCTTGTATTTTTTGATGTGATTCTACATTTATCTACGGGGTGATCGTTCGAACTAGACTCGCCAGCAACGGTTTCTCAACGCAAACAACTAAATCAACAACAGTAACAAACTGGACCTGCACACACAGAGAATGATGCACTTATTACACACATACGCACACCCATTCTACATGCATCTTCTTACACTGATCTATTCACAAGCCAACTTGGCGTCGAAGCTAGTCAAACAGATGGCAAAAGCCTGGAATGCTGAGAGTGGGTACCGGTAGTCCATCGTGAACATGTCCTTCGCAACCTTACCAAACTGCAGAATCACCTTGTCGTGATCGGATGTCGAAGACGAGCCCCAAGGCTGGGTTTGCTGCTGGGCCGGCTGTGCTGGCTGTGAAGATTCAGAAGACGCAGCAGCTGGCTGCGGCGCAGCTATCAACTGGAAGTTTTTGACGGAAGCCAGAGTCACCCGGCCTCGGAAGTTGAGGCACCAACATTGCAGCTGCTCATGCCACCTTGGCGCTTTGTTGCGGAGAACCAAAGGCCCCTCCTTGGCCACCCCTCCACTCATTTCTGAGAAGCGAGAGCTGCTGAAGTCCAAGGAGCGGTCTGTAACAGAGAACCCGGAGGAGGTATTTGTGCTGCGAAAAGACTCCTCAAATGAAGCAGGGAGGAGCTGCTTGGGTTGGCCAGCCACCACGCCTTCCGGGTCCAGTGCAGAGGCTGGGATGGAGTGCATGGTGCACTGCATACGCCTGGGCACCCTAGTGCCAAGCACGTTTAGCTCATACTTCACCTGGGCAACGGGGTAGCTACCAGTGGGTACCTTTGGGGAAACCCTCCTAGAAGAGATCCGACGGCTGCCGCGCTGACATGAGACAAGGCTCCCAGCATTGTATGGCGGCTGTGTGTCATAAACAACGAATTTGGTGCCAAGAAAATTTGACCTGTTGGCACTACAATGTCAGGTCTGTATGCAACATCCCCATGCCAATCTCAAATCAATGAAGGTTAGATGGTAAGATTGTTGTCAAGGAAGGTACTTCACCTCATTTTTCCAACATAGCCATTACTTGATCGTGAGATATTTTTAGAATCCACAGAAATTACGTACTCAGTATATGTTGTTCGACGATTCCTCCTAGCTGCAAGCAGGAACTTTCCATTCTCACTAAGCACAGCTACATGATCCAAATCATATCATTAACATAGCATTCGGCAATGTTTATATATCATTAACATACCATTCGGCAATGTTTACTAGGAAGTTACTAAACCAATGCTAAAGATATCAAAATCAATTTTCATTTTTTTACCATTGTTATCTTGACAAGATTACAGCATAAATTTATTGAAAAGAGGATTCATACGAATGAAAGTGTGGCACTTTACACGACAACTTTTAAATTGTACCTAGGAATTGTTCAGTAGGAGTACAATGAGAGAAGCAGAACGAAAGTGTGGCACTTTACACGACAACTTTTAAATTGTACCTAGGAATTGTTCAGTAGGAGTACAATGAGAGAAGCAGAACATATACTTACTAGGGCTAAGACACAGGTAGAGATAATAAGTTAATTTTGATTTGTCCCTTTTTATAAAACACTGGATTAATCCATCTCGAGGTCCTGGCTGTAAAAATCAAAGTTAGACAGGTGCAAACTTTTGTAAGTAGACATATCTTACTGCAGAAGCCTCTCTCTACTTTTCAATTGCCTAAGAGAAAATTGCTACGAATTACTTGATAAGCATAGCAACTGCTATGTTGATTTCTTAAGATTCGGGCCATAATCATTTCTTCATTCCAATTATTTGATGCTATAAGATGAACACAAAAACACAAGCTACACACCAAGAATGACAGCTACAATTATTTACTAGGAATTCAATTCGATTTTTACCTGTTTAAGAGATACTGGAAAAGTTAGCTTCCCACAGAACTCTGGGCTCTGCACTATATCTTTACAGATCTCTCTCCATGTTCTGCAGACAGCTGCACAAGCAACAACGTCTTTGCGGGATGGCCAAGTGCTCTCGACTTCCTCCAGTCTTTTCATTACATCACGAAGTAACTCAGGAGGAAGACCAACCCACCTGCTTTGATCAACAACCACAGGTCTATCGCGCAGCTCACTCAGAGATCCGACGGACCTCCCTCTGTGATGCCCAGAAAGACCAGGGAGACCTGAAATTCCCACCTCAAAACTCCGTCTTGATAAGCTTCCAAAGCTCTCCCTAATATCGCGGACTATGCTGTGGAAAGACATCTCTAGTGAAAAAATGCACAACCAGCAGAAATTCACCAAAGGTCCAGCGATCAAGATATTCCAAATGAGCTTGCTGGCACTGCATATGCACAAGATAAAACATCAGTAACTGCTGCCCTCCCACAATAAGAAAAACTGGCAGTAGTATGCGACGGTAGTACCTTAACTTTTCTACCAGCTGACAAACTTTGTTTTATTTATACATCTAATGATCACCACACAAGCACCCAGCAATGAAGACCACAAAGCTGTCAGTGTCATAGCTAAAAACTAAGTATCCACCAAATAGGATGATTAGCATGTACCGTAAACTAAGCATCTACCAAGGAAGATGATAAGCACGTATAAACGAATCCAGGACAAATCCAATCATGTGAGATTAAGTCAAGCCTACTCTAGAGTATACCATTCCCATTTGAATAGTCTAAAAGTCAGTGGGCTACCAGATAACTACTTGTTCTTGTCCTACACTTAAATAGTTAATACAGGATCACAACATAGGCAACTAACTCTCTGGTGGTGAAAGCCCAACAAAGCAAGCCATTTTACTTAAAAACCTTATTACATAGTACCCAGGGTGTGAAAATTTTGACCGTCTTTTCCCGATAATAAAAAGTCTACCCTTTTTATCTCTACTTTGTGATGTGCAGTACATTGCATATGTTATACTCTGATAACTCTTCTTATGCGCTGCAGGTCCCATATTCGATTAGAATTGCGAGATACGTTAACGTGCACGATATCTATCAAGAACGAAGTAAAAAACGAGAGAAATATTTGGTAAAACCAACCACAAAATTCCTTAAGCACGACCTCAAAAGAGTATAAAGGATTATTGCTCTCTTACAACCCTCTCACAACCCTCGAACCTTTTATGACTATCGGATCCTTACCCTATATAAGAATGAGTTGGTTTGTAACTTTGTTTTCCATGACCACCCATATGGTTTTACATAGTGTCCCGGAGGTGTTACTGTGTACAAATACAAGATCTATAGGACTCGAGAGAAATTGTATTTTTTGAACTTAGAGAACGAAGGATTTGCGTAGTTTGAGAAATGAAGCGCTAAAGGTTTTAGTACTATCTATTTTCTCTCTGCAAAACCGAAAGAAATGGGAAAAAAAATGGAATCCAGCAATTAGCACAGAAAAGATGGCAGAGAAGCAGCCAAGATGAGGCCTTTGCATGAAAAAGAGAAAGGGAGCCAGGAATGAGCTCAAAATTTCCTGCCAAAAGTAGAGAATCAGATGCAAAATCGAAGCTTCGATGCTAGGGAAGAAGAAGGAACCGCCATCTTACCCCTCCAAATCGAGCTCATCGACTTATTCACAAACTTCAAACAGCCGCTTCCGCAAAGATCCAACTTTTCCACACAAAGCAAGCGGTTTACACACAGAAACCTCGCAAGCTGCGAGCTTTTGCTCCAACAAAAAGCTCTCCGCCCCAAGATTTCTTCGAAAGCACCGGATTTGTGGCGTGAAACCTTGGAAAGGCGCGACCTTTGATCGAAAAGATGCACAGGGGAAGCCCAAATCGCGCAGGAAGAAATCGATGTCTCGATCTAGCTCTGTGGTTGTGGTGAGGTCTGCGACTGTGCAGGCCGACAGAGTACGGGAGGCCAGGAACAGCAACGATTTATTGGAGGGATTGACTACATGGACAAATGGGAACAGATTTGGGGTGACACGAGAGAAAGAGACGATCAAATTGTGAGGCAAAAAAAAAATAGAGAGAAACACAAAGGGCCAAATTGGAAAATGCCGTATTCTATTTATGTACGTTTCGGTTTTGTTTTGTAGAGGATTTGGGGTCAGCGGCGGAGCGTGGGTTGAAAAAAAGGGGGCAATGTCCCGATGTCGATTATTGCAATTCTCTATGTTTACATAAAAAAAAAATTAAGCCTTCAAAACATAAATCCAAGCGCATATCACAAGATGAGAGGGTTAGATTACTTGTGGGTAGAATAAATCGGACTTAAACTCATGGAAGTACAGGGTATTTTCGTTTCTTCTTCTTCTCTTTCTCTTCTTCTTTCCTAGGGCAGTAGCCTCCCTTCTATTCTTCCACTTTCCCCGCTCTCCTTTCCCTTTCCTCCTCTCTTCACTTCTCTACCATCCCCTACACTCACGGCTTCACGGCAATAGCAGCAACTACAACCTCACACATGACATAACACACAAACAAGAGAGAGACAACCATGGGTGATGCGTGGTGGGGAAAAGGATACAGAAGTGTTGAAGGGCTCAGCTGTAACGTCCCGTTTGTCCTTGAGTTTTTACCATATTTCAAAACTAAAAAGAAACCATTCGATTTATTTGCTTGCTCAAGCTTAACTTGAACTTTAAAAATATTGGAGGTTTAACTTGAACTAACCAAACTTCAACTAAGTCCAGTTGGTTGTTGCTCTCTGTTGGTTGAAGTTCTTTGGTGTTCCTTGATTTTGCTTTCCTTCCTTTGTTTCTGTAGGACTGAAAAGGCGACTAGAAGGGGGATTGAATAGGAGCCCCAACAATTTTTGCAAACTTTCAAAGCGCAGCAACTTAAACAGAATCTCTGCTGAGGAGATACCGAAATCGGTACCACCGCTGTTATGATCGCGGTACTACCGCTGTTCATGGTGCGGTATGACCGGTTAACCTAGTGTTCTTGCCGACAGCAGAGATACACAACCAAAAGATTGATCAACTTGCGATTTATTCAACCAAACTCTACCAAATTTGAAACATATCCTACAGAGGATATCAGAAACCTATTCCAATCATCTACACAACAGATCCACGACAAAGTTTTGACCATATTCAGATTTGATGAAGAACGGTTCAAAAACAGGTCAAATACCCAAATCTGATCCTAGGCTTGCTCGTAGGCTATGGATGATCTAGATGACCTTAGATGGTCTCCCACAAGTCATAGCAAGCAAAATCAACAGATGGATTCAAGAGAAAAGCAGTGGATCATTAAAAACACCAAAAACATCAAAACAGGATGCAAGAACAGATAAACGAACGAAG
This sequence comes from Phyllostachys edulis, assembly GCA_036346405.1. NCBI lineage: Eukaryota > Viridiplantae > Streptophyta > Magnoliopsida > Poales > Poaceae > Phyllostachys > Phyllostachys edulis. The sequence continues at coordinate 76,679,303 of CM070553.1, forward strand.
AGGACTCATCTTTAAGAACTTGCATGGATTGATTGGTGATTGAAGATTTGAGGTTTACAACCACTCCATCTTGGAGGACAAAACTCAATACATGAGCCACACTCAATCAATCCCTAAAACCCTAGCTCTCCAAACCCTAAGACCAAGCTCAGATTTCTCCCGTGCTCTCTCACTTGCTAAACACAGCATCAAGTCTTATATAGTGGAGGCTAGCATATAGGAATATTCCACTGAGGGCACCCATTAAACCCTAACACATAATAGGTTAACACACACACGCATCTCAAAGCGCCGTCTTCATGACCTAAACCACTTTTCCACACGCTGCGGTTTAGCCAGAGGTCACCAAGGCGGTATTTGGTGAAATGACCAAAATACCCCTTCTCAATCCTTCTCCATGGACCGAGTCCAATCCTGTCGAAGCAATCGCCTGCTTCGCCACGTGTAGGTTGATCAACGGCTCTCATCATGTCAGCAAGTCTCACCCATCCGGATCCCACCGGAACCTCCAAGTCATTTGCACCGACCCCCGCGCCGCTTGATCCAACCAGCTGCATCGAACTGCATGTTCGATCAACCTTGTCTATTCTGCGCCATGCTTGAGTCACCTGACCTCACCCGGCATCTACGATTGTTCTGGACCTCAGCTCTCCAAGCTTAGTCCCGATCCTCATCGCCGTTGACTATCGTTGACCTGCAAGCCACCTACACAGCAATAGACCAAGAAATCGTCTTCGGGAACAAGTTCTCACAACTTGACCCATGTTAGCTCAAAACATGCAATATGCAACACATATGCATAGATAAACATGGATATGACCTATCCTAAAATCAATTCTCAGAAAGAATCAACAATCAGTGCAAATGCGGTACTACCGCCAAGTAACGCCCGATACTAACTCATCACGGTAGTACCGCTCTCAGTACTGTGGTTGTACCGCTCTCGAAGAATTCCCAAAATCATTGCTTCTGGAATTTCCATACCGCAAACAAAGCAACGGTGTTACCGTGATCCGGTACTACCGCAAAACCCACTACGGTATTATCGTTTCACAAAATCGCTCAAGACCTTCGGAAGGAACCCAATGACACGTGGACACTCCAGATTTACTGGGTTGTTCGGACCGCATGTCACAACCGTCAAGATCTGGCACTGTGGGGCGGTCCGAAAGTCCCACACGTTCTGCGCCGTTAGATTTCAATCGGACGCCTCTCAAGCCATGTCACGTTCGGACGGTCCGAACGTTTCTCTCAATATGGACCGTTAGATTAAGAATAATGGTTCGAGCAAAACACGCGTTCAAAGCCTTGGCAAGCGGTAGTTCCGTTCCCTTCGACGGTCATAATTCTGTGAGTAATCTGGTAACCTGGCCGGTACTACTGCTACTGAAAAAACACAATGCTCGACCAAAAGCCTCCGTAGCACCGCTCCACTTAAACAACAGATCAAGATCTTGCAGTATTATCATGATACAAAGCCAGTACTACCGATTATCCTAACACTTTGCTGAAACTTTCTGAAAAACAAGAATTCCAACAAACCTTCAACCAAATTGTCAATTGTAACATCACTTAAGATCATGAGCATATCCTCATGATGTCCACAATCTCTCCCTTGATAAACACATTGGCAATTTCCCAAAAATGAATGTTTTGAGGTTTGAAAGAAAAAGAAATCAGTTTTTCGCACAAAGGCACAACTTGGTCCTAAAAGCAAGTGAATGCAAGGAAATGACCAAGTTGGCTTCAGAAAAGCTTCAGCAAGTGAGATAAGGCAGAAGAAGCAAAGAGAGCTTCAAATTCCAGAAACGAGACAAAAATCTCACCTTAGGTCCAAAGGAAAGAGCAAGTTTTCAACATGACCTAAACACTGAAAATTTTCAGAAGCTGCACAAAGACTCCAAAACAACATTTTTATCCTATTTTTCTCCCCCTTTGACAATGGAGCATCAAGGTGCAAGAAGGAGAATAGAGCAAGAATGACATGGAATGGCTGCAGCCTTTAATTTCAGTTTTAAATTTGAGCAAAAAGGAGCCATGAAGATTATCTGTGAGAACCCGGGGTATTTAACTTGTAATACTTAACCATTAAGGTGATTCAAGTATTACAAATCAAATATCACGACTCTCGGTGTATATGTACTTCCCAGAATGCAGTACACATACCCCATACAAAAATTATGCATCAATTTCATTCAACACAATAGAATCCAAAGCACAACTAAGCAGTACGAAATACATACAATATAGAGTTATTACAAAAGAGGCCGACCGGCCAAATTCAACTAAAGAGTCTTAAATAACAGCGGAAGCAAAGTGCCATAAGATGGCGATAAACAAAAGCCAAGTAGTGTGCCTTCAAACCCACAAGGCAACTAACCAAGCCACCAACCTAATCCTCGAAACCACCGTACATCTCGCAAAAGTATAACCCTTGGGGTTCACCTTCCTCCTCTGCAACAATTTAATTAAAGCATAGCAAATGAGTACAAAAATTTACTCGCAAGACTTACGTGTAGAGTAACAGGCCTATATAAATAGCTACATGCAAGCTTATTTAAGTGGGGCAGGCTCTAGACTCAAGTTTCAGCATAAAGCAAGTTTTCATTTGCAATAATGTAATAGATTGAAAGCAATTTTACAATCTGAATTTATTTGATAAAACAGCGAGATACTAAACAATAATAGTAACAAATCATCCTGTAAGTGGCTAACCCAATAGCCACCACAACAATAGCATGAATTCCCCATTCATACCACCCACATCAAGTTTTAATTAAATGTTGTAGTCTAGTTCTCACGGGGCGTAACCAAGCGTGTCCATAACCTAGGACGAGGCTATTCGAATAGTTTGAACCCTGCAGGGGTGTACCAATGTACCCACATGTCAGACCGCTCCTTAATGCCATGCGATAAAGCACACTTCCTTTGGTATGCCGGCGGAGCTAAGCCCTACGAGATGTTTCCAATATTGTGTATTAACTACGAGTCGCCCATATGGGAGGAAGCCCCATATGTTGATGCGGAGTCATCAAAGATGCTCATCTCCTTATAAAGGACGATGCTCCTTGCAGTGGATAACCTCCACCACTACTCACCCAAATACACACAAGTTTCTTTTTCAACACAACGCACACATCCACCATGCGACCTGGAGCTAACACAAGCCAAAGTACTAAGTCAAGAGAGGTCCCATATCCCTCTCATGTGGTTAGTACGCAAATTGCTCGGTACGGTGGCGCAAGTAACTCGGTCCTTGATTGACTTGGGCACCATTCCATCACACCATAAGATCACACCAACAACCATTGCACCCAAGTCTCAACATTTCATTTTATTTGCAGTTGTTGACTTTAGAAGATAACAAAGCACAAGGTGCTGAGAATAAAGATAGTAATAATTTTGTGTGATCAAGGTTATCGACTAAGTCGATAACCGTCCAATTCTACCCGTATCTAAGCATTTCTAAGCATGACACCGAAAGACAATAAAAGAGCATAATAAAATCACCGGGCTCTAATTCACCAGCGATATTAATAACTTATGTCTGTGGTAGGGGATAACAATTTAAGGGCAACCATGCAATAGGAATAGCTACCTCTAATCGGAAAATTACTTTGACACAAAAGCATGCATACATACAGTTTGTAAACAAAGTATTAGACTTGAAAGTAATAGGACATTTATGATCAAACTGCTTGTCTTGCTGTGGGTTACCCTCTTGCTGCAGAGGAGCACTCTCGCTATCAATAATATCGTTCGAACCTAGCGAAAGAAATCGAAATCACAATAAGAACGAATAACACCAAAAGGACACAAAAATTCAAAGTCAACCAAAAATTGTGAAAAATTCACAGAAGGTAGAGCATGATTTTAGATTAATTTAGCAACAAGAATCAGTTCATTTGGATGTTCTATGCAAAAGTTATGGCAGTTTGAAAATCAGTTTTCTGGAAAATTCAATTAAATTGTAATCGGTTACTGTTCATCTAAATTAATTATTTTGGTGAAAATGTCCAGAACAGTGGTGCACTTGAAATTTTTATGGTAGGAAGAGCACCACATTAGATGAACAATGGAATTTTATTCACCTCATTTGGAGCTAAGATGAATTTCCTATGATTTTTCAAAGTTGTGAAAGTAGTACTCAAGTTACATGCAAAATGAGATTTTCAGTAATAGCATCATGCTCACAACCTATTTTACAATAAACTATACTAACAGAGGATTCTAGCAAAATTGAGTTTACTCTTTTTGGAGTTACAGAGAAATACTTATACATTTTTAAAGTTAGAGCAATTTTTAGTGCAACAATAATGCTAAACCTAAAGTAATATTGCCAAATATGTTTTCTGCAATAGTAACATGATTCAAACCATTTTTATAATAAGGTACATTTAAAAATGAAACTAACAAAATTTGAATCATCAATTTTGGAACTAAAATGAATTACTTATGCAATTTTGAAGTTTAACTAATTTTTAGTTCACAAATAAAGCATTTCGGAAATTATAATAATCAAAACATACTTTTTGTACCCAGGCTACTCTAGCTACACCCACTGACCAGTGGGGTCCCATGAACAGTGCGATTTTCTATTAAACCAATGGATTTTAAATGGACTGACAGGTGGGGTCCATTTGTCATACTCTAGGTTCATGAAATAGTGCATGGACTCATGGTCCACAGCCGACTCACAAGTCCACGGGGTTATTGAGTCCTTAAGTGGCCACGGGCCCACATGTAAGCCATACAAGAAATCTGCTAATGATTGATTTGCCGACAAAGATCTGTTTTAATGCTAATCAACATCATTAAAGGCTAATCATCGCTCGCTACAGTGCATGTCCAAACGCGCCATGCGCTCGGCGTGCACGCCGCGAGTTCCCCCGGCGGCTCGCCGGCGAAGCAGGGCGCAGCGGCGCAGGTGAGTGATCAAGATGGGTAGCCCATCACCTTGCGCACCCGCTGGCACTAGCGGCGAGACCGGAGGCGGTCCGACACGGCGGCGCAACGGCGATGAGCGGAGGAGCTTCTACGGGGACATGGCACATTGCGGATAAGGGACACCCGAGGAAAACTAACGCGCGCATGGGCAATAGGGGAGTTCAGTGAACTCACCACGATGACCAGGAGAGGAGGAGCTTGCCGGAGCTGGGCTGGCGACGACGAACAGCGGCAGCGGAGTGGCTTCACCGAGGAGAGCTCGCCCTGAGCAGAGAGAGAGAGAGAGAAAACGATGAAGGGAAAGCTAAAGGGTGTTACGGGGATGGTGTAGAAGCAGTGGATTGGTCGATGCCTCACCGTGCCGGTGCCGGAGAAGAAAGGGGCTGCTTTGGCTTGAAAAGGGGGAAAGTCAAATTCCCGAGGCTCCTGAGAATGAAAGCCAAATTAGAGAAAGGGGGAGCTTGCTCGCACACAAGGACGCCTTCTGACGCGCTAAGGACAAGACAAGCCTCACCGGAGCTAAAGATGCCGAAGAGGTTTGCTCAGTGCGCGCTCTGGAGGTGATGAAGACTCGATGAAAAACCACGAGCTAAAAGCCAAGACAAGGGTTCTTGTTAGCAAAAATGGAACTAGCCTCGAAGATGGAGTCGGGAGGAACTAAAGCACCCAAGCTCACCTGCGCGAGGAGCCAGCAATGGCGTCCTCCTCCTCTCGGCTATGAGGAGAAGTGAGCAGAGTCGAGGGGGAAGAGGGGGTTTTGTGCGGGGCAAAGGACGAAGAAGGGGACGGCGTGAGATGGCGACGCTCCCAGATTGGTCTTCGAGGGCGGTGCGTCACAGCGCTGACGGAGGCACGCAGAGCGGCGCGGTGACGTGGTGCCCAGGCTCTGCCCACTCGCCAGCGCGAGGTAGGGGACGGACCTGACAGGTGGGTCCCGCGACGCAGAGACACAGCGCAGCCGCGAGCTCGGGCGAGAAGGGGTCGACGCGAGCTATTGGATTGCGATCAAATGATCGACGTCGCGCGAGAGCTCACCAAACTGATCGAACCGATACGCGATCTCGACCGCAGATGCGTGATCGGATGGCTGCAAGTGACGCGTGGGTGAGATGGTTGGGTCGAGACGGAAAGCGGGGTCGGGCTCGAGTCTGAACAGTAGACTGGCTCGGGTCCGATGAATAGTGATCTTAGGTTTTGTTTTAAAAGGCTGAGAAGATAGGGAATTTTTGGAGGTAGCTCCGAAGCTCCAAAAATTCCTAGATTTTTATGGAAGCTTGCTGGACCAGAGAAAAACCTTGTGCAATTTTTCCAGAAATTTTTATGCAATGCATTGCCCTCCAGAAAATTCACAAGCAGCAGGGCTAAGGGTTTGACCAGAATTCAAACTGGTTTGACTTGCTCTTTTGAAATAGCAAAAAAATCCAAAAATTATGAGATTTTGTAGGGAGGTTTCTAGGATGATCAAGATGATAGGAAAAATATTTTCAGAGGATTATCACAATACAAGATCATGGAATTTTTAAGGACAATAATTTCCATCAATAGAAACATTGTTCGAAGGAAATAGGAATTACTAGGGGAAAATTTCTAGAAAATTTCAAATGACATCATGAGGCATCAAAAGTTTTAATTTATCCTCATTTTATTACATTTGAAACACACACCATTAGTTTGGGATGTTACATTATCCATGAGGACTATACAAGTATTACACCAAGCCATATTATGTGAAGAAGTTATGTTCTATCATGGCAAAACATGTACAGCAAAGCTAAGGCCAAAATATCAATAATCTGAGATTAAATGAAATGATAGCATAACAAGGTGCTCAAGATCATAGTTTCACTAAAGGTATCCAAAAATGAGTCAAGCCATATCTATAAGCGAAATGGAGCCCAAAAACTAGAAAATGAGTCAAGTTGAGCATTATGAGTTCAATTTTGAATCAATGTGTTCAAGCATTTAGAATTTAGCACTTTGAGCACTTTGCTAAAAATGATTGGTTTTATCTTAGTAAAGCAATTGACAATTTTGTTCTCTCAGAAATGTGCTAGATCTCAAGCCTTGCCGTGACCATCTCATGCAAGAAGCTTAAAAGAGTGGTCTAGGTCATCCAAAACTCCCCCTGAGTTCATGCCTAGTGCAATGGCAAGCCGTCTCATGAGAAAAAATTGGTGAGATCAGTTTTTTCGCACAGAAAAACTCATTTTTCATTTGCTTGACTTAAGAATTATCATAGCTCAAGTTACAACTCAAAATAAGTTCAAGACTCAATTTAGCCTATATGACATGGCATGAATCATGAGAGGATCACTATGGCAAAACTAGTCATAAGATCTAACAAGTCATGTTTTGATTCAATTTTCTCACAGATAAAAAAGCTAGCATGGCAAAAGCTAAGCTAAACATGAAAAGCCATAAAAGAATTCCAGCAAACTAGCACAATACATGGCAGGGTATAAAGCATGAAAACATGTCATACAAGGATAATAATCAAAGCTCCACAAGTTTATATTACAATGCAAGTTGTTGAATTTTAAAATGCATTATGGTACAATGAATGCAAAAGAGCAAACTCCCCCTCAAACCAGGCCAAGAGGACTAATAACCCCCAGCTCTCTCCGCAAGAAAGCAAAACGAGAAGAATCAAGAGCTTTAGTGAAAATATCCGCAACCTGCTGCTCAGACTCAACAAAGTGAAGCAGAATATCACCCTTCTCAGCATGGTCTCTAAGATAATGATATCTAACGTCAATGTGCTTGATCCTAGAGTGTTGCACTGGGTTTTTGGCAATGTTAATGGCAGAAGTGTTGTCACAGAAAAGAGGAACACTACCCAAAGACAACCCATAGTCCGCATAGTAGATAAGATCCAGAGAACACGAGAGCAACTCGTCATAGCCTACATACTCGGCCTCGGCGGTGGACTGTGCAACAGAGGACTGTTTCCTAGCTGACCAAGAGATAAGAGATGTGCCTAAGAAATGACAAGTGCCAGAAGTACTCTTCCTATCCACTCTACACCCCACAAAATCAGCATCAGAAAAGGCCCGAATAGAGAGAGTAGAAGCAGAAGAATACCAAAGTCCAAAGTCAAGAGTGCCCTGGAGGTACCTGAAAATACGACGCACTGCTTGATGATGAGAGGCACGAGGGGAAGCCTGAAATTGAGCGCACAGACACACAGCAAATTGTATGTCCGGCCTCGATGCTGTGAGGTAGAGGAGGGAGCCGATCTTGCTGCGGTACTCCTTCTGGTCCACGGGCTCTCCATCCTCATCAGGGTCCAGCACGGTGGTTGTGGCAATGGGAGTAGATATTGGCCTACTACTTCCCATGTCGAAGCGCCGAATAAGGTCCTTTGTATACTTACTTTGATGAATGAAGGTACCTTCTTTCAGTTGCTTGACTTGAAGACCAAGGAAGAAGGTCAATTCGCCCATCATGCTCATCTCGAACTCTCTGCTCATAAAATCTGAAAATCTGGACACCAAACCATAAGAGGAACCATCGAATATAATGTCATCCACATAAATCTGAACTAACGGAAAGTCACTGCCATGCTTGAGAGTGAACAATGTTTTATCTACCATTCCCATTTTGAAATCATTTTTAAGCAGAAAACTCTTAAGCCTATCATACTAAGCTCTAGGGGCTTGCTTCTATCCATACAAGGCTTTGGAGAGTTTAAAAACATGATTTGGGAATTTGAGATTTTCAAAACCATGAGGTTGCTTGACAAAGACCTCTTCTTCTATGAAGCCATTCAGAAAAGCACTCTTGACATCCATTTGAAAAAACTTAAAACCCTTGGATGCCGCAAATGCAAGCAAAATGCGAATGGCTTCTAATCTAGCTACTGGAGCAAAGGTCTCCTCAAAGTCTAAGCCTTCTACCTGGGAATAACCCTGAGCTACAAGCCTAGCCTTGTTGCGAACTACCAACTCATCTTCACTTTGCTTATTTTTGAAAGCCCATTTTGTTCCAATCACATTATGATTAGGTGGAGGTTCAACTAAGGTCCAGACTCTGTTTCTTTCAAAATTTTCAAGCTCTTCATGCATGGCATTGACCCAAGAGGAGTCAGATAACACATGGGTGACATCTCGGGGTTCAAAAGAAACGACAAAAGCAGAATGTGCATGAGAATCAGGAGAAATAAACCTGGAGCGAGTGACTCGCTCATGGAGATCCCCAATGATCTGCTCAGGTGGATGCTGTCACTGAATGTGAAGAGGAGCTCTTGGTGTAGGAGTAGCCTCTACCTCATGGGCTGTGGAGGTAGGAGCAGAGCCACTCAAGTCGTCGGTGAAGATAGGAGGAGGCTGCTCAACTGAAGCTGGAGTAGTAGAAGCAGGCTCTCCAACCATCTCAGAAGGGACTTGAGGATGGATTGGGTCCTCATCCTCAGAGTCGTCATCGACGAAGATGCTCTCAGAAACCTGTGTACCTGCATCATCGGGTCTAGTACTAGGACTAGCCTCATCAAAGGTGACTTCGTAAGTCTCAATAATTTTGTTAGTGTCAAAATTAAAAACACGATAGCCCCGAGAATGAGCAGGATATCCAAGAAAGATGCCATCAAAACATCTAGATTCAAATTTATCCAAGTTGCCATGTTTAAGAATGAAGCACTTGCAACCAAAAATCTTGAAATGAGAGACTTTGGGCCTATGACCAAATCTGAGCTCAAAAGAAGTCTTACCAATAACAAATCTCAAGAAAACCCAATTTGAAACATAACAAGCAGTAGAGATCGCCTCAGCCCAAAACCTCCTAGGTGTGGAATGCTCATCTAGCATGGTCCTGGCCATCTCTACAAGGGTCATGTTCTTCCTCTCTACAGCACCATTCTGCTAGGGAACTCTAGGTGAAGAAAACTGGTGCTCTAGTGTCGGGACCCCGGGTATGCAACCCCAGGACCCTCTGTGTATTCTGAACTAGTCCCATGATCAGTAGCTAGCTCACACAGTTACAACATTGGTGTAATCATAACCACACAACCAAACTATAGATGAAGCAGACAAATTAATAATATTAAGCAAAAGGGACCTTATGGTCAAGTCTTACAACGGTTGCCACGCAAGGCTAAAGACAATAGAGTAACTTGCAGCGGAGAACAAAACATCTGGTGGAGGTCACCCAATATGCCCACCGGCAATCGAGTGAGGGACACGACCTAGTTCGCATAGTCTTCAAAGAAGTCTTCTTCATAAAACTCGAGTTCATTTGGTTCCTCTCTTCTGGCGATTTAAGCAGAGGCGCAAGGCCATGAGTACTTTGAATGTACTTTCGACAAGTCATTGAAAATGTATGCAAGTAGTATTTATGCAAGGTTTGACAAGGATAGCTTTATGGCTATTTTGCGGAAAGCGATGTTGACATTAAATACAATAAGTAGATTATAAGCACAATTTAAAAGACTAATACATAAATGAGCAATTTTCTTTGAAACAACTAGTGAACACCTGCTCACTTTCCAACCATCGACCATCAACAAGATTCGACCAAACCATTCCATCATTTTCGACAAAAGTTCTACCCCTTGCATGAAATCACCGAGCATGTCCATAGCAGGGGACACGGCTATTGAATAGTTTTACACTCTGCGAGAGGTTGTGCAATTGACCCACAAGACACGAATTTCTCTAGTTTGTTGGCATATATCTATGCCACCGCTCACTATCATAGGTAAGCGGTCTAGAGCACGTAACAAGGCTTTTACAAAGTTACATTTTGACTCGATTCTGTTAAGCTAAGGTTTCGCCTCCATCGGCCCCTCTTGCGCCGTTCCCAACCAAAACAGAACGAACCAAGACATTGCTAATTAGTCGGCCGGTCTATCCCAATCTAGACATGTGGTTGTACGGTTGAGGCCCGATCAATGGTTCAAGGTTAAGTCCTTAGTTGGTTGCTCGACGAGATTTGTTCCACGTTCCAAGTGTGCGTTCACGGCACCCACCCTTTCCACCACCCACTCGTCCGAGCATAACTCATTTTCGTTCAACCTGGCCAAATGACCACCCTAGTCATGGCACAACATCTTTTATCAAAAGTGGCTCCGCCATGGTTCCATAATTTCCTTTAGTCAAATTCATCATGTTGGGTTCAACCCGGCCGAGGACCACCCTAGTCCCGGCACCACAAATTTTAGTAAGGTGACAACAAATGTCGTGGTCTCGCCGCAGACCACACTTAGCATTATTAGCAACACAGTCGTTACTACACAAGCCACAAACCATGTGCGCTAGGGCAAATAAACATTCATTGAATCATGAGATCGAGACCAACGTCTACTAGAGCAAGACTGAGCAATAAAGCGTGCCCATGTTGGTATTACAATAATGTCCAACTAGTAATTAACCATCCTAAGGTGTCCAAGGAGTTATGTCATTCAAGGATACATGTAGATTGCAATTTATCAAGGAGGCATATGGCAATTAGGTAATTAACTAAACCCGAAACCATTTGTTATAAAATTAGCAATGCATGTTTATATAAAACAATATACTTTTATAAAGATGGGTTCAACATGATCAAAGGTCTATGACTTGCCTTCGTTGAAGAGTAGCGGTGCTTGATTAAATCGTGCATGAAATCTTAAAACGCAGGAACCTATCTGTATGAACAAAGCTAAATAAATAAAACAACTCCAAATAAAATCCAAATAAATACCAAGTAAATACTAATAGGAAGGCAAGGATTTTAGATGAATTTAGAAATTTGAATCACTCGAATCGGAGTTCGAATGAGAAAGTTATGGCCAAAGGAAGTTGGAAAACACATAAAATGATGGATTTTAGGGTTTTCCCGAATTTCCTAATTATTTTCCTTAAGAAAATCAGAGAAAATCGGCAAAGCGCCGATGGGCGCCATCTGGCTGTCATGTCGACAAAAAGGTGATGTGGCGAGGTGGCGCCACGGCGGCGGCCATGGGGCGACCACGTGGGACCAGGCGGTGGCGCTCCTCGCCTAGGGTCGCCGTGAGCAGCGGCCATGGGCCGGCAGCGGCGAGGGCACCAGCGGCAAAGGGGCGGCGGTGATCACGGCGCCACGGTCTTGAGGCGTGGCGGCAACGAGACGCCGGGCGAGGACGAGAAGTGGCTTAGCGGCGGCTCAAAGCGGCGGCAGCGCTCGGCGAGATCCGAGGACGAGGAGTCGCGCACCAGTGCGCCTTGGCGCGGTGATGATGCGAGGTGGTGACGACGGCGGAGGGTGCTTGACGCGGCGGCGAGGAAACGTCGGTCCGGACGAGCACGGAGGAGGAGAGAGAGAGGGAAAGAGAGAGGAGGCGGCGGTCCTAGGGCTCTCCTTAAATAAGCGCGGGAGGTCGGGGAGGCGAGAACGACAAGGAGGTCATGTGCCATTAATGGCGCTCGTCCGTGGCATGGGGGGGGGCATGGCGTGGTGCAGGCGTGGGCGGCAGCGTGCGTCTGTGAGGCGGGGTGTGCCATGGCCAGGAGCGGGCGAGGAGCTGGTCAAGGTATGGCGAGGCGTCAGTAGCGATTCATGGCAACATGGGCGAGCGGCGTGGGCGCTGGTCCGGAGGTAGGGGACGACGGGCGGGGAGGCTGACATGGCGGGGCCACATGCCAGCGAGAGAGGGAGAGAGGTCTGGCGAGGATGAGTCTGGCCGTCCGATTGAAATCGGACGGTGGCGAGGAGGCGATCTGTGATTAGGCATGTGAGCGAAACGATGTGGGTCAAGAAATTCGGCCCACACTGAGGGAGGAGATTTCCTAAGCCTTTTTCTTTTTAGAAAATACCAGAAAAGCAAAAGCAATTTTAGAAAATAGTTTAATCCGTCCAAAAATTCTAGGAAAATTCACAAAAATCCCTTGAATTATTTAGGACTTAGTAAAAATATTTTAAGCTTAACTATTGCTTTTAGTTTTCAGCAATTAATTATTTTAACATAAGGCCAAAGGAAAAACCAAATTAAAATCCAACAAAACTCAACTAAACCAACTTTAATTAGTTGAGGTTTTAATTAATTCAAATTAAACTGCTTTTGAAATTCTAAATTACAATTTAAGCTTGAGCAAATTAATAAAACCAAATGGTTCCTTTTTAAGGTTTTCAAAATTTTCAAAAAGGCCAGAAAATAGGGATGTTACATCTAGTCCCCTATCAGTGCAGAAGGTAGCAAAGGAAGAATTCTTAAATTCTGTCCCATTGTCACTCCTAATGGCTCTCAAAGCTCCAGGAATGTCAACAGCTAGTCTAAGGACCAATTCTCTAAAACAGCTAAAAGCCTCGTCCTTAGAAACCAGAAAATAAACCCATGAATACCTGGAGAAATCATCCACAGTCACCAGTACATACCATTTCCCACCTGCATATTGGACTCTAAAAGGGCCAACTGTGTCTAAGTGCAAGAGCTGACCTGGTCCATCAGTCATCACTAAAGTAAGAGGTGGATGAGAAGCAGAAACCGTCTTACCATGTCTACAGGGTGTGCACACAAGGTCTCTAACAGCCTTCAGACTAGGCAAACCTCTAATAAAATCCTTGCAACTGACTCTAGTCAAGTGGTCAAAACCTATGTGTCCAAGTCTACGATGCCACAAAACTAGACCATGAGAGTCAGAAGCTACAAGACATCTAGGACTGGAAATAGAAGAGACACTGAAATCAGCACAAAAGATTCTCTCAAACCTGGAGATCTCAAAGACAAGCTCACCCGAGGAGTCTAGAACTCTACGCTCACCACTCTTAAACCTCACCTCTAGACCCTCATCAAGAAGGTGAAAGCAGATATCAGATTATACCTCGGCTTACTTACCAAAGCGGCGTCCTTAAGCATGAACTTGTTGTTGGCGTGCCTTTGTGCCCTTGGCATCACGGTCCCGATGAAAGCATCCCCAAATGTGATCAATTCATTGCGGGATGCACGCGTGTGAGGAGAGAACCATCTAGAATCTCCGGTCATGTGTCGAGAACACCCGAGTCAACAAGCCATATCTCCCCTTCCTCGCACGATGGACCTCTGAGCACTGAGCAGAAACATCGTGCCTCGATCTTTGGGGTTAGTAATGAAAGAGTTGGGAATCCAGTACTGAGTCACATGATGCTTGGGAACAACAGTAGAAGCAGCAATAAAACGGTTAGGAGTAAAATAATAAGAATGCACACGAGAAACACCTAGACCTCTCCGAATCGACCTACCAAAAGGTCGGTACTCCCCCTGTCTAGATGCTACCAAAAACACCAAAAACACCAAAAACACCAAAAACATCAAAACAGGATGCAAGAACAGATAAACGAACGAAGAGGACTCATCTTTAAGAACTTGCATGGATTGATTGGTAATTGAAGATTTGAGGTTTATAGCCACTCCATCTTGGAGGACAAAACTCAATACATGAGCCACACTCAATCAATCCCTAAAACCCTAGCTCTCCAAATCCTAAGACCAAACTCAGGTTTCTCCCGAGCTCTCTCACTTGCTGAACACAGCATCAAGTCTTATATAGTGGAGGCTAGCATCTAGGAATATTCCACTTAGGGCACCCATTAAACCCTAACACACAATGGGTTAACACACACACGCATCTCAAAACGTCATCTTCACGTCTTCATGACCTAAACCGCTTTTCCACGCGCCGCGGTTTAGCCAGAGGTCACCAAGGCGGTATTTGGTAAAATGACCAAAATACCCCTTCTCGGTCCTTCTCCATGGACCGAGTCCAATCCTGTCGAAGAAATCGCCTGCTTCGCCATGTGTAGGTTGATCAACGGCTCTTATCATGTCGACAAGTCTGTCCCGTCCGGATCCCACTGGAACCTCCAAGTCACTTGCACCGAACCCCGCGCCGCTTGATCCAACTAGCTGCATCAAACTGCCCGTTCGATCAACCTTGTCTATTCTGCACCATTCTTGAGTCACCTGACCTCACCCGGCATCCATGATCGTTTTGGACCTCAGCTCTCCAAGCTTAGTCCCGATCCTCCTCGCCGTTGACCGTCGTTGACCTGCAAGCCACCTGCACAACAATAGACTAAGAAATCGTCTCCGAGAATAAGTTCTTACAACTTGACCCACGTTAGCTCAAAACATGCAATATGCAACACATATGCATAGATAAACATGGATATGACCTATCCTAAAATCAATTCTCTAAAAGAATCAACATTGATTACAAATCTTGATCTTGCTTGCAAGTAACGCCTGCCGATTACCTCATCACGGTAGTACCGCTCTCAGTATTGTGGTCGTACCGCTCTCGAAGAATTCCCAAAATCATTGCTTTTGGAATTTCCATACCGCAAACAAAGCGACGGTGTTACCGTGATTCGGTACTACTCCAAAACCCACTGCGGTATTACCGTTTCACAAAATCGCTCAAGACCTTCAGAAGGAACCCAATGACATGTGGACGCTCCATATTTATTGAAACATTAAATCTGCAGTCCGGTAAAATCAAGATCTAGCACTATGGGGCGTCAAGCGATTACTGCGTTCTGCGTTGTTAGATTTCAATCGAACGCCTCTCAAGCCCTGTCACATTCGGACGGTCCGAACGTTTCTCTCAATATGGACTGTTAGATCAAGATCTAACGGTTCGAGCAAAACACGTGTTCAAAGCCTTGACAAGCGGTAGTTTCGTTCCCTCCGACGGTCATACCATTACGCGGTAGCACCATGGCTTACAAGCCGGTACTACCGTTACCAGAAAAACACAATGCTCTGACCAAAAGCCTCCTGTAGCACTGCTCCACTTAAACGGTCGTACCGCACTGCAGTATTACCGCGGATATAAAGCCGGTACTACCGATTATCCTGACACTTTGCTGAAACTTTCTGAAAAACTGGAATTCCAACAAACCTTCAACCAAATTGCCAATTGTAACATCACTTAAGATCATGAGCATATCCTCATGATGTCCATAGTTTCCTCTGTGTGCCTTTAGGCCTAGCTTCTCTTTTCCAGGACCTCTTCTGTGTCTGGACCTTGTGTTGGACTTCCCCTTGTCCAGACCCCTTTGTAGGTCTAAGACCTCCTCTTTTGGGTTTAGACCAGCTAGGGTGTGTGTTTCAAACATCCTTGAACTCTGAAATTCTAAATTTGGGTTGATTTCCCCTTTCTCTTGAACCTCCTCGTGTTTATCTGGACCTCCCTTGCGTTTATCTCAACCGTTTGGACCTCCCTCGCGTCCGTTCAAGCCTTCCACTTGATCCAGACCTCAACCGCTTTTGTATCGTTCGATTTGTATTGGACGGCTTGATCTTGTTGGCACGTTCGGCCGGTCCGAACGTCTCACCCCTTTTTGAGTCGTCCAAACTATGTGGGACGGCCCAATCACTTTGCTCCGTCCGATCGAGATCTAACAGCTCCAGCCTTCCCCACGATTTTCTCGCTTTCGTCCACCTCCCTTGTTTAGATGTTGACCGTTGATACCTCCCCTATGTAGATCTTAACCGTCAGGACCTCCCTTGTTTAGATGTTGACCGTTGAGACCTCCCCTTTGGAGATCTTAACCGTCGGGACCTCCCTTGTTTAGATGTTGACCGTTGAGACCTCCCCTTTGGAGATCTTAACCGTCGGGAACTCGGGATCTCCCTTGTTTAGATCTTGACCGTTGAGACCTCTCCTGTGGAGATCTTAACCGTCGGGACCTCCCTTGTTTAGATCTTGACTGTTGAGACCTCCCCTTGTGGATCTGACCATCAAGACCTCCCTTTGATGCATCTTGGCTGTCAGAATCACCTTCGGGTCTATCCTGACCGCCCAGACCTCCCCTCGTTGGGATCTAAGGGTCCAGACCTCCCCTCTTTTGTCGTTTAGCCGCAACCTCCCCTTGAGGCCGCGACCTCCCCTTTTTTGTTGTTTAGCCACGACCTCCCCTTTTTTGTCGTTTAGCCGCGACCTCCCCGTGGTCTTTTGTGAAGACCTCCCTTGCGGGTCAAGACCTCCCCCTTTGAGGTCAAGACCTGTGGTCTTTTTGCAAAAACCACCCTTGCGGCTGAGACCACCTCTTTGACTGATCTGTCACTTGAGTTTGGTGGCCCCACTAGTCGGTCAGGCTCACTTTCTCAAATCCTCGCCTCTAAAGCCTTAAGTGCATTTAATGCTTGTTGCATCACATTAAATGCGGTCACTTCTGGGGTACTTCGTTGATCCTTTTGATGGCATACCCTATCTTATCATTACCTTGTTTTTCACCTACCCTTGACCAATGTGTCTGCAAGCCTTCCCGTGGCTCTCTCTTTTTCTCCTCCCTGTCTAGCTATATATAGCCCGTGTATGTTTTCCTTCATCATCTTTTTCCTCATTTCCTAGCTTCCTTGCTCTTGCCTAGTTTTCTCTGAGCTTGTGCTTGAAGCTTCTCCAAGAAGTGCCCAAGGAAGCTGCGCCACCACCTCTTCATCACCAAGAAGATCATCGGAGCCAGTGCCACCATTCTACTGCCCCAGGAGTTCACTGGAGTGCCCGTGCCGTCCACTTCCACCGCAGTTGTCCCTCTGATCTTGTAACGTCCCGTTTGTTCTAGAGTTCTTGCTAGTTTTCAAAATCAAAAGGAACCTTTTGGTTTGTTTGCCTGTTCAAGCTTAACTTGGTATTTTGGAATTTGGAGAGTTTAACTTGACCTAATCAAACCTGAACTAAGTCCCTTGTAGGTGTTCTCTGCTGGTTGGGGCTCTTCATTGTTCTTTGGTGTTCCTTGGTTTGGTTTCCTCCTAAGCTCTCTCTGTGTGCCTCTTGGTTTAACCTTTCTCTTTGAACCTCCTTTGTTGGTTTGAATCTCTTTGAGATTAAAACCTCCCTCTCCGTTTAAATCTTATCTTCCGTTTAGACCTTCCCTTGTTTTGAGACCTCCTGTTGAGGACCAAGCTCGGGTTTGTGTTTCAAAACCCCTTTGATTCCTCAAAGCCAAGTTTGGCTTTGTTTAACTTCCTTTGGACCTCCCTTAAGAATGGTTCAGTTCGGGTTGCGATACTACCACCACCCCTCTAGCGGTCGTCTCGTCAGATTCGAGTTCTTGACACTCTACTTTGGTTTTACTGGTTTGGTGCCAGACCTCCGGTCGTACCGCTGTGGTAGTGCCAGAACTACCGCCTTTGTTAAGACCTCCTTTGAGCCTTTTGGACCTCCCTTGCCCGTTGGACCTCCTCAGAGTCCAAAGGACCTCCCTTGACTTCTTGAAGACATCCCTTGTGTCCTTGTGGACCTCTGCATTTGTTGTTTTGGTCGCGTGCTGCTAGGGTTTAACCTTCCTCGTCTCAGGACCGTTGATGCTTTTGAACGGCCCGATCTTGAGGGTGCGTTCGGGCGGTCCGAACGTCTCCCTCCTTTGGAGCCATCCGATCCGTATCGGATGGCCCTAATCTGGTGAGGCCTCCGCTCGGTCCGAACGGTCCCTTTGCTTGGCCCCATTCGATCTTGATCTAACGGCCCTAGCTTTCCCCACGTATCCTTGTTTCCGCGGACCTCTCCTTTGCTTTGATCTTGACCATTGGGATCTCATTTGAGAGATCTAACCCTCAGGACCTCCTTGTGTCCTTAGGACCTCTCTGTATTCCTTTGGACCTCTCTGTGTCCTTAGGACTTCCTCGGTCGGACCTCTGCTTGCTTGGCCGGACCTCTGGCTCGAAAGCATGGTCTTCGTCATTAAAGACCTCCCTCGTTCAGATCTGGCCGTTAGGACCTCCTCTCTGGAGATCTTAACCGCCTGAGACCTCCCTCGTTCGAGATCGGCCGTTAGGACCTCCTCTCTGAGATCTTAACCGCCTGAGACCTTCCCTTGTTCAGATCTGGCCGTTAGGACCTCCTCTCTGGAGATCTTAACCACACAGACCTCCCCTTGTTCAGATCTGGCCGTTAGGACCTCCTCTCTGGAGATCTTAACCGCACAGACCTCCCCTTGTTCAGATCTGGCCGTTAGGACCTACTCTCTGGAGATCTTAAACGCACAGACCTCCCTTTTGGAGATCTAACAATCAAGACCTCCTTGCCCTTTTGATCTTGACCCTAGGACCTCCCTTTTGGAGATCTAACCGTCAGGACCTCCTTGCCCTTTTGATCTTGACTGCAGGACCTCCCTTTTGGAGATCTAACCGTCAGGACCTCCTTGCCCTTTTGATCTTGACCGTAGGACCTCCCTTTTGGAGATCTAACCGTCAGGACCTCCCCTTGCCTTTGATCATAGCCGTTTAAGATCTCCCTTTTGAGAATCTAAGCCGTTAAGACCTCTCCTTTGTTGGTCTCGGCCATCAAGGCCCTTTCGACTTGCGGTTGTCTCAAGATCATAAACCGGAACTACTGGTTGTCGGTCGTACCTCTTCTTGAACACAGTGCTACATGGCATGGCGATATCGTGCCCATCTTTTGGACTTCTTCAAGTCCTTGGACCTCTTGTCCAGGACCTCCTCTTCGAGTCTTTGGACCCCTTGTCCAAGACCTCCTAGTGCTTTTGGACCTCCTGTCCACAGGACCTCCCCCTGGTCTTTTGCGAAGGCCACCCTTGTGGCGGGACCACCTCTTTGTTGGTGGTGCACCCTATTGGCCGCCCCACCGGGTCACCTCACCCACCTTTTATCATTCTTGCCGCCTCAAAACTTTGGGCGCATTTAAGGCATGTCGGATCACATTAAATGCCGTCACCTCTGAGGTACTTTGTTTTATTCTTTTAGGACATCCTTTGTCCTAGCCTTGTCCCGACCACCTCCGATCATTGACATGTTTCTTTGAGCCCTCTCTGTGCCCTTCCTTGACCACGGCTATAAATAGCCTGGGCAAGCCTTCCTTTGTCACCTTTGGCTCATTTCTAACTTCCTTGCCTGGGTTCCTCCATGCTCTAGTCCTCCCTTGGAGCTCACCGAGGCTGAGCTGTGCTCCCGGTTTATTTGCTTCTTTTGGTTGAAGTTTTGCTTAGGTTCTTTTGAGTCTTTAAGTTCTTTTGCCTAGTGCCAATTGCTTATTTTGGTTTTGCGATCGTGTAGATCCTGCGTTGGAGGAGGAGCTCTTGGACCCAGTGCCTTCTACAGAAGATTCACCACTACTTGACGAAGGCAAGTCACAACCTTTGATCATATTGAGCCTAGTCTTTCAAATGTATTTTGTTTTACTTTATCATGCATGGCTAATTTTATATGAAAATGTTTGGGCAGTAGCTACTCTTCCGCACTTGTTATTATGCCTCCTTTAGACTTGTTGCTGGACATGTTGACATACTCCCTTTGGAAACTCTAGGTTGGGTATTTTAGTTGGTATTGCTTGATATTGCCAACATGGGACCGTAAGATTATGCTTAGCCTTGCTTTAGATCCATGGGTTTTTGAGAATCATGCTTCATCAATGAATAATCTTGACTAATTAACTATGGAATCTGTGGTCGGTGCCACTGTTAAGCAACTATGGCAGGATGTCGTATGTTGTGTTGACTGTGGTGTGAGGCCACTTTGTGTAAAATTTGTGCGCCAAGGCTGGGTGGTCTTTTGGCAGGGTTAATCACCAAAATGGTTTTTGCTTGGGCAAGAAGGCAAGGAGTGAGAAGTGGGTGCTTTGCACATGGGATTGTGGAAGTCTTGCCTGAGCACAACTAAGAACTTAACTTTGTGATCTGTTGATCTAGGTCAAGCAGTGCAACCACAAGATCACTTTATGGGGTGGTCTGGGCTGAATAATTAGCAATAATTTGGATCGGATTACATTGTGGTGGCGCATGGTATTGGCGCAGAGAGGGCACCGATAACCCTTGTGGGAATCTGAAACCTTAGCGGGCAGCTCTGAGTCAGTTCAAAGCTTTGCAAAGGCCTTGTCACGCTCTCTAGACTGCTCACCATCGGAAGTGAGCAAGGGTCTTTCCGGAACCCGTCCCGCTAGAGAAATCGTGGATTGTGGGTAAAGTTGTACACCTCTGCAGAGTGAAAAATCTATTCGAATAGCCAAGTCCTTGGTCATGGACGGTGCCTAGTGAAAATGGTGCAAGGGGTAGCTTTTGTGAAATTTGTGTTCCCTGGGCACTTCTGCGAGAGGCCATGGCTTTGCCTCGAAGAGACCTTGGCCGGCTTTAGAGGGGTCATGGCTGGCTCGTGATGTGGTCCAGGGGCTGGGTTTGAGCTCTAGAGTTGGTGCTCTAGAGAGGTCTTGGGAGAGGTCCTGGCTGTGGGTGCAACCAGACCTCCCCCAAGTGGTTTGGATGTGAGTTGGTGCTCACTCCCTTCTTTTCAAACAAATGTAATTATGTAGTATTGTTCTAACTTGTTGCCTTACAATCTACTATGTTATTTACTGTCAAATATTGCTTTGCGCAATTAACCATACATCTCTCCATTGGTAAGCCATTGCATGATTATTAATTGCATAATGTTCCCCTATGACTTGCTGAGTACATTCAAAGTACTCATGGCTCTAAGCCCTGTGTCAAAGCAGTGTATGAAGATGACCAAGTGCAAAGGAGCTCAGACCTCTTTGAAGAGGATTTCTTTGTTGATCCATTGCCTAGGGCGTCCTCCACTCGGCGGCTGTGGGCTTGCGAGCATCTATGCGTTTTGGTGTTTCGGCTGCCTAGGTTCTTTTGTTGTTGGTTTGTAAGCCCAAGTGGCAAACCTTCTATAAACAAGCTTGGACCATAAGGTCTTGTTTAATACTAAGTTTAATTTGTCTGCTTCATCTCTTGTCTTGACCTTGTGGTTGCGATTGTACCGAAGTGATTCTGTGTGAGCTAGCATCTGGTATCATGGGACTAGCTTGGTGCACAGAGGCAGGAGCTCCGGGTGGTTCTACGGGATCTTCTTGAGAGTCCCTGTCGGACCTCCCCTCGAGGTTTTCTTAGTCTTGTACTACATGACTCTTCTTATCACTAGTAGTACGGTTGTGGTGAGTACTACTTTGCCCTTGTCACGGTAGTACCAGTTGCAAAAAAAAGGGGTCCTCCTGGACTCCCCCGCATAACCTGAGAAGAGGTTCTCACAGATCTCCCCATTTTTCCGCCTCTTTCTTGGTTTTGGTGAGTTTCCTTACGCCTAATCGTTTCTTGTTCATACGACCACTTTGTGTGATCGTATTCTTCTCATGACTACGTTTCGTGGTTGTGTTCTTTTTACGACCACGTGGAATGGTCGCGTTTTCCTCAGTACCTCTTTTGGCAAAGACCACCTCTTGGACTTTTCTGGTCTTCCTACGAAGACCACCCTTCTACTCATGGCCGCCTTCTGGTCTTTTTGCAAAGACCACCCTCTTTCGGGTTGGATCTCCTCTCTCGCTGAGACCTCTTGCTTTTCTAGTTTTGGTTGAGATTTGCTTAAGTTCTTTTGAGTCTTTTTAGTTCTTTTGTCGAGAGTTGTCTTGTTTATTTTGTTCTTTACGTACGTGTAGATCCCGATTTCGAGGAGGAGTACTTGGACGTGCGGTCTCTCTGAGGCTCACCTGCTCTCAACGAAGGCAAGTCATGACCTTTGATCATGTTGAACCCAGCATTTCAAAAATATATTATTTTACATTATCATGCATGGCTACCTTTATAAGAAATGTTTTGGGCAGTAGCTATATCCCCCTTGATATTATGCCTCCTTGGATGATTGTACTCAACATGTTGATATGATTCCCTTGGACACCTTAGAATGGGTAATTTTAGTTAGTATCGCTTGATATTGCCAACATGGGACCGTATGTTTATGCTTAGCCTTGCTTTAGAACCGTGGGTCTTGAGAATCACGCTTCATCATTAATAATCTTGACTAATTGAACTATGGAACTGTGATTGGTGCCACTATTGAGTAGCTAAGGTGCTGATGCCGCAGCTATGTTGATTGTGGTGCAATGCCACTCTTGCTAAAACTTGTTGCGCCAAGACCAGGGTGGTCTTTGGCTAGGTTGAACCTAAAATGTTTTCACACTCGGGGCAAGTGAGCGTGCAGTAAAGGGGGTGCCATATACACATTGGGATGAGGTTGTCTTGCCTGAGTGGATTAAGGACTTAACTTTGTGTCGGGACCCGAAAATGCATCTCAAGAACCCTCTGTGTTTTCCGAACTAGTCCCAGATCAGTAGCTAGCTCATACAGGAAACAGTGATGAAATATCATCCATTTATTCGATTTAACTAAAAAGATCTCAAAGTAACAAATAATAATAATAACTGAACCTTATGGTCAACGTTTACTTAACTTGCCATGTAGGGCTAAAGAAACAAATAAACTCTTGCAGCGGAACGAAACTCTTCAAATGGCCAATCAACATGCCCACAGGCAATCGAGTGGAAAACGCATCCTAATCTGTAAAACCTTCATAGTCCTCCTTCTGAAAGAACTCTTGGGCAGCTTGATATTCTTCAACTACTGATTAAACAGAGGGCACAAGCCATCAGTACTTTTGAATGTACTCAGCAAACCGTAGGGAAATGTATGCAAATAGTATTCATGCACGGCCTGACAAAGGTTAGCTGTATGGTTCTTTTGTAGAAAATAGCATTTGCGATAAATACAATAAATAGATTGAAATGCGTAGTTGAAAACAATAATAAATAATTAAACAATTTCTTTGAAACGACTATCTCAAGCAGCCCAACCCAAACCAAAGATAAGTGAATCCCCAATTCACCAATCGACACAAACCACCAAGTGAATGACCTGCTCACCAAACAAACATTATATTCATCAAGTGAACATCCCATCCACACTCCGACTCATTTTAAAAAACTCTATCTCCGTGTGAAATCCCGAGCACGTCCATAACATGAGATATAGCTATTGAATAGTTTTACACTCTATAGAGGTTGTCTGACTTTCCCCACATGATCGACTTCTCTAGTTTGTTTGGCATCCGTCGATACCACTTTGCTCACTACCTTAGGTAGCGATCTAGAGCATGTGACAAGGCCTTTACAAAGCTCCTTCTTAACCCGATTACGCGCTAAGGTTTCAACACTTGAATATCTTTATCCGGCCAAGCAGGGGCCCTCTTGCGCCTCCGTGAGAATATGTTTTTCCATAACTCACACTATCCATGACAGAACTGAAATTAAGACATTGCTAATTAGTTAGCCAAGTCCGTCCCATACTAGACATGTGGTTGTATAGTTAAGGCCCAGTTCAATGGCGCACAAGATTAAGTCCTTGACAATTTACTCAGGCGAGACTACCACAAACCCACAACATGTTACATCCTGTAACACCCCAATTTTCTGAGCTTTAAAAAAATCCTTTGAATAGTTAGTAGGATAAAATTCACCATTTGATTTTATTTGAATTTAATTCAAAAGCTTAAACATGGACTTTGTACATCAAAATAATTTAATATGATTAAAAGTCAACATCAACAAGGGTCAAAACTATTTTATTTGGGTTCTTTGTGCTTGGATATATTTTCTAGATTTTTCTAGAATTTTTCCAAGTTCATTTGCTAATTTCTATTTGCTATTTGAATTTCTGGTATTTTCTAAAAAGGAAAAACTAATTAAAATCTCAAAAAAGCTTCTGGGCCGAAATCCAACTCATTCGGCCCGTTCCTATTCATTTCGAGCCGAATCTCCACGCCAGCCCGTCAACACGCGCGCGCGTTCGCCGTCCCCTCTAACGCGTGGGCCTGCGTGTTTGTGTCACCGCCGAGTGGGGCTATCTCAGCGTCGTCCTCCTTGCGCAGCTCCGCTCGCATCCGCCATGGTTGGAATCCAAGCCTCGTCCGGCAACGTGTTTTTCCATCTGAAGCCCTTCTAGAAAACGCGTTGAATCTTATGTGAGACCCCGGTTTATTAGGCGCATAATACTTAGTCATCCAATTGACCCTAGTATTATCAACTAAATAAACCGTGCCTCGAGATATATGTACTTCCCAAAAATGCATTACACACAACTCATTATAAAAGATTGCATCAATTCCATTCAAACACATAGAAACGTAACAAGCAACAAACCGAAGTTAATATAAATAAAGGATAGTTATTACAAAAGAGAGGCCGAGGCCAAATAACAACAAGTCTACTAAGATAACAATGAAGCAAAAGTGCCATAGAGATGGCCATAACAAGAAACCAACGGTGTGTCTTAACCCACAAGGCAAGCGGCCAGGACCGCCAAGCTAGTCGCTTTCCCGACCACCGCACATCTCACAAAAGTAAAGCCCTTTGGGCTCTACCTCCTCTGCAACAAAGTTATTAAGCAAAGCAAATGAGTACAAAATGTACTGCAAAGGCGGCGTGTAGTATAACGAGAACTATAGTTTAACTACATGCAAGCTTTATTTAAGTGGAGGAGGCTTTGGACTCATTTTAGCATAAAGCAAGTCTTCATTTGCAATAATGTAATAGATTGAAAGCGATTTGACAAAGCATTTTTAATTGTTGAAGTAACAACGAGATAATAATATAATAACAACAACACGAACAACACCGGAAGTGACTAACCCAATAGCCACCACAACAATAGCATGAATTACCCATTCATACCACCCATGTCAAGTTTTAATTAAAGGTTGTAGTCTAGTTCTCACGGGCGTATCCGGCGTGTCCATAACCTAGGATGAGGCTATTGAATAGTTTTAACCTGCGGGGTGTACCAATGTACCCACGTCGCCGACCGCCTTTTAGCCACATGATTTAGCACACTTCCTTTGGTATCTTGCAAGACGGCTAAGTCCTCTGAGACATCTCCAATGGGCGATGCTAATTAAGAGCCATAACCCACGGGATAAGGACACATTAGGCAGCCCTAGCCGGTCTGCTAATGCTCCCTCCCAACACCACACACAGACATTTTATTTAAACATACCCACCGTCCGCTCATAATTAACACCTCCCAAAGTACTTAGCCAAGAGGTCCCATATCCCCTCGTGTGGTTAGTGCATAATAATGCTCGATGCGGTGGTGCAAGTAACTCGGTCCTTGTTGACTTAGGCATACTACCACATTCCAAAACCACACCATCCATCCAATATGCCCAAGTCCAATTCAATCTTTTATTTTCAGATTTTGACTTTACAAATTAACAAAGCACAAGTGCTGGACATAAAGGAGTAATAATTAGATTTGTGTGATCAAGACCATCGACTAAGTCGATGATCGCCCATTACTACCGATACTAAGCATGTCTAAGCAATTGGAATCGAAAACTACTAATTAAGTGATAAGAGCTCATCCAACGAGCCCAAACCACAGCAAATAACCTAGGCTCATGGTAGTAGAGGATAGACAATTACTACAGATTATGCAACTATGGGATTGCTAGCGATATTTTAACACAAGATAGCATGCATACATACAAGTAAAACAATATATTAACCTTAAAGTAATGGGACGATAGAGGGGATATGATCAAACTGCTTGTCTTCCTGTTGCTGGTCAAATTGTTGCTGAGGATCGCTCACGGGATCAACACACTCGTCAACACCTAATCGAAAAGACGAAAAGAATCGATAAGAACGACGAAAACGACAAAGACAGCACAGCAAACAAACTCCAAATACTCTGAATTTTCTACAACAGCAAGAGGATGATTTTTAGGGAATTTAGCAACAAGAACCAATTGATTTGGATTCTCAATGCAAAAGTTATGAGCAAAACAAATCTGCTCGACCCTAAAAATACCAAACCGCCACTATTCACTAATTTAATTATTAGGCAACATTTTCTAGAAGGGTGGTGATACTGAGATTTTTACTGTAAAACCAGCACCTCATGAGATGAATAACACAATTGAGTTCATCTCATTTGGAGCTATTATGCATTTTCTATAATTTTTCAAAAACAAGAACTTGAACAAAATTATAATGCACAAGTACTCTTTTTGACAACAGCAACATGCCCAGGTCAAGCCAGAGCTAACACAATTTGAATCACCCTATTTGGATTTAAATTGAATTAGTTATGCAATTTTAAAGTTCATACCTTTTTGAGTTCATAAAATAACAGTTCTCTGGAAAATCCCAAAAATCACAAAAGTAGGGAGGACATGGGCCATAGATTTTGAATCTAACGGCTCGAGACCTCCCGGCGATAATCTTGCCATCTTGGCGCTCATGAGGTCCAGAGGACATGGGCGTGGATCTTGGATCCAACGGTCCTTGTCCTCCCAAAGAACGCCCTGCAGCTAAGCGAGAGGAGGTCGTGGCCGTTGATGCTACATCCAACGGACCACAACGAAAGGGGAGGACCGGGGCGGCCCAGTTAAGCAAGGGAGGTCCTCAGCGGTTGAGATCTTCCAAAGGAAGATCTAAACTATCAAGATCTCCCCAAGGAAGATCTACATCGTCCAGACCTCGCGGGGGAGGTCCTAGACGGTCCAGATTTTCCAAGGGAGGACCTTAACGGTCAAGATTGACCTGGGGAGGTCATAAACGGCTGAGATGACCTCGGGGAGGTCCTACGCGGAGGTCAAAACGTCCACAGACCTCCGAGGAGAGTGCAGGCGGCCACGATGCGCAAGGGGAGGTCCTAGACGTTCAAGATCTCCTTGGAGGAGGTCTTGGGCGGCCCAGATCAGCGCCACAGCAGCGTCTGTACCTGTGTATGGACATGGAGTTAAGGCGCGGGACACAAGGAGGTCCAGCGAGGTCTTAAATCTTGCGATGAGGTCGAGGATCAAAGGCATTTAAGGCTAACCCCATGATTAGCAATGATTGGGGCATTTAAAAGTGAGAATCTTTATCCTAAAAGCGACAACAAATACTTTGTTCTTGTCCGAACAAAAATCGGCGGCTCCAAAGCATGTCGCCGACGATGAGGACCTCACCGCGCCAACCAAGGATACCATTGTGTGCGCAATAGTGTCGCGCACACACAGTGGACCAACTCTCGGCGGCGATGGCTTTGGGCCCGTGGCCGAGATGACAACGATGACCAAAGCGGCCAAAGGACCAAAATGTGAAGAAAAGCTCGCGACATCAATCAGCGTGTGCCCGACATCTAAGGACTATCGGAGGGTTACAGGAGGTCGAGAGGTCTTTGAGGAGGTCGAGAAGGGAGGACCGGAGTTGGAGAAGATGGGGTTGCTCCACGGCCAAGGCTCGGCTCCGGCTCGGTGAGGCCTCCTTTGAAAATGTCAACCTAAACAAGGTTAGGGTTAACACCGAAGGCAAGGGAGCACAAGCGAGAACAAGGTTGATGAGGAGCCCTTTGGAACAATGGTGCCACCGAGGAGCTCAAGGTCTACAACAATGGCGACCAAAAGGGAGGTTGGTGGAGGACAAGCTCACCAAGCACGAGCAAGGCCAAGCTCAAAGGTGTGTAAAAAAGCCAAAACAACAGTGGGGGAGGTTATATAGCTAGGGCAAAAGAGGTCATGGACCACGGGTTAAGCTCGTGGTGAGCTTAGCCCATGGGAGGTCCACGGGAAGTCCATGGAGTTGACATGATGGAGAGGACAGAGTAGGTTAGGACAGGGCCTGGCCTAGGGCGGAAAGAGCTGACACGCATTTAATGCTTGCAGGCTCAGAGCCGTTGGACAAGACCTTGCTCTGACTTTGCCTACCGCCATGGCACTCGCACGCGCGCCCAAGCTAGGAGAAGAACAGGGCGAATCTCTCCACCACTGGATGAAAAGGATGGGGAGGTCCTAGCCCTCGGATATGTTTTTGAACCGTTAGTTTTAAGTGACTGGGAGGAGGTCCCAGCCACACGATCTTGGACGGGGAGGTCGTGGCCCCACGATTTCCTTAGCGGATCGCCGAGAAAATGGGATTAGGAGGTCCAAGGCGTTGGATCTAAATCAGCAGTGCGGACCTCTGGAGGACTTAACGTTTGCGCACGCTACAACCCAAGATGTGGAGGTCATGGCCTTTGGATTTAAATCCAAGGGCACATAATGAATAGGGAGGTCTGAGCTTCATAGCGCACAAGGGAGGTCATGGCCTTTAGATTTAGATCTAAGACTCACGACCTCACGTCTTGTGAGGTCTGATCGCCTGCGAGGCAGGAGGAGGTCGTGGCCGTGGATTTTAATCAGCGGTGCACAACATGAGGCGGGGATGTTTGGTGCGCTTGATATCATTTGGGAGGTCGTGGGGTGTTGGATTTGATCCAGCAGCTCGACCTCAACAAATGGGATGTCTTAGTGGTTTAACAACTCGGGGAGGTCATGAGTCGTTGGATCTTTGATCCAGCGGCACAAGACCTCGATGGATGAGAGGACCTCGCTGTGATAGTTTGCAGAGGAGGTCGTGGCATTTGGATTGAATCCAACGGCTACAACCTCAACAAGGCGGGAGGAGGACCTTGAGGTTTGATAACAAGGGAGGTCATGGCCATGGATCTTTGATCCAATGGCTATGACCTTGATGAGTGGGGAGGTCCTTGCGGTGTTGACCACGAGAGGAGGTCGGGATTGTTGGATCTTGATCCAGCAGTTCTGACCTCCACAAATGAAAGGAGGTCGATGGGGTTGGGTTCAACCCGAGAAGGAAAGAGGCTCGGCCAAGGAGCAGTGTAAGGTTTTGGAATTTTAAAATTTAACAGCTGAGACTTTGCAGAATTATTTGAGATAGCAAATGAACTCCAAATTTTCTGAAATTTTAACAGGAGCTTGCTGACATCATGATTAACCTTACATAAAATTTCCAGAGGTTATTATGTAATGCATTTTTCTCAAGAAATTCATGAAGGCTGTTCAAGGATTTGTTGTACCTCCAAAAACTATCAAACAAGTTTTATAACTCACGATATTTTTCAGAGGGGTCCCACATCATCTCTAGGACCAAGGAAAAATATTTCCGAAGGGTTGGCACAAGAGTTGTGACAAAAGGAAAATGAGTTTGACTTTTGGTCACAAGAACTTTATGTTTTTGGATTACACAACTCTTGGACAAGAATTACATGAGAGTTTAGGGGTTTTCAAGATGTGAGAAAAAGTTTTAATTTCCACACATTTAATTATATTTGAACAAACCCGATTATACATTTGTGATGTTACAAAATCTCCCCCTAACGAAATCTCGTCCGAGATTTTGGCTTACTCGATAAAGAAAGATGGATAGTCATGCTGAGCGATCTTCCCTTTCCCAAGTAGCCTCATCCTCGAATGGTTCGACCAGCGAACTTTAAGAAACTTGATGGTCTTATTCCTTGTTCTTCGTTCGGACTCATCGAGTATCTTGAGCAGGTGCTTTCGATAGGTCAAATCTTCCTAGGCGTCGAGAGTTTCCAGCGAGCTTCCTCGGTTGGAACAGGAGGCACTTCTTTAGTCTGGGACACATGGAACACATCATGTACCCCCTCAAGTGCAGCCGGCAACTCCAACTTATAGAGCAACAGCTCCTTCTTCTCGATAGCGGTAGGGACCGACATATCGAGGAGCTAACTTGCCCTTGACGCCGAAACGTTGATGGCCCTTCAAAGGAGAGACTTTGAGATAAACAAAGTCATTAGGCTCAAAGCTCAACTCACGAGCGCCGCTCATCTCGCCGTCGCCCACGTCGGCGCCAGCGTCATCCTCTTTGCATATGTGTCAACCGCGTGGAGTCCAGTCAGCACCCACGTGCAAGCATACGTGGCAGATCAGTTTCCATCCAACACCCTGGTTCGGTGGACTTGGTCTACCGTGGACCGTGAGGCTGACATGTGGGTCCCACATGTCAGTATTTTCTTATTCTGGAAATTCCTTCGCTGATGTCATCCGACGTCATAAAACCGATTTTCTGTTAAAGAATAATTCGGATAATCCAGTTTTAGGATTTTTTTTTTTTAGATTCAAACTTCCCAAACTCATATCTTTTGCATCCGAACTCCGTTTGAGCCCATTTAAATTTCTAAATTCATCTAAATTCAAGATCTATCTATCTGAGATTTGTATTTAATTTTTGGAGTTTGTTTTGCATTTGTTATTTATTTGTTTTTTTTATTTACTTTTGTTTGCGAGTAGACGTCGATACTTCGAGAAGATTTGAAGAAGAAGGAGCACCCCAAGAGCAAGATCAGTACTTAGACCTATTCCAAGGCAAGTTATACCTTTGATCATATTGAACCCAGTTTTCTAAAATATTTTGATTCAAATTATTGCATTTACTTTAATTATTTATTTCAATGTTTTTGGGATTAGTTAATATCCAATTTGTTATGACCTCCTTGTCCAATTGTATGCCATAATATTTTGTCACCCTAGTTTGGTTTATTTAGTTGGTGCTATTGTATTACCAACGTGGGTTGGTTAGATGCGATTAGATTGCTTAGCCATGCTACGAGTCATCATCTCATGTAAGTTGCAAATATAAACTTGACTAAGTGACTATGGAACTATGTGATAAAAGATGTGTGCACTATGTGCTATTACTCGTTGATGGCATATGTTGCACTTAACCAACAGGGTGGAAAAAGGTTTTGGACGGGGGCAAGTGGTCATGTGTGCTTTTATGGTGGATCTATGTTGGCGGGAATGATAGGTTAGAATCTGGAAGTCTTGCCTCGGTCAAATTAAGGACTTAACTTTGTACGCCATTGAACTGAGCCTTTCGTACAATCACATGCCTGGTATGGGACGGGCCTAACTTAGTAAGTTATGGAGTCTTGACATTGGTTATTCAGGAAGTAGGTTAGCTGTGTCGGATTGGGTGGAGGTGTGTACTACCAAGTAGTCGCATCACGGCGCGATTCGCCGTTTCACAATCAACGGTGTGCATCTGTGGCGGCTAAGCATCTTAGGGAGTGTCAATGTCGAGATGAAATTTACGAACTGCTTTTTATTACGGCTAGTGCTAGCTACACTAGTTGTATCGTGTGGGTAAAGTGTACAACCTCTGCAGAGTGTTAATCAATCTATTCGAATAGCCACGTCCGCGGTCATGGACAATGCTCGGGGATTTCACACGAGGGGTAGATTTTCATAAAAACCTTGGGAAGGGAGCTGTGTGACCTAAGTCATATGGCTATGTGAATAACTTGTTTAGGCTATGTGTCTTTGTGAAATAAATCTGTCAAATTATTATTGTCTATTTGTTTTGAATTATGCTTTCAATCTATTACTTGTATTTAAACTGCAAAATGTTGCATTTCTGCAAAATAACCACAGAAGCCATTCGTTTGGAATAAGCCATCATGTATAATTGCATTTCTGTGGTATGACTTGCGAGTACGGTGTGTACTCATGCTTGTTGTAAAAATGCAACAGAAGAGGAGGAGTCTTCGCTTTGCTTTAGGAGGAGTTTATCGAAGGTGCTTGATCGTGGGGTCTTGATCGATCGGTTATGCATGTGATGAATTGATGGGATTCATTGAGAGTTTTTCGTTCATTTGCTATTTTATTTCTTTGCTAGCCTGCGTGGCTTAATAATTGTAAACTTCGACCATAAGGTCAAAACAACTATTTGTTATCAAATTACTCGTTTATGTTATTAATAAACTTGTGTGGATCGATATTTATACGTGTTAACACTGTGTGCACTAAGCGTGATCTGGACTAGTGCATTACACAGAGGGTCCAGAATTGCATATTTTGGGTCCCGACACATCCACATCCCCACTATCCACCAACCACTCGCCCGAGCGAAAACCATTTTGTTTAACTAAAACCAATGACAAACCCTGTCATGGCACACAAATTTTAATAGCTGTGGCTAACCACCATGATTCCATATATCATTAAATCAAGATTAAACATTATGACACATGTGATGATGAACACATCGTAACTAAGCAACTGTACGATACCCATATTGGTGATATAAATATGCCCAACTAAAATTATCCCCGCTAGGGTGACAAAGGATTCATGGCATTCAAATAATCAAAGGAGGTATAATGACAATAGGTAATAACTAAACCCAAAATAATTTGTATAAAAATAGCATGCAATTGTATAAAACAATATACTTTTGAAATCATAGGTTCAATATGATCAAAGGACTACGGCTTGCCTTGGAATAAATCTTGAGATTGATCCTGATCTTGGTAGACTCCTCCTTGCTCAAAGCTTCCCGAAGTATCCACGCCTAATCACAAACAAGGCAAATAAATAAATAAATAACAGAGATAGAACAAACTCTAAAAATTAAATAAAAATCTCAGATAAATAGATCTTGAATTTATATGAATTTAGGAATTTGAATGGACTCAATCGAAGTTCGAATGCAAAAGATATGAGCTTTGGAAGATTCACATAAAATGATAGAATCAGAATTTCAGAATTTGGGGAACTGTTTCTCTGAAGGAAAAACAATTAATTGAGTCATGCTAACATCATCGATGATTTTCAGCTGAAAGATAATAAGAAATATGAATTTGACAAGTTGGGCCCACTGTTAATGGCGTGGTGCATGGTGGACTGGATCCATGGACCTTTTAGATCGGGTGGGGTTTGGATCTGCCACATGGGCTAATGACTGAATGTGACAAGGATGCCACAGGGGCTAATAAGGTGACATGACTGCTGATGTGGAGAAGTGAGGTGGCAAAGGCATAAGCGGGCAGACCATGCGGCGGCGAAGGAGCTCACGGGTGATGGCAACAGGCAACGCATGGTCGTCCGAAGAAAACCAAAGTGATCACCGGGACAAGGACGACACAGGGAACTCCAGGAGATGATCGGGACGACCGGAGACAAGCTTGAATGGCAGAGGAAAGGAATTGACCGACATTGAAGGAGAAGCTCGGCGGCGAAGTACCTTGGTGATGGAGAAGCCAAAAGAAAGCGGGGATTAGATGAGAATAAGCTTGGGCACAATACGGCGTGCAAAAAGGGCAAAAGGGCTCACCGGGGCATAGATCAGTTAAAGGGCAGCGATGGTCGTTTGTCAGACAAACACGACAACGGTGAAGGAGAGGTCCGCGACCAAAGGCAATGGCGTCACGGTGAAGCCCTCGATGATCGGTCCGGAGGCGGTGGCGGCTTAGCGAGCGAACCAACAACGGCAATTTATTTGGAGAAGAAGCTTGACGCCTTGATCTTCGGTGATGGCGGCGCAAAGAAGACGAGATCGAGACCGAGCTTTTAGGGTTTGGAGAAAGGACGACGGCACACACGAATTGACGCGGAGGCACTGCTTTAAATAGCACTGGAGCTAGGGTTTCCAAAGGAGCCGACGGCGCTGTTCAACATGAAGAACGCGGACACCAGGAGCGAGAGCCCCGGTTGAAGACGACAGGAACGTGGCCAGCTGGGCCCATGGGCAAAGGAATAAAAGAAAAAGGATTGGAGGCTTTGGCTGGGCTTGTGCAAAAGAAAAGCCGAAGGCAGTCGGCTGGGCTTCACATGAGTGACTAGGCCCAAGGAGAAAGCGGATCATGCTTGGTGGCTTCTCAGTACTCCATGACAGAGGAGGAGTTGGGCTTTAGCCACGCGGGAGAAACAGTCGGCCGGAAAAGGAAATGGCGAACTGGCAGAAAAACAAAGCAATGAGAAAAAAGTGAAATGGGTTGAGAAAATAGAAACGGGCCGGAGAGGAGATTGAGCCCGAGAGACTTTTCTGAGATTTCTATTAGTTTTCTTTTTTTTTAATAAAATAGCAGAAAATCCAAATAGCAACTAGAAAATGGCAAATGCACTCGGAAAAATTCTAGAAAAATCTAGAAAATATATCCAAGCATATAGAATCCAAATAAAATAATTTTGAAAATAGTTGATGTTGACATTATTCATATTAAATTGTTTTTTGAACTTTGAAAATTCCAATTAAGTTTTTAACTTTACTAGAAAAATCCAAATGGTTATTTTTCTTTTAAAACTTTAAAACAGACCAATTTTTTTGGGATGTTACACTTTGTGATCCATTGAACCAGGTATTATCGTGCAACTACAAGACCATTTTATGGGGATGGTCCGGGCCAAATAATTAGCAATGAGCTGGCTTGATTACATTGTGGTGGAAGCGTCTTGATTATTTGGCACAAGAGGGCACCCAATAACCCTAGCGAAGTTTGCGAAACCTTAGCGGGCAGCTCAAGTCGATTCAAAGCTTTGTAAAGGCCTTGTCACGCTCTCTATACTGCTCACCTTCGGAAGTGAGCAAGGGTTCCGACGGGAACTTGACCCACTAGAGAGGTCGTGGATTGTGTGTAAAGTTGTACACCTCTGTAGAGTGAAAAATCTATTTGAATAGCCATGTCCTTGGTCATGGACATTGCATGGTGAAAATTGTGCAAGGGGTATACTTTTATAAAAATTTGTGGTCCGCGGTTGACCGTGGATATCGGCGAGTGTTCTGGGTGGCTCCGAATGCTCGTGATGTCCATGGTTGGTCGTGGTTGTAACACCCTGGTTTTCAGAGTCTTTTTGAAGATTTCAAAATAAAAAGAACCATTTTGTTTCGATGAGAATTCAAAGCTTAACTTGAAATTTTAGAATGGATTTAAGTTGACTAACTCAAACTTCAACTAAAATTCCTTGATGGTTTGTTGAGTTGTTGGAGTTTTAAGGATCTTCCCTCTTCTGTCCAGATTTTGTCCATCTTTGGACCAGACCTCCCTAGGTCCAAATCTTCCTCTTTGGGTCCTCTCTGGCTTAAAACCTTCCCAGGCCTACACCATTCTCATGTTCCTTTGAGTTCCTTTGGAACCCTTTTGAAGCTTTTCGTGTTCACTTGGACTTACCTCCGTTACTTTACTCCTTGAAACTCTCTCTGGAAGTTTTCTTTAGCGCCAACCCGGTAGTACCGCCCGCACCTTGCGGTGCTACCGTTTCTCAGGACCTCCCTTACCTTCATCTGGACCTCCACGTGTCCTACAGGATCTCCCCATGTCCTCTAGGACCTCCTCCTTGTTCATTTGGACCTCTCCATGTCCTTCAGGACCTCCCCATGTCCTCTAGGACCTCCTCCTTGTTCATTTGGACCTCCCCATGTCCTTCAGGACCTCCTCATGTCCTCTAGGACCTCCCCTTTCCTTATTTGGGTCTTTCCGTGCCCGCCAGGACCTCCCTAGGTCCTCTAGGACCTCCTCCTTGCCAATTTACACCTATATCACTTGTGAATCGTCCGATTTGAATTGGACGGTTTGATCTTGGTGAGACGTTCGGATGGTCTGAATGTCCCACCCTCTCTGAGCCCTTAGATCTTGGCTGGACGGTCCGATTTGTAGGGGCGTTTGGACGGTCCGAATGTCCCAACCATTTTGGGCCGCCCGATTCAGTTCAATGGCTGAGATCTAGCGCTAGCTCGGTTGGTCCGAACGGCTCAATCATTTTGGGTGGTCCGATTGAAATCCAACAGCTTCTACTTCTCCCGCTTCCTATCTCGCTACCGTCCAGACCTCCCTCCTTGAAGATCTGGCCGTTAAGACCTCTCTCTTGGAGATCTTAACCATCCAGACCTCCCTCCTTGAAGATCTGGCCGTTAAGACCTCCCCCTTGGAGATATTAACCGTCCAGACCTCCCTCCTTGAATATCTGGCCGTTAAGACCTCCCCCTTGGAGATCTTAACCGTCCAGACCTCCCTCCTTGAAGATCTGGCCGTTAAGACCTCCCCCTTGGAGATCTTAACCGTCTAGACCTCCCCCTTTGCGGATCTGACCATTAGGACCTCCCCTTGGAGATCCTAACCGTTCAGACCTCCCCTTTTGAGATCGTGACCGTTCAAGACCTCCTCCTTCGATTAGATCCTGACCATCCAGACCTCCCCCTGGATTTAATCCAACCTCTAGGACCTCCCTTGCGGGTGAGGACCTCCTCTTGACCTTTGCAGACCTCCCCGTTTGCATTTGATCTTGGCCGTTGGACCTCCCTTCCGGAGATCCAACCGTCTAGACCTCCCTTACGGGTGAGGACCTCCTCTTGACCTTTGCAGACCTCCCCGTTTGCATTTGATCTTGGCCGTTGGACCTCCCTTGAGGGTGAGGACCTCCTCTTGTTCTCTGTAGGACCTCCTCAAGGTCTCCGCAGGACCTCCCTTCGGGTCATGGCTGTCCCCACTTGGCAGTCACACCCAGTTTTCTTTTATCCTTTGACTGTGTCCTTGTGCATGGAAGTCTTCCCCACATTTAATGCATGTTGTATCGCATTAAATGCTACCCCTTTTTGCAGTACACATGTCATTCTGTTGTCACATCTCTTGCCTACTCTATTGTCCTCTTTACCAACTCTTGAACACCTGTAACTTGGGGGCATGCTCATTGGCTTAAGCTATATATATTTAGGGCAGCCCTTCCTCTCTCACTTTCTCCTCATTTTCACTCTCTGGCTTAACCGAGCATACCTTAGACCTCCCTCCAAGTTCTTGGACCTCCTCTCTTGAGTCCCAGGACCTCTCCAGCAAGCTCTTGGGACCTCCTCCTGACCTCCCAACCTCTCAGTTGGTTTTATGTTTTGGAATTTATTTGGAGTTTCTTTGGATCTTGTTGGAGCTCTATTTGAGTCATTTGGTTTTCACCGTGTAGATTGTCAAGACCGTGAGGAGCCAGAGTTTTGTGCAGGGGAGGAAGAAGCTCAAGACTTGGAGCAAGACAAGTTACACTCTTGATCATATTGCACCCATTACTTCAAGATACTTATGTAGGTTCCAAAGGTGTATGCATGCTTATTTCACTAAGTTATTTCAATGCATATCTTTCAATTCATAGCTATACCTGATTTCTTTGTATGGCCACTGTCTATGTTGAATCAACCCCATTGTCACCTTAGATAAAATCTGGTTTTTGCAATAGTAAGAACCAGAGGCTTTGAAAAATGAATGCTTAGTCTTGGTAGACCAAACAATTTGATTTGGGAATGTTTCTTTCACCAGACCGAAATATTCAATGTTTTAAATCCATGACATTGGGTTGTCATGGAGGATTTGATAAATGTCTTGGAAAAACAGAAAATAGAAAAATGGATTTGGTCTTGGGTGGATTGGCTATTTGGCTGGTGCAGGGTATGCACGGGCTCAACTCGGGTAGGGTTGAGACCCATGGGTTTTGTGGTAGTCACCCAAGCCATATGAGGACCAGTCTTTGAGCCGCATCTTGCTATGCTATAGCGACCAAACCCAGGGCACCCGAGAGGTCCTCTAAGAGCTCCAAGAAGGTCCACCAGGACCTCCCAGGAGGTCCTAAAAGGATCTCCCTGTCATCCACAAGACCTCCCAGAGGTCAGCGAGGACCTCTGGGCGTCGAGAGAACAGGCCCGAGGAGGTCTCGGAGCCAGGGAGCACCCTCAAAGATCTTCCACGGCCAATACCAAGGGAAGTCGTGGAGGTCTGAGGTCGCCCCAAGACCACCCACGACCACCAGAGGAGGTCGGGGAGGACTGAGACCACCCCAGAACCACGCACGCCCAACCCTGAGGGTGGTCGTGGAGGACTGGGCATACTCCAAGGTTCCCTGTGCATACTGAGCTAGTCCCAAGGATCATGGCTAGCTCTTTCACAGCAACAATAGTGATAGCATTGCAACAACACCAACTTTATTAATATCAAGGAGGTTGTTTAGAAGAGAGCTTACAATCAAACAAGCAAAATACAGCAGAAGGTAAAACACTTAGGCCACCCGATACACCACAGGCAATCGGCTGGAGGGCGCATCCTAGTCGGCCAGGACCTCTTGGTCCACAACAAGCTCAACCCAAGGCTTCCATACCCTGCTAAACACAGCAGCAAGCAAGAGTGAGCACAACAACCGTGCTCGCAAGTTACACCCGTTAGATAACAAAATGACATGCATAAATGGATATCACAATGGCAGGCTTAATATGGTTAATTTGCGTAAAGCCAAGTTTCTTTCAAATACAAATACTAAGTTCCAAAGCAGGTACTTAATAGATAAAATTCATTTTCCAAACTTGATTTTCAGTTGGATGTTCATTCATCACAAGTGGTGAAGGATACCCTCCTGTCACAAGGCTCCCCGCCCACAACCCATGGGATAGCAATCCCAAAACAGTTTATTAAACACTTTTGGAATCCCAAAACCAATATCTAACTCTGAGTGGCCGCTGCCAGCACGTCCATAACCGCGGACACGGCTATTCGAATAGATTTAACTCTGCAGAGGTTGTGCACTTTACCCACACGACATGATTCCTCTAGTTTGTTTGGCATGCGCAAGTGCCACCTCTCACTGCCGAAGGAAAGAGGTCTAGAGTTCATGACAAAGCCTTTAAAATGCATTGCCCTACCACGGCCTCTCCTTGCTAAGGTTTAGCCTCCTTTGGATTGACTCATGATCTGGGCCCCTCTTGCACCAAGTGGGAACATAGGTCATAAAAGACCATCTTGGCCATAGAAGACCTCCCACTCTCCAAGCTGGATCAATTATGGTGGAAGTTCGCAATTTACTTAGCAAGGTCCCACACCCCATCTTGGAGACATGTGGTTGCACGATTTTGGCATAGCCCATTATAGGCCTAGCATTGGCGGCTCAAAGACCGGTCCTCAAGCCGACTTGGGCGACAAACACATACCCTGGACCTCCACCTTTTCGAGGATAGAGTCAGGTGCATAAACCTTGCACCAACCAAGCAAACCAATTAGCCCAAGTCTAAATCAATTTCCATTTTCTTTTTGCTTCCCCACAATAATTCATATTCCATGACAACCCAATGTCATGGCCAAAACCATTTTAACAATGAGTTGGTCATGAAGGTAAAGATTTTCCCAAATCAAGTACTTTTGGTCTAAGCAAGTCTAAGCATTTGGTTTTACAATTGTTCTGGTTCACACTATTGTATCAACAGATTTTGTCTAAGGTGACAACAAATTTGGTTCAATGTCAAAGTGGGCCATATGAAGGAAATAGGCATAACTATGTGTTTAAAGACAGGTATTGAAATAACTTGGTAGAAATAAGCATGCATTATACTTTGAAATTGAACATAAATAATTTGAGAAACTGGGTGCAATATGATCAAGAGTGTAACTTGCCTCTTGCTTGGTAGCTTAAGATTCTATTCCCTCACACAGCTCTGGCTCTCTGGAACGCCAAGAACTACGAGGGTACAAAGCAAAGCAAATAAAGATCCAAATGAGATCCGAATGAACAGAGCAAGAGGTAAACAGCAGAGGATGATGCTAAAAGAAAAACCAGAGAGAATCCTTGGGAGGAGGTCGATGGTTGAAGGGCTCGGGCTCAAGGGTCCAAACCAGAGAAGCTTGGAGAGCTCCACGAGACAGAGAGCCGAGAGCAGAGGAAAAATGAAGAACGAGGGAGGCGTGGGTGCCCCGGTGCTCTATTTAAAGGAGGAAAAAGAATAGAAGCTTCATAGAAAGAAGGTGTCCGAATTCAGGTGTATTGGTACAAAGGCAAACTACCCCAAGGTACTAGAAAGGATAAAAGCAAGCAAGGGATGTGACAAAAAGTATAAAAGAGGACAAGGGTAGGTGGTAATATTTAATGTGACTCCACCCACATCAAATGCACTTATGAGCCAAGGGAAACCAGTCAAAAGGGTGAGCAGCTTGGTCAAGGGGCGGTCCAAGGAGGAGGTCCCAAGACAAGCAGGGGAGGTCTTTGAGGACGAAAAGGTCCTAAAGGCCACAAGGAGGTTTAAGGGCGTGAGGTGCAAAAGACAAGAGAGTCTAAACCACAAAGGTCTAAACATAAAGGGAGGTCCAGACCATAAGGGTCGAACACCCTAGGAATTTGGAACCTAAAGGAGGTCCAAAACTCAGCAGGAGGTCCTGACATGGGGAGGTCTGACTGTTGAGATCTCTACAAGGAGAGGTGCAGGGCGGTTGGGGTCGAGACAAGGGAGGTCCTAGAGAACACGAAGAGGTCTGAAGGACATGGAAAAATCCAACTAAACAAGGAGAAGGTCCCAAAGGACTCAAGGAGGTCTGAAGGACAAAAGAGGTTCAAAGGATTGAAGTGAAATTGCGGTTAAGATTTGGTCTAGGAGGTCCTTAGCGAGTGAGACCAACTCGGGGGAGGTCTCAGCAGTGGGATGAAATCAAGAGAGCTTTAACGATTAAGATCAAGGCAAGGGAGGTCCAAAGGACACACAAGGGGAGGTCTCATGGACGAAAGGTCAGAAAGACACACCCAGGATGGTCTGAGGACAGGACCCTAAAAGGTGAGTCTGGTCCCGTCGAGATCTCACAAGGAGGAGGCAGCGGTTAAGATCGAAAGTCAGGAGAGGTCCTGATGATCAAGAAAATAAGCAAAGGAGATCTGAGCGGCTCGGAGTTGATCAAAGGAGGTCGGAGCGGTTTTAGATCATCTCAAAAAGAGGTCTGGATGGCTCAGATACGATCAAAGAGCATCTTAACGGTCTAGACCTGCTAGGAGGAGGTCTAGGCGGTTAGGATGAGGTCAAAAGACAGGGAGGTCTAGCAGACACAACCAGGAGGAGGTCCTCTAGACAGGAAGTCCAACGACCTACTCACGGAAGGTCCCGAAGGTCAAACTTAAATAGAAAGGTGGAGATCTGATGGCTAGGACCTCACGGGGGAGATCCTAATGGTCACGATCGACAAGGAAAGGGGTGCAGCGTAAGCAAGGATCTGTGCTGGAGGAATTGGAGCCCTCGGATCTATCAAGGACAAGATCAAAACTGTTAGATTTGACAAGCATGAGGTTAGAGCCGTTAGATCTAACAAAGATGAGATCCGAGCCATGCGGGAGGCTCGGACGGACACGGGAGAGGTCCAAATGGACAAGAAGGAGGTCTTGCCCGGCTAGGATCTCTAAAGGACTAAGAGGTCTGTGGGCAAGGAGGTCTAAAGGATAAGAAGGTCTGATAAATGAAAAGGAGGTCCTAGAAAAGCAGTATACCGAGAGTTGGGGCGTAATACCGGATTGCACTAGGAGGACTTTTCAAAGAGAAGTTTACAAGGATCGGGGTGAGAAGGAGTCAAGTGATCACCGAGAGGTTCACAAGAGCATAGAAGGAACTCAAATGAGCGTGAGGCTTAGGTGCGGAAGGAACATGGGAAGGAGGTGCGGACCAAAGAGATTCAAACCAACAAAGAAATCCAAAGCGCCCAAACCAAAGGGAAGGTGCGGACACAGAGAGGATCTAATCGAGGAGAGTACCCAAATAAAAAGGAAAGTGGTTTAAAGCCAAGAGGATGATCTAGACCTCGAGAGGAGGTCTAGCTACAAAAAGCCTAAACCTCGAGGCGGTCTAAACTATAAAGAGATTAAGAAAGAGGTCCCACCCAAAGGTGGTGCGGACCAAAGAGGTAGACTAGACAAAAGGTCTCAACAGAGAGATTTTTCGAGGGAGAGGAAGGACCGAAAAGACAAGGAGGAGATGACCACAAGAGAGGTCAAACAAGAGGGATGATCTGGGCATATAAGAATGTCCAAGTATAGGATAGAGGAAAGGAAAAGAGGAGAGATAGCTCTAGAGAGCTAGAACAACACCAAAAGAACTAAGCTTTGGATTAGTTGAAGTTTAGTTTAGTCATTTTAAACTCTCCAAATTCCAAAATTCTCAGGTTAAGCTTCGAATTCTCATCAAAACCAAATGGTTCTTTTTATTTTGAAAATTTTCAAAAAGGCTCTAAAAATCAGGGTGTTACATATGCCTATAATGGGCTATGCCTCATCGTACAACCACATGTCCTGAGAAATGGGCAAAGGGACCTGGCCGACTAATTTGCAAAGCTCCATCACGGTTGATCCTGTGGATGCGGTGGGTAGTCGTGTTATGACCTTTGTAGTCCTACCTAGCGCAAGAGGGGGCCTGAACCCTGCGGATGGGTAGTCCAAAGGGGGTGAAACCTTAGCGAGGATGGACTGTGTTGGAGTAATGCTTTGTAAAGGCCTTGTCATGTGCTCTAGACCTCTCACCAAAGGAAGTGTGAGGTGGCATCGACGGATGCCAAGCAAACTAGAGAATTCATGTCATGTGGGTAAAGTGTATAATCTCTGCAGAGAATAAATCTATTCGAATAGCCGTATCTGCGGTCATGGACATGCTAGCAAAGCCACTCAAAGTTAGCTCTTGGTTTTGGTTTTCAAAGGACTTATGAAACTGATTCTGGATTTCTATCCAAATGGTTATTGGGCGGGAAGCCATGTGACAGGAGGGTATCTTTCACCATATTGATGTTGAATGTTATCCTACTGAAAATGGAGTTTTGAAAATGAACTTTTACTTATTGTGATTACCTTGGAACTTAGTACTTGTATTTGAAATAAAATTGGCTTTACACAAAACAACCTTAATATGCCTTCCATTGACATATCCTTATGCATGTCATGCTGTTATTTGACGGGTGTAACTTGCGAGCACGGTAGTAGTGCTCACTCTTGTTTGATTGATGAATTGAGCAGGTGAAGAATTCTATGATGATGAAGAGGACCAAATTAATTAGGCCGCGCTCTCCAGCCAATCACCTGTGGGTAACGGATGGAGTCTGTCTTTTGGTGTTTCCGCTGTGTGTGTTGCTCTTGGTTGCTAGAGCTTGTAAGCAACCCCTTGTAATCAACTCCCTTTTGTTGTTAATAAAGCCTTTTGTGGATGTATATGTTATCACTTGCTTGCTGTGAGAACCAGTCATTGATCTCTGGAGGCTGGTTTAAGATCACAGAGGACTTGAGGCTTGTCCCCAAGCCCCACGACCTCCTTGGGTTGGTTCCTCTCGGACCTCTCTCGGGTCAGGAAGTGGAGCTTGGGGAGGTCTGAGGTCCAACAACCTCCTCGGGTCAGGACCCCAAGACCTTCGAGCGGTCCTACCGGACCTTTCGAGAGGTCTAGACGGTCCTACTGGGATGCCCCACGGGACGTCCTGGGAGTCCTTTACGGACCTCCTAGGAGGTCCTGATGGACCTCCCGGGTAAGCCCTGGGCCGGGTCATCACAGTGGTGCTCTTTTGATCCCTAGGGTGGTCCAAGATTGCTCCTGAGTGGGTGCTCAAAGGAGGTCTTGCAGCCCTAGGGAGGTCTTTGGAAACTCTGGAGTGGGTGCTCCAGAGTGGTTGTGGGAGTGGTCTTGGGTGTGGGTGCGGTCAGACCTCCCGCGAG
Organism: Phyllostachys edulis; assembly: GCA_036346405.1. NCBI lineage: Eukaryota > Viridiplantae > Streptophyta > Magnoliopsida > Poales > Poaceae > Phyllostachys > Phyllostachys edulis. The sequence continues at coordinate 76,722,990 of CM070553.1, forward strand.
TGGTTTTTGGAAGTGAGTTGGTGCTCACCTCCCTCCTTTTCAAACAAATGTATCTATGTATTATTGTTTTAACTTGAGCCTTGCAATCTATTTATGTTTATTTCCTGTTAAATCTTGCTTTCGGCAAACTAACCTTACAGCTCTCCTTGGCCAAGCCATTGCATGAATACTATGTGCATAATTGTTCCCTGCGATTTGCTGAGTACATTCAAACGTACTCATGGCTTTAAGCCCTCTGTTTGAGCAGTGGCCAAAGATGATCAATTCGAGGAAGCACATACCTCTTGAGGAGGAGTTCTTTGATGACCCGTGTGCTAGGGCGTCCTTCCTCGGCGACTGTGGGCTTGCCGGATGGCTCCTTACGTTATGCGTTTTTGCTGTAAAGGTTTCCTTTCGTCGGTTTTTGTAAGCCCTGGTTGGCAAACCTTTGTAAGCAACCTTGACCATAAGGTCTTTGTTTAATATATGTTAGTTTAATATATGTTATTTTGTCTGCTTCATCTTTTGTCCAGTACTGTGTGGCTGTGATTACACCTTGGGAGTTCTGTGCGAGCTAGCTCTTGTTCCTGGGACTAGTTCAGTGCACAAAAGCCAGACCTCTAGGAGGTCCCTGGGACTAGCTCAGTGCACAAAAGCCAGACCTCTAGGAGGTCTTTGAAATCCCTTGGGAGGTTCTGGCAGACCTCCCTAGGAGGCCCTGGGAGATCTCTCCTAGTATTTCTCGAGAGAGTGCTCACATCAGCGTGGGTCAATAATCAGCTAAATGTCATATGAGCTTAGATATGTAACTAGGTAATAATTAGCTAAATGTCATATGAGCTTAGATATGTAACTAGGTGCTAAAATAATTTGTAGTGAAGGGGGACCGGAGCCCTGTCTGGCCTCAATGAGGCTCCGCCAGTGTTTGGGGTGAAGCTATCACATGATACTCGTGTCACCAACAAGCACATAAGATAGTTTGAAAGATATTTTTCTCTAAAAAGCATCAAACATGTACTGGACTATATGTGTACATTTACCATAGCTCATAATTTGGTACATTGGAACTTAGAATAAAAGTTTAATTTTAAATCTCTCATAATTTTAGTATTGACATGTAATTAGAGATAGATTTGTTGAGAAATCCTCTAAATCCAATCAACCCTAAATACTAGAATTGAGGTCTAGACCGAGTAAGAAAAAGAATTGAGGTCTAGACCCAAGCAGAAGGAATTAATAGAATTAAGCTTGTTACATCTCACGTACGGCGACAACTATATTATGCTTTTGTATATCACATCTCGATTAAGCAAGGAAAAGTACACGCTCTAAGTATCTTTTAATACTATCGTCCTTATAGATAACAAAAATCACAAGAAGAAAAAGGAAATAAAAAATAGTTCAGGGTATCATACTTTCATTTGCTGCTATCTTATCGCTTTGGTTTGGAAAGACAAATTAGTATTCCCTGCTTACTTCGTCACCCCCTAGAACGAAGAATCACAAGAAAATTTTGGTTTGCACAGCCTAGGAAGGATAGTGGCGGCCGGACCTACGACAAAATTTGAAGTATGGCGGAACCAACAGTATTACTCAAGACCAAAGGAATCCATATATGAATTATATTGTATTACAATAATAAGAATATATGACACTCAAATACATTCCAAAAATCCATTTGATTTTGATTTTGACCGGTGCCTGTGCCAGTGCTCCACATTATGCTAAAATACATCCTCGGTCCATTTTTAGCAAACCAATCAAGACACCAATCACAATCCATTCCAAAATTTCGTTTGATTTTGACGTTATGGACCTAGGGTTAGGAAGCACTGAGATGTGGCTCGCGCTCTCGCTTGATGGCTCGCATCCTCGCATGACTGATTGGCTTTCTTTTTCTAACACCGTGGCCTGGTCCCTGCTGGGTTCACAGGAAAATGAGCCTCAGCGGCTCAGCCCACCATCTCCAAGTCATCCCAAGAGCCCAATTAAGACAGTGCAATTCTTCCCTCAGCGTGACGGCGCAGCCGTGCATGCTGTCTTCTCCGACGCCGGGGGTCTTAGCAAGGAAGGGGGGTGAGGTGTTTCCAGCCGACGGTAGCTGTAAACCAATATCAATCTCAAATCAATCCAAGCAAGATTCCTAAAGATGAGTCTATTCTTGTTCTTACTCTCTCTTTGGTGATTTTGGGTTTTTGATGATCTGTTAGTTTTTCTTTGAGTTTTTATGGTGATCTTGCTTGCTGTGACATGTGGGAGTGCAACTAAGATCATCTTGATCATCCTTTACCCACGAGCAAGCTTTTGGATCATATTTTGGTTTTGACTCGGTTTTAAAGCAACCGTTCTTAAAATAGAGAAAGGTCGGAACTTAGGCAATGATCTTCATGATCTTTGGTTGGAATAGGTTCCTGACATCCTAGGGAAGGTTTGTTTCAAGTTTTATGAAGTTTGGAGTTGTGGATCAAAAGTTATGCCAATTTTTTATTTCGTTTTCAAGCTGATTTTGCTATTCATCGTCTGATTTTACTGTTCATCTGGTAGTACCGATTTTTGGTAGCACCGCTACTGTTCACTGGTACGACCGGTACTATTCATCAGTACTCGCATCTTTGCGTTTTTGGTTGTTGTGCTTGGGGATTTGGAGTAGATTCAATACAAGTCTTCCGCTATACTTGTTCATTGATCTTCATAGCTCTCATAGCTATTGGAGTAAAAATCGTGTTGAATCCGGTCAAACTTGAAAAAGAGATAGTGCTCCTATTCACCCCCCCCCCTCTAGTCGTTGTTTCGGTCCAATAGTGTGTTGGGAAGAAAAACTCCACTCTCTAATGCAATTTTTAGCTGCCTCTTTCACCTATTTTTTTTTTCACGAAGAGATGGCTTACATGTATTACTAGTTAAATGCCCGTGCGCTGCTACATAATAACATAGCAAGATGCTAAATGATTGATTGGGTTATACCCATCATCGAAACAATTGCATTATAGAAAGGAATCAAGCAAATGCAAATGGAAACACAAACGAACATTAAGAGTAGTACATATCTGATATGTAAATGGCATATATTCTTCTGCCTTCAGCAATGGGTTCAGACTTTGAGGTCACTCTTAAATCTAAACACAATTCAAGTGCAAAAATCGCATAAGTACCTAAGTGCACATTTGACTTTCCTCTGAGATTTTCCTGTGTTAGTTAGTAAAGAGAATGTTTCAATATACAAAGTATACTGAAGACAACTCCAGACCATATGAACTCATAGAATTTGCACTTTGAAAACAGATGGCTGAAATCTTCATCAACAAGTCAAATAGCATGCCTAGGAGCTGATGTAGAAATTCCAATTCTCGATAGAGATCCATAAGTGTGTTCAATCTCATATGAATGACAAATATGTGGAGACAACATATATCAATGAATTAACAGAGCACTTTACAATTGCAAACTATTCCTAGGCATGATGAATTCAACAAATCTTGCTTATAAGCAATGGTGGTGAAAAAGGATGAGCAAAAATGCAAATTAATACAAGCTGAGTTCTATATAGTACTTTTCTCATCTAAAAGTTTACGCTAACAAGGAGTAGTTCTCGTCAAGTTGAGTTGTGGAGTGTTGAACACTGATCATCTCATCCTAAAGTGGCCTTAAGACTGTAGAGAATGCCAACATCTACTATCGTAGAAGCAATATTTAGAGTGTAAGAGTATTCTTGTGGGGGAGAATTGGTTGAAATTGTTAAAAAGAGATCAGACAATTTTTTAGCAAGGTATTAATGTGAATCCTCTTTTGCAAGATGGTAACAAGGAATAGTTCTCATCAAGTTGAGCTGTCTAGTACTGAACACTGATGATCTCATCCGAAAGTGGCCTTAAGACTGTAAAGAATGGCAACATCTACTATTGTAGGAGAAGCAATATTCAGAGTGTAGTGTTCTTGTGGGAGAGAATTGACTGAAACTGTTAAAAGACATCAAACACTTTTGTAGCAAGGTATTAATGTGATCCTCTTTTTCAAGATAGATTAAATCAATTTTGATAAAAGCTATTAGCTAGCCTTCTTTGCTCAAAAGATCCAAGAATGCTGAATAGCTACTGAACCTACTTCCTACAATACTCAAAACTTCACTTTGAAAGTTCAATTCAGTGATCAAAATGACATTCATTAAAATTTGGCAGCATTAAAGTGTTGGTTTTACAAGAGGGTTCACTGACCAATCACTTTTCTAACTTTTTTTTTTTGAAAGGAAGTACCAACTCCCGGCCTCTGCACCAACTAAGGATGCACACAGCCAAATAGGTACCCAAATTCGCCTAGAAGAGGACTAAAACCTGGATGGTGGGGGTGTACACCCACACCTTCCCACCAACTGAGCTAGGCTCAGTTTCTAATCACTTTTCTAACTTACTGTCAACTTCTAATGTCTTTTTAATCCAACACAACCCTGTTCCCTCTTGCACTAGGAAGGTTATTTGCTTATTGATCTTTGCATTTAACAAGATTTTAGCTCTTGTTGTTTTAGAAAAGCCATTAACCAAACAGAAGCTATTGTTGCTCCTAGATGCATTCTCATTCCTTCTGTCTTTAACAATTTAAAACCAAGTCTTGGTTGAACTGTGCTGATTTCTAAAAATTCACCTTCAAATTGGTTTTCATATTTGAAAGCTGCTGCTAGAAGAAAGTCAATTGACTAATTGAATTAAACTCTAACTACTAGAATTAGTCAGGACTTTAGCCTTTTGACAAATTCTGAACTTCTTCAAATAACTGACTATACAACCTTTAACAAGACTTCTCTCAGAACTGAAACTCTACTAGCAAAAATTCACTTAGATCTCAATTTCCAGATTAGCTATTTCAATGGGTGACTCAATTGACAACCATCAGGTTTGATAGATAATTGCAACTGACTAATTAGATTCAAACAAACTCTAACTACTGCATTAACAAGATCATTAGCTTACTGACAAAACTAATCATCTCCAGAAAAATCCTCTCTGCTCAACCTTCATCAAAAGAATTTCATTACTTTGTCAGCTAACTTCTCACTAGATTAAAGATTCATTTGTCAATTAGATTTGAGTGATCAATTGAAAACACAAAGTTTGTTAGTTTAAGAGAATTGATTTTGCAAATTGGTTCTGTTCTCAGTTACAGAGAGGAGCTACAGGACCGGTCCTAGTTTCGGACAATAGAGGGCGAAGCTGACAATCGTCGAGCTTGCCGGTGGCGAAGTGGGCCGGTGGCGAAGTGGCGGTGCGCCAGAAGTGACAAAAATGGAACCAGTGAAGCATGTGGGTTCTAGGAGAGGTGGTGACGTGGTCGGAGATGGACGGTGGCGGTTGGACGAGGGCGAGCGGTGGTAGACCGTGGGGGAGACCAAGTGTGACGGTGCATGGGTGTTGTTGGGGGCTAAATAGGGGGAGCATGAGGATCGGCGGTGTACCTGGAACACGCTGGGGTGGTCGGCAGAGACGAAGAGGCACCCCACAGCGTCTTGGCGGCAACGACCCTGGCGCGCATGGGTGATCCTCGGCAATGGCGACACTGGAAGGAATAGGACACGGGTGAGTGATAGGGTTGAGTAGAGGGATGTATAAGGAAGCTCATGGTGGAAGGAATCAGGCTTGGGCTCACCGAAGGAGACGCGGTGGCGGTGGAGGTGGATTTGGCCGGAATTATAGAAGAACCCGGGTGCGCGGCGCTCCGGTGGCGCTAGCTCCAAATTAATGGAGGGGTTCGACTCCGTGTGGTTCATGGCGCACCATGACGTGGTTGAGGGTGGCTGGGGATTGCCGGAGAGGTTGGAATGGCAACGAGCACCCTCGGCAGTGCGGCCATGGTTCTCGGCTTTAGAGCTCAGGTTGATTTTGAGGAAGAGAATTGGAAGGGGGAGGTAGGGGACTAACGAGAGGGAGATGATGCGCTCAATGCTAGGCTTAAATTGGGCGGAGAAGCTCGGGGTTCCTCGCGAGAAATCGAGCTTCCTCTCTTCTCAGTCATGGCAGCCTTCCCGGGATATCTCGGCGACGACAGAGAAATGAGCGACGGCGTTGGTTGCTGGCAGCTGCGGACTGGGTGTCTTCGGCGGTGGCTCAACGGCGCTAACGGAGGAAGACGGGGGAGGCCGGGGTGAGGTGGCGTCCATGCAAGCGCGCTCAGCAGAGGAGAGCGAGTGCGTGGAGGAAGTACATTGAATAGGCGGGCCCACTGGGCAGAGAGAGGGGGAAGGCTGCTTTCCACGAGGGCGCGCCTTCAACCGAAGAAAGCGGTAAGGTGTGGGGAGAAGGCGGAAAAAGGACGGGTTGGCTGTGGCTGGGCCCGGTTTGACGCGTGGGATCCATTTGTCAGCGGCAGTGCGGATGCGGATTTGGTTTAGCGGTCCGATCTGGTTGGTTGAGTCCGACCCGAACCCGATAACAGGTTTAGTTTAGATGTTGACTTTTAACTCCTAACTTTGACTGACCGTTTTAAAAAAGAAAAATAACTCCGAAACTTATGACCTTTTTATGGGAGGTTCCTGGCACTATGTATATAATTGTATAATTTTTCCAGGGTTTTTCATGCAATATATTTTTCTCTATAATTATTTCAAGTTCCTGTTTTTTTTTTGTTTGACTTTTTGATTCTCTTAGATTTGACTGGTTACTTAAAAATAGTAATTGAAATCTAAAAATTGTGAAATTTTGAAGGTGAGTTTATAAAGTCTTCTAGAACCTAGGAAAATTATTTCCAAGCACTGTTCACAAGATTTTGTTTATATTTTAAATTTAGGTTCAAATTTGAACATGCAAATAAACAAAGAACCAAATAACATCCAAAATTTCTAGCAAAATTACAAACAGGCAAATCAGATAAGTTTGAATCCATCTAAAATATTCCCAGCTATGGGTATTACTATAGTTCCAAAATAAAAGATGGTTTGTAATTCTGAGACAAAGAAAGTATAGTTTCAAGTTTGAAATTGTGAATGCTTTTGAAATTACCTCAGGCATTATAGGGGCCTTTGAGGTTTCACTGTACTTAAGTTGAATTCCAAAATAGCATTCCCACACCTGAAACCTTTTTAGTCTTGCTTCAAATTCAAATTAGGCTTTTGAATGGGAGAAGGAGTACTGGATTACTAGGTTTCAATCAAGTCTTCAAAATCAAAGGATTTTCTACATAGGGTTTTTATACCCTACTCTGAACTAAGTTTTCAAACTCTTGACAAACTTTTATTTTGTTTGAAGATTTTCATTTCTAGGTTTTGGAAAACCAGGTCGTAACCTATTTACTTTGCAGCAAAAAGTTTTAAAAAGGTCCAAAACTTCACAAATGCACAGTAGATGCTTAGCTAATCCAACTTAGGGATTTTGGGCTGTTACATGTCACCAGCGCTGGCGAGCGTTGACGTGGTGGGAAGGGGCACAAGGAGGAAGATGACTGCCCACAGGGCCCACCGGTTGGTGAGAGTGAGAAGAATTTAGGTTTTCAGTTTTTCAGAATATGGCTGAGATGTTTAGTGGATTGTTAAATATAGTTATCAAGCTCCAAAAAATATAAAAGTTTTAGGGAAGGTTTCTGACATAATGTGGATTATTATGTAATTGTTTTAGAATTTTTTGTGCTCTATATGTTTATCTAAAATTCTTTTAAGCTTCTCTTTGTATGTACTTTTATTATTTGTTTTGAGGAAAATTGCTAAACATGTTTTAATTAATTTCCCTATTCTATCACCAAGTTTTGATTCTCATTTATCATATTTTGTTTCAATTTATTTTGATCCTTAATTAGTTTTGTATTTCTTGAATTTGATTATTCAATTTCTTTTATTAGACAAAAAGTCTTGCAAATAAATCCACAAAAGTAAATGTCAATAAAATCTATTAAAAGTTTTAAAAAGTTCACATTTTTACGTATTTGAAAACAATCTTAATTTTTGGGATATTACAAATTTAGAGGTGGCCAAATGGACGGTCCAGCCCAACAATGGCATGGGCCCATGTAGGCACAATCCATTTCAGCATGGGTCCTTTTGGCCTTAGCATTTAGTGTCATCATGCCTACTGTGCACTTAGTCGTTGAAATGGTGTTAGCCTATTTGGCATGAAAATTTGAAGAAAAGGTAAAAAGTTTAGCAAATATATAAAGTTTTAAAAACAAAATAAATTTATATATACCTATAAAATAAACTATATAAAATTCAAAAACCATAAAAATAAAGGCATACAAAATTTTAAAAATAAACGGACCTAATGAGCCGAGCCGTGCTAAGCCTGGTACTATTCGTGTCAGGCCGGACCGACCTGTTGGGCCAAAGTTGCAACCCAAGCATAGTATAGTGCGTCGGGCCAGGTCGTCACAACCCATTTAGGTGATGGGTTATACTTTGTCTAGATCAGAACAACAGTGACATGCTTCGGGCCGGTCCAGATGTCGCTACCAATTTTGCCCCCCTCTAGTTATCATCGATCGATCGTCTTGCTTGCATTGTAAATCGATGGACGAGCTTTTTATTCTTTTTTTAAAAAAGAAAAGGAAAAGAAATTAAAGACGGGCGGCCACCTCGAGCGACCGCTGGCCGGAGCCTACGAGGAGAAATAATGAAAGAAGATTGGCGGTACGCCATGCCCTGTTCCTCCGCCTATAAAGATTCAGATTCCGCGCGATTCCCTCCCTCCGATGCCCACGCAGGCGCAGCCACGATTCATGGGGGAGGAGGAGACGGGCGAGAGCTCCTCGCCGCCCAGGGCCTCCGGCCTGTCGCCGCTGCGCCGTACCATATACGACCGCCTCCTCTCCCTGGGGATGGCCACATCGGAGTCGGACCCCTCCTCCTTCCGGGACAAGCTCTACCTCCACTTCGACCGGTTCCCGCCCAGGTACGTCACCGACCTGGGCGTCCGCAAGGCGGAGGACGTGCTGCTCCACCGGAGGCTCCTCGCCGACTGCGCTGATGACCCCGGCAAGCGCCCCGTCGTCCACGCCCGCTTCCTGGAGGTTCGGTGTCCATCCATGATCCATCTAGCTGCTAGTTGCTAGTAGTAACTTGACATTCACTCCTTCAATTCCCTGTGTACGTTTGCTGCTCGATCGATCTGCCTCCTAACTCCAACTCGAATCCATGAGCATGCAGTGCATTCAGGTTGCAGTGGATTACGGCAGCGGCCCAGAGGCGCTTCCGCTTCCGGAGTCGAGGTAATTGTATATATCTATCTATATATTTATATATATGGTTTCAAGTTAAGACTGGAGTCTGAAATTAATCTGAATTTTCTACCGAAGGGGTCGAAAAGAAGAAGTGCTTGTTCATGAGATTATTTTTGCTTCCATTGACAAGCCCAAGCTCCTTAGCCAGGTAATTAGCACCAACTAATATGCACATACATTTACGGCTATTAAGTTTCTGACGTCGTTCGGTATATATCATTTCATTGTTCAACAGCGATCTGCATTGCTATCTGATGTCGGATTGAATATTCGAGAAGCCCATGTTTACTCCACACCCGATGGCTTCTCTTTGATTATTTTCCTTGCTGATGGGTGGTGCGAAGAGGTAAACCTATTCATTAAGCAGTAAGCATGCCTGTTCAACTGCAAAATCAAGAGCGCGATCGAAGTGAACCAATAATGAAGACGCTCGCTGATCATTTTCAGGAGGCGGATGGTCTGCTCAAGGAAATAAAGGAGACGCTAGCACGCAGACAAGTACATACGCATGCTAGCTTCTTTTACCTCACGATCGATTCACCTGCACCTGCATGCGTGCTCACAACATAATTGTTCACATGGTCGTAATGCATCTGCAGGCATCGCCATCATCAACAAGAGCGAATTCTTCTGCCTCGGAGTGAATAGGAGACCCATCCTGAACCTGAATTGGAGTTCGATCGGAGCAGGTGTGCATGCTCGAAATGGGGGAAAAGGCCGGCTAGATAAATTGAGCGTACTGTACCAGAAAAATAATAATTTCAGAACCATGTCTGATTGTACGTACTGTAGTATATATAAATGTAATAAAATGTGTGTTGTTGCTCCTTGCATGAGCAGTTATTACTGCATGCACCCTCGGTTCACAAAAACAAAACATTTTGGAATGTGTGTAGTCAAACCTTGAAAATATTGGTTATTGATATTTTTTTGAATATTTAGATTAGATACATGAAAATCATATATGTAGATTTATCTCAAAAAATACTTTCAAAATATTATAATTTATTGGGTTTTACTAATATTTCTGTAGGCGACCCTCGAAATCGGATCCGTTCCAAGCTAAGTGATTACACCGAAAGCACAACACTTAACGTGAGACGAAAACGATTCCGAGTGCCTGATATGTGTCTCATGTTAGCTCCCAAGGATCAGTGGCTAACATGCACATATCCAAACATCATTATTACAACTTCAACAAATAGAACCTTATGGTTCAATTTTGCATAAGAGGGCCGACCGGCCAAATTTAAGCATAAGAGAATAAATTGCAGCGAAAGTCAATAAAGAAATAAAAAGAGAGAAACCGAGTTTGCATACCCAAACCCACAAGCAACCAACTGGGGTTAAAGTCGTAGCATCTATCGTACTAAAATCCGATTTGAACGACTTCTTACATGCAACATGGAAAATCCAACTGAGTACAAAAACGTACTCGCAAGACTTACAAATAGCAACATATAATAAATACATTCAAGTGTCAAAGAAAGACTACTACACTAGGCAATTTTCAGTATAAAGCAAGTTTTTCTTTGAGATAACCGATATAGATTTAAATTGCCATTTGTAAAACATTTAGAAAACAATATATATACAGTAGGTAATCCCAATTCATCATTAACAATAATAGATACTCCAATTATAATCAACACACAAACTTCCCATTCGTGACACAATTCATTCCTTAACAAATCAACACGCGATCTTCCCGTTCGTGACAACATACAAGATCTGAACAATTTAACACATGATCTATCAACATAACCCAACCCAAATTCCCATAAGCTAACTATGCATAGTTTCACCAAGCGATGTCCATAACCGGGGACACGGCTATTCGAATAGATTATTTGACTCTGCAGAGGTGTACAACTTTGCCCACACGATATGAATACCTCGTAATATCGACCAATACACTCTTCCGTAGGAGTGTGACTGAGATACCATAACGAGGCCGTTACAATATCATATCCTAACTATCAAACCACCCGAGGAAACTACACTATGGCCGAAAGTCGCTTATCGTCACCATGGGTGTACCCGTTGTGTAAGTAAGTCCCTTGCACACAAGAGACCCTTAAGGGCAAGTAAGACGACACTTAACATGCCCCCACTATATTGGCAAGAAAACAACAACAGTAACAATAAAACACGAGCCACCGGTAAAGCCTCGGCAATTACCAGTGCTCAAACAACAATTGTCAATTTAATTGTGTATTGATAGCTAAAACATGACAAATTATTTAGCTAAGCCATCGCCCATAAACCCGACGTGTGGTTGCACGTGAGACTTGGTTCGACACACCACAAACCAATCCTTAATTACCTAGACGGGGCTACACGAATCTGGGACAACCTCCCTTCGTCAACCTATCACCCGTCCAAGTCCAACACACAACAACCCCCACCCAACAAGTCCACAAAACTAGATTCAAAGATCTGGACACAATCCTCAAATTCAGAATAATTCAATCCATATACTTCCTCAAATTTCACCAAGATTCAATTCAATCCATCAGCCGATGGACTAGCTCCATCAACCGCTTTTGGCTACAACTACTAGCATGGCTAAGCAACGTTCTATAAATCACCAAACAAACACATATAACATATAACCTTAATCATTCAAGGTAAAAGGGTAATCAACATTCAAAGGAAGGCTAATGCAGCAAGTAGGGTATATCTAAAGCTACCCATTTCACATACCAGTATTTGGAATTAAAGCAATGCATAGAATACTTGAAAATAAACATAGATACTTTTTGAAAATAATAGGAATTCAACATGCATCAAAGGAGGGGATTGCTTGCCTTTGCTGTGGATGGTCCATGTGCTGTTGAGTACCACTCTCGATTACACTCGAACCACCATAAACTATCGAACAAACGAGAACATCGAATAAGAACAATAACACCGAAAACATCCAAAAACGCATGAAATTTATCAGTAGGAAGATTATGATTTTAGATTAATTTAGGTGAAATAATTAGTTCATTTGGAGTTTGTATGTGAAAGTTATAGTGGTTTGAAAATCAGCATCTTAGAAAACACTGAAAAATGGAGCTCGGTTACTATTCATCCTAATTTACTTATTTGGTGAAAATTTATAGAATAGTAGTGGAGAAAAGTATTACATAGATAAATAGAGAATAAAAATATAAGGCCAAAATAACTTGGTTTATCTCATTTGGAGTTCAAAAATATTTTCTAAGAATTTTCAAAGTTAAAAGCATTTTCTAGTGTATAAAAAAAATGGGTTTTGGATCAATCTCCGAAAAATAATTTTTCTAGGATAGATACAAGTTTTAAACCTAATTTAAATTAAAGTTCATTTAAAATAAAAAATATTCGCGAAGCTCATGTCTACTCCACACCCGATGGCTTCTCTTTGATTATTTTCCTTGCTGATGGGTGGTGCCCAGAGGTAAACCTGTTCATTAAGCATTAAGCATGCATGTTCAACTGCAAAATCAAGAGCGCGATCGAAGTGAACCAATAATGAAGACGCTCGCTGATCATTTTGCATGCATGCGGTTGTATTTTCAGGAGGCGGATGGTCTGCTCAAGGAAATAAAGGAGACACTAGCACGCAGACAAGTATATATGCATGCATAGGCATGCTAGCTTCTTTTACCTCACGATCGATTCACCTGCACCTGTGTAACATCCCTATTTTCCTGAGTTTTTGAAAATTTTGAAAGCTTTAAAAATTAACCATTTGGTTTTATTAATTCGCTAAAGCTTAATTTGTACTTTAGAATTTTAAAAGCAATTTAATTGACTTAATTAAAACTTGAACTAATTAAAGTTGGTTTAAGTTGAGTTTTGTTGGATTTTAAGTTGGTTTTTCCTTTTGCCTTATGTTAAAAATAATTAATTGCAAAAACTAAAAGCAATAGTTAAGCTGAAAATATTTTTACCAAGTCCTAAATAATTCAAGGGATTTCTGTGAATTTCCCTAGAATTTTTGGACGGCTTAAGCTATTTTCTAAAAATGCTTTTGCTTTTCTGGTATTTTCAAAAAATCAAAAAACCTTAGAAATCCCTCCTTGGCCTTGGGCTGAATCTCTCCTTCGGCCCATTCCTGTTTTCCTGTCGGCCCGCCTAAATCTGCCTCAGACGCCTAGCCGCCTCCCCCATCAGACACTATCCGATCGAAATCGGACGGTCCGCGTTCGCCCGCGCCCGCCCCGTTGTTTCTCCCCTCTCTCGCTGCAGAGCGAGCCCACCTTGTCAGCCGCCCCGGCGTCGTCTCCTTCCTCCTGCCAGCGCCGCGTCCGGGTCCGCCTCGCCGTGCCGCTCCCTCGCTGCCCCTAGCCCCTGCTTGTCCCATTTTCGGTCGCGTCGCCTGCACCGCCTCCTTGGCGCCGTCGCCCTCTTTTGCCCCTTCTCCACGGATTTCGCCGTTTCTGCCGCCCGCCATTAAAGCCGGCACAACAAGCTTTCCTCCTCCTCCTTCCCGGTCGCCTATTTAAGCGAGCACCAGGACCGCCTCCTCCTCATCTCTCTTTCCCCTCTCCTCCCCTTCTCTTCCCCGCTCTCTTTCGGCCGCGATTCGAGTTTTCGCCACGCCGCCGTGGCTTTTGCCTCACCCACCGCCGTCAAGCCCCTCCGGTCACACGACCCGCCTCGGCATCACCAATAAAGGCTTCCCGTCGCGACTCCCGTCCCGGAGCCCCACCGAACCCCGCCGTCGCCGTCGAGCCGCCTCCTCCGCTCTTCGCTTTCGCCACCGACCTCCCGTGCCGCCCGCGTCCGCTGCGTGGCGCATCAAGATCCCTGAGCTCCTCTTCGTGTTGGTGCCCTCGCCGGTCATTGAAGCGCCGCCGTTCGCCAGCGACCATCGGGCCGAACGCGCCGCCGGCTCGGGTCTGACGTGGCAAGCCACGTGGCTGCCATCGTGGCGCCATCGTGACCACGTCACCCCTCCACCGACGTGTCACCCGATCGACAACCGGTGGCATTTCTCTGATTTTTCTATTGAAAATTAATTCGGGAAAATCAGAAAATCCCTAAATTCATCATTTTATGTGTTTTTTCAACTTCCTTTGGCCATAACTTCCTCATTCAAACTCCGATTCGAGTGATTCAAATTTTAAATTCATCTAAATTCATTGTATTCCTATTAGTATTTATTTGGTATTTATTTGAATTTTATTTGGAGTTGTTTTATTTATTTAGCTTTGTTTGCACGTATAGATTCCGGCGTTTCGGAAGATTTCGCAGACCCGACGACCGAAGCACCTCTACTCTTCAACGAAGGCAAGTCGTAGACCTTTGATCATATTGAACCCATCTTTATAAAAGTATATTGTTTGTTATAAACATGCACTGCTAATTTTATAATAAATGGTTTCGAGATTAGTTAATTACCTAATTGCCATTATACCTCCTTGATAAATTGTGAGCGACATGTATCCTTGAATGACATAATCTTTGCACACCCTAGGATGGTTAATTATTAGTTGGACATTATTGAAATACCAACATGGGTACCGTGTTATGCTTAGCCAATGCTTTAGTTATGCGATAGACTCTCGAGCACATACTCAAATAATGATTGAACTTGACTAAAGGAATTATGGAACCGTGGCGGAGCCACTTTTGTTAAAAGATGTTGAGCCATGACTAGGGTGGTCATTTGGCCGGGTTGAATGAAAATGATTTATGCTTGGACAAGTGGGTGGTGGTAAAAGGTGGGTGCCGTAACGCACACTTGGTATGTGAAAATGTCTCGTCTGAGCAACCAACTAAGGACTTAACCTTGAACCATTGATCTGGGCCTTAACCGTGCAACCACATGTCTAGATTGGGATAGACCTGGCTGACTAATTAGCAATGTCTTGGTTCGGTTCTGTTTTGGTTGGGAACGGCGCAAGAGGGGGCCAGATAGAGGCGAAACCTTAGCGAACAGAACTGAGTCAAAACAGAACTTTGTAAAAGCCTTGTCACGTGATCTAGACTACTTACCTAAGGTAGTGAGTGGTGGCATAGATATATGCCGAACAAACTAGAGAATTCGTGTCTTGTGGGTCAAGCTGTACAACCTCTGCAGAGTGTAAAACTATTCGAATAGCTGTGTCCCCGATTATGGACATGCCTGGTGATTTCACGCAAGGGGTAGAACTTTTGTCAAAAATGTTGGAATGGTTTGATCGAATCTTGTAGATGGTTAATGGTTGGGAAGTAAACAGGGTGTTCACTAGTTGTTTAAAAGAAAATTGATTACTTATGTATTAATCTTTTAAATTGTGCTTTGCAATCTACTTACTGTATTTACTGTCAAATATTGCTTTCTGTAAAAATAGCCATAAAGCTATCCTTGTCAAACCTTGCATGAATATTATTTGCATACATTTCTCTGCGACTTACTGAGTACATTCAAAGTACTCATGGCTTTGTGCCCTCTAGTTAATCAGTCGCTGAAGAAGAACCTGGAAGCAACGAGTTCTATGAAGAAGACTTTTTTGAAGACTATGCGAATTAGGTCGCGTCCTTCACTCGATTGCCGGTGGGCATATTGAGTGACCTCCACCAGATGTTTTGTTCCCCGCTGCAAGTTTACTCTGTTTTCTTTAGCCCTGTGTGGCAAACTTTGTAAGACTTGACTATAAGGTCTCTTTTGCTTAATATTATTAATTTATCTGCTTCATCTATTATTTGGTTGTGTGGTTATGATCACACCAATGTTGCAACTATGTGAGCTAGCTATTGATCATGGGACTAGTTCAGAATACACAGAGAGTTCTGAGATTGCATACCCGGGTCCCAACAACCTGCATGCGTGCTCACAACATAATTGTTCACATGGTCGTAATGCATCTGCAGGCATCGCCACAATCGACTACTCTTGAGCGAATTCTTCTGCCACGAAGTGAATCCTTGAGCTGCAGCAAGCAAGGATCAATTGGAAATCGATCCTGAACCTGAATAGGACTAGTAAATTGCACTGCCTAGCTAGGCTGGATCGGAGCAGGTGTGCATGCTGGAAATGGGGAAAAGGCCGGCTAGATAAATTGCGCGTACTGTACCAGAAAAATAATAATATCAGAACCAGGTCTGATTGTACGTACTGTATTATATATAAATGAAATAAAATGTGTGTTGTTGCTCCTTGCATTGGCTAAGGCTTTATATTCATGATCTGTTAATCTGATTTTCAGGTTTTTGTTTGGACAAAGAGAAGGTTTTGGATGAAGATGGATCTACAAGACTACAACCTGCAATCTCTTAATTATATTATGAATTCTGTGGTTTTGGGATGAAAACCTGTAATCTGAAATCTGTGTTTTTGGATGAAATCTGTAATGAATGGAAACCTGCTGTAATCTGATATGGGCAGATGCTGTAATCTGATATGGAAACCTACTGTTATCCGATTTTCGGCCGAAATTTGACCCATTTTTTCAAGGATTTTCGGCCGAAAATTTTCAAAAGTTTGAATTTCAGCTTGAAATTTTCGTCCGAAATCTGCAGAAAAAAAAAAAACAAAAATCGGCCAAACCGGATTTATCGTCAGCCCCCGTTAAAAATTGCAAACCGGCAACGGAAACCCTGGTCATCACTCAATCCGGCCCAATCAGCATCTGAGAAAGTGCTCACCAAAGTTGAAGTCGACTTCTTGATAGATAGTCCTGTGTTGGGCGTATTTTTCAGATATCGAAGTATCCTTTTGACTGAATTAAAGTGATAAGTGGTTGGAGAATGTAAAAACTGACACACTCTATTGACAGCAAATGCAATATCTGTTCTTGTAAAAGTAAGATCATGCAATGCTCCAACAAGACTTCGGTATTTGGTTCCTTCTGCCACTGATAGTAATTTCCCATCTTCTTTGGACAGTCTGACTATCATGCAATGCTCTTTAACCGGTAGGATGCCACGCCTTAATTTGCACACCTACCTGCGTTGGCATGCAAAAACTGTAGTGAATTACTAGTAGTATTTGCACACCTACGATAATATAGTTAAAAACCTATTAAAATTATGATATTATAAAAATACTTTTTGGGATAAATCTACGTACTATTTTCATATGTTCATTCTAAATATTTAAAAAGATGTTTTTTAACTTACGATGATCCCTAGGTACTCACGTCGTCAATTGCTATGCTAGCTGCGAATACACCGAGCTCGATCGATACATTGTTTTTGCCGTATCGATCCTGTCCCTGCTGTATGGAGACGTGCGTGAATATCGATCGCATTGTTTTGTCTTTGCTGGATAATTACCCTTGTCAGCGACGTCGATCATTGGAAAAGCCGCTGCCTCCGCTTTCGACAACTAGTGCCATTACTCTATTTGCCAAGTAGTAATAATAATGCAGCACTTCATAAGTTGCACAAATTTTGACTGACATACAGAATGAAGGCCAATATGTATGCATACACTTGTCTCTATTACTTCCTCCCCCTCTTTTTTTTATTCGTCATTTTAGACTTTAACATCGTCTCCAAAACACAAATTTAGCCATTACTTTTTGTAGTTAACTATATAGAAGTAAATCGTTTTAAAAATAAATAATGACATTGCAGCATTTTTAATGATAAGTCTAGGCTGCAGAGGAGAGGAAGCAGCGCTATCAACTTTTTATTCAGCGAGCAACCAGGTGTAAAATAAATAGATAGATAGCGGAGGAGAGATGAACTTTTTTTATTATTATTTAATCTATTTTTAAAAAATATTTTAAAGGTAACCTCTCTCAATTATGATCCTTTTGATAACACCACAACGCTTGACGTGACAAAAACACGTTATCACATCACAGACCTCGGTGTGGCAAACGAGTGCTTAACGTGACAGGACTTAGCACAAAAACAGACACGTGTTAGTTGGAGGGCTATCATGTTATCTTTAAAGTATTTTTTTTAAAAATCGATTAAATAATAGTTAAAAATAAAAGAGTCAGGACAGGAGCGAGTCACAGCAGATGAAGCAGCCGGCGCCGGAAGTAAACAAAAGAATTAAGAATGCGACCAACTGGAGAAGAAACACTTTGGATTTTGGTTGCTTCTTCTCTTCCATAATTCCATTCCAAGCCCATTCCCGTGGTCGTCTTCTCCAATCTAAAATATCCAACCGGAGCTCTGCTCTGCTCTGCTCACCGTCACCGGCTCGGCCCCCTCCGCCTATAAATATCCCGGCCTGTCCCCACGCGCGACGCGACTTCAGTTTGGCCTTCCTCTGCAAGCCAAGTAGAGATTGAACAAGATTCATGGGGGGTGGGCGCTTGGAGGAGGGGACGGGCGAGAGCTCCTCGCCGCCCAGGGCCTCCGGCCTGTCGCCGCTGCGCCGTACCATATGCGACCGCCTCCTCTCCCTGGGGATGGCCGCCACACCGGAGTCGGACCCCTCCTCCTTCCGGGACAAGCTCTGCCTCCACTTCGACCGGCTCCCGCCCAGGTACCTCACCGACCTGGGCGTCCACAAGGCGGAGGACGTGCTGCTCCACCGGAGGATCCTCGACGAGTGCGCTGACCCGGACAGGCGCCCTGTCTTCCACGCTCGCTTCCTAAAGGTAACCTGCCGGCTACTAGTACAGCGATTCTGCTCTGCGAAACTCAATTTGTTTGGTGCAATTCTCACATTTCTGCTTCTCCATCCCTTGATGAGCAGTACGAAACAGCAGTTGAACCGGATAAGGAAGGCGGCAGTGATCCCGAGTTTTGTGATGATCCATGCCAAAAGCTGTTGCAAGACCTCACCTTGGAGAAAAGAAAGGCTGCTGACGACACGGCCTCCTCTATGTCTATCTCCTCAAGGTTTCCTGCTTACCATCACCGCAATCATACCTACCTCACCCCTCTTTTATTTATATCTTTGCTTCGCTTCTTGTGGTATCTCACACCAATAACCAATTTGTCTCACCACCACCAAGGGTTCCTTCCCTTTCTTCTTTGGACGATTTCAATTCGGAGCACTTTCTCCTTCCTCCGACAAATCATCCTTTCCATGTGCTTTAGCTTACAACTAGATGGCGCGATTATGACTGTTGCACACAGATGCGGTTGTGGCTGTTGCACACGGGTGAGAAGGTTCTAGACGAACTCTTTTTTATAGAACATTAGGATTTGAACTGCTATATTGTATAAGGAAAATCTTTAAAAAACAAAAGATGCATGTAGTGATATGCTTGAGCAGCTCGTCTCTCATTCTAGGGGCAACAAATCTAAATCTTACAATTGAATATAAATAACAAACTAATTTTAAATGTAGTGATATGTTGGATCATTTTATGTGGGAAGAAACAATACTTCAAAAATTATTGGTCCTGTTATCTACAAATAACAAAAGAAAAGGCATCAATCTAACTAATTCAAAGCACAAAGTCATGATAGAAATCTACCATGAACCTGATGGGTGCAAGCACAAAAGGCGCAAAAAAAATTGGCTAAGGGTCTTTTTGGAACATAGGATTTTCACAGGGATTCAACAGGAATCTATGCATACTACTTTATTATTATGGATATCATCTTATAACTACAATGATAATTATGAATTAATCTTTCGTCATCACAAACAGAACTGTGCTCCACTCACCAGATTACTCGCTCCCCTCTACAAGAACCACACACAAGTAAAACCGACAGGTTGGTGAAGAGGCCGAATAAATTACAGAATTACATTTACAGGATCTGAAGATCTTTAGAGATGTGGCTGTGCTATGCATGAGTCTAGAGGGGAAAAAATGAGGCATAGATCAAAACTACACTACAGCCTAAACACAGCGAAACAATCTTCATTGTGCTTCTTGCTCATGGTTTCGACCTATTTGTCTTTGTTGCTTGCAGACATCTCTTAATCTCTTCGTTAGCCAGCTCTGCTTATTGCCAATTTGTAGGCAGTAATAATGCATCTTGCTGATGCCTGACAATGTTCAAAACGCGAAATTGTACAGCAGTGCAAGAGCATCTTTACTATACCTCTGTAAATCCACTCCTTGGCATCTTCATGTAAAGCTGTCCACAAGCTGGTACAGCAGTCTGCAAAAGACTTAGCTTCAACTTCATCATATGAGTCGGTGTTCATGTAGATCAACAGAACTCAGGATAGGTGAGTAGCAAAGAATAGAACCATATGCCCACTGTATTTGAGCTAGTTGAAGAAATATGGAGTCTCAAGAACATCCTTCAGATAAAAATCTCCCCTCTCTGGTAATGGTGGAAATCTTAATGTAGGGAAAGATTTTTCAAAGTTCTCCAACAACTGAATAAAAATTAGTGTCAATTCAGAAACTCAATGCAATGGCGTGGATCTAATTGTTGTACGTGTGTGGTAATGCTCTAACCGGATTTATTACTTTTTAACCATTAGGATTTGAGATGTCATAGCACATAGGACAAATATTTACAAAATAAAAGATGCATATAATAAATATGAACTGAGCATAATTAATACCTAGACAATTATGGTAAGGGTACCATCACAGTACATGTATTTAATTGAAACATTTGCTAAAAACTGCATGCTGTTTTGTGTGAAAAATAGAGAACGAAAAATTGAAACCTACACTTAAGAATAAGATAGAGTGCGGAAGCTTAGACATTTTGGAGGCCTCCTGTGCATTGTTTGAAGACCTTTGAGTATATGGATTATGCACATGCATTTGCAATCTTTCATTGATTCCCATCTGGATCGAAGACAATCTCAGTTTCTGAGAGGGCAGTATCTACATCAAACTATCGTAAATAGTTTTTTTAAAAAAAAACCATATCATGTAATATATCTCCATCTTTCTCTGTGTGCAAGCCAATCAAGCGTAGCGAAATTTTAGCCTGTTTATCACTCTGTAAGAATGCAGTTTGCAAACCCCTATCTTTGACAGTCTAAAAAATACTATATTTGTTAATGGCAGAAGAAACATACTTAATTTCCCTTAATGAGGTTGTCAATCAACGGGGTGTCCTCTCACAGCAGGTAGATTTTGTAAGATCTTCTCAATTAAGTTTGCACAATCAGTACATGTTGTTCTTCTTACTGTAGATTGTTTTGAAGGATAGCAAAATCTGGGAGAATCACTGCCTCAAACCCAGTAGCTTGTAGGTTTTTTTATTATATTCTCTATCTGCATAAAGAACTTCACAAAATAAAATTGCAGCTGTTGAAGTTACCCAAATAAGGTACTAAACCTGGGAAGCAACTAAGTTTTTTCAAAGGCAAAGAGTATGTAACAGTCTAGTATGGAAGCTAAATAATCAGCAGAACATCTTGAAATTAAAGGCTGGGACAATTTCATTAGTTTCAGAAACCGTTGTACCTGTGAGGCATTATGCTCGTAAGAATGCATACATTTTTGCCTTTGTTTATTCGTTTGGCAAGCAGGCTCTACATAACAACTTGCCATATCCTTGCACCTTTGTAGTGTAGTTTGGTTGGCTATCCGAATGGGGGAAACAAATTAATGTAGGAGCTCTACTAATGTATTTTACAATCGCAACTGCAACAGCAAGAAATCAAGAAAGCAAGAACTATGGACTTACAGGATCCGCTTTTTCCACATCGTCAGTGAAAGATGATTCGTCGTAGTATCGATCCTTGTCCTTGTTCCTACTGTAAAAGTTTGTTTTTGATGATTGCACAGACAATACGAATCTCAATTCATATAGATTCTAGGCAGTCTGAAACCTGAATTGCTAGAGAAATAAGGAGATATAGTACAAAATAATTTTCTCCCTCAAATCAATTGCTGAAACTAAGTACCTGGGTTGCATTTTGGGATGTTGCTCAGGATTTCAAAGCAAGCAATCTGCTTTGCCATCTCCTTAGATGAACCTAATTGAGTGCGCTTATGCTCCAGGTAGGGTGCAGCATTGATGCACCATCCTCCTCTCCATTATCTGCATAAGGAATTTAACTGAGTATTATCTAGTATTTTAGGCTCTAGTAGCACAAGTGCACTTATACTTATTTCCCAACTGACCTCAAAGTGAATCAACCAGTTGTTCACTCCAAAGGCGAAACCTCGGGTGAGATGACATGGGGGGGGGGGGGGCTTCTATCCAAATATATTACATCACGTACATATATCCAATGCGTATCAGCGTACTACATAGTAATACTATATAAGGAGAAAATTCCAGAAAATGAGGAATCAATAACTGTCAGCACAGCATAAATGGATACATTGAGAAGCTGATGTATTCACCTGTTCCTTTGGGCACATGTGTCACGAACAGAAATAGCGTTTGATCAATTCTCATAGAAACACGTTTAAACAACAGCAAAAGCTGTTTGGAAACTCACTTCAAAAAGACATGAGGATTGCATGTTTTGCTGCAAGAATGTGTGATAATTAGGAAACAAAATACCTGCAGCGCGGTAAAATCCAACCACTTCATCACAAGCGGTGTGATAGTGTTGCTTAGTCACCTGTTTTTTTAGATACTCTTTAGAACTGTCCATCCATGATTCGTCACATATTTGTTGAATTTTTTTTTGTTGGCTTGCTCTACAGTGTGCCTATACTCCTACCTGCAGGATTGCATAGTGGATACCACATGATCTGACCCTTGTTCTCGTTTGAAAGGGAAAAACATTCTATATTAGCATAGAACATAGCATTTTGAGAATTTCATAAATACTGATCTTTGAGGTTTTCCTGAGGATGACCAATAGCAGTAGTAATGTATATGCATAATATGAATTAAGTTAACAGTCTAACAGTATATTTTGCTGTTTTAGTATTTTTTTAGAAGGGCTAAGATCGAACTACATTAATGAAAGGCTAGGCGAAGAATGTATATACAGATCTTTATATGTTTGAGATGATATTTCGTTTGTTGGAAATGAGAGGTGCAGCAACTAAGGGATCTGTTAAATGCTAGTGGAGTAGTATGAAATAAAAGAACATTATAATGTCATAGTTTGGTGTTGCATTTTTTTCTGACCTGGTAAGATTAAATTATATTAATGAAAGCTTAAATGAAGGTGTTTGTACAGATGTATATATGGCTGAGATGATAGCTTATATTCTGAAATCCTAAGTCACAACAATTAAGATATGGTCTAAATGTAAATGCTGGAGTACGATGGTGGCAGTACTGTTGAATTGATGTATAAATTACGAAGTACTATTAATAGTAACTGTGTTATGAAAGCTATTGCTAAAGAGAATGTAAAAGTAATGATATGAATTGCTATACTGTGAGTTATTAGCAGGAACAGCTAACTTGATTCGATGTATAATACAAATCCAGATCATAATAGTATCTTAAAGCTTAGAGAATAATAGAAATCTAATATATGTAGAAGGTAATATCGATGTTTTGGAAAATACGATACATCGGTACAATGTTTATTAAACTAAATAACAGTCAAATATGAGAAGGCTAATTAGGCATCTCATGTAGTGTGAAACACTAATTAGGCATCTCATGTAGTGTGAACTATTAATGGTAACTAAAAATGATAATTCGATAAAATGTAATCGAGCATGATAGTACCAAAGCAATTTGGCTCCATGATTTAAAGAACCATACCTATTGCATTGCTTTCACACAATACAATCCAGCAAGGAAGTCTTCTATCAACATAATATCCAACCTCAACACAATCAAATCAAATTAATAGTGGAAAAAAACAATAATCTAAATGGCTATACTACAACTAAGGCATGGTTCAAAATTGTACCAAAACTATATACCCATGTTCAACAAATTCACTAACCAACAGACCTGCCAACATATGCAAATCCAAATGTATCCAAACAGCGACCTAATCAAATGACGCTATGCTTTAGTGTAAACCATAAAGGCATTCAAAAGTCGAAACATCAGTTCACTATTATACGCGCATTGTCTGTAATTTCAATATCCCCGCTAAGGGCCTCCGCGTAGTGCCTTTCTTTCTCGGGATCATGCTCGAAAGGATTCATGATTGGCCCCTACAATAACAGGGGCACGAATAGGTGAGTCTAAGGCTTTAGAAGCAAAAAAAAATGATGGGATTTTAGCCTTGTTGCAACAATGTGAATCCTATGGGTTGCTCACTTGACAAAGTTCATAATAATGTTTATAGGCCCCGCTGTTCTCATCTTGATCATATATCAGTGTTCCACCGTACCAGCCATTCTCTAAATCCGCAGCTATGAATGCTAGATACTTGCATGATTAAGAGTAAGTAGAATTTCAAATATATCCCATGGTAGAGATTGTGGGCATGATGGATATAAAAACCCACTGAAAATATCCATTTGAACTTCTATTTGGTTTTAGATCAGCATCACAGTTTAGCCTCACTATTTATGTGTTTTTATACCTGAATGGGTTGAATAGCAGTTATAGGACTAAAGAGTCATTTATTATGGAAATATGTGAATTTAGTTTTTGATAATACATGATTAGGAGATTTTTATGCATGTACTAATTTGAGTTTTACCTTTGGGTCAAAGGTGTGCTTTGGTGATGCTTTGTCAGTAAATAGACTCTTTCAAACATGATGTGATATAGGGATAGCATCTCTACTGCGATGAAAAACAATAAAGAAAGAGTTAGAGCGTAAAAGGCAAGTATGGTACCAAGTCAAAGTATTTGTAACTGTTATATTGAGTTTTTCAGTTAGGAAAATAAATACCTTGATGAGGCGTTGGATACAGCAGTTTGTTTGGCAGCTGAGCAAGGTGTTTTCTCAGGTTGATCATCATCAAGCTGTTTTGGTGAGCTAGTATGAATCTAAAGCAAATAATTAATGAAAAGTACACTAATCATATTCGGTGTATGGGAGATGGGATGAAAGGTGGCATATTTAGAAAGGCAAATGTAACTAATAAAGATTGTATTAAGTAATTCTAATATAGTATATCGGTTACAGTAATGCTAAAGGAGAAAGGGTAAATCGAAACACTTATAATGGTGATGTTGCTATTAAAGATATCATCAAAGAGAGTTCATAAATACTGGTCTTTGAGGTTTTCCTGAGGATGACCAATAGCAGTAGTAATGTATATGCATAATATGAATTAAGTTAACAGGGCTAAGTGCGGCTCCAGATCCCTCAGGCAAATTATTTCTAGCTGAGGAACTGTCAATAACATGTATAACATACAATTTATGTCACAAAACCTAGCAACAAATTCTACACCTCATCAAGGTAAGGGACTAAAATTGTAATGTCATAACAAACTGAAGTACCAGATTTAACTTACCTCATATGGTAGCCATCAGACATGAGATCATCACCAGCAGTCGTCACATATTCACATGAAGATAGTAATCAGTACCCAACTCCCAGAGAGCTGATTTTCCCTCTTCAGGTTGGAAATAATTAAGAAATCTGACAATATGACCAAACTAAGAATCAGGGGAGGTAATCAGATTCCACTTACCGGGAGTAAACAGTTCAAGAGCTCATCTACTATATTGTGTGGTTAATAATTTCAAGAAGATGAAGACATCTGAGAGACTTACAGATTTATAGCATTTTTTTTGCTCACCATCAGTGTAGGCGTGGAGGAGGGTGGCGAGGGCGGAAGAGGGAGGGAGCGGCGGCACTGGTGGAGGAGGGAGAGGGAGCGGACCGGAGGCGGAGGAGAAAAGGGGCGAATGGAGGCACTCAGGCGGCAGCCGAGGACGGAGATCGACGACGACCAGCGGCTGCGCGCGGGAGACCGACAACGATGAATGGAAGCGCCGAGGTGGCAGTCGAGGACGGAGATCGACGACGACCGGCGGCTGCGCGGGGGAGACCGAGGACGACCTGCGGCTGCGCGGGGGCGACAGTCCTAGAGAGGGAGAGGAAGGGGAACGGGGGCTCGCGAGGGGACCGCAGGCGCGCGCTAGAGAGGAGGCGGAGAGGACAACGGAGGGCAGGAGAGGAAGAAGAAAGGGACTGCGGCGCTGGCGGTGCGGACGCAGCGGTTGGGCAGGTAGGGCGAGCGGGGCAAGGGAGGAAGACGCGAGAGAGGAGACGAAAGGAAGCAGCGAGATGGAGCCGAGGCAGCCGCGCTCGGGGCGACGTGGCCCGCGCTCGACCACACGATCGGAGGGTGCGGAGGCGATCGGAGGGCCGAAAGTTTACGGGCGACGTGTACGCGCGGGGAGGAGCGATTGTTTACCTGTTTGCTTCATCTCTTTCAAGCTAAAACTGGATTCTGAATTCTCCACAGGGATTCAAAAATTATCCTTCTTCATGAGATCATCTTCTCGTCCCTCGACAAGCCCAAGCTCCTTATGCGGGTAACGTCAACGTTTCCCAGTACTGCCTTCATATCCAATTTCATATACCTTGCTTTTCATATTAGACCATGCCAAGTTTCTTACGACAAATGTTTGTTCAACAGCTAACTGCGTTGCTATCTGAGGTTGGATTGAATATTCGTGAAGCTCATGTTTACTCTACAACCGATGGCTTTTGTTTGGACGTTTTTGTTGTTGATGGGTGGGAGACAGAGGTAAAGTTAGCGCCCCCGTTTTTTTTAGAACCAGGTAAAGTTACTGTTTATGCCTTTATGCACATATTATTTCTACTCTGTATTTGAAATTCTACTATATAAGCTCCATAATTAATTAAAGAAATTTGTCAGTTTGCAATGTCACTGGACTACCAGCTTACATTTCTCGTAGACAAGAGTGATCCATCAATCTCTTATATTACATTCTCTTACATATGTCTCATTTTGCAATTGTACATGCAGGAGACAGATGATTTGCTCACAAAGATTAAGGAGACATTAACACGTAAAAATGTATGACGCCCTTTTCCATTCAACTTATTTGAATACTTTTAGTTTCAGTCGTCGGCAAGCCATCTGCATGCTTGTTTTTGTCTCACTTGTTCACAGTAAATGCAGTATTACGCACGAAACTCTACTTTCAGGCAGCATGCCATGCCTAATATTTCCTGCCAGATCAATTTAAATTGTTTCCATGTGATTTGTAGGCATCAACATCTAATTCAACAAATTCGTCCGCCTCGGAGAGATTACTTGAGCTACAACAACAGGTTGGTGATTCAGAAATCGCCTGGAACATGCTAACAAGTGGGGAAAAGATTGCATCTGGATCTTGTGCGGACATGTAAGAACTGTTTGACACTTGACATTTGGGAGTAATACGATCACCATAGGTTCGTTTACTTGAAGTACCCTGTGCATGCTGGCATGTGCTGACAAGGAAATGTTGGCATATTGTCATGAAGCCTGCTGACAAATTTCCATGAATATTATTAACCTACGTTTGGCTTTGGTAGGCAAAGCCATACAATAGTTGATTATCGAACGGATCTCATACATGTTCTATTTCATTTTCACAGATATCGAGGTACTTATAATGGTTTCGATGTTGCTATAAAGATGCTCAGAATTGCAAATCTCAATGATCCTTCAGAAGTTGAGTTCTTGCAGGAAGTACTTATTCTAAGGCAAGCTTTCTACAACCGTTACTGAATTAACCAGTTCTGTTTTATTTTGACTAATTCAGGATATTTTTCCTCCAGGAGTGTTAATCATGAAAATATTCTTCACTTTTATGGGGCATGCACAAGGAATCCACACTATTGCATTGTAACAGGTACCATCAGTATAGCATTTTTATATTTGGATTGGAATGCACTCTGTAACCATTGCTACTGACTTGGATAACAGTGCTATGTGCTCATTCTAGTAATCAGATGCCCATGAGGAGATCCAACTGCCTAACAAAGATTTCGGCACTCTTTCTAGTTTAGATGTAATTTCTGTCTATCTGCTCTTCGATTCCATCCAGGTTTTTGTAATGTTTGTGACCTGTGTCAAACCAATGTTATGCATGCGTGCTTGTATCTTAGACTCATATTCAGTATTTTACTATCTTATCAAGTTTGGAAATTTCAATGTAGCCCCGTCTGTCTTAATGAGCTCACCTTTTTCTCTTGCGATTGGTTCTGTTTCTTTCAGAATACATGCCTGGAGGGAATTTATACGACTTTCTTCACAAGCAGAACAATGTTTTGGACCTCCTTACTATTTTAAGGATTGCTATCGGTATATCAAAAGGGATGGATTATCTGCACCGTAATAACATCATCCATAGAGATTTGAAGACTGCAAACCTGCTCATGGGCGATGATCAAGTATGCATACTTATTTAAAATGTTGAAACTATTGGTTCTCAGTGCCCATTTTCTCTGATATCTGGTATGAAATCTGGAAAATATATAAAAAGTGGTCGGTAACCTTACAGTTCTGCATTTGGTTTTTGGTCCGATAAGGCTGCTTTGGTATAAGATCATTTTGTTTTTTTTAGTACCTAAACATTTACAATCCACATCTGGTAGACTGCCAATGCCACGATGAAGAGCATTTTCTAGCATAGTTACCAAAAACGCGGTTCGTCCGAGTCGCGGTACAGGATTCGGGTTCGTAGTTCGCCACCTTTTCTTCCAATTTCCACTACGAACACGAACTTCGTACCCTAAACCGGTTCGGGTTCGACGAATCCGGTTCGCGATTCACGGGGTTTTATAGCAAACCCGGTAACTATGTTTTCTAGGGATAACATTTTTAAGCTCCAAGAAATTACTTGTAAGTTTCGAGATATATAGACAAAAAAAATGGAGATCTAATTCCATTTAGAAAAATACGAGTTGCTTAAGAACTCAATCTCAAATTTTGCCTTATTATCTTTATCTTTTTAAAACAAATTATCTTTGTCTTTTAGAAAATATGAAATTTGATTATCTTATGTTACAAACTAAAGTTGTGTGACTGTAAGTTTGCAAAACCGCCTCTGTGGATTTGTTTGGGAATAATTGTGTGTCTCCCGTTGGATCCCTACACCCTTTATTTATAGTATCAAAGTAGAGTCTGACTTTAATACAACTCGTTATTTAGATCTAATACTAACTCAGTAACACTCCCCCTCAAGATGGGCCGAAGATATCAATCATACCTATCTTGTTACATATTGTAGCACCCTCACTAGGACCTAACCCTTTAGTAAAATAGTCAGCCAACTGTTCACCAGACTTGACATACTTCAACTTCAATGTTCTGCTATGGAGCTTTTCCTTGATGAAAAACCTATCAATCTCAACATGCTTGGTACGATCATGCTGAACTGTGTTGTTAGCAATGTTAATTGCAGATTTATTATCACAATGCAACACCAAGAGATTATTCTTCTATATTCGAAGCTTGGACAATAAACTCTTCATCCATATCCTTTCACTCACACTCAACGACATTATTTTGTACTCTGCCTCTACAGTAAATCGAGCCACAACCTCCTATTTCTTACTCCTCCATGATACAAGGTTACCTTCTACAAAGATGCAATATCCAAAAGTAGACCTTCTGTCATCCAAACTGCTTACCTAATCAGCATCGCAATACCCTTCCACATTCAGGTGTTGATTTTTCCTAAACCAAAGGCCTTTCCCAGGGCTACTCTTTAAATACCGCAGGATTCAATAGACAACATCCATATGTCCTATTCTGGGATCATGTATATATCTACTAATCACACTCAATGCATATGAAATATCAGGTCTTGTATGACACAAATAGATAAGATGCCCAACAAGCCTTTGATAGGCTTCCTTGTCAACTGGATCTCCCGACTTAGCACATAGCTTGTGATTCCTATCAATAGGTGAAGCAATAGGGCAACACCCAAGCATACCTGTTTCTGCCAGCAGATCAAGGACATACTTCCTCTGGGAGAGAACTATACCCTTCGAAGAACGAGCAATCTCGATTCCAAGAAAGTATTGGAGAGCTCCAAAATCTTTCACCCCAAATACCTCTCCCAGTCTTTTCTTTAAGGATTTGATTTCCTTGGCATCATCTCCAGTGATCACAATATCATCAACATAGACTGCTAATATAGTGATATGTGATCCTGTATACTTATAAAATATAGTATGATCTCCATTGCATTGAGAATAGCCCATACTACAGACTGTGTATCTGAATCTATCAAACCATGCCCTTGGAAACTGCTTCAGACCGTATAAAGACTTCTTGAGTTGACACACCTTCCTCTCAGTCTGCCTGTTCTCAAAGCTTGGAGAAATCTCCACGTATACCTCCTCTTGTAAATCACCATATAGAAAAGCACTTTTCACATCTAGCTGATGTAGGGGCCATCCAAAGTTAATTACACAGGAGATTAACGTTCTTACCGTGCTCATTCCGCCACTGGTGCAAAGGTCTCATCATAGTTTATCCCATATGTTTGACTATAACCTTTTACAACCAACCGTGTCTTGTATCTCTCTATCTTGCCTTCAGGATTTTGCTTAATTGTAAACACCCAATTGCATCCTACTACCTTTTTCCTGCTGGAAGTGGAACAAGATCCCATGTCTTGTTCTTCTGAAGTGCACTAAGCTCCTCCTTCATGGCATCCTTCTACATAGGATCCTACTTAGCAGTTAGCCAATCCTTTGGAACATGTACTGTCTGAAGAGATGCAATGAATGCTCTGTATGTTGGTGAGATATGGGAATATGAGATGAAATTTGCAATGTCATACTCAAAGCCATATCGGACTAGAGGCTTTCCTGCATTAGCTCTAGTTTTCCTACGTTGTGCAAGTGGTAACTCTAACTCTAGATGGGAGTGATTAGAATTAACATTACCACTTGCCCCAAGGGGATGCAAGGAACTTGATGGAGAGAGACCTGAGGAGGGATTTGGGATTGGATCAACTAGCAAGGCCTACTGCTCAGTCAGTGGTCGTTCCTACCGTTCTACCAACTCAGTTGATGGCTCAATATTATTTGTTTGTCTCTCTGCTTCTCCCCTTGTTTCCCAAAGCGTCTTCACTGATAAACCTTCAATTCTTTCGGGGCTATCACATCTCTCGCATATTCCGTTAGGTTTGGGTACAGAATTGTCCCCACAATGACTTCTTCTTCTCGCTGACTATCACTCTCCTTGTTCTTCCCTTCTCGACTGTCACCCTCAGTGATAGGAGAGAATTCCAAAAACTGATCAAGAGTACCTCCACACGTGTAGTAAGGCTCAAACTCCTGGAATGTCATATCCATACTCACGAACAACTTTTTTTCAACTGAGTTCCAGCATCTATAGCCCTTCTGACTCGATGAATAGCCTATAAAGATACATTTCAATGCCTGTGGATCCAGCTTGCTAACCGCTGGTCGGTGATCTTGTACAAAACACACACAGGCAAACACCTTGGGAGGCACCTTAAACTCCCGCTGACCCAAAAGAAGTTCAGCTGGAAACCTCATCCCAAGTATTCGAGACGGCATGCGATTGATGAGATACACTGCCGTCATTACTGCCTCGCTCCACAATCCCTTTGGCACATTCATCTGAAACATGAGTGAACGTGCTACTTCCAACAAATATCGATTCTTCCTTTCAGCTACTCTATTATGAGGTGAGGTTCCTGGGCAAGTAGTCTGATGAAGTATCCCTTCTTCTGAGAGATACGCTGCAAACTTCTTATTAACATACTTAGTTCCATTATCTGATCGAAGAATTCGAACCTTTGCATCAAACTGAGTAGCAACTATCCTATGGAAATCCTGAAAACATCGAAGGACTTCGCTCTTGTGTTTCATCATATAAATCCAAGTCATACGAGTATAGCACTCAATAAATGTGATAAACCACTTAAAACCACTCACAGAAGTAACTGAGTACGGATCCCAAACATCCGAATGTATTAATATAAAAGGTTCATAACTCCGAAGACGAATGCTACTATATGTAGACTGTGTATGCTTTCCAAACTCACAAGCATCACACACAAGTTTACTCTTGTTTACCCTTTTGAACAAATCAGGGTATAACTGACTTAAACTCTCAAATGATAGATGTCCTAAGCGACGATGATGTAATAAAACTTCTCCCTCGATTCCTTCTATAGCCAGAGCCAATGCCGCATCAATCTGATCAATGTACCACAACCTATTACGCCTTATTCCAGTCCCAATCCTCTTCTCCTAGAACAAACACGAATCCTCATCAAATGTGACAGTGCATTTGAATTGGTCAATGATAGAACAGACCAAAAGAAGGTTGACTGGAAAGGAGGGAACATGCAAAACGGAGGATAAAGTAATGGATAGTGTGCACTCTACAGATCCTACACCCTGAATAAGCTAGGAGGTTCCATCAGCTGTTTGGACAGTTTCAGAATGAGTATATGGGTGTAAGATGTGAAAGCACTAAGTGAACCCGTGACATGATTAGATGTCCATGAATCTATGATCCAATCAATATGAGAGTGCTTATATGTGGATGCAAGTGCATGTGCTTAAGTACCTTCGCCCACGTGGGCGTAGTTTGCAAAGTTGCTAAAGGAGGTGGAATCATGAGAAGTCTCCAATGCCTTTCCCTGCTGCCACTTCTCCCACTGCATAGCTTGCTCGCTTGTCAGAGTGACAGACGTGATCTCCTCTGTTAGGGCCACATTAGCCCTGGGGCCAACTCGGCTCCTTCCTCGACCTTCGCCTCCACGACCACCACGATCTTCACCTCGGCCTCCACGACCACCACGACCTTCACCTCGACCTCCATACTGTGGAGAAGGACAAGCATGACTCAGATATTCTCTCAACCCATAGTTGTAGCACCCCCTATCATCTGGTATGGCGTATGCGGATCTGACCAGGTTGTTGTCCCTATTGCTCGTAGTCGAACATCTTCCTGCACCATAGCTGAAATAGCCTCTTCCATAGTAGGCAAGTTTGCCAAGTGAAACATGGCAGCCCTTCAAATCTCAAACTTTGGGTTCAGTCTCTTTAGAAAGTGTGTAACCTGTCTGCGTTGTAGCCACACCCTGCCAGCCTTAATATCACCAGCACATGTTAACTGCAGTGGATCATAGTGATTTAAATCTGCCCACAGTTGCTGTAGTTCACTAACATACTCTTGGACGGTCTTCTCCTGTTTCAGGGCCCCCACTTTGCCCTGGACCTCCACCATCATCATCATATTTCCTGCCCTGGAGTACATATTGCTCAGCGTCTTCCACATCACCGGTGCACTCTGCATCATCTCCACCATCCGAGCGATGGATGGAGACATCGAAGTTAGCAACCAAGCTAACACCACAGAGTTGGTGGTGTTCCACATCCTCTAATCCATACCCGCCCTGCCTGCAGGCTCAACACAAGTCTCCCGCAGGTAATGCTCCACCCCCTTTGTCCTCATAATTAGCTAAGCCCTTCTAGACAAACTCAGATAATGCTTACTTCTTTCCAACCTTACATCATTTGGCATCAGCTCCAGCTTTAAATCAGATGACCTTGCACTAGCCCTCGGACCTATCATACCAGTCGCGAAGAAGTCCTGTAACATGCTTCTCATGTCACCTTGAGTTCTAGCGGAGAAGTAATCTCAACAACTGCTTTCCTTCTCTTCTATTGCCCTCATTGCGACTTCTTCCTCCTCCTTCCTCGCAGCCTTAATTTCATCCGGAGTGATCTTCTCAAACAACTAGAGCAATACCGATTACTACAAAGATATGCCGCACGTATCTCCCACGATCACGGCAATTCTTCACACATCAACATTGTACCGATCCTTAGTGACTGACTCCAGGTTACCCAAATTACGTAGAATCGTGACATCAACAAAAAGAAAATCCAACCCAGAACCTTTATTTCTCGTTTTTCTTCAATCAGCCAACACTTTCTCTTTCCTCTTATTTTCTCTTCCCGGCTTTCCTTGTTATTAATCTGTAGATCTGCTCCTGGAAATAGGTTGTGAAGATTGCAGACTTTGGTGTGGCTCGACTTGGAAATCAGGAGGGACAGATGACTGCCGAAACTGGAACCTATAGATGGATGGCTCCCGAGGTACGGTTGAACTCTTGTTTATTACCCTTTGAAATTCGCTTTTATTTCATTTTGGGAAGCTTTGATGCCCTGTTAGCTTTTTTTTTTCAATTTGCCAAGTACTTCATTGTTATGTGATATACCAAAACTTCCAGCAAACCTTTGCCTTGCGTTCAAATTGCACTTGGTTCTGACTTCTGAAACACCTTTTTTTTTTTCAGATTTTCGTGTGACCAATTAGTGAGTTAGGCCTTATAAGGTGTACCTCATTGAGGATTAAGTTTTGAGAACTTGTGGTTTCTTATGAGAGAGAGACGATTTTAGGTGAATGAGATCCTGATAGGCAAATATGGATTGGGTAATAGTAGTGTACAAATCAATGAGGGACATTGCTCCTGAAACTCGTTGGTGTAGGAGCGATGAACCGGCCAGTGTTGATGTAAGAGCAGCGTGTTGAACTTAAGTTCCCCCATGCAGGCGCCACTAGTATGGTGTTATAGGATCAGTTTGAGAGGCTTTGGGTCAAACAGTGTCATTTGGACATCTAAAATGTCCTTGGGAATTGAGTTACCTTGGTGACAAATAAGACATCTCCTTTTGTCTTTAAGGAATAGGTTCAAGAAAACAAGTTGCCCCCCTTGAAATTATCTTTGTGTGAGCTGAGATAATTTTTGTACACAGTTTGCTCAGAGTTGCTCTTTCTTTTTTGGTGTTGCAAGCTCATAATGTGCTGCTTTGTCTTATCAGATCATTAACCATAAGCCTTACGATCACAGAGCGGATGTATTCAGCTTTGCTATTGTTCTATGGGAGTTGGCAACATCAAAGGTAGGCCCTGGTGTCAAATGCATCTTGAGCTTATTTCTGGGTTGTCTAAACTACCGTACTATGCTGGTTAAAGGTAACAGTGAAGGCTGTGTTCTGCTATAGGTCCCATATGATAACATGACGCCCTTGCAAGCTGCATTAGGAGTAAGGCAGGTATATGTGTGTGTCTGATGCTGGCTACCCGCCTACCCCTAAGATGAAGTCAGATTCTCTTGTGATGTTTGTTCAGAAATCCCTGTGGTTTTTCTGATGCTCTGCTCCCCTTGCAATAGGGATATCGCTTGGAGATTCCCCCAAGTTTGGACCCAAGATTGTCCGAACTGATTGGACAGTGCTGGGACGAAGATCCTGATGTACGACCCATCTTCGCTGAGATCATCGTACAACTTGAAGACATCTTACAGCATGTTGAGGTACAACCAGAGATTCAAAAATCGGCCAAACCGGATTTACCGGTGGGGGCTGGTACGATTACAAACCGGTCCCCAAGAAACCGGTTTCGATGAATTTTGTTAAAAAAATCGAGTTTGTTTGAATTTTGTTTGAATTTGTTTTTTTTAAAATAAAATCCACGAAAATCAAATTTTTTTGGGTGAAAATTTCGGCCAAATTTTCCGATTTCCGATCATCGTACAACTCGAAGACATCTTACAGCATGTTGAGGTACAACTCATATTGTTTCCATTCGTATTGTTCAGAAATCGTCAGCTTCTTTTAATCAGGCACCCAAGGGAGGCCGTCGACGTTCCAGAGCAAAGACGCAAAAGAAATCACAGCCAGAGTCTACAGAGAGAGAATACGTTCCCTGAGTCATCTTTGGCTCAAGGATGCTTCGTCCCCAATTCCAACAGGATGACGATCAGCCGATGCGTGTGTGACAGGGTTAGAAACTAGAATGCCCTGCCGGTGCGTATGAAGTCACTAGTCTACAGTGTTTGTAACATATAAAGATGGACGATACCAATAACATGCCCGGCCGGCATGATATTTGAATTACTAGTACATGTAAAGATGGACGATACCAAGTTTTAGCTTAATTTGCATTCATTGTGCTCCTCGTGCTACATGCAAGCTCCGGCGACCAGCAGTCCCTGTGCAAGCTCCGGTATCCTAATGATTGGTGACTGGTTGACGATGGATGGTGTCTATCAGTAGCAGTGAAGAAAATTCGCCGAAATGGCCGGTAAGAAACACTCCTGTGTCAATTCTATTTGGACTAGGGGACAATGTTATGCAATCTGTCTGCACTCCTGTGTCCACGAGGGCTTCCATTGACATTCAATAGTATGCAAATCTCTTCCTACGGCATGGTTATTGTGGTGTCGTGTTATTTCAGAAATGTTGTCGGTGTTAACCGTGCTTTTTAAAATTTTCGGCAAATTCTCGGTTGGTTGAGGCTAGTAAAAATTGGAATTTCAAAGTTTGAATCGAAAACTTCAGCCAAAAAAATTCCAAAAAATCTAGTTACCGTTGATAACCGAGGCCAAATTTTTGGACAACCGGTACATCTTCCCTGATCAGTAGGCACGTATATGATTGCGTTTCTCTCTCTCTCTCTCTCTCTGCCTAGGTACTAGTACCTTTTCCTGCTAGGCTCAGCAAGCCAGCAGGACTGATTATGGGTGGCGGCTGCTGCACGTACATATGTAATGTACGGTCATCCACCACTATCAATTGTACAAAATTTCAAACCAAACACAGTAATGAACATCGAAAATTTTGCATACAGGTCTGACGATAAATCATTGTCAAAGCGAATCAGGATTCAGGACATTTCTTCAAGGAGTGGAATTTAAGTGAAACAAACTCAAAACAATGACCAGGTAGACATGAAAGAAAGTAAATTTGTGCAGGAACCCTCTTGATGACTACTAACAAGATATCTAGTCATATTCCTTGGCCAAAATAGCAGGAGTCGAACATGAAGACATCAATCTGCTGAATAGGGCTGCCTGACAACAGGCTTCTACAGAGCGTAACCCTCACTGTGGACTTTATCACACATAAGCACATGCAGGCGACTTTTGCTGGCAAAGAAATAGTTTCCTCTTCAACAACCTGAGCTACAAAGGATTCACTTCTACAATAGAAAGAGATGCATCCGCAAGACTAGAAGTTTTTTAAAGCTCCGCACGCCTGGATTGCAGCAGTTTTTTTAAGCTCCGCGCACTTGAATTGCAGCAGATATGAAGGAATGGTTGCCCGCCCCACAGAAGCACACAAGGTAGCAGATGTACATACTAGGATCCCCACGGCACAGATGTTGAACAAAGTTGACTAGGTGATCCATGCCATCAACCCAAGAAATAAAGATCATACGGTGCATTGATCCTCTCAAGTGACAATTCTCACAGGGGCAACAAAGGCCACTTCAAAGCAGGATAGGTCCACTTTAACAAATGAATCAAGAGGTTCTGGTATCTTATAGTCATCTAATACAGCAGCGAAGAAGCACATCATTGCCGTAGAACAGTACTAGTGAGCACTCATAACCACAGTCAAACACCAAAATATTAGCACTAAGCCATGCAGACCAATAGGAACAAACACAAAGGCCAAATGCCTGCGAAAAATTAATGTGAGAATCATTGCTTATTAAGAAAGAATAATCAAACAAAATATCTTTTTGTGAAGAAAACTCAAGATTTTACCCTTTTCTCCTTTTTTTTTTCTAATTTCTGCAGGAATATTTTAAGGAGATGGCTACCCCCAGCACGGAAAGTTACTTCCTCCCTCAAGATCGCAATCAGACTAAATAACAAGCCATCATTGTTCTCCAACATCCTTGACATCGAGTCTGTGTTTCCAATTATAACCGCAAGTGATGCAATCAAAGAACAGAACCAAGGGACAGTACCATGACAGGATTTTTACCATCAGATCAAAACAGAAACATGGATCCCAGGTATCAATCAGACAGAAATAAGGCTATCCACTGAAGCTCCTGAGGAACCGTTTACAAGCCAAATCCATATAAGAACATTGGGTAAAAACAAGCAATAGTCAGCATGGGGAACAACAGCATCGAAGTTCTCACGAGTACACAACAGCAAGCCATTTGCTGCATTATGTAAATAAGCAAACATACCACTCACTTAAGAAATAGCTTCCATACCTGAGATGCAGCATCTCTACCATCAAGATCTGTATCCACCTCGGCTGGGACGTTCATATGGTCCAGACCTGTCACGGTTGTATCGATCACTTCCACCACCATTGCGGCTTCCTCCATCACGGCTCCCAGAATAGCGATCGCTACCACGATCAGGTCCATAGCGGCTGCTGCCATTGCTACCTCCATACCTGTCATCCCTGCTACCATATCTGTCATCCCTGCCACCATCACCAGAAGGGCATTCCCTTGCGAAATGGCCAGGTTTGCCACATTTGAAGCAATCACCGCCGCCGCCGCCGCCACCACGACCCCCACCAAAATCACGGGCACGGTCACGACCGCGGCCATAGTCACCACGGTAGCGGTCACGATCACCACCACCACGACTATAGTCTCGGTCTCCATCACGGTCCCTGCCCGAGCTTTGAGGCTGAGCTCTTTCGACAGTAATATTCCTTCCATCCAGATCCATTCCATTCATAGCCTCAATGGCTTCTTCCATGTCCTTCTTGTCATCAAAAGTCACAAAGCCAAAGCCACGTGATCGCCCAGAAAACTTGTCAAGAACCACCTGCAAATTGACAACAGATATTGTATATGAATTCTGATATTAAGTGTTTGACCATAGAGCAGAAAATGCACAAAGGAAGTGGTACATCAAACTAATGGTAGCAAAGACTAGCAGAACCTACAGATAGCAAGGCCAATGACCTATTAATGTAAGGTGCAAAGTGCAAACCAATAGTGTGAAATGCCTGCATCTAATTAAGGCACCATCATTCTGTATTTTTTTTCCAGCACTCTTCACGAGTTGCTCCGTCACATATCAACTAGATTGGAAGCTCAAGTGACAAGATAACACTAGATCCTGTCATAGCACACCATCATATGATCTTCTACTATGCACTTTACCAAGTACAACAGATCATATAAAGTCTACTGAAGGTTCATGCCATATTGTAAAATTCTTGGTGCACAAACTGTTTAATTGGACAGCATGGATAAATCATAAAGAACATCCTAGTTGCTCACTCGTCTTAGCATTACAAACTGTTCAGGGAACGCAAAATTGTAATTCTTGGAGCAGTATAACCCAACACACAATACGCATTCCTTCGTCTAAAAGGATCTTGCATATATTGCCTTACACAAATCTTAGCATTCTTGCCCCATATCAAAATAAATCAATATGTCACCTTCGCCTCAGTTAGACGACCAAATTTCCCAAACGCATCCTTCAGTTCTACTTCCGTTGTGGACCACGAAAGGCTTCCAACGAAGCAACGGTAGTCGTCAGCGTCCGACATTTGAAAACTGGAAAACACAATTGTTAGCAGTTATAGCAGCAGTACAAGAAGGGGCTTGAGCCTGGAACTGTTGCTTAAGATGTTTCGGTGTTGATAAATAAGTGAGCTTAAATTGATTTGAGCAAGGTCCACCTAGTAAGAACATTTTTCCCATCGCATGGATCGATGAATCATCGAAAATAAGGTAGACCCAATGGTAAAATACAAGAATTACTAAGTAGCAAGATGGATTGTAGACCTTGGCATCAAGTACGTTATTTTGTACCAAAATTGAGCATTATCCGCGAGAATATCTCTGTTTCAAAATTGAAATAGCAGAGATAATTATACGAGTTTATAACACCGCCAAAAAGAAATAGAAAGAAGAAGGCGTTCACAGAGCCTAGAACAACCAGGGGCGGACTAAACGTGGGGCATGAGGGTACCAAGTCCTACGGGGTCAACTGCGGTCGATCGATGTTGCGCGCCGAGGAAGAAGCTAATCAATCGAACCACGGATGGATGGCAGCAAACAAATCCGCAGCCAGCTGGACCGAATGGAAGGGAAAGAAAACAAGATTTGGGGATCTGATTGCGAACTCGAACTCGTCGAACAATCAAATCCATCCAAGAAAGCTAGGGCTCCTTACCAATAAAAGAAGAAGAAGAAGAAATCAATCAAGTTCGGGTGGATGTCCACTGCACGCCAGTAGCAGATCTACGTCGCAGCCGGGCAATCCGGGAGGAGGACGACGGTGGCTCGTGGGTTGGGGATCCGATTCCGAAGAGAGGAATGGATGAGGGGGTGGGGAAGAGCAACTCGGACGCCTTATCGGAATCGGAATCTACAAGAGAGCGAAGAAGGCCCACTGAACCAAGCGGGCTGGCCCAAATCCGATTTTTCTCGCTGAAGAATAATATTATTTTAATAAATAATTAAAAAAATAAATAGTCGATTTTTTTTTATTACAAAAATAGGCTCATGTCGCTATTTCAATTGGCGAGTCGCCATTGAAACAGTTCTGTTACTCTTTGAATCGACGCCGTCGCCAATTCAAATGGTAACATGAGGCCTTTTTTTAAATTAAATTTTATTTATAATATTGGTAATATCTTTAAGTGTCTGCGCAAGTGATAAATTTAGGAGTTTCAGTGTGACCAAATATATTTGGAATGTGATTTCAGCGGTGCAATTACAAAAATAGCCCCCTTCAATGGTGGCGCAAAAATAACCCCCTTCGGCGGCACGATAACAAAAATAGCCACCTTTGAGGCGCGATAACAAAAATAGCCCTGATTTATTTGAGAGTACAGAAAGATAATGACTTGGGAACTAGGGTGTTGTCATTTTGCGTACAAAAAAGCTAGAACTGGGCTGATGTGGGGTGTCGCGATACTGACTCCCTCACATGGTTACATATACACACAACAAGAACAAATAGTACCGAAACACGAGACTAGCATAATGAAAGTTGTACATAAATTAATATTTACATAACATAACTAATATTTACAAGAACAAATATCCACTCATGCACCCTCTTGGGGCGTACCCACGTGTGGCGCCTGGTCTCATCAGGGCGGCTGCGGGCGTTGGTGCGAGTGTGTAAAAGGCTTTGGCGACCGAGGCACCCTACCGACACGAGTAGCCCGAGGAGGAATCGCGAGAGGATGCTATGTCGGCTGGCTTGCTTCGGGCGCACCGTGCAGTCGTGAAGCCCCAACGGAGACCTGGCTGCTCTCGCGGTGCAAAGGCCCACCGCCCTCTCGCCGTAGCGCCCACTCCAAGTTGAACTCGTAGTCCCTGGAGTGCGCTCTCTCCTACGACACCAGCTCCTTGTCCCATAGGGGTGTACGACATGTGGAATAATACGTTATACATATAAATAAGAAGAAAATGCTGAAATAGTACGTTATGCGTGACATACCTGGTCGCTACATCGCAGCAGATGACTCGGCATAGTCCTGCCCCGAGTACGGGTGGTATTGAAGACCTGTCAGAAGAAATTACGTAACTAGTGGACTTCGAAATAAACAAGCAGATATGAGTGTTTCAGGTGTACCTACGAACTGTGCAAGGGTACTCCTGGCACAGTGCCATGAGGACTCGCTCGCCACGTCCGGGAGATGGGCCGAAGAGAATAGGGTTTCTGCCCAACACTGTTATGAGATTTTAAATAGATTTTCCTTTTTAGAAAATACAGAAAACGCAAACGGCAATTAGAAAATAGCAAATAAACTCAAAAAAATTTCCAGAAAAACTAGAAAATATATCCAAGCACATAGAACCCAAATAAAATAGTTTTGACAATTGTTGATGTTAACATTAATCATATTAAGTGGTTTTGATACTAAAAGTCCATATTAAGTTTTGAGTTAAAATTCAAATAAAATATCAAGGGTGGATTTTCCAACTACTAACTATTCAAAAGATTTTTAAAGCTCAGAAAATTTAGATGTTACACATACTAGCTTCCAGGAGCGGTCAGACCGCAGGTCAGATCGGCCGAGGGGAATTGAAGTGTACGATTTTCTTGGTTTCAGCTCAAATCTCCGCTATCATTTTGAGACTTAGATCTTCATATCCTCACATAGCTATTAGAGGAAAAGGGAATTGAATACGAGAGAAGAAAAAAATGGGCTCCTATTCACCTCCTCTAGTTGCTATTTCGGTCCAACACTTTTTATAGCAATAAGAATTCGTGACTAGAAGCAGTTCATAGTGACACCAATGACAATTTTTCCAAGATCATTCAAAATTGAACAAACGCATTGCAAAAATATGGATCGTGATCATATATACTACGTAGTATATATCCTACAAGATGCCTCAGTTTGATCGATCACCTCCAGAGTGGGGGGTGCCTCCAACAAGTCAGCAAGGGGGGAGAAAAAAACCAACATAGGTTTATCTAACTAGGGAGTGCTGCGAAAAAGAGACAGTAGAGCAGGGAACTCTTTAATCTAAGGAGCACACTATCTATCTATCTATCGCTCTTCCTCCTATCTATCACATCTCATCGATGCCAAAGAGATTTGCCATCCATGCATGCATTCATAGGTTTGCATTCATGAACACCGGTAGTAGTTGCATCCATGCATGCATTCATAGGTTTGGGTTTCGGCGGTACTGCTGGTTATGGTGGAAACGGCATCGGCACCAGCTGGAAACGGCGACGGCGCAGCTGGAAAATGTAACATTGGAGT
The DNA here is from genome assembly GCA_036346405.1 of Phyllostachys edulis. NCBI lineage: Eukaryota > Viridiplantae > Streptophyta > Magnoliopsida > Poales > Poaceae > Phyllostachys > Phyllostachys edulis. The sequence goes on from CM070553.1 coordinate 76,765,327, forward strand.
TGCACCGGTGATGGTGGTACTACCGCGTAATGCGTTGTGGTGGCCAAAGAATGCCGGGCCGCTCAGCTCACCGGCCGGCGGGGAGAAGAAGCTCGCCGCTGGGATAGTCGGGAGCAACCCCGGCGCCGGCGACAGGATGCTCGGCAACGGCGGCAGCCCTCCAGCAGTGTCGCCACCGTGGCTCCGTGCTTGCTCGGTGGCGGTGAGGCGCGCGGCGGGCCAGAGCTGGAGCGCGCCCTCGTGCGGCCCAGCTGCCTGGAGCGGGAGCGGGAGCGGGAACTGCGGCTGCGGCGCCGGCGGGAGCGTGGAGGACGAGGAAGGCTGCGCGAAGAACGGGAACGGCAGCGTCCGCGTCGGCTGCGCCTGCGCTACCGGTGGAGGCGCGGCCGGGAGGGTGGCGGACGCCGCGGTGCGCGCGCCGGTGAGGCGCTGCACTACGGACATGAACTCGCTGGGGTTGGCGTGCACGACCTTGGGCGACTCCGTGTAGATGATGACCGGCTGGCGCACCTGCACCGGCGCCGGGGCCGACTGCTGCTGCTGCGGCGGCGGCTTCCTGATCTTGTGCGAGTCCTTGCGGACCTTGAGCGGTGCCGGGCGTGGTCCCTGCAGCTGCAGCTCCCGGGCGCCGCCACGCTGCGACGACGAGGACGAGGTCGTGGCGGAGGCGGAGTGCTCCATGTGATTTCGTCGACCACGAGCTAGCTGCTGAGGCTGTTGCGTTGATTTGAAGAAGCTAGGGCTACGAGTAATGGTTGTAATGGAGGAATTAGAGTGTCTCCTCTTAGGTGAGCATACTTATATAGCTAGCTTGCTAGGGACGAGGGAGAGGGAGAGATGACCGGCAGCGACGCCGAGAGGTGTGGAATAAGTAAAGAGGCAGGCAGCAGACAGATTTCTTTGGATTTGTCGAGTGTAAAATTGTGGGCGTGTAATAAGTCAAGAAAGCAAGCACTCGATTGCAGAATAATACAAAGGGAAGAAAGCAGTTGCAAGGCTAGCTTTGAACATGTCTCTGGATTTCTTTATTTCTTTCTTGGGACTGTCTAGTTGTAGGTTGTCTAAAAAAATATTATTTATCAGTCATTTTTTCTCACCATTAGTTCCATCCAATGGTAAAGGAAAAATATAGAAAGCTCATAACATATTTGAGATAGCATCCTTCCGCACGAATCTTAACACAATTGAACGGTACAAAAATCGACTTAAAGATTAGACAATTTCAGTCACCTGAAAATTAGCAAAACCGTTCTTTCTTTCTTTATTTCCTTCTTTCTTGTCCATTTGAGAATTGAGATGCGATTTGTGTAGGGTGAACCTAGTCAGATATGTCGCAGTATTGTGCCTGACAACTCCTTCTCTCCAAGAAGCTTCCTTGATATATTAATTCACCTATATTTTCTGCTCATTCATCAGGCTTCTCATCTTAGCATCTCCTTTTACCCACGTGGCCGTAACTACGGTAGCTTAATTATTATTAATTACTTAGCCATCAGCTAGCTTAACGATGCACATGCGAATGCGATTAAGGAATCATGCATGTTCCATGCATACATAGGGGGAAGACTCGATGGTGTCTGTAATCGATCACTTAATTGTCTCCGTCTGGAAGAGAGAAGTCTAATTGTACATGCAATACTTTGTATGCGTAATAAACTTAACAGTGGAGATAATATATCACTACTGATCAATATAGCTAGGATTCAGGGAGGGCATACTGATTTAATTTCCTCCTATGTATTAACTGTACTAGTCTGATTGGTATGCATATTAATTGGATTTGGAAGCACTGCTGAACAGAAAATGAAATGAAGAAAAGAGTATGTGTTGTGAGCAGGGTTTTCGGTTTCGTTTGAGGAAAAAAAATTCGGGGCTGAGCGAAATGGCCGAAATTACCGGTAATTTCGAATTCAATTCGGGCAAATGGCCGAAATTGGCATTCAAATTTGACTGAATTTTGACCAAAATTTGAATAATGTTTGAATTTGGTCTGAATTTATGTGCAACCGAAATTTTTTGACCGAAAGGGCAAAATTTCGAGCTCTGGCGAAATGTACGAAATTTCACAAAAATTTCATCGAAATTTGAAACCCTGGTTGTGAGTTGGGAGCAGCTTCGATCTTCTGGAATAGAATGGATACTAACAAACTAACTAGCTGATTCTGATGTGAGGAGCCAGTCTTGTCTTGAGTTCTTGACTACGTCTGTGCGTGGTACTGTACTGGTGCGTACTTAAGTTCGACTGAAGTCAAGCTCGCTGCACGACCGGAATCGGATCAAACTTTGGCGTGTTTTGATAGTGTCAACCTAGCTATTGTTAATTAATTAACTACTAGTAGCAGTAGCGACCTATCCGACAGGATTAGTCTCGCAAATTCCAATTCGATTAATTCCAGGCTAAAACGGGATTTGGACCAATTCAGAGCATGCAGAGATACACATGCTTAGCCTCTAGGGGTGAAGCCGTGAAGTCAGAGATGATGGTGAGGAGTAGTAAATGTTTGACAGCCACACAAATTTAACACAGCTGCTCTCTCTAGATCTCTCTCTCTCTCGCTAGCAAGCTAGGAGAGAGAGAAAGAGAGTGACGAAACGATCGGCCGACCGGCGACGCAGTCAAGGAGTGGAGGATGTTGAAGCGGTTAAGCAGGAAATTAAGTCTGTGTTGAGTAGTCTTGCGTTGAAGCGATCAGACCAACGTACACAGCCCTACCTACGTCGTACACCATGCTGTTAGCTGCTTCTTCTCCTTCCAATTCTTCTTCCTGTGGCCAGGGTTCTGATTTTCGACCGACAATCGGTCTTACCGCCCCGGTAGAAATCCAAACCAGCCTAAAAAAATTGGTTTGCTTGCATTTGGTTGAATTTGATCATTTTGAATTAAAAATCTGAAAAATTCAAATTTTGAATTGAAAATTTCGGCCGGCCGAAATTTTCCAGTTTTCGGCCAAACCGGCCACCCCCCTAAAAAAACCGGTAGCAAAAACCCTACTTGTGGTAAGCTATTGCTAGCTCCCATGTATCCGCAGTATTATGTATACTAGAAGTTCACCCATGCCATATGGCACGGGCAGTAATGGATTGGTAGATTATTTAATGTAGAGAATAATTGAAATCAATTATATTTACAATGTATTTTTTTAGTTTTATAAACCTAATAAAATAGCTATAGTGTTTAGTACAATAAGAGACGTGTAAATATGGAATGGATAATTAGTTTTATTATCTCTAATGGAGTACTAACAGCAATAGCAAGGGGTATGTTTAAAGCGATCAGGAACATCTATAGTATGGGACATTTAAATCAGTTTTTTTGTATGATCGGTGATAGGATCGTAGCACGTGATCTTAAAATCTGGAAGTATATGACTACATGACATATATTTGATAAAGGCAAGAGTTACGGTGCTGTAGCATCTGAAAATACTAAAGCATAGGTTTCTATTACATATAGATTGGAAGCAGCAAAGCAAATGTGTAGGGGTCTTTTTATAAATATAATGGCTGAAGTCTATCTAATAGTAAAGGAAGCACTATTGTGGTAAAAATTTTTTTTGAAAGACCATATATTATGAGGTATGAATAGAAATAGTGAGTTTGATGTATAATCCGATCTCAAATGACACAGACATTTTCAAATTTAGAGAATAAGCGAGATCAATTATATTTAGATTGTAACACTGGCGTTTTTTAAATCGAGCTAAATAGCTACAACGTCTAGTAAAATAAGAGATATGTAAATCTTAAACGGATAATCAGTTTTATCAAATATAGCAAACTACTAACATCAATAGTAAGGGTTATGTTTGAAGCGATCAATGACCACTGCAGTATGTTATAGTAAAATGGTTTTTTTAAATGTTTGATGCTAGGATCATATCACGTAATGCAAGATCTGGACGTAGATGACTACATAGGCACATTTTGGACAAAGCTAAGAGCTACGGTGCTGACACATTTGAAATCACTCAAATATGCTAACTAAAATTATTATCCTAAAGAATATGACATGCATAAATCAGTAAAATACATATGGCAATTCTGGCTTTCTAGAATAAAGCAACACTATCACAGTTAGATGTAAATCTGAGCAGAATCATCAGCAAAACATGATTACCTAATGATGCATGTCGTAGCAGGGCACCAAGGGGTGCCCCGCACCCTCGGATCGTCGGGAATACCGGTGCGCCGTCAGGGATGCTGTGCATATGTAAATCTAGCCTGTATAGGGTATGTTAGGGCAAATGTTCCTAAAATGCCCTTTCTCTCTCTCTCTCTCTCGCCTATGGGGGCAAGAAGGTAAATGTCCCTTCTTGCCCCCTATAAATAAAGCCCCATGGGCATGTAATGGGAGGATCGTCTCATTCCCACACATAGAGAATACTATTCATACGTGGTATGCTTTGGCTCCTCTCCATCCGGTCCTTCACCCAAGACAAAGGGTACGGAGGGTCCCCGTACCCATCTGTCTAGTCTTTTAGCTACGACAGTTGGCGCCGTCCGTGGGGTCCGAACAAGAAGCCACATAAGAGGGCCGGCCGCCCAAAGACCTTCACCAAAAAAAAAAAAAATAAAAAATGCCGGCCTCCATCGACCTTCGGTGACCTCACGGCATCTCGCCTTCGGCTCAGTCCAAGATCACTTATGGCACCATGAGCCGCCTCGGTCCGAATTCACCAGAAACCTCTCGCCCAACCAGACGACCTTCGGCCACCTGCGAAGCCACCGCAATGGCCTCGCTCCAGGTGCAAGCCACCGAAGCCCTCGATGTCCACCGCCAGGGCCTCTGCCATGACCTCCAAAGAACCACCCCAAAGACCTCGGCCCAACCCGGTCACCCGAGCCCCGGGCACCCTTCGTCGCCGGAGCATGGAGCCCTCCGGGACCCTTCGTCACCGCAACCTGGAGCAGCATGGAACACTTCGCCGCCGGAGACGCTCGGGAAGACCCTTCGCCACTGGAGCGCCCCCGTGCTGCTTCACCACCCGCACGCAGCCACAGGAGCCTCGGGACCCTTCGTCACCAAAGACGGGACCTCCTGCCACCATCGGTGCCTCGCGTGCTCGGCCTCGACGCAAGCCCGAGTCACGGAGAGGTCTGCCAGAGCCTACCAAGACACGGCTAGGAGAAGAAACGAAGCAAATCAATTGGGAAAAAGAAAAAGCAGAAGAGAAGGTAGGCACACAGCACCTGTGGACTACTTGCGCACAGCCCCATCACCGCACAAAGGGGAGCCACATCCAGCTCTCCCCGGCCAAAGGAATGCCCTCAAGACGATGCCTCTCGCTTTCGGAGCCTCATGGTCGCCTCCGCCATCACTAGAGCCCTGCGGTCCGCCTCACCATCATCGACCCAGAGCCCCTGGCGCCATCGGCTGCCCTCCCGGTGATGGCAACAGGCTCAAGCAATCAGCGCCCTCGAAGCCTTCGCCACGACGCCCTCACCTGGAGGCCCGTCGCCGCCTTCGGTGACCCTCACCTGGAGCTCCCGGGACCCCTCGTCTCCGAAGCCGCCGGGGGAGACCCTTCACCAGGAGCCACCCCGCCGGAGGCGCCTCGGCCCCCTTCGGAGCCTCGTCGCCGCCTTCGGAGACCCTTCACCAGGAGCCACCCCGCCGGAGGCGCCTCGGCCCCCTTCGGACCCTCGTCGCCGCCTTCGGAGGCCCTCACCCGGAGCCACCCCACCGGAGGCGCCTCCCGAAGGCCTCAACCACATCCACCCGGAGCCCCCTCGCCTCCGCGCCCGCTCCGCCCGCCTCGGAGCACCTTCGGCCACGAGACCGCCGCCACCCAGGAAGCCCCTTCGCTGCACGAGACCACCGCCACATCTCGAGCGCCGCCTTTGTTGCAAAGCCCGGAGCCTCCTCCGTGACGCTTCCTTGCCAGCACCACCTCGTGTGCCGCTTCGTCGCCCACGCGAAGCCGTCGGGGAGCCCTTCGGTCCCATCGCCCCACACACCTGGAGTCAAGATGGGGACTTCGCCCGGTCTTCAAAGGGCTTCGGACCGAAGGGCCAAAAAAAACCTGAAGCCCAAATCTTCGGAGAAGCCCCTTCGGCCCGTTCAAAAAAAAAGAAAAAAAAGAGAAAAAGAAAAAGAGAGGCTCATCATCCCGAAGCCCCACCCACCAGGGCCGCCTCGAAGTCAGCCATGGGAAGCATCTGGTGCCCACAGCAGCGACATTGGGGACACTTCGTAGACTCCGGCCCCTTCACATCAACTTTGGCCCGTCTTCACCGATGTCGGCCCCACCAACCTCGCGCAAAAAAGCTTCTTTAATTCGGTAAGTAAAACATCCCATGAGTTTTTGTGCATTAAATTCAATTGACCAGCTCCGGAGTGAGCAGCGAAAGCCCACAAGGATGGCAACGTCAATAAACTCTTCACCGTGGCAACAAAGACGCCGCGCATGGCCATGAGCCCCGGTGCACGCTAGCTCGCTCTCTGGAGTGAGCAGCGAAAGCCCACAAGGATGGCAACGTCAATAAGCCCATCACCGTGGCAACAAAGACGCCGCGCATGGCCATGAGCCCCGGTGCACGCTAGCTCGCTCTCCGGAGTGCGCAGCGAAAGCCCACAAGGATGGCAACATCAATAAGCCCATCACCGTGGCAACAAAGACGCCGCGCATGGCCATGAGCCCTGGTGCACGCTAGCTCGCTCTCTGGAGTGAGCAGCGAAAGCCCACAAGGATGGCAACATCAATAAGCCCATCACAGTGGCAACACTCACTTTGCCTAGTCGCTCCGAGGCTCCGCCTCCGTGACTAGGGAGTCTCCCGCCGCGAGGGCCTCGCCCCGGCGGGAGACATTTAAAATCGCGCTCAAAACGCGCACCCCTAGTCGTTCCGGAGGCCCCGCCTCGGCGACTAGGGAGTCTCCCGCCGCGAGGGCCTCGCCCCGGCGGGAGACATTTAAAATCGCTCAAAATCGCACCTAGTCGTTCGAGGCCCGCCTCGGCGACTAGGAGTCTCCGCCATGAGGCCTCGCCCCGGCGGAGACATTCAAAATCGCGCTCAAACGCGCACCCCTAGTCGTTCCGGAGGCCCCGCCTCGGCGACTAGGGAGTCTCCCGCCGCGAGGGCCTCGCCCCGGCGAGACATTTAAAATCGCGCTCAAACGCGCACCCCTAGTCGTTCCGGAGGCCCCGCCTCGGCGACTAGGGAGTCTCCCGCCGCGAGGGCCTCGCCCCGGCGGGAGACATTTAAAATCGCGCTCAAAATGCGCACCCCTAGTCGTTCCGGAGGCACCGCCTCGGCGACTAGGGAGTCTCCCGCTGCGAGGGCCTCACCCCGGCGGGAGACATTTCAAATCGCACTCAAAACGCGCACCCCTAGTCGTTCTGGAGGCCCCGCCTCGGCGACTAGGGAGTCTCCCGCAGCGAGGGCCTCGCCCCGGCGGGAGACATTTAAAATCGCGCTCAAACGCGCATCCCTAGTCGCTCCGAAGGCCCCGCCTCGGCGACTAGGGAGTCTCCCGCCGCGAGGGCCTCGCCCCAGCGGGAGACATTTAAAATCACGCTCAAACATGCATCCCGAGTCGTTCCGGAGGCACCGCCTCGGCGACTAGGGAGTCTCCCGCCGCGAGGGCCTCGCTCCGGTGGGAGACATTTAAAATCGCGCTCAAAACGCGCACCCCTAGCCGTTCCGGAGGCCCCGCCTCGGTGACTAGGGAGTCTCCCGCCGCGAGGGCCTCGCCCCGGCGGGAGACATTTAAAATCGCGCTCAAACGCGCATCCCTAGTCGCTCCGGACGTCCCGCCTCGGCGACTAGGGAGTCTCCCACCGCGAGGGCCTCGCCCCGGCGAGAGACATTTAAAATCGCGCTCAAACGCGCATCCCTAGTCGCTCCAGAGGCCCCGCCTCGGCGACTAGGGAGTCTACCGCCGTGAGGGCCTCCCCCCGGCGGGAGACATTTAAAATCACGCTCAAACGCGCATCCCTAGTCGCTCTAGAGGCCCCGCCTCGGCGACTAGGGAGTCTACCGCCGTGAGGGCCTCGTCCCGGTGGGAGACATTTAAAATCGTGCTCAAACGCGCACCCCTAGTCGCTCCGAGGCCCCGCCTCGGCGACTAGGGAGTCTCCCGCCGCGAGGGCCTCGCCCCGGCGGGAGACATTTAAAATCGCGCTCAAATGCGCATACCTAGTCGCTCCAGAGGCACCGCCTCGGCGTCAAGGGAGTCTCTCGCCGCAAGAGCCTCGCCCCGGCGGGAGACATTTAAAATCGCGCTCAAAACACGCACCCCTAGTCGTTCCGGAGGCCTCGCCTCGGCGACTAAGGAGTCTCCCGCCGCGAGGGCCTCGCCCCGGTGGGAGACATTTAAAATCGCGCTCAAACGCGTATCCCTAGTCGCTCCGGAGGCCCCGCCTCGGCGACTAGGGAGTCTCCCGCCGCGAGGACCTCGCTCCAGCGGGAGACATTTAAAATTGCGCTCAAATGCGCATCCCTAGTCGCTCTAGAGGCCCCGCCTCGGCGACTAGGGAGTCTACCGCCGTGAGGGCCTCGCCCCGGTGGGAGACATTTAAAATCGCGCTCAAACGCGCATCCCTAGTCGCTCCGGAGGCCCTGCCTCGGCGACTAGGGAGTCTACCGCCGTGAGGGCCTCGCCCCGGCGGGAGACATTTAAAATCGCGCTCAAACGCGCACCCCTACTCGCTCCGAGGCCCCGCCTCGGCGACTTGGGAGCCCCCCGCCGCGAGGGCCTCGCCCCTGGTGGGGAGATCTCATATCACGCCCAGCGCACAGCCATACTCACGAACAATGGCTAGGTCAGCAACGATCAGGCGGCAATAAGAACCTCGCCTAGCTAGCAATGATTGCTGCTAGTGGTAGGGGGGCGAACGGGTTCAGACAGTTCGTTGGATCAGAGCCCAGCACATACGCACTCATGAATTCCTCAAGCTCCAGGTGAGTGTGCATCACAGTAGGACCCTCCCCCTCGCTAGCATTTGGGCTCTCGAACGAGCCCAAGCAAAGAAAGTTGGGGGACGGCGATCGGCCGCCTCCCCGCGCTAGCCTGCTCGCATGAGCAGCCCAAGCAAAAAAGTTGGGGGCGGCGAACGGCTTCGCCTCCCCCTCGCTAGCTTCTGGGCCCTCGAACGAGCCCAAGCAAAGAAAGTTGGGGGACGGCGATCGGCTTCGCCTCCCCCTCGCTAGCATCTGGGCTCGCAAACGAGCCCAAGCAAATAAAGTTGGGGGACGGCGATCGGCTTCGCCTCCCCCTCGCTAGCATCTGGGCTCGCAAACGAGCCCAAGCAAAGAAAGTTGGGGGACGGCGATCGGCTTCGCCTCCCCCTCGCTAGCATCTGGGCTCGCAAACGAGCCCAAGCAAAGGAAGTTGGGGGACGGCGATCGGCTTCGCCTCCCCCTCGCTAGCATCTGGGCTCTCGAACGAGCCCAAGCAAAGAAAAAAAGTTGGGGGACGGTGATCGGCTTCGCCTCCCCCTCGCTAGCATCTGGGCTCACGAACGAGCCCAAGCAAAAAAAGTTAAGGGACGGCGATCGGCTTCGCCTCCCCCTTGCTAGCTTCTGGGCTCTCGAACGAGCCCAAGCAAAGAAAGTTGGGGGACGGCGATCGGCTTCGCCTCCCCCTCGCTAGCATCTGGGCTCGCGAACAGCCCAAGCAAAAAGTTGGGGGCGCGATCGGCCGCCTCCCTCGCTATCATCTGGGCTCATGAACGAGCCCAAGCAAAGAAAGTTGGGGGCGGCGATCGGCCGTCTCCCCTCGCTATTATCTGGCTCGCAAACGAGCCCAAGCAAAAAAGTTGGGGGCGGCGATCGCCGCCTCCCCTCGCTAGCATCTGGGCTCGCAAACGAGCCCAAGCAAAGGAAGTTGGGGGACGGCGATCGGCTTCGCCTCCCCCTCGTTAGCATCTGGGCTCACAAACGAGCCCAAGCAAAAAAGAAAAAGTTGGGGGACGGCGATCGGCTTCGCCTCCCCCTCGCTAGCATTTTGGGCTCTCGAACAAGCCCAAGCAAAGAAAAAAGTTGGGGGACAGCGATCGGCTTCGCCTCCCCCTCGCTAGCATCTGGGCTCGCAAACGAGCCCAAGCAAAAAAAAAAGTTAGGGGACGGCGATCGGCTTCGCCTCCCCCTCGCTAGCATTTTGGGCTCTCGAACGAGCCCAAGCAAAGAAAAAAAGTTGGGGGACGGCGATCGGCCGCCTCCTCGCTATATCTGGCTCATGAGCAGGCCAAGCAAAAATGATGGGGGCGGCGATCGGCCGCCTCCCCTCGCTAGCTTCGGGCTCTCGAGCGAGCCCAAGCAAAGAAAGTTGGGGGCGGCGATCGGCCGCCTCCCCCTCGCTAGCATCTGGGCTCGCAAACGAGCCCAAGCAAAGAAAGTTGGGGGACGGCGATCGGCTTCGCCTCCCCCTCGCTAGCTTCTGGGCTCTCGAGCGAGCCCAAGCAAAGAAACTTGGGGGACGGCGATCGGCTTTGCCTCCCCCTCGCTAGCATCTGGGCTCGCCAACGAGCCCGAGCAAAGAAAGTTGGGGGACGGCGATCGGCTTCGCCTCCCCCTCGCTAGCTTCTGGGCTCTCGAACGAGCCCAAGCAAAGAAAGTTGGGGGACGGCGATCGGCTTCGCCTCCCCCTCGCTAGCATCTGGGCTCTCGAACGAGCCCAAGCAAAGAAAGTTGGGGGACGGCGATCGGCTTCGCCTCCCCGTCGCTAGCATCTGGGCTCGCAAACGAGCCCAAGCAAAAAAAGTTGGGGGACGGCGATCGGCTTCGCCTCCCCTCGCTAGCTTCTAGGCTCTCGAACGAGCCCAAGCAAAGAAATTTGGGGGACGACGATCAGCTTCGCCTCCCCCTTGCTAGCATCTGGGCTCGCGAACGAGCCCAAGCAAAAAAAGTTGGGGGATGGCGATCGGCTTCACCTCCCCCTCGCTAGCATCTGGGCTCGCAAACGAGCCCAAGCAAAGAAAGTTGGGGGACGACGATCGGCTTCGCCTCCCCCTCGCTAGCATCTGGGCTCGCAAACGAGCCCAAGCAAAGGAAATTGGGGGACGGCGATCGGCTTCGCCTCCCCCTCGCTAGCATCTAGGCTCGCAAACGAGCCCAAGCAAAAAAAAAGTTGGGGGACGGCGATCGGCTTCGCCTCCCCCTCGCTAGCATTTGGGCTCTCGAACGAGCCCAAGCAAAGAAAAAAGTTGGGGGACGGCGATCGGCTTCGCCTCACCCTCGCTAGCATCTGGGCTCACAAACGAGCCCGAGCAAAGGAAGTTGGGGGACGGCGATCGGCTTCGCCTCCTCCTCGCCGGCCTCGACGAGCTCGGGCAAGCCCAACGTTAACTCCTCGGGCAACCGGCCAAAGACCCTTCGCACCCCTCCAAGTCACGAGGACGCTTGACCAGGAGCGGCCAAAGGGGGGACAGTACTAGGCTCCCAACAGGAGCATCCCAAGCGGCCCACTAGAGAAATAATCAAAATTTGAAGACAAGAATGATCGCCATGGCGCGCGCTCACTCACTACACGCCGCCCACCTCGAGGCCAATGCCTCGGTGGGGCGGCTCCCGGCTTTGCCCGCCCGCCTCGAGGCTATGGCCTCGGCGAGGCGGCCCGACGCCGCCCGCCTCGAGGCCAATGCCTCGGCGGGCGGCCGCCCGCCGCCCGCCTCGAGGCTATCGCCTCGGCGGCGCGCCCGACGCCGCCGCCGCCTCGAGGCCAATGCCTCGGTGGGCGGCTCGCTCCGACTCACTGCCGCCCGCCTCGAGGCTATGGCCTCGGCGGGCGGCCCGACGCCTCCCGCCTCGAGGCCAATTCCTCGGTGGGCGGCTCCGCCCGGCCGACCGCCCGCCTCCGAGGCTATGGCCTCGGTGGTGGCCCCTGACCGCCGCCCGCCTCGAGGCCAATGCCTCGGTGGGCGGCTCAGCTCAGCTTCACTGCCGCCCGCCTCGAGGCTATGTCCTCGGCGGGGCGGCCCCGACGCGCCGCTCGCCTCGAGGCCCGTGCCTCGGTGGGGCAGTCCCACGTCAACTTCTTCGGGGGTATCCCGACTCCCGAGGGGCCGAGGGCGATACGATTACGTCCGCTCGCCCCTCGGGATCACGGGATCTGTCCTCGCGACCTCGGACCACGCAGACGAGGGAGTTGTCGTAGCAGGGCACCAAGGAGTGCCCCGCACCCTCGGATCGTCGGGAATACCGGTGCACCGTCAGGGATGCTGTGCATATGTAAATCTAGCCTGTATAGGGTATGTTAGGGAAAATGTTCCTAAAATGCCCTTTCTCTCTCTCTCTCGCCTATGGGGGCAAGAAGGTAAATGTCCCTTCTTGCCCCCTATAAATAAAGCCCCATGGGCATGTAATGGGAGGATCGTCTCATTCCCACACATAGAGAATACTATTCATACGTGGTATGCTTTGGCTCCTCTCCATCCGGTCCTTCACCCAAGACAAAGGGTACGGAGGGTCTCCGCTGTACGGAGGGTCCCCGTACCCATCTGTCTAGTCTTTTAGCTACAACAATGCAGTAAAAAATAACGGTAAGGCAGTGTGCCTGTATAATTCCAGATGAATTACAAAGATGGCATATTAGCTTTAACTCGAATTCAACTTTTAAAAGTATAAATAGGACATACCTGATGTCTGACATATCATTAATGAGATCGAAGTTTACGTATGCATTTCGCCACCATATATTATCGTAGACCTTGTTTGTTACAACGGGTGAAGCAAAAGAATCTAAAACCAAAAAAATAGAGAAAAGTGGTCATGCCGAATACATATATAGTGTTCTTTCGACAATAAAAACAGAAGTATGATAGCGTAATACATAACTCTATAGATTCTATGCCTAGTACCAAATGAAGTAGCACAACTGGGTGAAACTATAAACAACTCTATAAATTCAGTAAGGTAAATAAGTAAATAAGTAAATAACTTTTTAGATATAACTACTGAACCTGTTCTCATGATCAAAGGAATCTAACAGAAGACAATCTATTTTATGGCGTAGCGTTCGAAAATCGGTAGAACAATAAAACATAAGAGGGAAAATGATAGATCCCACGAAAACAAACCTCATTTCTAAGGAACTAGTCCTATGCATCTAGCTTGACTATACCTGTATTGTAAACTTGTATGTAGGTAGGCGCAGAACTATTGTCAATGCATTAATTGCAGCAACATAACAGAGTTGGAATGCCTAGCGCGGTCATTGTAATGTAACCATCAGTAGTCAATATTAGGAAAATAAAAGCAACAGGGCTACAACTCGAAGTACTGCAAATAGGAAGGGATATTGTATTAGCCTATCTCTATAGAAACTGTCTAGCTAGGCTTGTTGAGTTATGATAAAAATTGCACGAAGAAAACCAGCGCTGTAACAGGAAGGTATGAATGAACTGTATTGGATGCACCTCTGAACGACCCTTGCTGATAGATGAGGATGCAAATTTTTTTTTAAAAAGGTAACATCTAGACCAATTGAGTAAATGGAACTAAATTGCAAAAGATATATGGTAAATGTAACTCTAACAGTGAGTTCACCGATTACTCAATCTCTGAAGAACAATATTAGAACTTTTCGAACTGAACCATCAATAGGCATCACCAATATCCAAAATAGCTCTGCCCTTACATTTAACAATTATACATGAAAGGACATGGTAAGTCCATGGTAACTGGATTAGTCCAGGAGCTTGCGAAAATTTCGACTAAAACACACAGACATGACCATAAACATTCAGATGTCCTGTGCATATAGTTCTGAAGAGGTCAAATCACCTGAGGCTGCTGGTACTGGGCAACATAGCCGTGGACGTCCTCTATCACTTCGCGGCGATCCGAGGGCCAATACTTTTCAGGGCAACATGGCCCGCGGTTCGTAGGGAGATTTCCTCTGAAATTTTATTGATGTCTATTAAATAACAGATGTTCCAAAGCACTAAACAAAAACTGAAGAAGCAAACATGTGATGGAAATACGAAAAACCTAACGAAAATAAGTACCTTAAACTTGCCCTTGTCATTTCTTGAACGAAGCGAATCCTCTATTTTGTCTTGGCTCACAACTAATAAATAACATAATGCCCAAAGCATGAAATGTAAGCTATGAAGGTGCATGTGATTGTATTAAAAAAAACCCAAACGAAAGTAACTACCTTAAACTTGCTCTTGTCACTTCCTGAATGAAGGGATCCTCTACTTTTGTTTTTGCTCACAATCTGAAAATGATTTTCAACATCAATCAAGATTCACACAAGCATCGATGAAGAGAGAAAATATAGCAATCTGTGATCTTCAACATCAATCAAGATTCACACAAGCATCGATAGCGAGAAAATACAGAAATTTGTTACATTCAAATAAGATACTTTACCAGAACGGTGCAAAAACCAAAACAACTGAGATGTATAGGGTGTTGGGGAGGGAGACTGAGGGGGGAGAGGGAGGGAATAATAGCGACGACGGTAGGAAACCGAGTGGGCAACGGGGGAGAAAGAGCGAGGGACGGCGGAGATCGACGACGATTGGCAGCTGTGCGAGTGAGACCAAGGACGACCGGCAACTACGCGGGAGCGAGCTAGGGAGGGAGACCGAGGGGGGAGGAGGAAGAGGGACGTCGCCTACGCGAGGTGGTGGTGGTGAAGAGTGGCTAGAGGCGACGCGTGGAGGCGCTGGCCCCAGGTCGCATCGGGTTGGAGGGAAAGAGGAGGCAACCGGGAGAGCGGCGGCACCAAAGTAAACCGACCGAGTAGGAGAGGCGGCGAGAGAAAGAGGGCGGCAAGCAGCAGCGCGGCTAGCGCTGCCCACCTGGGGAGAGAAGGCGCCGGGGACCGTGGAACCGGCGGCGGCGCCATGGGCGGCGGTGAAGAGTGGATCGGGCCACCAGGCGAGAGGTGGCGCGTGAGGCGGTCGAGTGGCGGCTGCCCCTGGCCACTGCGAAGAGAGAGAGAGGAGGCAATGGAGAGCAGCGGCGTCTACCAAAGTGAACCGACCGTGAGCAGGAGAGGCGGCAGTAGAAAGAGGCGGCGCAGTAGCAGCGGCGGCGACGCTAGGCGCCGGGCCAACCGGGGGAGAGAAGGCGCTGGGGGGACTGTGGAACCGGCGGTGGCGCCATGGGGAAGTGGTGCCTAGAGAGGCAGCAGCGGAGGATGGAAAGTGGAACGGGAGAGGGGAATGGGAGAAGAAGGGACAGGTGGAGCGGGACGAAGGTTCGCGATACCTTAGTAGCTGGCGAGGCCGCAGGCATCCATTCAGCGGAAGCGCAGGAGATGATGCCATCGTGGCCGTTCTGCGAGCATCCGACGGTCAGCATTTTTCGGAGTGACGTGGCCGGGGCGAGGGAGCACCCTTTCCATGGGGAATTAACTTTAGTAATATATGTGTACACTAATGGGATTATAAATGTATCTTTGTCGACGATCGAGTCGCCGATCTTACGAAATAAACAGAAAAAAATGGCAAAGAGTTCTTGGGAGAGAATGAGATTGCTCTTTATTGCTATGAATTGGATATTACAGGGGGTGCCTTCGACAAGGCAGTGGACTAATCCTAATTACATTGAGCTTAGTGCTTGCTTTGCTATTGAATCTAATGCTTCAATCTGGTGGAATGCGATTGAATCTCCTCCTCCTTTCTGCCGTTTGCAGTCTCTTTTAAGTAGTCGACGAAGTGGTGGCAGTTACTTCTTGAAGAGATGCCTGTTGGAAGTGTCGTGACTGGTTAGAGCTAGGCAATAGTTGGTAAATGTCGGACCCGGATATTCTAAATCTCGAATCCTCTGTGATAAACACTATGCTATTCCCTGGATCAGTAGATAGCACTCACAGGCACATTGCTGAATCAATTCATACAAGTCGTAAGACCAAACCATCCAGTATATTACAAGCATCAGAGTGACTTAGACCACGTCGGGTCGGATTTACAGTATGGGCCAAACAGGCCAAAAGATTACATCACAAAAGAACAGTGGAAACTACAAACCGGTTTCGACCACCTGGTCAAAAACTACAGCGGAAGCAAAAGGGGCAAAACACCTCTCCACAGGCAAGCGACTGGGATACTCGTGTACGACTGGTATTAACCAAGGACTTAGACAATACCAGTCGTACGTGAACACTGATGAGCCAGCTAGACTGAGGCGAGACCAAGACTACTTCGAAACTGGACTACTCTTCATCACCGCCTTGTCCATCGACATCGGGGTCCTCATAGTAGTTGTAGTCTCCATGGTCCACAGGATCTGAAGGGTTGGGGAAAAAGAGCAAAGATGAGCACAACTTCCGTGCTAGCGAGCCAACACACAAGATGCAATAGTATACATGCATGGCTTAACAAGGGAGGCTCGGGTTCTTTTATTTGCCAAATCAATGTTTTCAAATATTGATATTAGAAATTCCTATCACTTAGCATTTTAACCAAATTGCATTATTGTAAAGAGAGTAGTTGTGCAATAATAAATAATAGCAGAGGTTACCTCTACCTATGCTTATTTGCTTGTGGTTACATCCACCACTGAACAACACTGGGTACGACCACCCAGGAACAACATCAGGTCAAGGTTACATCCGCCCGACCAGTTTTCATCCCACCCACAAAGGTTTTTTTAAATAGAACTAACTTTAGTAAGTTCTCATGTCCGCCTTTGATCGTAGTCACGGCTGTTTAAACAGTTTTACACTCTGCAGAGGTTTGTACACTGTACCCACAAGACATAATTAACTCGTAGCCCCACATGATTTCTTAGCCGCGTGGTCGAGAGACCATCACAGTAACTTTTCGAATCATCTCGCCCCTTCCATCATCTCACCCATATGGAGTTGCGCCCATACGTTGTGTGGGATATTCACCACAACGACTAGCGTAGCTGGCCTCCACTGTAACGTCCCGTTTATTCTTGAGTTCTTGCCAGATTTCAAAATCAAGAGGAACCATTTGGTTTAATTGCCTGTTCAAGCTTAACTTGGTATTTTGAAAGTTGGAGAGTTTAACTTGACCTAATCAAACCTGAACTAAGTCCCTTGTTGGTGTTCTCTGTTGGTTGGGGTTTCTTGTTGCTCTTTGGTGTTCCTTGGTTTGGTTTTCTCCTAAGCTTCTCTGTGCGCCTCTTGGTTTAACCTCTTTGCAAACCTCCTTTGTTGGTTTGAATCTCTTTGGGATTAAAACCTCCCTCTCCGTTTAAATCTCATCCTTTGTTTAGACCTTCCCTAGTCTTGGACCTCTTGTTGAGGATCAAGCTCAGGTTTGTGTTTCAAAACCCCTTTGGTTTCTCAAAGCCAGGTTTGGCTTTGTTTCCCTTCCTCTGGACCTCCCTCAAGGGTGGTTCAGTTCGGGTTGCGGTTTTACCACCATCCCTCTAGCGGTCGTTCCGTCCGTTCGAGTTGCGCCACTCTACTCTGGTTTTACCTTCTCTGTTTCGGTACTTCTGACCTCCGGTCGTACCGCTGTGGTAGTGCCGGAACTACCGCCTTTGTTAAGTCCTCCTTAGAGTCCAAAAGACCTCCCTTGACTCCTTGAAGACCTCCTTTGTGTCTTTGCGGACCTACCACTGTTGTTTTGCGGTCGTACCTCTAGGGTTTAACTTTCCTCGCCCCAGGACCATTGATGCTTTTGGACGGCCCGATCTTGAAGGTGCGTTTGGACGGTCCGAACATTCCACCCCTTAAGAGCCACCCGATCTGTATCGGACGGCTCTAATCCATGGAGACCTTCGCTCGGTCCGAACGGCCCCTTTGCTTGGCCCCGTTCGATCTTGATCTAACGGCCCTAGCTTTTCCCGCGTATCCTTGTTTCCGCGGACCTCTCCTTTGCTTTGATATTGACCGTTGGGATCTCATTTGAGAGATCTAACCCTCAGGACCTCTTTGTGTCCTTAGGACCTCTCTGTACTCCTTTGGACTTCTCTGTGTCCTTCGGACTTCCTTAGGTCGGACCTACCGCTTGCTTGGTTGGACCTACCGCTCAAGCATGGTCTTCGTCACATAAAAACCCCTTGTTCAGATCTGGCCATTAGGACCTCCTCTCTGGAGATCTTAGCCGCACAGACCTCCCCTTGTTTAGATCTGACCGTTAGGACCTTCCTCTTGGAGATCCAACCGTCAGGACCTCCTTGCCCTTTTGATCTTGACCGTAGGACCTCCCTTTTGGAGATCCAACCATCAGGACCTCCTTGCCCTTTTGATCTTGACCGTAGGACCTCCCTTTTGGAGATCCAACCGTCAGGACCTCCTTGCCCTTTTGATCTTGACTGTAGGACCTCCCTCTTGGAGATCTAACCGTCAGGACCTCCCCCTTGCCCTTGATCTTAACCGTTTAGGATCTCCTTTTGAGAATCTAAGCCATTAAGACCTCCCCTTGGTTTGTCTCAGCCGTCAAGGCCCTTCCCAGCTTGCGATTGTACCGCACCATAAACCCGGAACTACCATCATCCGGTCGTACCTCTTCTTGAACATGGTATTACCGCTGCCGGCGATATCGTGCCCATCTTTCGCTCCTCTTTGAGAAAAGACCCCTTGTCCAGGACCTCCTAGTGCCTTTGGACCTCCTGTCCACAGGACCTCCCTGGGGTCTTTTTGCAAGGCAATTTGCATGGTGGGGACCACCTCCTTGACTGGTCATGCACCTCTTTGACTGGCCCCACTTGCCAACCGCACTCACCATATATTATTTCCTTCCGCCTCAAACCTTTGTGCACATTTAATGGCTGTCATAGCACATTAAATGCAGTCACTTCTAGGGTGCATTGTTTATTTCCTTCTAGGACATGCCCTGTCCTAACCTCACCGATCATTGACACGTTTGCCTGGGCTGTTTCCTTGCCCACATCACCAGCCGGCTATAAATAGCGCTGGGCAAGCCTTCCTTTGTCACCTTTGGCTCATTTCTAACTCCTTTGCCTGGGTTTCTCTGTGCTCAAGTCCCTCCTCCAGGAGCTCTCCAAGCTGAGCTGTGCTCCCCGTTTATTGGCTTCTTTTGGTTGAAGTTTTGTTTAGGTTCTTTTGAGTCTTTTGGAAGTTCTTTTGACTAGAGTAGTTTTGCTTATTCGGTTCTTTGAGATCGTGTAGATTCCAAGCTTGAGGAGTATTTGGACCCGGCAGTTTCAACCGAAGGACCAGCACTGCTTGACGAAGGCAAGTCACAACCCTTGATCATGTTGAGCCTAGTCTTTTAAATATATCTTGTTTTACTTTATCTTGCATGGCTACTTTTATATGAAAACATTTGGGCAGTAGCTACTCTTCCTCACTTGATATTATGCCTCCTTTGGACTTGTTGCTGGACATGTTGACATATTCCCTTTGGAAACTCTAGGTTGGGTATTCTAGTTGGCATCTTTTGGTATTGCCAACATGGGACCGTAAGTTTATGCTTAGCCTTGCTTTAGATCCGTGGGTTTCGAGAATCATGCTTCATCAATTAATAATCTTGACTAATGATCTATGGAATTTGTGGTTGGTGCCACTGTTAAGCAACTATGGTGGGATACCGTATGTTGTGTTGACTGTGGTGTGAGACCACTTTGTTAAAATCTGGTTGTGCCAGGACCTGGTGGTCCTTTGGCTAGGGATAACCACATAATGATTTTGCTTGGGCAAGAAGGCAGGGAGTGAGAAGTGGGTGCTTTGCACATGGGGTTGTGGAAGTCTTGCCTGAGCACAATTAAGTACTTAACTTACGTAAAGATTGTTTGATTCGGGGGGTCTCCTAGAATGGAATTATGCAAAGAGATTGACACGGGTATTTTTATACAGGTTCGGGCCTTCTCCGGGGAGAATAACAACCTTACTCCTGTGTGTGTATGATATTGAGTGTATATTGTACAATCGGGAGAAAAGACTAAGACTATTACAGAAGACAGTGCTTGTCTTCCCGATTGTATGCTGTGTTCTCCGATTGCCCTCCTCTTTCATCTCTGATCGTCGCCTTTATATAATTGTGAAGGAGTAGCCGTTTCTCTAGGTGAAGAGCACCTCATCATGTCCTATAATGGGCGCATGTTTGTAGTAATCTCCGGAGTGTTAACTCCTTCATGCCGCCTGGCAGTTATTTGTCAAAGATAATGGGGTATTACGCATAATTACTCAGAGAATAACAAATGATGTTGATCGCTTGATTCCTTAATCAATTGAACCCACTCGCCTCAGAGGTTTTATTGATCATAAGGTGGTCGTAGCTGACCTGGTCGTAGAAGAGCTTACGACTATGGGGTAGTCATAGAATAACTTACGACTGGATAATGATCGTAGAAGAACTTACGATCATAAGGTAGTCGTAGCAAGACTTACGACTATGAGGGTGGTCGTAGAAAAACTTACGACCACCTGGTAGGCTTCTCCCTTGTAAATATAAGGGGTATACCTAGGGACCACATGACATCATATTTACCAATAATAAGAATTATAGGTAAAAGATAAAATGAGGATTATTAGATCCTCGTCATGTTCCATTCATCACACGGTAAGGAATATGCTTGGAGTTAAATCCAAATGCCAGTTCATTGCTTCTACAAGCAGTCACCTGGTCGGGAACTAGGTACAAGACCTCATCTGACTAGGGTACCCATTATGTAACCTCTGGAATCCTTATGACCTCGGAGGTCATTAGCCTTAGGGGTTACGACCACGAAGACATATGGTCTTTTATTTTGTATTAAAGTAATACATAGAGATTTTAATCCTCGTCAATCTTCTTCATTGATTTATTCTCAATCGATTTATATATTATAAATAAATATTTATGGCGTGGAACAACCAGTGAAAACATTATCGTTAAAACTTTAGCAGTTACCGGTGATTTTCTAAGTTATCGGTGGGGCCCGGTTATACACAGTATCGAACAATTTTTTTGGGCCCATTTGAATGCCCAACCCAGCCGAAGAGCCCACTTATCCCCTCTTCCTCTCCCGTCAATTCCGTTCGCCCTAACTCCAGTTCTTCCACGTGTGGGAGCGATTTTGACGGCAGCGGTGGCCCACACTGAGGTGAGCTGAGTTGCTGCACGGCTACACCAGCGTGGAAGCAACTTCAGCTACAGGAGCACCTAGGCGGCATATCAAGGAATGTCATGTCATGCAATCTTGTGCCACCAGTTGTTCGAGAAGCAATGAGGACAGCAGTGAGGAAAGGAGTTGTTCCCCCCAAGCCCTCTAAGGTTGTGGTTGATGAAGTGCGACATGAAAAATCCAGTGATACCGTTCTCGACAAGCCCATCAACTTGTAGGCTTTAAAGAGGAAATGTCATAATTGTGCAAGGAAGCAAAAGAAGAAGAAAGGAAAGAAGGCACTGGTGGACGAGGAGGAGGATGCTGTGGGAAGTGATTATGACACAGATACTCCTGCCAATAGCCTTGATTATGCTGAGTCTTAGGACAACAGTTCTCCTGAAGATGATGGTGCGGACGACAACGACGACGATGACGATGGGCCAAATGGCAAGGGAGGAGTAAGAGGAGGAGACCAATATGTCCAAGCAACTGAGTCTCAAGGTACTTGTGTTACTTTTGTGTGTCTTTCAAACCAAGTTCAACATAATGCTAATGTACTCCTATTTCACATTTGCAATTGTTAACCTACCACTTCGATTTAGCGAAGAGGACCACTTCACACATGCAACATAGGATGCAGACCATGGTTATCGTCCATCGAGGCTTGGTAAGAAGAAGGACCTCTCCAGCCTGTACTAGCCATTAGGTATGCTATCATAAATTCACAATTCACAATACTCCTACTTCCCTTTGTCCTTCCACATTTGGCTATATTATTCCTGCACCTAACATCTCATCTTTTTGCTGCAGGTTTGAGGGCCAATAGGAGAGATAGAATCATCTTTTGTTCATGTAATAGGCTATTAGCTTGCTCAGCTACTACTTGTTTGTGCCCGTCTGATGCTGAATTATTTTGGTGTAAAACAACTATGATCTTTGTGGATGTAGAGTCCGTTTGCTATATGTCATATCATTAGTCCTTTCAATGCTTTATTACATGCTGAAAACTATTTATGTCTATTTTACCCTCCATTTGTTTGCTTACTAGCAGTCCTTTGACATTAGAAGGACACAAAACATTTCGTTTGAGAGAAGAAGCAAAGCATTTGAGCCTACCTATTTATATGGTGTGGAGAAAGGTAAGATTCTTCTTGGCATATTGATATCCCCTGATCACTTTGGTTGCTCTAGTATGCTGCTTGACTGCTTGTTGATGAGCTTCCTAGCAGAGTAAGTATCATTTTTTTGTTGAAAATGACTGAACCTTGTTGGCCATTCTTAGTATAACTCCATGAAGTTGTTAAAGGGGTGAAGTCACCCTTTATTACTTGTTTTTATGTTTGTGTACATGTGCTAGCATTGTAATTTGACTAGAATGTGAAAAAGATCTTTCATTCTTTCTATTTTCTTTTATTATGCTTCTCTTGTGGTGTTTGGGATGTTGTGGTGGTCTGGTGGTTCCTGCATGTCCTCTGTTTTTTTACTTATTGTATCCAATTTTTCCTGTTCTATTTTTCCTTTCAGGTGGCAGCAGCTTTTTTTTTAGATAAAGGAATAATTTATTCCAGCCTCTGCACATCATGGTGCATATGGCTAGTCAGCATCAAAAGATGTGACCAAGAGTAACTTGTTACAACCAGTGTCTGAAAGCCTGACATATCAGGTCAGAAGGATAAAAAAAGCCCAAGCCAAGTATAAAAATTAGAGACAAATCCTATTGTTGGACTGCCACCCATGATCGGCATAAATCTCCATAACAGTAGTTTCCAGACGTCGGCACATGTCCTGAATGAAAGGATGATCCTCCTCCCTCTGCAACAGCGACCAGAAGCGAAACCAATAAGTTCCTCTGAAGATAACCTGCATAGTAGAAGAAACTCATGCCTTATTAAAAACCACATCATTACGGCTCAACCATATGGCCCAGCAAAGAGTGCTTCCCCCAACCAACAGAAGGTACATAGTTTTACGGTTAATCCCCACAAGCCAATTTCCAAACTTATGAGAAATACTTGAGGGTGGATTAATACCACTCGAACTATGTACCACACGCCAAATAAACTTAGCAAAATGACAATCCAAGAAAAGATGTTGTATTGTTTTATCCATACTACAAAAACAACATTTGGAGCTACCCTTCCATTGTCTCTTTGCTAGATTATCCTTGGTTAAGGTTACTCCGTTGTATAGAAACCATATGAAGATCTTAACTTTTAGAGGAATCTTAAGTTTCCATACATATCGATTAGTTGAAATTATGATACCATTAATCAACGCTCTATACATCGAATGGACAGAAAAATTACCATGCTGATGTAGAGACCATCGAAAGGTATCTTGGCCAACTGTTAATTGAATGGAAGCTAAACTTTGAGCCATCTCCTTCCACGCAACTAACTTATCACCAACTAACGCTCTACGGAAGGAGATATGAAGAGGTACAGAACCTAAGACCTCCGCCACAGTAGCGTGCTTTCTATGGACGATATTATATAAAGATGGGAATAATTGACTCAACTTAGATTGTCCGAACCAAATATCTTCCCAAAATCTGATTTGAGAACCATTATGCAAAGTAAAAGAGCCAAGTATCAGAAAATCATTCTTAACCTTCATAAGGCCTGCCCAGAATGAGAGTCACTTGGTTTATATTCCACTTGTGCAATTGTTTTGTTCCTTAAATACTTATTTCGAAGCAGTTGTTGCCAGACTCCATCCTCATTAATTAGCCTATATAACCACTTGCTAAGTAAGCACTTATTCTACAATTCTAGATTCAGAATACCCATACCACCTTGATCTTTAGGAGTGCAGAGAATGCTCCACTTAGTAAGTCGATACTTTTTCTTATGCCCATCGCTTTGCCAAAAAAAATCTAGATCGATAGTAATCCAATTTTTTAAGAATTCCTTTGGGCACTTCGAAAAAAGAGAGCATAAACATAGCTAAACTACTAAGGACAGAATTAATAAGAACCAGTCTACCCCCAAAATAAAGAAGTTTGCCCTTCCAACAAATAAGTTTCTTTTGAAATCTCTCTTCAACTGCTTGCCAATCCTTATTAAATAACTTCTTGTGATGCATTGGAATACCAAGGTATCTAAAATGCTAATTACCCCTTTCACAGCTAAAAATCTGTGAATAAGAGTGTGCCAAATCCTTTGCTTTACCATAACAAAATAATTCACTTTTATGGAAATTTATTTTTAGCCCAGACAATTGCTCAAACACACATAGCAAGAGCTTCATATTCTTGGCTTGTTCTAAATTATGATCCATAAAAAGAATTGTATCGTCGGCATACTGTAAGATTGACAAACCATCATCAACTAAATGAGGGACAACTCCTTTAAATTGCCCATCATCTTTGGCCCTTTGGATAAGGATAGCCAGCATATCCACAACAATGTTAAACAAAATAGGGGATAGAGGGTCTCCCTGTCTAATACCTTTCTCAGTCTGAAAAAAATGGCCGATGTCATCTTTGACTTTAATACCTACACTTCCTCTTGTTACTACCTGATCTATCCAAGCACACCACAACGGAGAAAAACCTTTCATCCTAAGTGTCTGCTGTAAAAAGGACCATTTCACCTTATCATACGCCTTCTCAAAATCCAACTTTAAAATTACCCCATCTACCTTATTCCTATGCATCTCGTGAATCGATTCATGTAAAACAACTACCCCCCTCCATAATATAGCGACCTGGCATAAAAGCAGTTTGAGTCGGTCTAATCATATTTTGAGCTACTAAAGATAATCTATTAGTAAGAACTTTAGTGAATACCTTAAAATTCACATTTAACAAACAAATAGGCCTATACTGCTGATTTTGAATGGCATCAGATTTTTTAGGTAGTAAAGTAATGATCCCAAAATTGAGACTGAAAAGAGACAATCTCTTATTATGAAAATCATTAAACAAACTCATTAAGTCCTTTTTAATGATTTCCCAAAAAGTCTGGAAGAACACAGCTGGGAAACCATCAGGTCCAGATGTCTTGTTTAATTCCATTTGAAAGATCGCCTCTTTCACCTCCTTTTCTGAGAAACATGCTGATAACAACTCATTTTCAGCATTAGAGACTTGGGGAATATCATCCCGATGAGACTCATCCATAGAAAAATGATTCTCCTCCGAAGGCCCAAAAAGACCTTTATAATATTTAGTGATATATCTTTTAAGATTGTCATTACCTTCTATCACCCCATCCTCTTGATCTAATTTAAAAATACGTGTCTTACGATGTCTCCCATTAGCAACCAAATGAAAAAAATTAGTGTTATCATCACCCTGGAGCAGCTTAGTTGTTTTGCAACGTTGGAGCTATCTAGTCTCCTCTTCCCTAAGCAACTTGGATAGCCGGTCTTTAAGAAGATGCCTTAAATCTAATTCATGAGATTGTAAAGGCTGAATCTCCACTTTTTTGTCTAAGTCATCTAACAAAGATAACAACTATTTCTTCTCTTTCCTCAAAGTACCTAAATAATCTTTTACCCAACCTCTCAAATACTGCCTAAGCCTCCTGATCTTAGCTTGCCAAATTTCTAAAGACGAGTCTCCACTAGTTTCATTTCTCCATACACTAGCCACTATGTCATAAAAACCCTCAATTGTAAGCCAACTTAATTCAAATCTAAACAACGGTTGGTTTCTATAATGAGATCTTTCACCCGTACTAAGTAACAACGGTGTATGATCTGAAATGTCTTTGCACTGAAGACACTGGGAATTTTTGTTCCCACTCAGTACTCATCAAAATACGATCAAGTTTTTCGAAAGTAGGAATAACATTATAATTTGCCCAGGTGAATTGACGACCCGTTAAATCTAACTCTCTCAAATTCAAACCATTAATAATTGCATTAAATAAGAAGGGGTATCGATTATCAAACTTATCGTTATTATTTTCTTTCGGACTCCTAATGATATTAAAATCACCACCAACGAGAAGAGGTAAATGTTCCATACTACAAGAATGCACCAATTTAGACAAAAAGCTCTCCTTGTATTCTGGCTGCGCAGCACCATAGACCGCGACCAAAACCCATTGAAAACCATCGTCTTTATTCCTTAGTGTAAACTTGATATAAAAGTCCCCTTCTATCACACTCTCTAAATCAAAAACATCTAAATTAATACCTAATAAAATACCTCCTGAACGACCAAGAGGCTCTGACCAGTGCCAAAAAGAACTGTCTACCACCACAAAAAGAATCAAGACAAGTATCTGAGAAGTGCTTCCTACGAGTTTCAAGCAAAGCAATAAAATCCAAACTCTCTTCTTTAGAAATTTCAGATAAAAACCTATACTTAGCCAAGTCTCCAAGACCTCTGCTATTCCAAAAAACTCCTTTCATTTAGAATAAAATTTGTTTTTTGGATGTAAGCCTCCCAAAAGACCGTTTGCTTATCTTCTTTTTTAATTTTTTATATTTTTTATGAGCTGCATGAAGGGAACTACTCTGTCCTTCCATAACATCATCCATAAC
The DNA here is from genome assembly GCA_036346405.1 of Phyllostachys edulis. Taxonomy (NCBI): domain Eukaryota; kingdom Viridiplantae; phylum Streptophyta; class Magnoliopsida; order Poales; family Poaceae; genus Phyllostachys; species Phyllostachys edulis. The sequence continues at coordinate 76,791,747 of CM070553.1, forward strand.
TTCCTCTGTCAAGCCACCACATAGGTGACCAATAGTTAAGTTATCAATGTCATTATCCTCAACATCAGACTCAATCTCTTTATCTACTATAGAAGACACATCTTTATTATTTGGTGTTAATACAAACCTAACCATTTCTACCTTCTTAATAAGCGCTATTGAATCATCGACATGGTTGCCCATTAACACCCCAATGTTTTCAATATTATCAGTTATACGCTTATTAGAGAAATAAAGAATGGAATAAGAGTTCATACCATCACTGAATTCTAGATTACGCTTGGCTACCAATCGAGCAGCACGCTCCACCGAGTCTTCATCCGCCGAATCAGCCCGATGCTTGCTGCGTCTAGCCGGAGTTACCTCTGGCCCACGGTCAGCAGGACAAGCTGGAACGGATTGTCCCCTATGAGGCCTTTGACCTGCAATAGATCTTGGACGTCGTGGCTCCAACCCAGCTCCACCAACTTCCAGCCCAACAACCGGGACCGCAGCCCCCTCCGGAACCTCACCAAATAGAGCTAAGAGGCTCCCATGAGTAGACTGTTGAGCTACCTCCTCAAGCACATGGGCCACCACAACTCCCTGAAGGTTAGCAGTCGGCCCACCCATTGGCGGTCTATTAGTGGACAAAGGCATCTGCAGCTCGCCCCCACTTGCAAATGGGTCCTGATCCCCTTTGAGGCCCGTAGCCTGTGACTCCCCATAGGAAATCACCCGCTCCCCAGTTACCTCCAAGCTTGGAGATGCATCCGTACCTGTTATATCCTGAAATACAAAAGCATTAGAAAAAAGGCACTCCGCCTCCAATGCCTCCTTATGAACCGCCTCTTCCAAATGAACATCTGCAACCTCAAAACCATCCGCCTCTTCCGCCAAGACCCCATCTGCCCCTTCCAAGAGCAGCTTATCAACCGCTAAGTCCAAGATTTTTTCCACCATATTATGAATTATGGAATGTGATACCAAGCCTTCCTGCGCCAACGACAAAACCTGTCCCTGAACCACCTGATCAACCGAGACCGAATCATTAGAAGAAGCATCTTTTCCTTTAACTTCCTCCTTTTAATATGACCGTGCTTGTGCTGGTCTTAACCATCAGAATTATTCTACGTAGTGGTCATGGACTTAGTCCATGATAAACTAAGGATGCAATCCGCTTGCTTAGAAGCATGTTGAACTTCAGTTGTTACCGCTCTGTTTAATTGTTCTTCAACATGACCCATTATAAACTACATTCGTTTGTACTTTGGTATAATTTGCAGGCTATCTATATAACTTTTAGACGAAGGGGCTTTATGATCTCTGCTACAGGCATTGTTGAAATTGTGATTCGAATTTCTAATATGGAAGAGTCTGGATTAGTTGCTATATTAGCGGATTAGTTTTCTATTTGGACTCTAAGTTCTTTTACCCCTTTATATACCTCTTGTAAGCCACACGGGAAGAGGGACGCCTCATTGTAATCCCATGCGTTTTGTAATCGTTTCTCATATAGTGATCATCACCGGTTAACACCCGTGGTTTTTTTTTCCCGCAAGGGATTTTCACGTAAAATTCGTGTCTCTCGTCTCCCTTGATCTGTGCATTATTTTCTAACAAGTGGTATAAAAGCACAGGAGATTAGGGCTTGAAGAGATACACGAAAAAAAAATAGCAGATCAATCTGCCACCGTCGCCTCCGTCATGCGACGCGCCACCCAGCATCGCCAGCGTTGGTCTCGGTCGGTGCGCCGCTGCTGCACAGCACGTCTTCGCCTCGCGCTATGTCCTCCCGTCCTCGGTCCAAGCGTCGCCATCAGCCGATCAAGCGACAGCGTGCCTCTGCGCCGCTTCGCCTCGATCAGTGTTGCCCCGAGGCCTCGTCGCGCAAAGATCGATCCGCGCCACCACAGGAAGCCAGCACGTCTCGGTGTTTTTCGCGATCTCGGTCGATTTTTCGTCACAGCCGAATGTCTTCACGCGCGCGGGTCAGATCGATTTTCATCAATCCAAAAGCAGCCGTCTCAGGTCAAGTCACAGATCCCAAGTAAAATCCTTTCTTTATTAATTCACCAATCAAGTGTACTGTTATCCTTTCTTTGTTAAATCACCAAGCAAGGACCTCCAGTTGAATCACGTGGAGATTGTCCGAGCAAAGGACGTCCTGTTGACTGTGGTGATCAATTTTTTTGGTGATTCTTTGCTTCGGCCACTCAATTAGTGCACCAGGAGTTTTGAAGATCTTTGTTTTGTGTACACAAAAGGTGTATCAAAAAGGTTATGATTTTTGCTAGATTTACACAGATCAATACTAGCAATTTTCAGGATTTATTCCTCATGACGACTTTGAAGTATGATCTTCCACTCCTGGATCGAGACACAAGATTTTCGCTGTGGCAAGTTAAGATGAGGGCTGTGCTGGCACAGATGGATTTGGATGATGGATTAGAAGGTTTTGCGAAACAACCTATCACATGGACTGCAGATGAGAAGCGTAAAGACCGTAAGACTTTATCTCAGATTCATCTTCATCTATCAAATAATATTATACAGGAGGTTTTAAAGGAGAAGACAACTGCTGCATTATGGCTGAAGCTGAAACAACTTTGCATGACAAAGGATCTCACCAGCAAGATGCATCTCAAGCAGAAGTTGTACTCTCACAAATTGCAAGAAGGAGGATCCGTGCTTGATCATCTTTCGTTGTTTAAGGAGATTGTTTCCGACCTAGAGTCGATGGAGGTAAAATATGATGATGAGGATATGGATCTTATTCTTTTGTGTTCCCTACCTAGTTCTTTTTCAAATTTCAGAGATACCATATTATATAGTAGAGATACTCTCACTCTTCATGAAGTTTATGAAGCTTTGCATGCTAAGGAGAAGATGAAACAGATGGTACCTTCTGAAAATTCAAGTCTGAAAGGAGAAGGCTTGTTTGTTCGTGGCAGGCAAAAGGAGAAGAGCTCAAACAATGGATCTCAAGGCAAAAGTTCGAATGGCTACAAGAACCGGTCGAAATCCAGAGGCAAGTACAAGTCGTGCAAATATTGCAAGAAAAGTGAGCACGACATCTCTAAATGCTGGAAGCTGCAAAATAAAGAAAAGAGAACTGACAATTATAAGGCAAAAGGTAAACCAAATGATGAAGGTAATGCCTCCCTTGCTGCTGATGATAGTTCTGATGGAGGAGTTCTTGTTGCCTTTGCTGGATGTGCTAAGACCAATGATGAATGGATTCTTGATTCTGCCTGTTATGTGTCCTAATAGGGACTGGTTTGCTATCTATGAACCTGTTGAAGGTGGTACTGTGTTGATGTGTGATAACTCATGTTGTAAGGTTGTAGGAATTAGTTCAATTCAGATTAAGATGTTTGATGGCATTGTCAGAACTTTGATAGATGTGAGGCACATTCCAGATTTGAAACGAAACCTTATCTCTTTGAGTACTCTTGATGGTAAAGGGTACAAGTATTCTGGTGAAGGTGGAGTTTTGAAGGTATCAGAAGGCTCTCTTGTTGTGATGAAAGCTGATATTAAATCTGCCAATTTGTACCATCTGCGAGGTACTACAATATTAGGTAATGTTGCTGTAATTTCAAGTTCATTATCTAATTCCGATGCTACTAATCTTTGGCATATGCACCTTGGGCATATGAGTGAAATTGGTTTGGTAGAATTGAGCAAGAGAGGACTCCTTGATGGACATAGCATCGGTAAGCTAAAATTTTGTGAGCATTGTGTGTTTGGCAAACACAAGAGGGTGAGGTTCAATACCTCGGTTCATACCACAGAAGGTATTTTGGATTATGTGCATTCTGATTTATGGGGCCATCTCGGAAGACATCTCTAGGAGGTGCTCGTTATATGTTAACAATTATTGATGATTACTCTAGAAGAGTGTGGCCTTATTTCTTGAAGCATAAATCAGAAGCATTTTCAGCATTTAAAGAGTGGAAGACTATGTTTGAAAGGCAAACTAAAAAGAAGGTAAAGAAACTTCGCACTGATAATGTGATGGAATTTTGTTTTGATGAATTTGAATCATATTGCAAGACTGAAGGCATTGTTAGGCACTACACCGTTCTTGGTACTCCTCAACGAAACGGTGTAGTTGAGCGTATGAACATGACTATCATTTCTAGGGCCCGTTGCATGTTGTCAAATGCAGGTTTGCATAGACGTTTTTGGGCTGAAGCCGCTTCCACTGCTTGCTATCTTATTAATCGGTCACCCTCTCTTGCAATTGAAAAGAAGACTCCAATTGAGGTATGGTCTGGTTCCCCAGCAAATTATTCAAAATTAAGAGTTTTTGACTGTCCTGCTTATGCTCATATTGATAATGGAAAATTAGACCCTAGAGCTGTTAAGTGCATCTTTCTTGGTTATAAATATGGTGTTAAAGGATATAAGTTATGGAATCCTGAAACAAGGAAGATTGTGATTAGTAGAAACTTTGTCTTTAATGAATCTGCTATGCTTCATGATAAACTGCTTACTAATGTTCCTATTAAGAGTGAGCAAAATTTAAGTGTTCAGGTAGACCATTTTGTTGGTTCAAATGACACATCAGATAAGAAAAATATTGTTGTTCATGATGCACCTATTGTTGAGCAACCACCACAACGGTTCATTGCAGTTGACAGGCCTAGGAGGGTGATTAATCCACCCAAGAGGTTGATTGAAGAAGCTAATATTGTTGCTTATGCTTTGAGTGTGGCAGAAGAAATTGAAGGTAATACATAACCTTCATCATACTATGAGGCTATTAACTCCACTGATTGTAATAAGTGGATAACTGCCATGCATGATGAAATGGAGTCACTTGAAAAGAATGGCACTTGGGAACTAGTGAAATTGCCAAAGGAGAAGAAGCCTGTTCGTTGCAAATGGATTTTCAAAAGAAAGGAGGGTATTTCTCTTACTGAACCAACAAGGTATAAAGCAATGTTGGTTGCTAAAGGTTATAGTCAGATTCCAGGTATTGATTTTAATGATGTCTTTTCCCCGGTTGTGAAGCATAGTTCTATTCACACTTTACTCAGTATTGTTGCTATGCATGATTATGAACTTGAGTAATTAGATGTTAAAACTACACTCTTACATGGGGAGTTGGAAGAAGACATTTATATGGACCAACCTGAGGGTTTTGTTACTCCTGAAAAAGAACACCTTGTTTGTAGATTAAAGAAATCTCTTTATGGTTTGAAGCAATCTCCAAGGCAATGGTACAAGTGATTTGACTCCTTTATGCTCTCTCATGATTTTAAGTGGTCTGATTATGATAACTGTGTTTATTTAAAGACTGCTAATGGTTCAGCTATTTATTTGCTTCTCTATGTTGATGATATGTTGATTGCTGCAAAAGATAAGTCAGAAATAGTAAAACTGAAAGCACAATTAAGTAATGAATTTGAGATAAAGGACCTAGGTGCAGCAAAGAAAATTCTTGGCATGGAGATTATTAGAGAGAGAAAATCTGGCAAGTTATACCTTAGTCAAAAAGGTTATATTGAGAAAGTACTTCGTCATTTTAATATGCATGATGCAAAACCAGTGAGTACTCCATTAGCTTCGCATTTCAAATTATCTTCTACCTTATGTCCTAAGTCAGATTATGATATTGAGTACATGTCTAGAGTTCTATATTCCAGTGCAGTTGGTTCTCTTATGTATGCCATTGTTTGTTCTCGTTTTGATTTATCTCATACATTGAGTGTTGTCAGTAGATACATGGCTAATCCTGGAAAAGAGCATTGGAAAGCAGTTCAGTGGATTTTCAGATATTTGCGTGGCACTTCTAATGCTTGTTTGCAGTTTGGGAATTCTAGAGACGAACTTGTTGGTTATGTTGACTTTGATTATGCTGGTGATTTGGACAAGAGGAGGTCTCTAACAGGTTATATTTTCACCATTGGTGGTTGTGCTGTTAGTTGGAAGGCAAGTTTGCAAGCTACTGATGCCTTATCAACCACTGAAGCAGAATATATGGCTATTTCTGAAGCTTGTAAAGAAGCTATTTGGTTGAGAGGTTTGTACACTGAGCTTTGTGGAGATAATTCTTACACTACTATATTTTGTGATAGTCAGAGTGCTATATGCCTTACAAAGGATCAGATGTTCCATGAGAGAACAAAGCACATTGATGTGAGATATCACTTTATTCGAGGTGTTATTGCTGAAGGTGATGTCAAGGTGTGCAAGATAAGTACTCATGATAATCCTGCTGATATGATGACAAAGCCAGTTCTTGTTACTAAGTTTGAGCTTTGCTCAAGCTTAGTTGGTATTACAGTTTAGTCCTAGTGACTAGTTGACGCACGGTGATTTTTATGTTATTAGGGAATCATTTGGTGATTGATGATTCTTTATTTTGCTACAAGAGGAAATTCGTCTCAAGGTGGAGATTGTAGAAATTGTGATCCGAATTTCTAATATGGAAGAGTCCGTATTAGTTGCCATATTAGCAGATTAGTTTCCTACTTGGACTCTAAGTCCTTTTACCCCTTTATATACCTTTTGTAAGCTGTATGAGAAAAGGGACGTCTTATTGTAATCCCCTGCGTTTTGTAATAGCTCCTCATATAGTGATCATCGCCGGTTGACGCTCGTGGTTTTTTTCTCGCAAAGGTTTTTCATGTAAAATTTGTGTTTCTTGTCTTCCTTGATTTGTGCATTATTTCCTAACAGGCATGAACCGCCGGCCGGTCCTACAAGACTCGGATGTTTGTGTAGTTTTCTAAACTTTGTTCTCTCAAATATGTTGACCCAACTGCTGGACGCGTTTTTTTTATGACGTATTGAGCTATTACTGATATCGATGTTTTATACCTGAGATTCTGACAGCTAATCATGCAGTGAACTTTGATTAGAAAACGTGGAACTGAAATATTTTCAAATTTCATAACTGCCCTTCATATCTTACAAGAGTCCTATCTCGTTCATGTGTATCAAAATCTGATACATTGCAACTTTTGTGTTTGCAGATTACTTTCTGACGAAATGTGGTGTCCACTCCACTCTTTGTTTTTTTCACAACCACCATGTCCGTTTCATTTACTTTGTTACTCCAGTCGCAGTCTTTTTTGCTTGGCTCGAGTGTAGTTATTGATGATCAGTATTTCATCATACATCGTCATCAGTCTTTCAATCCAAAATATTATCTGAAGAAATCCGTTACTATTTGTACAGTATTTCGAAATTCGGCCATTTTCAGGTCATTCCAGCCGGCAAAAAATTAAAATTTCAAAGTGATTCGAAAATTTCTCCTCCAAGTTTTTTTTTTCTACCGGTAGCGTTTTCCTGGGGAACAACACAACGAGCCGAGTCGTACGGTACGTACCCCAATTCTCCATCTGACCGAGTAGTACTATCTAGTTACTTAATTAGGAGGTCATGTATGCGCTCGCTATCAGGTAGTAAATTGCATGCCTACGCTGAATTCTTCTTACTTTGAAAAAAATACGCATTACATTCTTGGACGGAGGGAGAACTAATTAAGCAATTCCTCTAGAAAATTCATGCGGTAAGATATAAATGTACTTATACAGTTATAATGGAGTACGTGCCAACTAAGAACTTTGGGTATATATACGAGGTAACACTACCAAATCTCTGATCTTTCTTGATGGTCGGAAACCATCAGGGAAAGGGGGGCCGTCAGGACTCGGGAGACATTTGATCTCTGGTAGTGTGAGCCTAGCTGATTGGTTGTTTTTCAGAAGAAAGAGGGAGCTTTATTGGTCATTGTTAACATTTACAAGCATATCAATACATTCAGGAGGATTGAGCAACCATACATGCCGTCCCTCCTCAAGCCGGATCCTAAAGCTCCAACTACGAATTTCAATTTCAGTAAGCAAGTCAGTGTAGTGACATTTAGCCTTCCTCTTGAAGTTGTTGACCACCTCCAAACAATTAGACGAAATGCAAATTCTTTACAGATTGCAATCTTGGGCAAGTGACAAGGCTTCACAGCAGCTCAACGCCTCCAGAGAAGCCGGGTGTTTCAAATCTTCCCACACCCTTGCACTCGCAGCATTGAGTTTCCCTGTTTCATCTCTGCAAATGGCTCCGACAGCACCCTTCTTCCCTGAGTGAGAAATAGCTGCGTCAACACACTCAGTGGGTGGAGGAATCGACTTCTGGGCTTTTCTTTTTCTTCAGCTTCAGCCAATGTACACTCCCATTTGAGACTTTAGCTGCCACTGTTTCCAAACCCGACAGAAAATCCTGAATGAAACCATACGTACTCAATGGCCTTTGGAATACTTCATCAAGGAGTGCCTTCCTTCTCTCATGTCAAATAGCCCAGCATTTCACCAGCAACTTGATAAGATCTGCATCATTCAAATTTTCCTTCATGAAAAATAGCCATTCTCTAGGATTGCCAATATTCATTTGAGGCAATGACACTCGTCAGCGCTTCATCAACTAGCACCCATATGAATTTTGCCAATGTACAATTTAGCATTGCATGATCCCAGGTATCATTATCTCCTCCACAAATTCTGCATTTCGACGAAGTTGCCATATTGCGATGGTTCTTGACCCCTTGTGTAGGGATAGAGTCATGGGCTAGTCGCCAGGCGAAAATTGTGATCTTGGATGGGGTACCTGGAGTGGACTCCCCAAAGTGATTTCCAAGCTCACTGGTTCGTTGCTGTGGTTGATCCATTTGGCCTTGCATCCAACCAATCTTCTCTCTGGTTTTTCACTTGAACTGAAAAGGTTACCACTCAGCCTAGCTAACTTAGTAACTAGATGGAAACCCCGCGCGTTGCTGCGGAACATTTGCAGAAGTGTATACAAAATTGTTTACGATGAAAAATCAATGAAAAAAAAACGGGCGACAGCAAGGAACAAACAGCAAGCATTCGTTGCAGAATAATTTGATCAATATACACCTAAAAGTAACAGTAGAATACATCTTTGGCTAATGACATATGAGAATACTAAGCATTATGCAATCTACTGTCGACGATCGAGTCGCCGATCTTACGAAATAAAAGAGGAAAATGATGCGATATTTCCTGGAAGAGAATAGGACTACTCTTTATTGATATGAACTGGATTTACAGGGGGTGCTTACGGCCTGACTGGGGACTAATCCTAATTACACTGAGTATTACACTTGCTATGCTAATCAATCAGACATAAAGCACGAATCTAAGATTGATTGTGTTGCTCTAATCTGGTGATGCTGTCTTGCTTGTCTCAGATTGTCTCTCTTCATTTTTTTTTTCTCTTTTTGTCTTCTGTGCTCCACCCTTAAATAACTTCCGAAGAGGTGGAAGTTACTCCTATAGAAGGCGTCCCTGGTGAAGCGTTGCGACGGAGTGAGGCATTAGTTAACAATATGTCAACTGCTCTGTGGTTGAGTGTCTGTGAGAGACTCAACCGTATGGTGATTGTTGTCAGTATCTTAGGACTATGTAACATCGCGTGGTATGAAGTATTCAGCATGTGTTCCATTCATCACATGGTAAGGAATATACCTGGAATCAGATCCAGATACTAGTTCATAGCTTTTCCGAGCAGCTACCTGGTTGGAGACTAGGTGCAGGACCTTATCTAACCAGGGTACCCATTATGTAACCCCTGGAATCCTTACGACCAGTGTGGTCGTTAGCCTTAGGGGTTACGACCATGAAGACATATGGTCTTTTATTATGTATTAAAGTAATACATAGAGATTTTAATCCTCGTCGCTTACTGTTTGGTGTCACTTGGCACCTGACAGGATGTCATTTCTATAACTAAATATATTCGTACAAATTGCTAGAAGGTGTGGCATAACCTAATGATGTGTATATATAATCGATTCCAAGGATATATTCATCCGACCAGGGTTCACAATTTCGGTGAAATTTCACTGAAATTTCATATCTTTCGTTGCCCTCCGAAAGAAAATCAATTCGTCCAATTTTTAGGTTTTGTTTGAATTTGGAGGCTTAAAGAAAGTAAAAACCAGTATACAAACAAGCCAAAGATAGACTAGTAGCAAGGCCCTATTGTCACATCCTCAATTTAACAAATGATAATTAGTATGCATATCTCAGCATGCATCATGAGTTACAAACTTTTGCTTAATTTATTGCAGTAGAAAAATCTCAATCAGGTGTTAAACAAAACCTTATGATAATCTTCCAGAAATAATTTATTCACATACTATAATAATTATCAAGAATTAATATAATTTTTTTCCAAAGTTTTAGGAATAGTTTCAACCCTCAGAAAATTCAAGCACAATTCAATGACCTATTCTAAGTTTGAATTTAAACTGAGCAAAATATATATTGAACAGAAAGTTTTCATGATTTTTATGGACACTGGACCTTCCCAAGAACTCGTTTGATTTATTTCAGATTTTTTGGATTTCTATTTCTATTTTTAGTGGCCTGGTCAAAGTAGAGAAGATAATTAAAATCTTAGTCAAACTTCAGACCAAACCAGCTTGCACTGTTCCTTGGGCTCGAGTCCGACTCGGCGAGCTGACTTGATCAAACCACCTAAATGCACCTCGCGTTAACCATCCGATTAGAAATCAACGGACTAGATCCTGTAACCGTTCGGCCCAGTCCGAACGATCGCGCGTGACATCGACCCTCCGATCAAGATCGAACGGTCCATGAAGACCCACTCAACTCAGTCTTGCGCGCGCGTTGAGTCACTGACGAGGCGGGCCCACGCTGTCAGCTTCATCTCCTTCCTCGCGCAGGAGACGAGCTCCACGCGGCCGCGCCTGCCTGCTTCGCACCGTTGGCGATCCGTCAGCGCCATGAGCCACCGCCACATGCAACCATTCCTGGAGCTTCTCCACTTCACACCACCTCCGTTGTCGTCAACGCCTGAGGATAATACCCCTTGCACCCCTCTCAATTCGCCATCTTTCCTCTCGGAGGCTGAGGAAAGAGGAGCTCTCCCGCGTGCATTGCTCGGGTAATATTCTACCGGGTGGTTCTTCTCTTCCTTAGCTCCAATGCCGAACCCATTTTTGCTAATGCGAGTTCCTACTTTGCCTTGTAGCTCACAGTCCATCTTCGTGCTTCGAGAAGCTCTAGAGCGCGCATCCGTGGACACCCTTGTGCCATTCCTAGTCTCTGGTAGGTATTATCCTCCATCTTGTGCGTCACCATGCATGCTTAGGCCTACTAAGTATTTCCCCTCAACTAATTTTACAAATGCACGACAGGTTCTTGGTGAATTGAAGTTTTCCCCTTTTCAGCTGAAAAATAGTCTTTTCACCTCCCACCTTGATTCATTAAGCCATTGATCAATTCCTTGCTTCTACAGCATCCTCGTATGATCCTTAATCCATCCCGACCATTCATTGTCCGTAGGACTGCTCAAGGACTCCTCGCATCGTTGAGCCGTGCTGCCGCCGCCGCATTCTCCGATGACGACACAGCTCCGATCGCCTCCAAGCTTCCCCGAGCATCCTCTTCGCTCAAGTAGCTCACTCATAGTCCCTAGAAGTTTGGGCACCCGCTTGTATGCGCTGCAAAGCTTTACATTGCTGCATGCATGTTTGCCGTGAGAACGCCACCGCTCAACTCCGGCTAGCCACCGGTACGGGTCACCTCAGACGTCGCCACCACCACCCAAAGACGCCAAGAATAAGATTGCACGTTTATCCGGGCCTTGGCGACTCCGCCGTGGTGCGTGGGCCAAGCGAACCGCCGCAAGCGCCGAACAGAGTTCCATTGTCGCATAATCGACCATCACTATAGCAAGATCATTAGCATTAACTAGTAATGATTAGCATTAATTGGTTGTCTTAGTCGCACTAATGAGTGACTTACATGTGGGCCCCGCGCACAGAAAGCAGGCGCATTAGTTTAAACACTGCTGAGGCTGACAAGTGGGCCCCGCCCTTAAACGCCGTGTGTCGTGCCTGTGCGTTGGTGGACCAAGTCCAGTAGACCCAGTCACTGACGATGGGCCCCACATGTCAGTTCGGTATTTTAAAACGAAAGTTAATTAGAAAACACACTATTCACTGGACCCGCTGGTCAGCAGCGGTGGCCAGCGTAGCGCCCAGTAAGAAAAGTAATAAAGGCTTTAGGAAATTCGAAATCCATTAACTTGCACACTGGAAATTTGATTAACTTCAAAAATACATAACTAATTCATCTCAACTCCAAAATAGATGAAACCAGTGCTGATAATTTTTATTTTTAATAAAATTTATTATAAAATTGGTTTCAAACTTGTCTCTGTAGCGGAGAAAATAATTTTGGAAAAATGATCCACAACTCTATTATTTTTACAATAGAAAAAGGCTGAAAACTTTGAAAATGCATAACTAATTCATAAAAACTCCAAATAAGATGAACCTAGATATTTTGGACTTGTAAAAATATTCTCTATTTATCTATATAATCCTTGTATCCCCCACTATTCTGCAAATTTTGACCAAATAATTAAATTGCATGAACAATGACCAATTGGAATCTAACATTCAAATCGTTATAACTTTAAAATAATAACTCGAAATAGAATAATTCTTTCACCTAAATTCATCTAAAATCATGCACTAGCCACTGTATAAAAATCATGTATTTTTGAGCATTTTGATTTTTGAGGTATTTCTCGGTGTTTATCGATATCGTTATTTCTCTATATTCCGAAGTGATTGATATTGACTCCTACACCACTGAGAGTGAACAAATAATCTATCAGAAAGGCAAGCATCATTTGAACTTTCTTTTGCATCATATTTGATCCCAGTTTTTTATAAGTTAGTGCAATGATAATTGCTTGCATGTGTATTTTGCTATGTCGCTATTTTTGTGATGTGTAGTTAGTTATATCCTATTCATTGAGGTTATCCTTGAATTTATTCCAGTATCAACATGCTTAAGTTAGGTTGTGTGAAATACATTTTATGAGTTTTCTTAGCCATGCAAGTCTAGATACGGTAAATTGATTGTTAGGAATAACCTAACAATTATGGAAAACCCATTTTGTCTTATCTTCTTTTATTTCAGATCTTCGTATCTATTTTATGAGTTAAACTTTGTCATTTTAAAAGAGTTTTGGGGTCTGGACAAGTGGTTGCTAGTGAGGGTGCATTCGTGCACGAGATCGGGTATGTGGTTGACTTGTTCGAACCAATAAGGACCGAACTTTGGTAACATCGCTAATTCAAGTAAAACTCGTGCTATCACACGCGGTATATGGGTGCTGTACGGTTAAGTAGTGGGAAGATTTTATTGCAATAAGTCCCAAGGTGGTGTAAGGGCACTTGTGTTTATCATTTGTCCGTAGGAGCTGATGTAATGTTCTATAGTGTGCATGGGAGCACCAATTTTTATTATTTACATTTCATCGGTATTTTCAATACAACTTGTGAGCCGCTTAGGAAGTGTTATCCATCGCTTGTACTAAGTAAGAGAACATATTGCAAGGGGGACTTAACTCAATTGGATTTTCTTGGTAAAAATGATCGTATCTCGATTCTCCCTGGTCGGCATACCTAAGGAAGTATGTCATTGTTCGGAGGCATCCGGTAGCTTACGGGTTAGTCGAGTCGTGTGGGTAAAGTAGTACACCTCTATAGAGATAAACCTATTCAAATAGCCATGTCCGCGGTTATGGACGATCGCTTGAGTTATGTGGTTACTATTGTTAGACTTTGAATTAAAATTTGTGGGTACAACTTGGTATTCGGCATGAATGGGATGTTCATGCATGTTTTTGTATCAAAGTGGGCTGCCACTTTGGTTATTGTTTGATTTATTTGTTTATCTTTGTATTACTTTATCACATGATTTACTTCTACTTCAAATCTGTTTTTAAAATGGCAATTGATAAACTAGTATGTGTAGGTTGGAAAAATTGTTGTGTTTTTCGCAAAACTAAAGCCACTAATGCTATCCTTTGAATGTCCACTATGAATAACTAATTTTTATTTGTGTAAGACTTACGAGTACCTTTGTACTCAACCAGTTTGTCTACTGGTTCCAGGTGAGGAAGATTGTGAGCCCGACGAGCTTGTGAGTGTCGATTTAGGCGACATTGATGAGTAGTGCTATCATTTAACTCCCAGTCGGTTGCCAATGGGTTATGGGGGCATATCATGCTGGACTTTTGGTTTATTTACTTATTTTCGCTGCTACTTTAAGTTCTTATTTGAATTTGGTCGGTTGGCCACTTGTAATAGTTGTAGACTTGAACTACTATGATCTATGTCTTTTGAACTATTAATGTATGAATGTTGTATGGACGTGATCAATGTTGTATGTGAGTTTGGGTATGTTGGTCGCTGATCTTGGGAGCCAACATGACCTCATTCTCACTGTTCATGGATTCCATTTTAACTCACTAAGTGTGGTCTTTGATTGTTTAGAGAACCGATAATCATGCAATACTTGCAGAGGAGTGGTACGCATGATCACCGGGGCTCTAGTTTCAGTAAATACCTCTCATTTAGATGGAGTTAACTTAGAATCCATTAACTTAAGGCCCAGAGTTATCTCTATAAGACTAGGAAGGCCTCGGTCTTACCGGAATAACCCGGGGGTCCTAACAGCGTTGGTATCAAAGCCATACTGACTATAGGTTAGAGATAGCACGTGCGTTAAGTTTGGCAAGTCCCTTGGTCAAAATTTATTTTTCAATTATCAAACTAATTTGATAAAGCTAAGTTAGGAGTCACTTTTATTCCTCATCTATCTTAATATCATTTCTCACCTTATTCTTGTTTTGATTTGCAAAACTAAGTCACCATGTTCTTCTTATCCTTAGATGAGTCGTTAGTGCCTTGCCAAGGAGACCCAGGCAGAGAATGTGGAAGGATACCCAGCGCTACTTAGAGACATGATGTGGAGAGCCAACTTCACATATCAACCGGTGTACTCCATCTACCGATGCGACAGAGGACCAGGGCTGGAGGAGTACTTGGCAGTGGTCGATATCATTGCCAGACGCGTGACAGGGAGTATTCCATACGGGTTCCAGGCGCGTGGCACCTCTAAGGCCATGGCATTGCAGGAAGTGGCTCGTGTGGCCATGAGCCATCTTCGTCATGACTTGACGGAGTTAGCTCAGCCGCCATACGACCACTTTCCTATGCAAGCATGTGGCGCAGAAGTGAACACTTTTACCAGGATTCAGTATGGAGAAGACCCTCACGTGCGACAGCTGGCAAGATTGGTTCACATTATGGATCAGATCCACCGTTGCACTATGCATGAGTTATGCGAGACGCGGCATCGTCTCATTGTGGCTCAGGAGCGTCTGCAACCCATATGCAACATGGGACTTGTAGACCGGCATGTGCTTTATGGGGAGAACGAGGTCTCCCCATATGCTTCTGCACCACCAGAGTACCGTCTTCCCGAAGTAGGAGGGCAAGTACCCAATCTTGGACCAAGACGTCAAGCTCGTATGTCCGTAGGTTTCTCTTGTGTCCAGAGGCCGGAACCTACAGGAGGACATGTCATTTACTTAGGATCCCCTCTATGTCTTACCAATCTGAATGACCCCGATGACACGGGATCACCTAGCTACTATTGGTTAAGGCAGTTTCCAGAGGGATTTAACCGGAATCCTTAGGATTGTAGCTTAGTGAGCTTGCTATCCGGATATGAGTTCAGCGAGCATGTATCCCTAAATTTATGTAATAGGCTAGTAGTTGTTGAACTCTTGATGTTTCCTTGCAAGAACTTTTGTTTCGGGCAGTTACCATTCGCCTACGGGCTTATATGA
Organism: Phyllostachys edulis; assembly: GCA_036346405.1. Classification (NCBI taxonomy): domain Eukaryota; kingdom Viridiplantae; phylum Streptophyta; class Magnoliopsida; order Poales; family Poaceae; genus Phyllostachys; species Phyllostachys edulis. The sequence continues at coordinate 76,807,443 of CM070553.1, forward strand.
ATGTAATTGTACCGGAAAACTATGAATTGTTTTAATGGATCTTATGTTGGCCTTTGTGCCCTTGTGTTTTCATTCGGTGTTAATTTTTGGTGCATTTTGTTACCATGTTGCATGCTAGTTTAAGTTATTCTCCTTGCTGTCCGGAAAACTCTTTCGCACTCATTTGAGTGTATCCTTAGTATGTTCTTTAACCATCCGTGTGACCACAAGATGACAGGGCCTAACACTCGATCTAGGGCTCAGTAGCAAGAGGAAGGATCACCACCCCCACGTACTCGCTCAGCTACATTGGATGAGCTTTACGCACGGGGAGAAGGTGGTGAACCTTCCCAACGGCAAAATCAACGAGGCGGTCCATCGGAAGAAGAGCTTCCGCTACCGCTCATATTGGCTGAGGTCTTAGCCCAGATTGAAAGAAACCGCATGGATCAAACACGGATTCTGGAGGCCATAGCCCGCAACACTTCCCCGACTCCCGGACCAGCCGGAGGAGACACCGCTCATCATGCACACGGGAGACTTGCTGATTTTCAGCGAACCAATCGCCCAACTTTCTCCAGCTCTGAAGATCCAATGGAGACCGAAGATTGGCACAGGACCATAGAGAAGAAGCTGGTGATCGCTCAGTGCACTAGAACTGAGAGGGTCCTATTCGCCAGCTACTAGCTAGAGGGCGTCGTGAGCGCATGGTGGGATAATTTTTCTGCCATGCAACCCAACGGAGACCTTCCCACCTGGAACGAGTTCAAGGCGGCTTTCCGCGAGGCTCATATCCCGGATGGTGTGATGATCATCAAGCAGCAACAGTTCCTTGCCCTCAAGCAAGGGAAGAAGACCGTTACGGAGTATCTACACGAGTTCAATTTTTTGGCTCGCTATGCTCCTGACAATGTCTCTATAGATGCTCGCCGTTAGAGCCGGTTCATCAATGGCTTGACAGAGGAGATGCAGATAGCTCTCGCCGTGCATGACTTCAGGAATTTCCAGCACATGGTCAACAAGGCCATAATGGTGGAGCACAAGAGCATAGCCTTGAATGAGGCGAGAAAGAGGAAGAGGACCACCCAAATTTCAGCAAGCGGCAGATCGCACAATATGTTGCCGAGTGCGATGTATGCCAGAGAGTCAAGGCTGAGCATTTGAAACCAGCGGGTACTCTCCAACCTTTGCCTATTCCCAAGTGGAAGTGGGAGGAAGTCATATGGACTTCATCACTAGACTTCCAAGGACTCAAAATGGGTCCGATTCTATATGGGTGATTGTTGATCGTCTGACAAAAGTCGTCCATTTCATTCCTGTCAAGACCACCTACCACGAGGACAAGTTAGCAGAGCTTTATCTTTCAAGGATCGTTTGTCTCCACGGTGCACCAAAGGTGATAGTTTCAGACCGAGGTCCTCAGTTCACATCTCATTTCTGGAGGTGCTTGCATAAAGCAATGGGGACCAATCTATCTTTTAGCTCCGCTTACCACCCGCAAAAAGATGGACAAACCGAGAGGGTGAACCATGTTTTGAAAGACCTTCTCCGAGCATGTGTGCTGTCCTATAGCAAGAATTAAGAGAAGTGCTTACCATTTGCGGAGTTCTCCTACAACAATAGCTTCCAATCAAGCATACAAATGTCACCCTTCGAGGCGCTGTATGGAAGAGCTTGTAGGACACCCTTGAACTGGTCCGAAGCTGGGGAGAAACCATTCTATGGTCCAACCTTGGTGGAGGATGCCGAAGAGCAAGTTCGTGTCATCCGTGAGCGACTTCGGACGGCTTAATCTCGTCAGAAGTCGTATGCCAACCGTCGTCATCGCGAGTTGAGTTTTGAGGTGGATGATCATGTTTACCTTAGAGTCTCCCTAATGAAGGGAATGCATCGTTTTGAAGTCAAAGGCAAGTTGGCACCTCGCTACATCGGACGATTCCGAATTATAACAAAATTGGGACCGGTGGCCTATCAATTGGAGTTGCCACCATCACTTTCAGATGTGCATGACGTGTTCTATGTTTCACAACTGAAGAAGTGTCTTCGCCTCCCAACCGAAGCAACTAAGCTGAAGAACTCGACTTGCAACCCGATCTTTCTTATTGGGAGCACCCGATTCGCATTCTTGAAGAAACGGAACGCAAGATGAGAAATTGCAACATCAAATTCATCAAAGTTCAGTGGAGCAACCATACTGAAGATGAAGCAACTTGGGAACGTGAAGACCATATGCGAAAGGAATATCCAGATCTTTTTCCTTCTACTTGAAGTGCCTTTCAATCAAGAAAAGAAAGGTTAAACAAAGCAATTGAAAGGAAAATATAATAACCATTCATTATAACCTTGTAGGATATCTTAGCACTATCTTTGAAGAAAATCAAAATAACAGATGTTGTATTTCCTATTACAATCTTCCAATCCAATTTCTGACCTACCCACATCTCGGGGACAAGATATTTTGTTGGGGGGCGAGGTTTGTCACATCCTTAATTTAAAAAAATGATAATTAGTATGCATATCTCAGCATGCATCATGAGTTACAAAATTTTGCTTAATTTATTGCACTAGAAAAATCTCAAACAAGTGTTAAACATACAATTAAAGATTTAACTCCAAAAAAAAACAGCAACAAAACCTTATGGTAATCTTCTGAAAATAATTTATTCACATACTATAATAATTATCAAGAATTAATATAATTTTTCCCAAATTTTTGGGAATAGTTTCAACCCTTAGAAAATTCAAACACAATTCAATGACCAATTCTAAGTTTGAATTTAAACTGAGCAAAATATATATTGAACAGTAAGTTTTGATAATTTTTATGGACACTAGAACTTCCCAAGAACCCCTCTGATTTATTTCATATTTTAAGGATTTTTATTTCTATTTTTAGTGGCCTGGTCAAAGTAGAGAAGATAATTTAAATCTCAGTCAAACTTCAAACCAAACCAGCTTGCACTGTTCCTCGGGCTCGAGTCCGACTCGGCGAGCTAACTCGATCAAACCACCTAAATGCACCATGCGCGAACCGTCCGATTAGAAATTAACGGACTAGATCCCGTAACTGTTCGGCCCAGTCCGAATGATCGCGCGCGACATAGACCCTCCGATCAAGATCGAACGGTCTACGAAGACCCACTCAAGTCAGTCTCGCGCATGCGCGTTGAGTCACTGATGAGGCGGACCCATGCTGTCAGCTTCATCTCCTTCCTCACGCAGGAGACGAGCTCCATGCGGCCGCGCCCGCCTACTCTGCGCTGTTGGCGATCCGTTAGCACCGTGAGCCACCGCCACATGTAACCATTCCTAGTGCTTCTCCACTTCACGCTGCCTCCGTTGCCGTCAATGCCTGAGGATAATACCCCTCGCACCTCCTCTCAATTCGCCATCTTTCCTCTCGGTGGCTGAGGAAAGGGGATGTAACATCCCAAACTGTGGTGTGTGTTTCAAATATAATAACATGAGGATAAATTAAAAATTTTGATGCCTCATGTGTCATTTGAAATTTTCTAGAAATTTTCCCCTAGTAATTCCTTTTGTCAAAGATCAATGTTTCTATTGCTGGAAGTTGTTGTCCTTAAAAACTCCATGATCAAGTCTTGTGATAATCCTCTGGAAATATTTTTCCTATCATCTAGATCATCCTAGTAACCTGTCTGAAAAATCTCATAATTTTTAGATTTTATTTGCTATTTCAAAAGAGCAAGTCAAACCAGTTTGAATTCTAGTCAAACCCCTAGCCCAGCAGCTTGTGAATTTTCTGGAGAACAATACATTGCATAAAAATTCTGGAAAAATTACACAAGGTTTTCCTCTGGTCCAGAAAGATTCCATAAAAATTTTAGAATTTTTGGAGCTCCAGATCTACCTCCAAAAATTCCCTATCTTCTCAGCCTTTTTAAAAACAAAACCTGAAATCACTGTTTATCGGGCTCGGACCAGACACCGGCTCAGGCTCCGACCCGCACCTTTGGACTTGGTTTAGCCCCCTAGCTGCACCATCACTGCTGGGTGTCTGATCTCGAATCAACAGCTCCGCAACTCTCTCTCCCTCAGCCACTGTCGAGTGGAGCCTGTTGGCCAGGCCTTCTTCTCCACGCGGATGCCGCCCCCGCACCAGCTCTCCCGCGCAGCGCCATGGCGTCGTTGTCACCGCGTCATCTTCAATGGTTCCGCCCCCGGTTTCGGACCTTCGCCCCTGGTTTTCTCGCCCTCGGCCGCATCGAGTGCGCGCGCCCATGCCCGACCCCACTCGTCTGTGCTTCTTCTCCACGCGGCCGCGCCGCTCTGTCACACTCCGTTCGCGCCCAGCAACGACGTCAATCCACCGCCCTCTGCGGCCAGCCCGGATCATCCCCATCTAACGCCGCTTCCCTTGCCGTCTCTGGACCCGCACAAAACCCCCTCGAGCCCTCTCTTTCACTCACTTCTCTTCCTCGGTGTGGAAGAGGAGGAAGCTCTAGCTCCGCCTCCGTCTTGGTAAGCACCGCCGCGACCTCGCTGACCTCGTCCTTTCACGTCATAACGTGCCACTGGACCCTAGAAGCATTTCGCCTAACTCAATTTCATTGTTCCTCTTCAGGGGTTGTCGGAATTTGGCTTTTCCCCAAAATCGGCCGTGGGCAGTGTTCATCTTCCCCATCTCTGGTAAGGGGCTCTGTTTCCTAATTATTTGCTCTGGCATCATCTAGTGACCTCTCTGAAGCTATCCCTACCTCCCTTCGTTCTTGTTGTTGCTCAGGCCGAGCTCCCCTCGTTGGCTTCGCCGCGCCGCCTCAGTCCTTCGCCGCTAGCTCGTCTCCGGTGAGCCCTTCCTATCTGCGTCATCCCGGTAAGGTCCTTGACCCTTACTGATGCTCATGCTCACGCTAGATTGGGCGATGCGTTGTCGTATCACCGTTTTCATTTTCCCGTACTTGTCACTCCGCTTCACCTTGTCGCGCCGCCGCGTCGGGTCACCTCCGACTAGGGATGGCAATCGGGCGCAGCGGGTACGGGTAGTGCTCGCCCATACCCATGCCCACGACCCCGATTTTCCCCCACGGGCATGCCCGCGAAGGACGACGGGCAAAAAATCTCGCCTATGCCCGTCGCCCGTGGGTACCCATCGCCCGCGGGCATGCCCATTTACCCGCGAACAGTGCACTACCGCCCACGAGTACCCATCGCCTGCGGGTACCCATCGCCCGCGGGCATAGTCATTACACATAAACAATGCACACATCAAGTTCATTTCAATTCACACATCAATTGCCATCCCTACTCGATCCCCATTGCAAACTCACAGGCAGCATGCAAATCAAAGTGAAGAGAGAAAGAAAGGAAGCAATGGCACCAAATTAACAATCAAGACTAGCTAGCATTCCTCCAAGAGAACCATACATCACACGGCCTCACAAGTCGACGATCAGGGTTGTAGTCTCGTAGAGGCCACAATCAATAATGGCATCGGCGTCGCCGGTGAACGCGTCAGCGACGGTGAAGCCGATTGCGATGAGTGCTATGACAAAGAACTTGGCGAATCGCAGGCATGTTCTGGGCGACCAACCCTCCGCTTCTCCCTCCCGCTCCTCCTCATCCAAGTCTCCTTATCCTTCTCCTCTCCGCCGCCCACACATCCTCCGCCGCCTCGGCCGTCCGCTTGTCACCACATGCTTGTCGGCGTCCTCCTCGGCCCCTCCGGACTCACCAAGACCCCTAGCTCCGCGCCACACTCTTCTCGGCGCGGCACCTACATCCTCGAGAGCATCTTGCTCGTCGCCCTGATCCTCTTTCTCTTCTCCATGGGCGTCAAGACCGACTTGAGCTCGCCAGCGCCCTAGCGGCCGCGCCATTGCCGTGGGCCTGGCCGGCTCCGTCGTCCCTCTCGCAGTCGCCCTTCCTGTCTTCCACGTTCTGCAGCCCTCCCTCCCCGTAGATCTGCGCGGCTACTCGCTCCTCACGGAGCTCGCCGTCCGCCTCTCCCTCTCCTCCTTCCCCGTCATCGTCGATGCGCTCGCCAAGCTCCACCTCCTCAACTCTGACCTCGGCCGCATCACACTCACAGCCTCGCTCATCACCGATGTCACCTCCTGGTTCCTCCGCGCGTGCTTCGCTGCGGCCTTCCTCATCACAGCGATCGGGAGGAGGACGGCCGGACAGGAGGCGCGGCGGGAGGAGGACGGTCGGATGGGAGGCGCGGCGGGAGGAGGACGACTGGACGGGAGGCACGGTTGGGCAAACGGCGCCCAGGAGGAGATGGGAAGTGGGAGTAGGGATGGCAGCTAGTAGTGGGAGGCAGGGCTGTGATTGTGAACTTGACCGAGAGGCTAGGGTTTTACACAGTGTCTACGGTCCCACCTGTTAGTGTAGATGGCGGATAATCAGGCGAAGCGGGCACGGGTGGACCTTACCCATGCCCGTGCCTGTTTACCCGATGGGTAAGAAATTGTGCCCATTTTTATACCCGTGGGCAAAGAAAGACGCCCATACCCGCCTCCATTAGGGTATTCGCCCGCGGGTACGCGGGTAAACGGGCACAATTGCCATCCCTACCTCCGACCTCGCCGCCGGTGCCGCCGGGTGCGCAATAGCGTGCTAGTTCCATTTTAGTGCTTGGCCGACGCCGTCGAGCCCTCCTTCGCCGGCGACGTCTTGGCAAAACTCATGTCATGAAGAATCCCACGTGGCGCTGCTCGCATTCCTCAGGCGAAGATTAATTGAGTTAATGGCAAATGATTAGGGGGGTTAATGATGTCTTAAAAGTTAGATGAGTCTATTGCATGTGGGCCCTTGTATTCTGTTTAGGGATTGTGTAGTTGTGTAGTGCGTTTTCTTTTAAGCAAAGCGTATTTCTTTTGCGCGTACAACCAAAAGTACGCCTTCGAAACCCCAAGACGTATTGCCTAAAATGCGCCTTCGGCGTCCTCTCGCTCAGGCTGGGTCAAGGCTTGACCCGGTCAAGCCCACACTGGGGCCCTCCTGTCAGCGTCTTTGGCTAGAGTGGCTGTCGGTACGAAAAGTCTTTAATGCATGTATAATTTCCGAAATGAATTATTTATGAACTGAAAATTTGTTAAACTTCAAAATTGCATAAGTAATTCATTTTAGCTCCAAAATTGATGATTCAAATTTTGTTAGTTTCCTTTTTAAATGTACTTTAATATAAAAATGGGTTGAATCATGCTACTGTTCCAGAAAACACATTTGGCAAAATTACTTTATGTTTAGTATTATTGTTGCCCTAAAAATTGCTTTAACTTCAAAAATGCATAAGTATTTCTCTGTAGCTCCAAATAGAGTAAACTCAATTTTGTTAGAATCCTTCGTTGGTGTAGTTTATTGTAAAATAGGTTGTGAGCATGATACTGTTACTGAAAATCTTATTTTGCATGTAACTTGAGTATTACTTTCATAACTTTGAAAAATCATAGAAAATTCATCTTAGCCCCAAATGAGGTGAATCAAATTCCATTGTTCATCTCATGAGGTGCTATGCCTACCATAAAAATTTCAAGTGCACCACTATTGTGGAAATTTTCACCAAAATAATTAAGTAGGATGAACAGTCATCTGTAGTAATTAAATTGGAATTTCTGAAAAACTGACATTCAAACCGTCATAACTTTTTGCACAGAACATCCAAATGAATTGATTCTTGTTGCTAAATTCATATTAAATCATGCTATACCTTCTGGGAATTTTTCATAATTTTTGGATGACTTTGAATTTTTGAGTCTTTTCGGTGTTATTCGTTCTTATTGTGCTTTCGATTTCTTTCGCTAAGTTCAAACGAAATTATTGATTGCGCGAGTGACCCTCTGTAGCAAGATAATCATCCTCAACAAGACAAGCAGTGTGATCATAAATGTCCTATTACTTTCAAGTCTAATACTTTGTTTACAAATTGTATATATGCATGCTTTTGTGTCAAAGTAATTTTCCCGATTAGAGGTAGCTATTCCTATTGCATGGTTGCCCTTAAATTGTTATCCCCTGCCACAAAACATAAGTTATTAATATCACTGGTGAATTAGAGCCCGGTGATTTAATTATGCTTTTTATTGTCTTTGCGGTGTCATGGTTAGAATTGCTTAGCTACCGGTAGATTTGGGCGGTTATCGACTTAGTCGATAACCTTGATCACACAAAATTATTATTATCATTATTCTCAGCACCTTGTGCTTTGTTATCTTCTAAAGTCAAAAACTGAAAATGAAAATGAAATGTTTGAGACTTGGGCGCAATGGTTGATGGTGTGATCTTATGGTGTGATGGAATGGTGCCCAAGTCAATCAAGGACCGAGTTACTTGCACCACCGTACCGAGCAATTTGCGTCCTAACCACATGAGAGGGATATGGGACCTCTCTTGACTTAGTAATTTGGCGTGTGTTAGCTCCGGGTCGCATGGTGGTTGTGTGCGTTGTGTTGAAAAAGAAACTTGTGTGTGTTTGGGTGAGTAGTAGTGGTGGTTACCCACTGCAAGGAGCATCGTCCTTTATAAGGAGGTGAGCATCTTTGATGACTCCGCATCAACATATGGGGCTTCCTCCCATATGGGCGACTCGTGGTTAATACACAATATTGGAAACGTCTCGTAGGACTTAGCTCTGCCGGCATACTAAAGGAAGTGTGCTTTATCGCGTGGCATTAAGGAGCGGTCTGATATGTGGGTATATTGGTACACCCCTACAGGGTTCAAACTATTCGAATAGCCTTGTTCTAGGTTATGGACACGCTTGGATACGCGCCGTGAGAACTAGACTACAACATTTAATTAAAACTTGATGTGGGTGGTATGAATAGGGAATTCATGCTATTGTTGTGGTGGCTATTGGGTTAGCCACTTCCAGGATGTCTTGTTATCATTATTACTTAGTATCTCGTTGTTTTTATCAAATAAAATCAGATTGTAAAACTGCTTTCAATCTATTACATTATTGCAAATGAAAACTTGCTTTATGCTGAAAATGAGTCTAGAGCCTACTTCACTTAAATAAGCTTGCATGTAGCTATTTATATAGGCCTGTTACTCTACACGTAAGTGTTGCGAGTACATTTTTGTACTCATTTGCTTTGCTTAATAAATTGTTGGAGAGGAGGAAGTTGAACCCCAAGGGTTGCACTTTTGTGAGATGTGCGGTGGCTTCGACGACTAGGTTGGTGTAATAGCCCAAAATCCTTAAGTTGGATTAGCTAAGCATCCAATGTGCATTCATGAAATTTTGGACCTTTTTAAAACTTTTTGTTGCAAAGCAAATAGGTTACAACCTGGTTTTTCAAAGCCGAGAAATAAAAATTTTCAAACAAAATAAAAATTTGTCAAGTGTTTGAAAACTTAGTTCAGAGTAGGGTATAAAACCCTGTGTTGAAAGTCCTTTGATTTTGAAGACTAGATCTGAAACCTAGTAACCCAATACTCCTTCTCCATTTCCAACTTGAAAATATATTTTCTATAGCTCAGAAATACAAACTAATTTCTATTTCGGAAATATGGTATACCCATAGCTGGGAATAATGTATTTGGATTTTATGTGCTCTGTTATACTTGTTTAAATTTTTCTGGAATTCTTGGAGGATATTTGGGTCTCATTTGATTTGCATGTTCTAATTTGAGTTGGAATTTAAAATTGAAGCAAAACTTGATCAGTGCTTGGAAATAATTTTCCTAGGTTCTGGAACACTTTATCAACTCACCTTCAAAATTTCACAATTTTTTTTAGATTTTAATTACTATTTTAAGTAACCAGTCAATCTAAGAAAATCGAAAGTCAAACACCAGCAACATGCACTTAAAATAATGTTGGGGGAAATTTTACTTTAAGTAAAACCATAGAAAATTTACAGAATAGTATTCTTTATATTTCAGCCTTCCCTAAAAATTTCATATTTTTTTTCGGAGCTATTTTGCTCTACATAATCAGTACCTAAACACCTTTGCCAATTTACAAGAATCCTTCTAACTCGTTTACTGTTCCTCCGCCCACGGTATTCACCGCACGCCCCTGGTTTCCTCGCCACTGTCCCAACCACCACACCATTTTCTTTGCCCTAACCCATTTCTTCCTTTCCCCATTCCCTTTCTCCACCAAGAGCCAAGGGCTGGCCCTTCACTCCAGCCCGCCGCCTCCACCGCCACCGAGCTCGCCTCCCACTTTGGCCATGAAGCGCCACCACCTCCCTTCACCTTCAACCTCGCGGCCTCGGCTTGCGGCCACTGGCGTCACTGGCGTTTCTCACCAGTGACCCCGCCTGCCGTCCTCATCTCCACCGCCGGCTCCTCCCTCCACGGCCCCAGCCCGCACTGCCCTCACCCGAAGGCCGCCGCCTCCCAGCTTCCCTCACCCGGCCCTCCCTCGCGCCTCTGGCTCGTGCGCCACCAGATCCGCCGCCGCCTCTCTCGGCCCTAGCAAAGGCCGACCCTGCCGTCCTCAAGAGCCTGCCGCCTCCTCCTCTGCCCGCCACCACACCGCAGCTCGCCCGGCTCCTCCGCCTCGACCGGCTCTGGGCAACTCACACCGACCCGTCTTCCCTAGCTCAGAGCAGATCTGCGGCTGCCTGCCTCTCCATGGCCCACTGCCGCCCAGATCTCGAGCACCGCCCGGCTCCTCAGGCCTCCTCCGCCGTCGCTCCGGGCCCCTGCGTCGCCACCCGTGCTGCACCCTCGCTGCCGGCGTCACATGCCTGAGCCCCTTCGGTTTCTTCCTCCTTGCCCTCTATGTGTTTGTGTAAATGTCTCAAAGAATGCCTTTATTTATCTACAGGTGAAATTCCCTGGGCCTCCTCATGCTTGCGCCTCCTTCTCCTCCCTTGTCCCCTCCAACCGCCACCATCGTCTCCTCAGCAGGCGCTGTCATCACCACCGAGCCACCCTGGACCGCCCCTGTTGCGGCCTTCTCAGCTGACCCTGCGCCTGTGCATGAGATGATGAACCTCCTGTGAGATGATTAATGCTTTTAGCTAAGTGTTGTTCCTTTTGTTGAAGTTTTGTTCATAGAAGAGGTTTGGAAGGAGATTTTTGAGTTGACAGTAAACCCACTTGATAAACCCACCCTTGTTCTGCTCACTATATTGATGAATGTCATTTTGGCCACTGGCTTTCACTGCCAAGTATCCAAGGCCATTTGAGTCACTCATTAAGTTAGCTATTGGCAGTTTGAGTTTTTAGCACTTAAGTTTAGAGTTTCTTGCTATTGTAGTTTATAGGATCAGTGATCTGATTTCAGACTTATCTTTAGGCCTCGGGCTTGGTTATTGCAGTAGTTAGAGTTATCTTAGTCATTTGGCCAGTTTCTACTAGGAGCAACCAAATCTGACAAATTAGTGCGGATGTTCAAATCAAGCATTGAACCCCTTTTCAGATAAGTAGTTAGTTAGCAAAACTGAAATTGAGTTAAAAGGAAGTCTAGTAGTAGCATTTTTGTCAGTCATCTTGTGCTGTTGTAGCTGTGTAGGTGCATGAACAATAAGCTAAAAGTATAAGCATTGTTAGAAGGTTAATAATCAGGCCTCACTTCAGTAGTTAGAGATTGTCTTGATTCATTTAGTCTTTTGGCAATCACCTAACCAGTAGCATCCAAATCTAATAAGGACCAATAGAATTGTGAATTTCCAGAACTAGGAGGAGTGGCCAAATCTAAAAATCATTAGTGGGTTGCATTTTCAAAAACCAACTGAACAACCAACTCCTTTTGTTGAAATAAAATCAATGCTAATGACTGTGTTTAGTTACCAGTTCACCCTAAAACCTTGCTTAACAAATGAGTATTAGCTTGGTAGCATGGCCTAGTTAGCAAGCACACTTACTCAGAGTTTTCCCTCTAATAGGATGTATGGTCAGAAAAGGGTTTCTAGGTGAAGTCTTGCTTATGACAGTAGGCTTGACCTTGCCAAATTCATTTACTTAGAAGGTTTTTGTTCGATTTTAAGTTTGGACCTTAAAACTAACATAGGCTCATCAATCTAGTAAACCAACAGTAGACCTTGCCATAGTCAAACTTCAAAAGTTCATAACTAAGTCCAATCAACTCCAAATCGAGTGAAACCAATTTTGTTAGTTTTCTTTATTAATGCACTTTAACTTGGAATAGGTTTGAATCATGTTATGGTCCCAGAAAATTTCGAAATTAGGAATTAATTTCTGGAATGAACTATTTTTGCACTAAAAATTGAATTAACTTTAAAAATTCATAGGAAATTCATTTGAACCCCAAATGGGATGAATCCAATTGGGTTGTTCATATAATTTTATCCTCTATCCATTCTTGTAATCCTTATATCCACCACTATCCTACAAAATTTCACTAAATAATTTAATTCGGATGAACAGTAACAGATGAGAATTAATTTGATTTTTCTGAAATCTGAGTTTCAAACTACTATAGCTCTCGCATACTATATCCAAATGGAATAATTATTTCACCTAAATTCATCTAAAATCATGCCCTTCTTTCTGTGAAATTCTCATGATTTTTGGATGACTTTGAATTTTTGAGTATTCTCGGTGTTATTCGTTCTTATTTGTTCTTCTCGATTCTTTCGATAGGTTCCAACGATTATATTGAAAATGAGAGTGATCCTCTACAGCAAGAAAGTTATCTCAAGCAAAGGCAAGCAGTTTGATCATATTTATGCTAATCCCATTACTTTAAAGTCTAATACTTTGTATTCAAATTGTATGTATGCATGCTTTTGTGTCAAAGTAATTTATCGTTTAGAGGTAGCTATTCCTATTGCATGGTTGCCCTTAAATTTTTATCCCCTGCCACAAACCATAGGTTAATAATATCGCTGGTGAATTAGAGCCCGGTGATTTAATTATGCTCTTCTTTTGTCTTTGCAGTGTCATGCTTAGAATGCTTAGCTACTGGTAGAATTGGGCGGTTGTCGACTTATGTCGATGACCTTGATCACACAAAAACTTTATTATTATTCCATTATGTCCAGCACTTGTGATTTGTTACTTTGTAAAGAAACAAAAATGAAAACAAAATTATTTCTTGACTTGGGCACAATGGATGTTGGTGTGATCTGTTGGGTGTGAACGGAATGGTGCCTAAGTCCCCAAGGACCGAGTTACTTGTGTCACTAAGCCAAGCGCTTTTGCGTGCTAACAACACGAGGGTATTGGGAACCCCTCTTGGCTAAGTACTTTGGGAGGTGTTAATTGTGGGTCGCAGGTGGTTAAAACTGTTTTTATAAGGCGAAGAGCACCCGCAGTTGCTTAGGCTGGGCCGGTGTCTCCTACCCTTCGGGTTGTCGTGACTCATAATTAGCATCATTCATTGGAAATGCCTCGTAGGACTTAGCCGTGCCGGCATACCAAAGGAAGTGTGCTAAATAGCTTGGCGAAAAGGTGGTCTGACGTGTGGGTACATTGGTACACCCCTGCAGGGTTAAAACTATTCGAATAGCCTCGTCCTAGGTTATGGGCATGCTTGGTAAGGTCGTGCAAGAACTAGACTACAACATTTAACTAAAACTTGATGGGTTGGTATGAGTGGATGCTCATACTATTGTTGTGGTGACTATTGGGTTAGTCACTTCCAGGTTGTCTTTACTGTTGTTATTATTATTGTATCGTTGTTACTTCAACAATTAAAAATTGTTTGTCAACTTGCTTTAAATCTATTACATTATTGCAAATGAAAACTTGCTTTTATGCTAAAATGAGTCCAAATCCTCATCCACTTAAATAAAGCTTGCATGTAGCTAATTATAGGCTGTTACCCTTACACATCAGTCTTGCGAGTACATTTTTGTACTCATTTGCTTTGCTTAACTGTAATTATTGCAGAGGAAGAAGTGGATCCCCAAGGGGTGCACTTTTGTGAGATGTGCTACGGGTTCGACGACTAGGATGTTGGTCCGGTTGGTTGCCTTGTGGGTTAAAAGCACACTAATTGGCTCTTTTGTTATCGCCATCTTATGGCATTTTGCTTCCGCTGTTTATTTATCTCTTTAGTTGTTATTTGGCCGGTCGGCCTCTTTTGTAATAACTCTATTATGTATGTCTTTTGCTTAATCTAGTTCGTGCTTGGTTCTATGTTTGTATGGAATTGATGCATGATTTTGTAAAGGGGTGTGTATACTGCATTTCTGGGAAGTATACATATCTCGAAGACACGGGTTATGTTGTTTGTGATGCTAGAGTCAATGGATGACTAAGCATTACAAGCCAAATAAGCCGGGGTCCTCACAGTTGGTGGCTCGGTTGGTTGCCTTGTGGGTTTAAGCCACACTACTTGGCTTTTGTTTATCACCATCTTATGGCACCTTGCTTCCGCTGTTATTTTAGACTCTTTAGTTGTCATTTGGCCGGTCGGCCCCTTTTGTAATAGCTCTATTTTATATGTCTTTTGAATTGCTTAGTTGTATCTTGGATTCTATGTGTGAATGGAATTGATGCATAATTTTGTATGGGGTATATGTGCTGCACTTCTGGGAAGTACATATACGCCGAGAGTCGTGATATTTGATTTGTAATGCTTGAATCATCTTAATGGTTAAGTAGTACAAGTTAAATACCCCGGGTTCTCACAAAAGTTGGTATCAGAGCCATACTTACCATAGAAACCACTAGCTTGGTCGTCCTTAGGATATTTTGAAAAACTTAGTTTCAAAATGTCAAATGGTTTATGAAAACTTAAGTAAGATCTCAGATTTTACTCCTTACCTATCCTAGAATGCTCATCTTACCTTATTGTTGATTTAAGTTTTGAAAAGTTGTTTCCTCTCATCTTCTTTCAAAAGATAGTTGTTACCGTTTAAATTCGGTGTTGGGATTCAATGAGTGTTGTAAAATTGAAGTGTTGGCTGTCTTTTAGTAGAGATTAGAAGCATATGGAGTTGGAAAATTCAGCTTGGGGCTTACATACAAAATCTGGACAGCAAGAACAAGTTTTGGACAGCAAGCACCTAGTTCTTCGATAGGGCTTAAAATGAGAGGATAATTCAACTAAAACTTGTTGGGCTTAAAGGGGTAAGATGTGATATTAGATAGCTAGTGTCTAGTACACCCTAGATGGTTTTTACCATGATCCTTATATGCAATAAGACTTGAGTTGTGTTCTAAAATTTTCTTCTCAAACCGATTGCTTGTTCATTCAATACAAGTTAGTCGTACCGAGAAGTTGAATCTTGTGTCTTATGAGCTTTGCATTGGATCTTATGCCTTTTTGCAAATGTTTGGAGTTCATTTCCTTGCTGGTTATATGGTTGTAATGGGGTTAGGGTAATATATCATTTCCCTAGTCGATAGCTTGTCTTTTGCTACCTTTCGTCTTTAGTTTTTGGGTTTTTATTGCTAACCCGCCTCAATGAAACAGGATGGCTGGAAGAACACGCAGCAGCCAGGGTCCACCAGCTGGTTCGGATGAGGAGCTCCCACCTCCTCCGACCATGGCTGAGGTTCTTGCTCAGATTGATCGGAATCACATGGATCAGATGAGGATCCTAGAGGCGATTGCACAGAACACCTCCAACTTATCCGGTGCCTCCGGATCAGGAGGGGGAGGTGGCCACCATCAGAGGGGAGGACTCTCAGAGTTCCTTTGCAGACAGCCACCCACCTTCTCGCGGTCCGAGGATCCACTTGACGCGGATGATTGGTTGCGTCTTGTCGAGCGGAAGCTCGATGTCGCTCAGTGCCAAGAGCAGGAGAAGGCACTCTTTCCCTCCCATCAGCTGGAGGGGGCAGCACTCTCATGGTGGGAGAACTTTCTCGCCATGCAGCCCGAGGGCTGGGCTATTACTTGGGTTGAGTTTCGCACCGCTTTCCGTCGGGCTCATGTGCCCGCCGGCTTGATGAAGCTCAAGAAGAAGGAATTCTCGGCGCTCAAGCAAGGGCGTAGATCTGTGACTGAGTACCTCCATGACTTCAACCACCTATCCCGGTACGCCCCTGAGGACGTGCCCACTGATGAGGCTAAACAGGAGAAGTTCATGGATGGCTTGTCTGAGGAGCTTCAGGACAAGCTGTCTATTGTTGACTTCCCCGACTTCCAGTCATTGGTCGACAAGGCTACTGTCGCCGAGCACAAGGCAAGGGCGCTAGGCGATTCTCACAAGCGCAAGTGGGAGGCCCAAAAATCAGCAAGGGCCAGTTTTTCTCGTTCTCACGGCGGGCAAGCCCCGGTGCATCACTCTCAGACTCCACCACCACCGAGGGCACCGGCGTTTGTACCTCGCCCACCGCAGGCCGTGCCTCAACCACGTGCACCTGCGGGGCAGCAAGGAGGCCCTCGCAACCCGGCTGCCGATGTTACTTGTTTCTTCTGCAACAACAAGGGGCATTATGCTAATCATTGCCCTAAGAAGGCTGGAGCAGCCCCTCGTCCTAATGGAGGGCGCGGGCAAGGAAATGGCCATGATCAGAAGATTCATCAGAAGGCCCAGAATGTGGGCAGTGGTCGAGTCAACCATATCTCGGCCGAGGAAGCTCAGGAGGCACCTGATGTCGTGTTGGGTACGCTTCTTGTCAACTCTCAACCAGCTACAGTTTTATTTGATTCCAGAGCTTCGCATTCTTTTATATCAAAGTCTTTTGCTGCACTTAGTGATCTTCAAATTGTTCCAATGCATGTTCCTTTGATTGTTCATTCTCCGGGGTCGGTAATGAGAGCTGGTTATGAATGTCGGGATGTTTCTATTGAGATTGGAGGAGTGGGATTTTTGGCAAATCTTATCCTCATCAGTTCAGCAAGTTTGGATGTGATACTTGGCATGGATTGGCTATCCCAACACTTGGGGCAAATCGATTGTGCTAGAAAATTCATCTCCCTCACAAGTCCATCCGGCGAGCAAGTTGGAATTTCTCCGAAGCTGCAAGAACCACACCTTTATGCACTTGAAGCAAAGCCAACTATGGAGATACATGAAGTCCCTGTGATATGCGACTTCGCTGATGTGTTTCCCGAAGAATTGCCGGGGATGCCTCCAGTCCGAGATATTGAATTTGTCATCGAGTTGCTGCCCGGTACCGCCCCGATTTCAAAGAGGCCGTATCGGATGCCTCCAAAAGAATTGGAGGAGTTGAAGAAGCAGCTTGGTGAGCTTCAAAAGAAGGGTTTCATCCGCCCAAGCTCATCACTGTGGGGCTGTCCTGCAATCTTTGTGAAGAAGAAAGACAAGACCCTGCGGTTGTGTGTTGATTACCGTTCGCTAAATGCAGTGACGGTGAAGAACAAGTACCCGTTGCCTCGGATTGACGACCTTTTCGATCAATTGACCGACGCTCGGGTATTCTCTAAGATTGATCTGAGATTGGGCTACCATCAAGTCCGAATCAGGCCTGAAGACATTCCGAAGACGACTTTCTCTACTCGCTACGGATTGTACGAGTGTACAGTCATGTCTTTCGGCTTGACGAATACTCCTGCTCTTTTCATGAATCTTATGAACATGGTATTCATGGAGTATTTGGAGAAGTTTGTGGTGGTTTTTATTGATGATATTCTCATCTACTCGAAGAATGATGAAGAGCATGCTGAACACCTGAAGCTAGTATTGGGAAAACTTCGCGAACATCAACTCTATGTGAAGTTCAGCAAGTACGAGTTTTGGTTGAAGGAAGTGGCATTCTTGGGCCATGTTCTTTCAGCGGAAGGCATCACCATTGATCCTAGCAAGGTCAGTGATGTGCTCTCATGGGGTCATCCCAAGTCAGTTACTGACGTGAGGAGTTTTCTCGGTTTAGCGGGATACTATCGTCGCTTTATTGAGAACTTCTCCAAGATTGTGAAGCCAATGACAGAATTGATCAAGAAGGACAAGAAATATGTGTGGTCCACTGATTGTGAGAAGAGTTTTCAAGAGCTCAAGAAGAGGTTGACCACAACTCCAGTTCTTGTTCTTCCCGACGTCCACCGAAGCTTTGATATTTATTGCGATGCTTCTCGTCAAGGGCTCGGTTGTGTTCTTATGCAAGAGGGCAAGGCAGTGGCTTATGCATCACGCCAATTGAGGCCTCATGAACTCAATTATCCAACCCATTGTTGGGTCACGGGGTAGGCTACGATAGTTACAAACAAAAATTTCTACCACGCGAACCAGGATGCCAAGCAAGTAGATGATCACAGATCGTTACCAACAGACGCCAGCAGAGAAATGGCGGAAGAAGGGTTGGAGCAGCTGGTCCAACGAAGAGCGCTCGATGTAGTGGTCGAGTCGATCGTCCAACGCCCAAAGAAGTCGATGCGATGGTCGCAGCCGATCGTCTCCTCCAAAGAACGTCTGCTGTTCCTTGTGAAAATCGCGGATCGTCCTCAAAGCGCAACAATCGTAGTAGCGCCTCTCACGGTATCCACACGCCCAGGGAAGGAACAACCGAACGTCGGTGCCAAAGACCAAGTCGCACGGTGGAGCTCTCAAGGAGATGGCGACTACGGTTTCGGTGGTGTTTCACGATCTTTCCCAATAGCCTCATGCACCTCCTTATATAGTGCTCGTGGCGGATCCTATCCGGACACGCCATTTAATCGATTCATACTTGGTTTGTTCCAACCCGTTAAGTGTGTGACCACAGAGGTTCATGTGTAGTTCGGTTGTGATTCGAAACCGCTTCGATCACGAGTTGTAGCGGCTCCTAGCAGAACATATCGATTCCCGAAAACACACAAATTATATCGGACGAACCTTAATGCAATATGATATACGACCAGGTCCTATCTCTATACGACCAGTTCGTATTTGATCACGACCAACTCGTAACTCCTTACGACTTGGTTTCGACCACTCTGTGATTATGTTCGACCAGTCTACGACTTGCTTGTATCTCCATACGACCCCATCGGTGGTGGGTCGAACTAAGTGACCTAGTCATGTATTCTCCTTTGCCTCACGATATCTGGTTGAACTCCAGGTGAGATGTTGTGTCATCCATGGACTGTTCAATACTTTCTCGATCGAGTATCAGATAACCTTATGTGGTCGAACACTTCGACTACTAGTGGCATGGCCATGCACTTTCTTTATCCGATCACAACGAGGGGCCCAGAGACATCTCTCTGTTATGTTAGGAGGGCAAATCCCATATCGACCAAATACATTCCTCTCCATGTTTCAGAGCATACCCAAAGCTACCTTTATAACTACCCGCTTATGGTGTAGCGTTTGGCAACCCCTAAGAGTGCTCTTACACATGTAGGAAACCATGCCGATCTCGTGTCTAAGGATTATACATCATCATTGCTTGAGACCAACTAATGACACATAGATTCATAACAATCTCAATAGTGCCTCAAGGTGGGTCTTATCCAACATCATGTTCTCTAACATGTGTCCATATTATTGGTTTGATATCTCCATATCTATGACTCGTGAAACATAGTCATCAACCAATACATATGCTAGTCTATTCATATGTGTCCTCATATGTTTACGACCGAGGATCGTGTAAGAATAATTATTGCAGAAATATAGAGTTTCACAACCAAGTCACATACTTGATAATAAATATTAACAATATTATTCTAGGAACAAGATAACACATTATCCAATGTTATGAACATAATGAAATATAATCATCTCTATGATTGCCTCTAGGGCATATTTCCAACACCCATGACTTGGAATTAGCTGCAGTGGTTCATGCACTGAAGATTTGGCGTCATTACCTCATCGGTAATCGTTGCGAAGTGTATTCGGATCACAAGAGTTTGAAGTACTTGTTCACCCAACCGGATCTGAACCTTAGGCAAAGAAGGTGGTTGGAATTGATCAAAGATTATGATATGGGTCTCCAATACCATCCGGGCAAAGCTAATGTTGTGGCCGATGCTCTCAGTCGCAAGGTTTATTGCAATACCTTGATGATCAAGGAGCAGCAACCCGCCCTTTATGAAGAATTTCAGCGGCTCAACTTGGGAGTGGTTGAGCATGGTTCCCTCACTACCTTGGTTGTGCAACCAACCTTAGAAGATCAGATCAAGGCTGCACAACAAACAGATGAAGGTGTGAATCAGATCAAGCAGAATATCAAGAATGGAACAGCCAAGTGCTTCTCAGAAGATGACAATGGTGTTGTATGGTTCGGAAAGCGTCTTGTTGTTCCGAAGTCATGGAATTGCAGAATGTCATCCTCCGCAAGGCCCATGATTCTCCTTTGTCCATTCATCCCGGGGCCACAAAGATGTATCAAGATCTCCGTCAGAGGTTCTGGTGGACCCGAATGAAGCGAGAGATCGCAGAGTTTGTTGCCGAGTGTGACGTATGTCGTCGTGTGAAGGCCGAACATCAACGTCCAGTGGGTTTGCTACAACCTTTGTCTGTACCTGAATGGAAGTGGGATTCTATCGGCATGGACTTCATCACCGGTCTACCCTGTACCTCAAAAGGGAAAGATGCCATATGGGTTATCATTGATCGGTTGACGAAAGTAGCCCATTTTCTGCCAGTGCGGGCTAAGATTTGTGTAGGTACTTTGGCAGACCTCTACATATCCCGCATTGTGAGTTTGCATGGTGTGCCCAAGACGATTGTTTCGGACCATGGATCACTCTTTACCTCCCGGTTTTGGCATAGTTTGCAAGAAGCTATGGGGACTCGTCTTTCTTTCAGTACAACGTATCATCCTCAAACTGATGGCCAAACTGAAAGAATCAATCAAGTATTGGAAGACATGCTCCGTGCTTGTGTTCTCTCATACAGGAAGAATTGGGAAAAATGCTTGCCGTTCGCCGAGTTCTCCTACAACAATAGCTTTCAAGCTAGTCTCGGCATGGCACCATTTGAGGCATTATATGGGAGAAAATGTAGAACTCCATTGAATTGGTCAGAAATAGGTGAAAGACCATTATTTGGCCCAGACTCGATTAATGAGGCCGAAAGTCAAGTTCGGTTGATTCGAGATCGATTGCGCACGGCTCAATCAAGGCAAAAGAGCTATGCGGATCGCCGACGTCGCGAGTTGAGCTTTGAGCCTAATGACTATGTGGATCACCGATGTCCTAGTAACCTCTCTGAAAAATCTCATAATTTTTAGATTTTATTTGCTATTTCAAAAGAGCAAGTCAAACCAGTTTGAATTCTGGTCAAACCCCTAGCCCAGCAGCTTGTGAATTTTTTGGAGAACAATGCAGTGCATAACAATTTCTATAAAAATTACACAAGGTTTTTCTCTAGTCCATCAAGCTTCCATAAAAATTTCAGAATTTTTGGAGCTTCGGAGCTACCTCAAAAATTCCCTATCTTCTCAGCCTTTTTAAAAACAAAACCTGAAATCACTATTTATCGGGCTTGGACCAGACACCGGCTCAGGCTCCAACCCGCACCTTTGGACTCGGTCTAGCCCCCTAGCTGCACCATCACTGCTGGGCGTCCGATCTCGAATCAATGGCTCCGCAACTCTCTCTCCCTCAGCCAGTGTCGAGTGGAGCCCGCCGGCCAGGCCTTCTTCTCCACGCGGATGCTGCCCCTGCGCTAGCTCTCCCGCGCAGCACCATGGCGTCGTCGTCACCGCGTCATCTTCAACGGTTCCACCCTCAGTTTCGGACCTTCGCCCCTGGTTTTCTCGCCCTCGGCCGCATCGAGTGCACGCGCCCATGCCCGACCCAACTCGTCTGTGCTTCTTCCCCACGCGGCCGCGCCGCTCTGTCACACTCCGTCCACGCCCAGCAACGGCTTCAATCCACCGCCCTCTACTGCCAACCCGGATCATCCTCATCTAACGCCGCTTCCCTTGCCGTCTCTGGACCCGCACAAAACCCCCTCGAGCCCTCTCTTTCACTCACTTCTCTTCCTCGGTGTGGAAGAGGAGGAAGCTCTAGCTCCGCCTCCGTCTTGGTAAGCACCACCGTGACCTCGCTGACCTCGTCCTTTCACGTCATAACGTGCCACTGGACCCTAGAAGCATTTCGCCTAACTCAATTTCATTGTTCCTCTTCAGGGGTTGTCGGAATTTGGCTTTTCCCCAAAATCAGCCTTGGGCAGTGTTCATCTTCCCCATCTCCGGTAAGGGGCTCCGTTTCCTAATTATTTGCTCTGGCATCATCTAGTGACCTCTCTGAAGCTATCCCTACCTCCCTTCATTCTTGTTGTTGCTCAGGCCGAGATCCCCTCGTTGGCTTCACCGCGCTGCCTCGGCCCTTCGCCACTAGCTCGTCTCCGGCGAGCCCTTCCTATCCGCGTCATCCCGGTAAGGTCCTTGACCCTTACTGATGCTCATGCTCACGCTAGATCGGGCGATGCGTTGTCGTATCGCCGTTTTTGTTTTCCCGTACTTGTCACTCCGCTTCACCTCGTCGTAACGCCGCGTCGGGTCACCTCGGACCTCGCCGCCGGTGCCGCCGGGTGCGCAATAGCGTGCTAGTTCCATTTTAGTGCTTGGCCGCTGCCGTCGAGCCCTCCTTCGCCGGCAACGCGCCGGCAAAACTCGCGGCCGCAGCAATCCCGCGTGGCGCGTTCGGGCATTCCCTGTAGCAGCATTAATTGAGTTAATGGCAAATGATTAGGGGGGTTAATGATGTCTTAAAAGTTAGATGAGTCTATTGCATGTGGGCCATTGTATTCTGTTTAGGGATTGTGTAGTTGTGTAGTGCGTTTTCTTTTAAGCAAAGCGTATTTCTTTTGCGTGTACAACCAAAAGTACGCCTTCGAAACCCGAAGACGTATTGCCTAAAATGCGCCTTCGGCGTCCTCTCGCTCAGGCGGGGTCAAGGCTTGACCCGGTCAAGCCCGCACCGGGGCCCTCCTATCAGCGTCTTCGGCTAGAGTGGCTGTCGGTACGAAAAGTCTTTAATGCATGTATAATTTCCGAAATGAATTATTTATGAACTGAAAATTTGTTAAAATTCAAAATTGCATAAGTAATTCATTTTAGCTCCAAAATTGATGATTCAAATTTTGTTAGTTTCCTTTTTAAATGTACTTTAATATAAAAATGGGTTGAATCATGTTACTATTCCAGAAAACACATTTGGCAAAATTACTTTATGTTTAGTATTACTGTTGCCCTAAAAATTGCTTTAACTTCAAAAATGCATAAGTATTTCTCTGTAGCTCCAAATAGAGTAAACTCAATTTTGTTAGAATCCTCTGTTGGTGTAGTTTATTGTAAAATAGGTTGTGAGCATGATACTATTACTGAAAATCTTATTTTGCATGTAACTTTAGTACTACTTTCATAACTTTGAAAAATCATAGAAAATTCATCTTAGCTCCAAATGAGGTGAATCAAATTCCATTGTTCATCTCATGAGGTGCTATGCCTACCATAAAAATTTCAAGTGCACCACTATTCTGGAAATTTTCACCAAAATAATTAATTATGATGAACAGTTACCGGTAGCAATTAAATTGGAATTTCTGAAAAACTGACATTCAAACCGTCATAACTTTTGCATAGAACATCCAAATGAATTGATTCTTGTTTCTAAATTCATATTAAATCATGCTATACCATCTGTGAATTTTTCATAATTTTTGGATGACTTTGAAGTTTTGGGTCTTTTTGGTGTTATTCGTTCTTGTTGTGCTTTCGATTTCTTTCACTAGGTTCAAACGAAATTATTGATTGCGCGAGTGACCCTCTGCAGCAAGATAATCATCCTCAACAAGGCAAGCAGTTTGATCATAAATGTCCTATTACTTTCAAGTCTAATTCTTTGTTTACAAATTGTATGTATGCTTGCTTTTGTGTCAAAGTAATTTTCCCGATTAGAGGTAGCTATTCCTATTGCATGGTTGCCCTTAAATTGTTATCCCCTGCCACAAAACATAAGTTATTAATATCACTGGTGAATTAGAGCCCAGTGATTTAATTATGCTTTTTATTGTCTTTGCGGTGTCATGCTTAGAATTGCTTAGCTACCGGTAGATTTGGGCAGTTATCGACTTAGTCGATAACCTTGATCACACAAAATTATTATTATCATTATGCTCAGCACCTTGTGCTTTGTTATCTTCTAAAGTCAAAAACTGAAACTGAAAATGAAATGTTTGAGACTTGGGCGCAATGGTTGATGGTGTGATCTTATGGTGTGATGGAATGGTGCCCAAGTCAATCAAGGACCGAGTTACTTGCACCACCGTACCGAGCAATTTGCGTACTGACCACATGAGAGGGATATGGGACCTCTCTTGACTTAGTACTTTGGCGTGTGTTAGCTCCGGGTCGCATGGTGGTTGTGTGCGTTGTGTTGGAAAAGAAACTTGTGTGTGTTTGGGTGAGTAGTAGTGGTGGTTACCCACTGCAAGGAGCATCGTCCTTTATAAGGAGGTGAGCATCTTTGATGACTCCGCATCAACATATGGGGCTTCCTCCCATATGGGCGACTCGTGGTTAATACACAATATTGGAAACGTCTCGTAGGACTTAGCTCTGCCGACATACCAAAGGAAGTGTGCTTTATCGCGTGGCATTAAGGAGCGGTCTGACATGTGGGTACATTGGTACACCCCTACAGGGTTCAAACTATTCGAATAGCCTCGTCCTAGGTTATGGACACGCTTGGATACGCCCCGTGAGAACTAGACTACAACATTTAATTAAAACTTGATGTGGGTGGTATGAATGGGGAATTCATGCTATTGTTTTGGTGGCTATTGGGTTAGCCACTTCCAGGATGTCTTGGTATCATTATTACTTAGTATCTCGTTGTTTTATCAAATAAAATCAGATTGTAAAACTGCTTTCAATCTTTTACATTATTGCAAATGAAAACTTGCTTTATGCTGAAAATGAGTCTAGAGCCTGCTTCACTTAAATAAGCTTGCATGTAGTTATTTATATAGGCCTGTTACTCTACACGTAAGTCTTGCGAGTACATTTTTGTACTCATTTGCTTTGCTTAATAAATTGTTGCAGAGGAGGAAGTTGAACCCCAAGGGTTGCACTTTTGTGAGATGTGCGATGGCTTCGACGACTAGGTTGGTGGCTCGGTTGGTTGCCTTGTGGGTTTAAGGCACACTACTTGGCTTTTGTTTATCACCATCTTATGGCACCTTGCTTCCGTTGTTATTTTAGACTCTTTAGTTGTCATTTGGCCGGTCGGCCCCTTTTGTAATAGCTCTATTTTATATGTCTTTTGAACTGCTTAGTTGTATCTTGGATTCTATGTGTGAATTTAATTGATGCATAATTTTGTATGGGGTATATGTGCTGCACTTCTGGGAAGTAGATATACGTCGAGAGTCGTGATATTTGATTTGTAATGCTTGAATCATCTTAATGGTTAAGTAGTACAAGTTAAATACCCCAGGTTCTCACAGGGGAGCTCTCCTGCGTGCATTGCTCGGATATGATTCTACCAGGTGGTTCCTCTCTTCCTTAGCTCCAATGTCGAACCCATTTTTGCTAATGCGAGCTCCTACCTTGCCTTGTAGCTCACAGTCCATCTTCGTGCTCCGAGAAGCTCTAGAGCGCACACCCGTGGACACCCTTGTGCCATTCCTAGTCTCTGGTAGGTATTATCCTCCCTCTTGTGCGTCACCATGCATGTTTAGGCCTACTAAGCATTTCCCCTCAAAAAATTTTTCCAATGCACGACAGGTTCTTGGTGAATTGAAGTTTTCCCCTTTTCGGTCAAAGAATAGTCTTTTCACCTCCCACCTTGATTCGGTAAGCCATTGATCGATTCCTTGCTTCTACAACATCCTTGTATGATCCTTAATCCATCTCGACCTGTAACATCCCAAATTTCCGGAGTTTTTGAAAATTTTGAAAACTTTAAAAAGTAACCATTTGGTTTTATTAATTTGCCAAAGCTTAAATTGTAATTTAGAATTTTAAAAGAAGTTTAATTTGAATTAATTAAAACTTGAACTAATTGAAGTTGGTTTTGTTGAGTTTTGTTGGATTTTAAGTTGGTTTTTCCTTTTGCCTTATGTTAAAAATAATTATTTACAAAAATTAAAAGCAATAGTTAAGCTGAAAATATTTTTACTAAGTCCTAAATAATTCAAGGGATTTCTGTGAATTTTCCTATAATTTTTGGACGGTTTAAGCTATTTTCTAAAATGCTTTTCCTTTTCTGGTATTTTCTAAAATCAGAAATCCTTGGAAAATCCTCCCCTTGGCTTTGGGCCGAATCTTCCCCGGCCCGTTCCTGTTTTGCTCGTGCGGCCCACTTCGTCGGTGCGTCCCCGCGCTAAGTGCCCCTCCCCCTTCGGACGTCGTCTGATCGAAATCGAACGGTCCGCGTTCGCCTGCGTCCTCCCGGTTCATCCCTCCCGCTCTCTCTGACCAGCGGGGCCCGCCTGTCAGCCTCCGCCGCCCCAGGGTTATCCCCTACCTCCGGTCGCGCCGCGCCCGTGTCGCCTCGCCGCTATTCCCGCCGCACCGCGCCGCTCCCTTGCCGCAACCTAGCCCTACCTTGTCCCTCTTTCGGTCAAGCCCGCCCGTCCCCGCCTCTGCCGCGCCCGTGCGCCCTGCTTTTCCCGCTTCTCCGCGCGGTCAAGCCGGATGCCCCCCGCCGCCATTAAGGCCGCGACACCTCTCCTCCTCCTCCTCCTCCTCCGGCCTCCCGAGTCCTATTTGAGCGAGTCTGCAGGGAGCTCTACCTCTCTCTCTCTTTCCCTCAACTCACTCTTCCTCTCCCTCCGAGCTCACTGAATTGAGCTCAGCGCCGCGCATGGAGCTTCAGCTTCCTCCGCCGCCGCCGTCAAGCCCTCTCGCCGCCGCCGACCTCGCCACCGCAAGATCGCGACGCCAAGGCGCACTGGTGCGCTCTCCGTCCCAAGCCTCATTGAACCCCGCTGTCGCTGCCGAGCCGCCACCTCCGCCGCCGCCCTCGCCTCCGCCTCCGCCGCCACGCCTCAACGCCGTACACCAAAGATCGCTGCAGCGTCCTCTTTCACATTGGTGGTCTCGGCCACGGCAGCCGCCCGACGCGTGGTAAGCCACGTGGCTGCCACTGGCGCCCGGTCGGCAAGAGCCACGCCCCCTTTGCGATGTGGTTGCCTCGTCAATACCACAAGGCATTTCCGATTTTTCTTTTGAAAAATAATTCCAAAAATCAGGAAAATCCCTTTTTCTCGATTTTATGCAATTTCCTATCTTCCTTTGGCCATAACTTCTTCATTCAAACTCTGATTCGAGTGATTCAAATTTCTAAATTCATCTAAATTCCTTGTCTTCCTATTAGAATTTATTTAGTATTTATTTGAATTTTATTTGGAGTTGTTTTATTTATTTAGCTTTGTTCGCACGTATAGATTCCGGCGTTTCGAAAGATTTCGCGGACCCGACGACCGAAGCATCTCTACTCTTCAACGAAGGCAAGTCATAGGCCTTTGATCATATTGAACCCATCTTTATAAAAGTATATTGTTTAATATAAACATGCATTGCTAATTTTATAATAAATGGTTTCGGGAATTAGTTAATTACCTAATTGCCATTATACCTCCTTGATAAATTGTGAACGACATGTATCCTTGAATGACATAGAGCCTTGGACACCCTAGGATGGATTATATTAGTTGGACCTTATTGTACTACCAACATGGGTATCGTGTTTGCTTAGACATGCTTTAGTAGACATCGGTCTCGCCATGAATCATTCAATATTAGTTTACCCCCAGCGCACCGGTACGTGGCTTGTGTAGTAGCGGCCAGTGTTGCTAATTAAAAAGAAGTGTGATCCTGTGTGAGACCACGACATTTGTTGTCACCTTAACTAAAATTTGTGGTGCCAGAACTGGGGTGGTCCTCTGGCTGGGTTGAACTCAACAAGGTTAAAATTTGACTAAAGGAATTATGGAACCGTGGCGAAGCCACTTTTGATAAAAGATGTTGTGGTTTGGTGAGGATGAACAAAAATGATTTATGCTTGGACGAGTGGGTGGTGGAAAAGGTGGGTGCCGTAACGCACACTTGGAATGTGGAAACGTCTCGTCTGAGCAGCCAACTATGGTCTTAACCTTGAACCATTGATCTGGGTCATTATCGTACAACCACATGTCTAGACTGGGATAGACCTGGACGACTAATTAGCAATGTTTTGGTTCGGTTCTGTGTTGGTTGGGAATGGCGCAAGAGGGGGCCCGTAACGGTAACCCCTTAGCGAACAGAACTGAGTCAAAACAGAACTTTGTAAAGGCCTTGTCACGTACTCTAGACTTCTTACCTTCGGTAGTGAGCAGTGGTATCGACGGATGCCAAACCAACTAGAGAAGTCGTGTCTTGTGGGTAAAGCTGTACAACCTCTGCAGAGTGTAAAACTATTCGAATAGCCGTGTCCCCGGTTATGGACATGCCTGGTGATTTCACGCAAGGGGTAGATTTTCTTGAAATGTGGGAATGGGTTGTTCGAATCTAGTTTTGGTTGTGGTTATTGGTTGGGAAGTGAACAGAGTGTTCACTAGTTGTTTCAAAGAAAATTGATTACTTATGTATTAATCTTTTAAATTGTGCCTTGCAATCTACTTATTGTATTTAAATGTCAAATATTGCTCTTTGCAAAATAGCCATAAAGCTATCCTTGTCAAGCCTTGCATGAATACTATTTGCATACATTTCTCTGCGACTTGCTGAGTACATTCAAAGTACTCATGGCTTTGCGCCCTCTATTTAAATCGGCAGAGGAGAGTGAACCAGTGAACTCGGAGCTCTATGGAGAAGAATATTTTGAAGACTATGCGAACTAGGTCGCGTCCTTCACTCGATTGCCGGTGGGCATATTGGGTGACCTCCACCAGATGTTTGTTTTCCGCTGCAAGCTCTCTTTTGTTACTAAGCCCAGCGTGGCAAACTTTGTAAGACTTGACCATAAGGTCCTTTTGCTATTAAATATTAATTTGTCTGCTTCATCTATAGTTTAGGTGTGCGGTTTTGATTACACCAATGTTGCAACTGTGGGCACTAGCTACTGATCCAGGGAATAATGCAGTTATACACAGAGGGTCCTGGATCCGGAGATCCGGTGTCCCTACACGACCATTCATTGTTCGTAGGATTGTGTGAGACCCCGGGGTATTTAGCTCGTAATGCTTAGCCATCTACTTGACTCTAGCATCACAAACCAAATATCCCGCGCCTCGGTGTATTATGTACCTCCGAGGAGCGGTACACATACACCATCACAAACATCAATATCAATCCATACACAAGTGCTTACAATATCAAAACTTCATAATTTACAACATATGAATATACAAGGTTCAGATTCGTACAAAAGGCCGACCGGCCAAATAGCAAGATAATAAATCAAGTACGCAGCAGAAAATAGTGAGTAAACTAAAATAAAATCAGAGATTAACCATAATTAAAATCCCAATGGCTTGCCATAACCCGCAGGGCAACCGATTGGGTTCAAACCATAACAAAACGACGTACCTGCGCAATCTTTCCTTACCCGATTCGATCTCAATACCTGTTGTCCAGATTAGTAAATAAAAGCAAACAGTGAGTACATGAATGTACTCCGCAAGACTTAAGAGTAACAAGCCTATACATAGCTACATGCAAGCTGAAACAAAGGAGAAGGCTATAGGGTTCATTTGACGCATAAAGCAATTTTTCATTTGCAATAATGTAATAGATTGAAGGTAATTTGACAAATCTGTTTTTATTTGATTAAATAACAGCGAGACAACAATTATAAGCATAAATAACATCTTGAAGGTGATTTCCCAACAGCCACCACAACATAGCATGAATTACCCATTCGTAACACCCGAATTCAAATTTTATCGAAAATGTTGTAGTCTAATTTTTGCGGGAAATAACCAAGTATGTCCATAACCTAGGATGAGGCTATTCGATTATTTTATACCCTGCAGGGGTGTACCAATGTACCCACACGCCAGACTGCCTTTTCGCCACATGATTAAGCACACTTCCTTAGGTATGCCGGCACGGCTAAGTCCTACGAGACGTTTTCCAATATTGTGTATTAACTACGAGTCGCCCGTACGGGAATGAAAACCCCCATACGTTGTGTTAGAGTCATTGTAAAGCCGAAGGTCAACTACCCTATAGGGTAAAGCCCCCGGACAACTACAATGCCCTTCGGTGTGGAGAACCTTGAAAGGAACCCACCCCGTCACACCCAACACACACAACACGTCCTTTTTTTTTATACACAACACACACTCAACACACCCAACCTCCTGCGACTCGGAGCTAACACATGCCAAAGTACTAAGTCAAGAGAGGTCCCATATCCCTCTCATGTGGTTAGCACGCAAGAGTGCTTGGATCAATGGCGCAAGTAATTCGGTCCTTGTTGACTCAGGCACCATCCATTCACACCCGACAATCACACCATCAAACCAATGTGCCCATGTCTAAACTTTTTTTTTTCAGTTTTAGTTTTTCCAATTACAATTACATACATGAGTATCCTAACTCAATTGATTATAGTGATGATATAATGACCATCGCCGAGGCGATGATCCCCATTCTACCGTTCTAAGCATTTCTAAGCGACATCAACTCGTATACTACAAGTAAAGTGATTAAACTTGTATACTACAAGTAAAGTGATTAGAGACTCTAAATCACAGCGGATATAACCTAGGCTTAGTGGTAGAGGATGAACATTTACCTACAGTTTATGCAACTATAGGATCAACTACTCGATCGATAATTTAACATCAAAATAGAGCATGCATACATACGCTTTGCAAACAAGATAATAGAATTTGAAAGTACTGGGATCAACATGATCAAATGGAAACAACTGCTTGCCTTTGCTTGTTGGTACTCTGGACATTCTCATGAACAACTCCGTTGCACTCCCGAATCATCGTCATCTATCGATAAGAATCGACAAAGCAAAAACACCAAATAAACACCAAAACTCCAAAAGTTTCCAAAAATTATGAAATTAATACATAAGGTAGATTATGATTTTATATGAATTTAGAAACAAGAATTAATTGATTTGGAGTTTGTATGTGAAAGTTATGCCCTAAACAATTTCTACTGGGAAGAAAAGCTGAAAAATCAGCTTCGGTTACTGTTCACCGACTTCAAACTTTTGGCACAATTTTCTAGAGTTGTGGTGGTGATGAATTGTATATGGAATGGAAGAGATCAAAAAGTTATGATCAATGAAAATTGAATCACCCTATTTGGAGTTTAAATGAATTACTTAGGAATTTTTTTGAAGTTAATTCAATTTCATGTTGTAAACAACTTATTGTGGATTTTTAACTGGGAGCAAGGGCTTAACACTTGATGCTATGATCTTATGACTTAATGCTAAGTACGACTAATGATTTTTAATCTTTAATTGCTTTACCAATTTACACTATCTATTTCATTTCCCTAGTGATACTATTGACCACTAGGGCCTACTGTTCATTTTGAACAAATCTTCTTGGGTAAAGGTTCTGAGCTTAGTTCCTTTTTTTATAGCCTAGAAGTTATTTTTTTGGATACAATTTCTAAACTCAAATATTTCCCTTCATTAATTCTTTGCCTAACAAGACATAAGCTATTGATTCCTAGATGCATTCTCATTCCTACTCTGTTTAACAATTCAAAACCAAGGCTTGGTTGATCTGTGTTGGTTTCTGAAAATTCACCTTTAAAATGGTTTTTCATATTTGAAAGCCGCTGCTAGAAGAAAGTCAATGGACTAATTGAATTAAACTCCAACTTCTAGAATTAGGCATGTTATTAGCCTTTTGACAACTCTACTACTTTCAGAATACTGTTCCAGCTCCTACAACAGCAGGTTTTTCTGAATCAAAAAGGCTATAAGCTGATCTTCCTAAAACTCAAACTTGTAATTTGCTAACTCAAAAGAGAGACTCCAAAGGCAAACACAAATAGCTAGCAGAAAAACTGATTGGTATTGTAAGTGGGTTCACTGACAACTCAAAATTTCCTTCTAAACCTCTTCTATGATCAAAACTACAACAAAAGGAAAAACACTGTTATTGTCAACTATTCAATTTGTTAGATGGAGGTTTACTGTATTTTTGAATAACCAATTTCAACTCTTGTTTTCCAGATTAGTTTGCCACTGAAAGATTAAGGTCCAAAAATCTAACTGAGTCATTAACCTTTCTAAGTACTTGCATTAGCAATGTCATTAGTTCTCTGCTACTGTGATCACTATGGCATTCAGGTTTTGCTTCTCTGTTCAAAAATCAGACAACACAAACTTCTTCTGATCTGAAGTGCTAACTTCATACCAATCTTTAAACTTCAAATTTTTGTTAAATTACTTGAGTGGTTCAATCATCAGTTATAAGATCAATCATCATTTCTGAACATCTTGCGAGTGGGCCTCATTTCCAAAAAAAAAACAAAGAGATAGATATACAGGGAGTTCAAAGGGGGAACAGGGGAATGGCTCGGTAGCTTGGGGCGGCGCTGGTCGCCGGCGAGTGGGTGGATGGCGGCGGCCGGGAGTGACGAAAATGGGTTGCCATGGAGACAAGGACTCTAGGGGTGGTCTCGGGGTGGCTGGAGAGTCACTGTGGCGGCCGCGCGGTGGTGAGCGGCGGCCGGCCAGGGAGAAGAAATGGCGCAGCGCCACACGGGTGAGGTTGGGACTGAGTTAGGGGAAGCATGAGTAGCCAAGGAGTGTAGGGAACTCACCCGAGTGGTCGCCGAGGATGGGGAAGCTCCAAGGTGCTCCGACGATAGTGACTTGGTGCGGCGCGGTCGGTTCAACGCAGCGGGATCCTTGGAGAAGAGGAGAATGCAAGTGAGTGCTAGGGAGGGGTTAGGGTTAAGGGGAACTAGAAGATGCTCATAGAGAGGAGAATCAGGGTGAAGATTCGCCGGAGGGAGCGCGGCGATGGGAACGGCAGTTGCGGTCGGAGCTGGAGAAGAAGGGTGGCGCGCGGTGCTCCAGTGGCCCAAGCCCCAAATTGATGAGGGGGATTTGGCCCTCAGGGTGAAAGGCGTGCCGTGACACGGTTGAGGGTGGCTGGGGATCGCCAGAGAGGTCGGAACGGCAACGGGCGCCCTCGGTAGTGCGGCCATGGCTCTCGGCTTTGGAGCTCGATTTGATTTTGAGGAAGAGAATTGGAAGCGAAGGTAGGGGACTGACGAGAGGGAGGTGATGCACTCAATGCTAGGCTTAAATGGGGGCGAGAAGCTCGGGGTTCCTCGCGAGAACCCGAGCTCCCTCTCTTCTTGGTCATGGAATCTTCCCATGATTTCTCAACTTGGACGGTGAGCGGAGCGATGGCGTTGGTTGCTGGCAGCTGCAGACTGGGTGTCTTTGGTGGTGGCTCAACGGCGCGGACGGAGGT
The DNA here is from genome assembly GCA_036346405.1 of Phyllostachys edulis. Classification (NCBI taxonomy): domain Eukaryota; kingdom Viridiplantae; phylum Streptophyta; class Magnoliopsida; order Poales; family Poaceae; genus Phyllostachys; species Phyllostachys edulis. Next base: position 76,840,562 of record CM070553.1, read on the forward strand.
AGACGGAGGAGGCCGGGCGAGGTGGCATCCATGCGCTTGCTCGGCAGAGGAAGACCAGCGCGTGGAGAAGAAGAGCTGTGTGCCGGGGTCCACGGGTTAGAGGTAGAGGGAAGGGTGCCGCACGGATGAGGTTGGGCTGAGCCAAGAAACGACCTGGGTCGGCCGGTCCGAGAATTTGATTCGGTCGGTCCGAACGTGTGGACTGACCGGAGGAACAGTGCATGCCTTATTTTTGTGAAAAAGCTGAGAGCTTAGGTGAATTTTTGAAGGTAGAAGATTAGCTCCAAAATTGATGAAAATTTTAGGGAAGGTACAAGAAACTAGTTAGTACATTAAATAATTTTTCTAGGGTTTTACACTTTATAAAATTTTCGCTAAAATTATCTTAAGTTGCTCTTGTGGTGTTTGACTTTTGATTTTTCTTTAGTTGACTGGTTGCTTAAAAATAGTAGTTAAAATAAACAAAAATGTGAAACTTTGAAGGTGAGTTTATAAGGTGTTACAGAACCTAGGAAAAATATTTCTAGGCACTGTTCACAAGATCTGTTTATATTTTAATTTCAAATTCAAATAGAACACGCAAATAAAATAAGGCACCAAACAACATCCAAAATTTCCAGAAAAATTACAAACAAGCAAATCAGATAAGTTTGAATCCATCTAAAATATTCCTGGCTAAGGGTATTGGCATATTTTCAAACTAAAAGATAGTTTGTAATTCTAAGATAAAGAAAGTATACTTGCAAATTGAATTTTGAGGAATCTTTTGGAAGTACCTCAAGCATTCTAGGAGCATATGAGGTGTTACTATTAATAATTTGAATTCCAAAATACATATTCACATATTTGAAACCTTTTTAGTTTTACCCTATGTTCAATTAGAGCTTTTGAATTGGAGAAGGAGTATTGGATTACTAGGTTTAATTTTTAGTCTTCAAAATCAAAGGACTTTCAACATAGGGTTTTATACCCTACTCTGAACTAAAATTTCAATTTCTTGACAAACTTTTATTTTTGTTTTAGAAATTTCATTTCTAGGTTTTGGAAAACCAGGTTGTAACCTAATTGCTTTGCAACAAAAAGTTTTTTAAAAAGGTCCAAAATTTCATAAATGCATAGTAGATGCATAACTAATCCAACTTAGGGATTTTGGGCTATTACAGATTGCTCAAGGACTCCTCGCATCGTTGAGTCATGTCGCCGCCGCCGTCTTCTCCGATGACGACACAGCTCTGACCGCCTCCAAGCTTCCCCGAGCATCCTCTTCGCTCAAGTAGCTCACTCATAGTCCCTAGAAGCTTGGGCACCCGCTTGTATGCGCTGCGGAGCTTTACATTGCTGCATGCATGTTTGCCATGAGAACACGGCAGCTCAACTTTGGCTAGCCGCCGGTACGGGTCACCTCAAACGTCGCCACCACCACCCAAAGATGCGCAACAATATTGCACATCTATCCCATTCTTTGGCCGGCTCCGCCGTGGAGCATAGCGCCGACGAGCCGCCAAGCAAGCGCGTGGAATAGGAGTTCCCGTTGTCGTACGCTGACCATCACTATAGCAAGATCATTAGCATTGACTGGTAATGGTTAGAATTAATTGGTTGTCTTAGCCGCACTAATGAGTGACTTACATGCGAGCCCTACGCACAGAAAACAGGTACATTAGTTTAAACACTGCTGAGGCTGACAAGTGGGCCTCGCCCTTAAACGCCGTGCACCGTGCGCGTGCGTTGATGGACCTAGTCACTAACGATGGGCCCCACATGTTAGTTCGGTATTTTAAAACGGAAGTTAATTAGAAAATGCACTATTCACCGAGCCAGCTGGTCAGCGACGGTGGCTAGCATAGTGCCCAATAAGAAAAGTAATAAAAGCTGTAGGAAATTCGAAATCCATTAATTTGCACACTGGAAATTTGATTAACTTAAAAAATACATAACTAATTCATCTCAACTCCAAAATCGATGAAACCAGTGCTGATAATTTTTATTTTTAATGAACTTTATTATAAAATTGGTTTCAAACTTGTATATATAGCATATAAAATAATTTTGTAAAAATGATCCATAACTCTATTATTTTTACAATAGAAATGGCTGAAAACTTTGAAAATGCATAACTAATTCATAAAAACTCCAAATGAGATGAACCTAGATATTTTGGACTTGTAAAAGTATTCTCTATTTATCTATATAATCCTTGTATCCTCCACTATTCTGCAAATTTTGACCAAATAATTAAATTGCATGAACAATGACCAATTGGAATTTGAAATTCAAATCGTTATAACTTTCACATAATAACTCAAAATAGAATAATTATTTCACCTAAATTCATATAAAATCATAAACTAGTCACTGTAGAAAAATCATGCATTTTTGAGCATTTTGATTTTTGAGGTATTTCTCGGTGTTTATCGATATCGTTATTTCTCTAGATTTCGAAGCGATTGATATTGACTCCTACGCCACTGAGAGTGAATAACTGATCTATCAACAAGGCAAGCATCATTTGAACTTTCTTTTGCGTCATATTTGATCCAAGTTTTTTATAAGTTAGTGCAATGATAATTGCTTGCATGCTTATTTTGCTATGTCGTTATTTTTGTGATGTGTAGTTAGTTATATCCTATTCATTGAGGTTATCTTTGAATTTATTCCAGTATCAACATGATTAAGTTAGGTTGTGTGAAATATATTCTATGAGTTTTCTTGGCCATGCAAGTCTAGATATGGTAGATTGATTGTCAGGAATAACCCGACAATTATGGGAAACCCATTTTGTCTTATTTTCTTTTATTTCAGATCTTCGTATCTATTTTATGAGTTAAACTTTGTCATTTTAAAAGAGTTTTGGGGTCTAGACAAGTGGTTGCTAGTGAGGGTGCTTTCGTGCACGAGATCGGGTATGTGGTTGACTTGTTTGGACCAACAAGGACCGAACTCTGGTAACATCGCTAATTCAAGTAAAACTCGTGCTATCACACGCGGTATATGGGTTCTGTACGGTTAAGTAGGCAGAAGGTTTTATTGCGATCAGTCCCAAGCTGGTGTAAGGGCACTTGTGTTGATCATTTGTCCATAGGAGCTGATGTAATGTTCTATAGTGTGCATGGAAGCACCAATTTTTATTATTTACATTGCATTGCTATTTCCAATACAACTTGTGAGCCACTTAGCAAGTGCTATCCGTCACTTGTACTAAGTAAGAGAACATCTTGCAAGGGGGACTTAACACAACATGAATTTGTTTTGCTAAAAACGACCGTATCTTGATTCTCCCTGGCCGGCATACCTAAGGAAGTGTGTCATTATACGGAGGCATCTGGAGGCTTATGAGCTAGTCGAGTCGTGTGGGTAAAGTAGTACACCTCTGCAGAGATAAATCTATTTGAATAGCCGTGTCCGCAGTTATGGACGATCGCTTGAGTTATGTGGTTACTATTGTTAGACTTTGAATTAAAATTTGTAGGTACAACTTAGTATTCGGCATGAATGGGATGTTCATGCATGTTTTTGTATCAAAGTGGGCTGCCACTTTGGTTATTGTTTGATTCATATATTTATCTTTGTATTACTTTATCACATGATTTACTTCTGCTTCAAATCTGTTTTTAAAATGGCAATTGATGCACTAGTATGTGTAGGTTAGAAAAATTGTTGCGTTTTTCGCAAAACTAAGCCACTAATGCTGTCCTTTGAATGTCCACTATGCGTAACTAATTTTTATTTGTGTAAGACTTGTGAGTACCTTTGTACTCAACCAGTTTGTCTACTAGTTCTAGGTGAGGAAGATTGTGTGCCCGACGAGCTTGTGAGTGTCGATTTAGCCGACACTGACGAGTAGTGCTATCATTTAACTCCCAGTCGGTTGCCGATGGGTTATGGGGCATACCATGCTAGAATTTTGGTTTATTTACTTGTTTCCGCTGCTACTTTAAGTTCTTATTTGAATTTGGTCGGTCGGCCACTTGTAATAGTTGTAGATTTGAACTATTATGATGTATGTCTTTTGAACTATTAATGTATGAATGTTGTATGGACGTGATCAATGTTGTATGTGAGTTTGGGTATGTTGGTCACTGATCTTGGGAGCCAACATGACCTCATGCTCGCTGTTCATGGATTCCATTTTAACTCACTAAGTGTGGTCTTTGATTGTTTAGAGAACCGATAATCATGCAATACTTGCAGAGGAGTAGTACGCATGATCACCAGTGCTCTAGTTTCTGTAAAGACCTCTCACTTAGATGGAGTTAACTTAGAATCCATTAACTTGAGGCCCAGAGTTATCTCCATAAGACCGGGAAGGCCTCGGTCTTACGGGAATAACCTGGGGGTCCTCACACCTACCCATGCTTGCCTAGCGACCAGGGATTGAGCATTGATACTCTTTCCTGACTTGATTCGCTACTAGTTGAGAATCACCTTTCATTAGTAATCTACGAATCCTGAGTGCTCTGGCTGCTCGGAGTACTACCAGTAAACCTTCGTATTCTGCCACATTGTTTGTTGCAGGAAAGTTTAGCTGAATAGCGTATTTGATGTGTTCTCCAGAAGGGGATATGAGGACGACTCCAGCCCCTGAGCCGTTGAGCATCAAGGAACTGTCAAAGTATATCGTCCACCCGTCGTGGTGTTCGTACTTGGGCTCTTGGGTGGGTTCAGGGTTTGTCCATTCGGCAATGAATTATATTATTGCCTGAGACTTGATTGCTGTTCGTGAGATGAAATGGTGGTCGAACGTTCCAAGCTCGATCACCCATTTTGCTATTCGTCCTAATGATTCCATGTTTCCAAGAACTTGACCTATGGGATATCCGATTGGTACGACCACTTTGTGGGTCTGAATGTAATGAATTAGTTTCCTTGAATCCATAAGGAGACCATAGAGCAACTTTTGTACCTGTGGATATAGTTTTGTTGGTCCATGCAAGACTTTGCTTACAACCAGTACACCACTGACTGTTTGTGGCGTTACAGCCATGCAAATCAGTAATGTTTCTCCTAATCTTGGGGATACTAGGATCGGGGGTACTCATAAGTACTTTTTAAGCTCTTCAAAGACGTCGTTTGCCTCTTTAGTCCACTCGAAACTTCCATGTTTCCGAAGAAGTTGGAAGAAAGGGAGTCCTTTCTCACCTAACCCTGCTGGGTATTCGTAAGGTACTTTTTAAGCTCTTCAAAGACGTCGTTTACCTCTTTAGTCCACTCGAAACTTTTGTGTTTCCGAAGAAGTTTGAAGAAAGGGAGTCCTTTCTCACCTAACCGTGCTATGAAACGACTTAGCGCTGCCATATAGTCGGTTAGTTTTTGGACTTCCTTTTTTGTGGTCTAAGGGCGCTTCTGATTGATGGCCATAATCTTTGTTGGGTTTGCTTCAATCCCTCTAGCCGAAACTAGGAATCCAAGGATCTTTCCCCAAAAAAACTCCGAACACACACTTCTCTGGATTTAACTTAAGGTTATACCTTCTTAAGTTATTGAAAGTCTCGTGTAGGTCGGAAATATGGTCGCCAGCATTGATGCTTTTCACAACCAAGTCATCAACGTATGCTTCTAGATTTCGACCTATCTAAGGATTAAAGGTTTTTTTTTTGCATCAACCTTTGAAAAGTTGCATCAGCGTTTTTTAGGCAAAATGGCATCTTAACATAGCAGTAAGTGCCATATGGAGTGATGAAGGCAGTTTTCTGTTCATCATCTTTATTCATATTAATATGATGGTACCCTGAGTACGCATCTAAAAAACTTAACAACTCACACCCGGAAGTAGAGTCTACAAGTTGATCAATGCGTGGAAGGGAAAAGTCATCATTCAGATAAGCTTTATTAAGATCTATGATGTCAATACATATTCACCATTTTCCATTGCTTTTTCTAACCATTATGAGGTTGGCGAGCCACTTTGGGTGGTCGACTTCACAAATAAATCTAGCCTTGAGGAGCTTGTCGATCTCCGACTGGATTGCCTCCTTCCGATCAGGTGTGAAACGTTTTAGCTTCTGCTTGACCGGGTTTTTTGTCAGGCTGGAGAGCTAGCCTGTGCTCGATCACTTCCCTGGGGACTCCGGGCATGTCGGATGCCTGCTAGGTGAATACGTCCTGGTTTGCTTGCAGGAAGAAGACAAGCGACTCTTCCTATTTAGGGTCGAGTCCTGCCCCGACCAGTATCTTTTGGACAGACGCATTAGCTTTTCCTGACCCAGACGGTGTGTTGGTGCTTTCCAGAGGAGCATCTTTGCTGAGTGGTACCTCCTTGGTCTGGTCGAAAGGTTTTGGTGTCATCTTTGGCCTTGAGTGCTTGACCTGCATGGTAGGCGGATTAGTTTCCCTGGTCGGAAGCTTATCAACCAAATCTAAGGACTTCCGAACACATACATAAGCCATTTTTTGATCTCCTCGAACCGTTATGACTCCTTTCGGTCCTGGCATTTTTAAACTCTGATAACCATAATGTGTGGCTATCCGGAATTTTGCTAAAGCCAGATGACCAAGGATTCCATTGTATGTGTTTTCGAAATCCACCACTTCAAATGAAACTTTTTCTGTTCAGAAGTTGTTGGGTCTTCCGAACATAACCTGTAGGGATAGTTGTCCTATAGGTTTGGCGGTAGAACTAGGAACTATGCCGTAGAAGGCATATTTCACGGATTTTACCTTACAGTTGGGAATCTGTATCTCTTCCAATGCTTCTATAAATAAAATGTTTAAAAAGCTACCTCCATCTATTAAGACTTGATTAAATTTACAATTGTTAATAGCTGGTTCAACTATGATAGAAAACCTACCTGGTCGAGTCAACGAGATGGGACAGTCTTCTTTGCTGAAGGATATTATAGTCATTTGGAGCGTAGCGAGCAAGCTGGTTGAACTTGGTCAGGTACTCGATGAATGACATATGACCTTGCTTGAGAGTTATGAACTTATTCTTCTTCAATCTCATTGGACCAGTGAGCACAAAGTTTGTTTTGAAGGCAGTCTTAAATTCATTCCATGGAAATGACTGCCATGCAGGTTCAATCTCATCTAACTGCACTTCGGCAATCGCTTCTGCAGCGGTGGGGTCTTACTGATCCATAGCCTCAGGTGATGCTGCTTCTTCTTCTAACCCCCACGGATTCTTCATCGGCTACTGGACTTTTACCACCTCGGGTAGCGAAGTAGTTCTCCCACCAAGCAGCGGTGGCTCCTTTTAGTTGATGGGTGGTGTGAGGACCTCTCTCGGGAGCTCCTTGAGATAACTCCCAGGACCTCCCCAAGAGGTCCGACAGGACCACCTGGAGGTTTGGGAGGTCCTCCAAGACCACCCGAGGAGGTCTCCCAGGGCCGCCAGGAGGTCTCCAGGACCTCCCCAGGAGGACTTGAGGGTCCACCCGCTTGGTCCTCTGAGACCATCCGAAGGTCTTGATCTCCGTGCATACCAAGCTAGTCCCAGGATCAGATTGGCTAGCTTGCACAGACTCCACATCAGTGTAATCAAATCCATACAACAGAAACAAAGATGAAGCAAACAAATTAACACATATATTAACATGGGACCTTAAGATCAAGGTTTGTACAGGGGTGCCTCTCAAGGCTAACAGCAAAAGAGAACAACAACATAGCGGAAAACAAAACAATTACAGGGTCCATTCGGCTAGCCCACAGGCTACCAAGTGGAGGACGTCCTAGTGCGCAGGGTCTTCAAAGAGCTCCCCTCCTGAGAGCACAAGACCTCCTGGATCTCCCACATCTGCTGATAAAAACAGAGGGCACAAGCCAATGAGTACTTTGAATGTACTCAGCAAGCCGTGGGGACAATGTATGCAAATAATATTCATTAACGGCTTGACAAGGTGAGCTGTATGGTTAGTTTGCAAAAAGCAAGGTTGACAGTAAATAGCATGTATAGATTGTAAAGCTCAAGTTAAAACAATAATACATAAGTACATTTGATTTTTCAAAGGGGACAGTGAGCACCCACTCACTCCCAAGGCACCAACCCAGACCTCTCTAGAGCACCCACTCCAGAGCACCACAAGACCAGCCCCTGGACCACTTCGCGAGCCAGTCATGACCCCTCTAGAGCCGGCCAAAGTCTCTTCGAGGTAAAAGCCATGACCTCTCGCTGAAGTGCCCAGGAACACAATTTTTATAAAAAGAATTCTACCCCTCATTCGAAATCTCCGGGTGTGTCCATAACCGAGGACGTGGCTATTTGAATAGATTTACTCTGCAGAGGTGTACAACTTTACCCAGAAGAGGTAGTCGCTTGATATAACACACGTTACCTTAGACATGTGAATCAAGTAGAGACCACCACCGGGCTTTTACAAAGGTACGCTCCTACTTAGTTCTGCCCGCTAAGGTTTCGCTTCCGGTTGGGCTGCAACCTCAACCGGATTCGTGCCCCCTCTTGCGCCAGTACGTCAATGCCCAACCACAACAAAACCAAATCAGAACATCCCTAGTTATTACACCTGGTCCACCCCATAATGGACTTGTGGTTGCATGGCATGGCCCAGATCAATGGCTCCCAAGGTTCAGTCCTTAAATGGCTGCTCAGGCGAGGCTAACCACAACCCAGATGTGACCCCATAGCAACAACTCATGGGGCACCCAGGTGACCCCCATAGCAACAACTCATGGAGCACCCAAGTGACTCCATAGCAACAACTCATGGAGCACCCACTACTCTCATCTTACCAACTCGCCCGAGCATAAAACAGTTTTGGGGTTTCACCTTGGCCAAAGACCACCCTGGTCTTGGCACATGTTTTAACAAAGTGGCCTCGCACCACAAACAGCACAACCTGCGGCACCAACCACAGTTGCTTATCAATGGCACCAACCAAGTTCCATAATTCAATTAGTCAAGTTTAGCAATATTGATTCATGAGGAGATCAGCGTCTACTAGAGCATGGCTAAGCAAGTACAATACCCATGTTGGCAATAACAACACGAAACCAACTAATAGTACCCATCCTAAGGTGTTCAAGGAAAACATGTCAACATGTGGATTGCCAAAGAAACAAGGAGGCATAAAACAGGTGGGTATTTAACTAGAGCCCAAACTATTTTATACAAATAGCCATGCAGGTTTATAACAAATCAAAGTACTTTTTGTAAAGGTGGGTTCAAAATGATCAAGGACCAAGACTTGCCTTCAGTGGCGAGCTGCTGAGCTTCAACAAGGGCTGCTGGATCTTCGAGCTCCTCAACACCAACGGAATCTACACGTTGCAAGAAAACAAATAAATAAAACAACTCAAAAAGAAACCGAAAAGGAACTAGATAGAGCCAAAAGGAGAAGAGGTCCACAAGAAGGGAGGTCCAACAAGGGGGAGGTCCAAAACCGAGGGGGTCCCAGAGGAGCAAGGGGAGTTTCTCCAGAACCGAGAGAGATAGAGAGGAGGGTTGAAAAGAAGAACAAGGAGGCAGTGGTCACTCTGTGATTCTCTATTTAAAGGGGAAAAGGGAGAATAGAACCACCACCAAAAGAAGTGACCAGGTTCAAGGCATTGGTAAAAAAGGTACACTGCTAGCAAGTACCAAAAGGACAGAAACAGAGCTAAGGAGGTGACAAAAAGTAGAAAAAGGTACAATGGTAGATGGCCGCATTTAATGTGACCCAACCCACATCAAATGCGCTTAAGATGTTGAAGCGGAGGAATTGAGAAAGTGAGCAGGTCTATCAAGAGGTGAACAGACCTGTCAAAGGGGTGGCCTGAAGGGGAGACCCAAAAAGGAGGTCCAAGGGAGAGGTCCAAAGAGGAGGTCCTACGAGGAGGTCCTGAGAGGAGGTCCTATGAGGAGGTCCAAAAGACAAGAGGAGGTCTTAAGGACTGGAGGTCCAAAACACTGCAAGGAGGTCCTGGACAGGAGGTCCAAAACACTACAAGGAGGTCTTGATGTTTAGATCTCTCAAACGAGATCCCAACGGTCAAGATCGAGAGCAAAAGGGAGGTCCGCGGAAGCAAGGATACGTGGGAAGGACAGGTGTGAGAACCCGGGGTATTAAACTTGTAATACTTAACCATCAAATTGGCCCTAGCATTACAAATAAAATATCCCGATTCTCGGCGTATATGTACTTCCCAGAATTGTAGTACACATACCCCATACAAAAATTTAGCATTCATTCCATACACAAGTCATTACAATACCAAGTCTACAAGCTTACAACATAAAGGAAATACAAGTTCATAATACAAGAGTAGGGCCGACCGGCCAAATAACAAGGTAAATAACCAAAGTAGCAGCGGAAACATAAGCCATAAGATGGCGATAAACAAAAGCCAAACGGTTTGCCATAACCCACAAGGCAACCGACCGGGCTACCAAGCTAGTCGTCCTGTACGAAGTCGGTCTCACAATAGTCGATCCCTTGGGGATCAACCTCCTCCTCTGCAACAATTAATTAAGCAAAGCAAATGAGTACAAAAATGTACTCGCAAGACTTACGTGTAGGGTAACAGGCCTATACATAGCTACATGCAAGCTTATTTAAGTGGAGGAGGCTCTAGACTCATTTTCAGCAGAAAACAAGTTTTCATTTGCAATAATGTAATAGATTTAAAGCAATCTTTGCAATCTGTTTTTATTTGATAAAAGCAAGGAGATAAAAGTAACAATAATAACAAGACATCCTGGAAGTGGCTAACCCAATAGCCACCACAACAATAGCATGAATTCTCCATTCATACCACCCACATCAAGTTTTAATTAAAATTCCAAAATGTTCAGTCTAACTCCTGCAAATCCAATCCCAAGCGTGTCCATAACCTAGGACGAGGCTATTCGAATAGTTTATACCCTACAGGGGTGTACCAATGTACCCACATGCCAGACCGCCTTTTCGCCACATGATTAAGCACACTTCCTTTGGTATGCTGGCACGGCTAAGTCCTACGAGACATTTCCAATGGAAAGAGCTAATTAAGAGCCATGCGTATGGGGGTTAACCCTTAGTGAAATGCCTCCCCGGCTCTCACCAAGGACCCATATGAAGAGAAAGATACACTGGTCAGCTCAAGCCGTGTGGGTGCTCCCCTCCTGTCCCAATGTTGCATATAGTCAAATATACAACCCACCACGCGACTCATTAATTAACACCCCCCCAAAGTACTTAGCCAAGAGAGGTCCCATATCCCCCTCATGTGGTTAGCATGCAATTATGCTTGGTTTTGGTGAAACAAGATGTTCGGTCCTTGTTGACCTAGGCAAGACATTCACACACCCGATATTACACCATCCAACCACTTGCCCAAGTCTAAATCATTTCATTTACACTTTTAGTTTTCAAAGTAATGTAGCACAAGGTGCTGGACATAGTGTAATAAAATGATTTGTGTGATCAAAGTTATCGACTAAGTCGATAATGTTAATCTCTTGGTAGCTAAGCATTTCTAAGCATGACACCGCAAGGACAATAAAAGAGCATAATTCAACCACCGGGCTCTAATTCACCAGTGAGATTAATACCTTATGTTTAGTGGCAGGGGATGAACAATTTAAGGGCAACCATGCACTAGGAATAACTACCTCTAATCGGGAAAATAAACTTTGACACAAAGCATGCATACATACAATTTGTAAACAAAGTATTAGACTTTGAAAGTAATGGGAAATTTATGATCAAACTGCTTGCCTTGTTGAAGTTGCTCAATATGCTGCAGAGGATCACTCGCGTAATCAATAATTTCGTTAGAACCTATCGAAAGAATCGAAAGCACAATAAGAACGAATAATACCGAAAAGACCCAAAAATTCAAATTCAACCAAAAATCATGAAAACTTCATATAAGGTAGAGCATGATTTTAGGTGAATTTAGCAACAAGAATCAATTGATTTGGATGTTCTATGCAAAAGTTATGACAGTTTGAAAGTCAGTTTTCCAGAAAAGTTATGACTGTTCATCCGAATTAATTGTTTTGGCAAAAATTTCCAGAGAGGTGGTGTACTTGAAATTTTTATGGTAGGCAGAGCACCACATGAGATGAACAATGGAATTTGATTCACCTCATTTGGATCTAAGATGAATGTTCTATGATTTTTCAAAGTTATGAAAGTAGTGCACATGACATATGTAGAATCAGATTTTTAGAGATAGAAACAAGTTCAAAACCTATTTTTACACTAAATTACAGTAACAGAGGAATCCAACAAAATTGATTTTACTTAATTTGGAGTTACAGAGAAATACTTATGCATTTTTGAAGTTAAAACAATTTTTAGTGCAACAATAATACTAAACCTAAATTAATTTTGCCAAAAGTGATTTATAGCATAGTAACATGATTCAACCCATTTTTATATTAAATTACATTTAAAAAGGAAACTAACAAAATTTGAATCATCAATTTTGGAGCTAAAATGAATTACTTATGCAATTTTGAAGTTGAACCAATTTTCAGTTCATAAATAAAGCATTTCGGATTTCATATAAACATAAAATACTTTTTCTACCCAGCTTAACCTAGTCATAGTCACTGACTAGCGGGGCCTAATGAATAGTGCCATTTTATATTTTCAATTTAAATTCTAGTTAAAACCGAGCAGTGGGACCCTTTGTCATAGAGTTGGTCCATTTAAACAAATAGCGTGGACCGCGAGTCTATGACTGGTTCACAAGGCCCACAACTGTGCCCTTAAGGCTTTGGGCCCACTTGTAATACACTCATAGCTAATAAAAACCAATCATTAACGTAGTTAAAACCAAATTTGCCGACAGTAATCATGGTTTAGATATTAATGACTGTCATTAACTCCTAACCCAAATGCTACAGCGCGTGCCGGCTCGTCCGACAACGACGCTTCGCCCGCGAGCTTCTCCGGCGTGACACCGGCGAAAGAGGCTATGGCGGCGCCGGACAAGCACCAAAACAGAATCTACATGTTATTACGCACCCGTAGACACCGGCGGTGAGGTCGGAGGTGGTCCGACGCGGTGGCGCGACGGAGCGGAGCGGAGGAGGAGCTTCGGCAAATTCGGCAAAATCATTGCGGCTCTGCTTTTGCCTGATTAACGCACGCACAAGCATGAGTAAGGTCTAGGGACCTTACCGGAGTGACTCAGAGAGGATGGTCTCGCCAAAGACGAGCTAGCGGCGGAGACCCGTTGTAACATCCCAAATGTATAATTAGGGTTTGTTCAAGTATAATTAGATGTGTAGAAATTAAAACTTTTTCTCACATCTTGAAAACCCCTAATCTCTCATGTAATTCTTGTCCAAGAGTTGTGTAATCCAAAAACACAAAGCTCTGGTTGACCAAAAGTCAAACTCATTTTCCAATTATCTTAAATCTTGTGCCAAACATTTGGAATATATTTTCCTTGGTCCCAAAAACTGATGTGGGACCCCTTCTGAAAAATATCATGAGTTATAACACTTGTTGATAATTTTTGGAGGCAAAACAATCCTTTAAACAACCTTCATGAATTTCCTGAGAAAAATGCATTGCATAATAACCTCTGGAAATTTTATGCAAGGTTGATCTCATTGTCAGCAAGCTCCAGTTAAAATTCCATCAAATTTGGAGTTCATTTGCTATCTCAAATAATTCTGCTAAGTTTCAATTGTTAAAACTAAATTTTAAAGCCTACACTGTTCCTTGGGCTAGCCATATTCAAAGTTGGTCCAGCCCAACCATGTCTGCACCTCAGCAGACCTCATCTCCACCTTGATCAGGTCGCAGCCGTTGGATTTACATCCAACCGCCACGACCTCCTCCGCGGTCAACACCGCGAGGACCTCCCCACCTCATGAGGTCATTGCCGTTGGATCAGTGATCCATGGTCATGACCTCCCCTGTGTGTTAAACCTCAAAGACCTCCTCGAGCTGTTAAACCATCGCAGCGAGGTCATCCCATTTGTTGAGGTCGTGGCCGCTGGATCAAATCCAACACCACGACCTCCTCCTCAACATACTCAACAAAGCCATCTCACCTCGTGAGGTCATAGCCCTTGGATCCAAGATCCATGGCCCCGACCTCCTCCTCTCAACCTAAACTAAACAAACCTCCCACCTAACCAAGGTCGTGGCCGCTGGATCGAGATCCAACGACCCACGACCTCCCTCAAAATATCCAAATACTCACAACCTCCCCCATCTCATGTTGTGCACCGTTGATTTAAAATCCACTGTCCACGACCTCCTCCTTGTCTTGTGCGCATTAGACCTCCCACAAGACGTGAGGTTGTAGCCCTTAGATTTAAATCTAAAGGCCATGATCTCCTGATGCGTTGCGCAAGCTCAGGGCCTCCCCCTCTTTTGATTAGAACCGTTGGATCAAAAATCCAAAGGTCCTGACCTCCCTTGTCTTTTTGCGCAACGTCTCGCACCTCCTCACCTTCTCATCACCATTAGATCTTAACTGATGGCCATAACCTCTTGTGCGCACGCCGTAGTGCTAAGACCTCCCCTTTGGTTGTGCGCCTTGATTTAAATCCAAAGGCCATGACCTCCCCTCATGTTCTTAAGTTCGGTATGCGGTTGAGACCTCATAGGAGGTCCGCACCGTTGGATTGAAATCCAACGCCTTGGACCTCCTGTCCCTTTTTCCACGTGCGCATTCGCATTATGGAAATCGGAGGGTCACGACCTCCCGATCCAGATCCAATGGCTGTGATCTCCTCCTTCTCCTTTTAAAACTTACTGCTTGATTTAGATCTGAGGGTCACAACCTCCCCTCATTTCTAATCGGACGGTGGTGCAACTCTGTTCTTCTCCTAGCTCTGGCGTTGACGCCATGGCAATGGAGGAGGCGGTGATCTGTCTTGTCCAACGGCTCTTTGCTGCGCAGCATTTAATGCGGTCAGTGCTTTTACCCCCAAAGTCAGTTGTCAGAGCTGCTCTGTCACCTCCACGTCCTGTCCAAGCCGTGGACCTCCCTTGGGCTAAGCTCACCATGAGCTTAACCCGTGGTCCAGGACCTCTTTTTGCCCTAGCCATAAAACCCCCCCACTGTTGCCCTTGGCTTCTTTTACACACCATTGAGCTTGGCCTTGCCTGCGCTGGGCTGAGCATCTCCTCCCACTGACCTACCCTTTTTGGCCGCCATTGTTGAAGTCCTTGGAGCTCCTCGGTGGCTCAGTGCTCCCGTGGCTTTTCCTCTCCGTCTCTTTGCTTCAATCTAAGCCACTACCCTCTGTGACCAAAAGCCCTAACTTAATTGGTTGGGACATTTTCAGAGAGGCCTAGCTTGGAGCTTGGAGCTTGGAGTTGGCCGTGGAGCAACCCTTCTTCCCCAACTCCGGTCCTCCACGTCCCCAACCTCCTCAGCACCTCCGCGACCTCCGGGTAACCCTCCCGGTAGTCCGTGAATGCTTGCACTGCATGTATGTTGTTATGAGCTTGGCACACGCTTGAATGTTCACGCGGAGCTCATTATCGCTGTTTGTGTTTTGGCCGTGTGTTTTGCCGCCAATCTACTTCTCGTCGCTGTTCAGGCCACCCATGGCCAGAATGGTCTGGCGTGTCAAGAACACTATTGCGCACACGTTGGTGTCCTTAGATGGCGCCATGAGGTCCTCATCACGGCGTCGAGCCTTGGTAGCCTCTCGGGATTTTGTCGGACGACCATGGCACCGTGCCTTTGTCGTTAAGACAAAGACCTCCCCATTTTTGGCTAATCACCTCCAATCATTGTAGCTTTTAATGTGTCCTTAGTGTTGCGTCGAGGTCTTATGCCGTCCATCTTAGGTCTCTGCCAGACCTCCTCGGGGCCATCTTAGCCATCTTGGACCTCCCTCGGGGTCCTCTTTGCAAAGACCACCTCTGGTCTTTTGTAGGGACAACCCCAGACCTCCTCCTTGCGATCTTGACCGCTAGGACCTCCTTGTGGGAGATCTTAGCCGTTGAGGTCCTCCCCTGTTGATCTCCACTGTAGGACTTCCCGAGGTCCTCTTAACCTTGTGGACCTCCTCGGGTAAATCTTAGCCGCCTGCACCTCCCAAAGGAAATCTGAGCCGCTTAGGACCTCCTTTATTAGATCTTGGCCGTTCAGACCACCCCAAGTGGATCTGAACCGCCCAGACCTCTTCGTTGTTGTCTTGACCGTTAAGGTCCTCCACAGGACAATCTAGACCATTAAGGTCCTCCTTGGAAAATCTGGACCGCCCAGACCTCCTCGAGAGGTCTTGACGATGTAGATCTTCCTTGGGGAGATCTTGATAGTTTAGATCTTCCTTTGGAAGATCTCGGCCGCCAGACCTCCCTCGTTTGATCTGATCCGTCCCGTCCTCCCTCATGTGTTGTGGTTCGTTGGATGCAGATCAACGGCCACGACCTCCTCCGCTAGGCTTGCTTGGGCGTGGCGGGGAGGACATGGACCGTTGGATCCTAGATCAACGGCCCATGTTCTCTGGACTGCAAGAAGCGCAGCGCGTCTGCGTTCCTCTGGAGGTCTTGGGCGTTTGATTTAGATCAACGGTTCACGCCCTCCCCTCTCTTTTGGTTTTAGAAATTCCAAGAACTCTTAATTATAAACTGAAATAAGGTATAAACTTTAGAATTCCATATCTTATTCATTCTAAATCCAAATGAGGTCATTCAAATTGTGTTAGCTCTGTCTTGAACTTGACTTTAATCCAAAAATGATTATAAGTTGAGTTCCGCTCCAGAGCACAGTTTTGCCATTAGATTTTAAAACTCACTTTAAATATACACTCAAAATAATGTCTAACTTGTAAAATACATAACTAATGCCCTGTAGATTATTTTTGAGTGAATCCAACTTTGTTGGTTTCCTCTATTAATGAACTTACTATGAAAATTAGTTTTGAGCATGTTGCTGTTATAAAAAGGAGGACTTGAGCATTATAATTTTGTTCAAGTTCTTGTTTTTGAGAAATTGTAGAAAGTGCAACATAGCTCCAAATGGGATGAACTCAATTGTGTTATTCATCTCATGAGGTGCTGGTTTTACAGTAAAAATTTTAGCTTCACTTCTTTTCTAGAAAATGTTGCCTCATAATTAAATTAGTGAATAGTGCAGTTTGGTATTTTTAGGGCTGAGCAGAATTGTTTTGCTCATATCTTTTGCATTGAGAATCCAAATCCATTGGTTCTTGTTGCTAAATTCCCTAAAAATCATCCTCTTGCTGCTGTAGAAATTTCAGAGTATTTGGAGTTTGTTTGCTGTGTTGTCCTTGTTGTTTTCGTCGTTCTTATCGAATCTTTTCGTCTTTTCGATTAGGTGCCGACGAGTGTATTGTTTCCGTGAGCGATCCTCAGCAACAAATTGGCCAGCAACAGTAAAGGCAAGCAGTTTGATCATTTCCATGTAGATCCCATTACTTTAAAGTCTACTATTTTGTTTAACTTCTATGTATGCATGCCTTTGTGTCAAATTAATTTACCGATTAGAGGTAGCTATTCCTATGTATTGTTGCCTTTAAATTATTATCCCCTGCCACAAACCATAAGTTACTAATATCGCTGGTGAATTAGAGCCCGGTGATTTAAGTATGCTCTTTTATTGCTTTTACGGTGTCATGCTTAGCAATGCTTAGATAACGGTAGTAATGGGCGATCATCGACTTAGTCGATGGTCTTGTTCACTCAAAACTGATTATTACTCCTATATGTCCAGCACTTGTGCTTTGATTTATTTGTAAAATCAAAAACTGAAAATAAAAGATTGATTTAGACTTGGGCATATTGGATGGATGGCGTGGTTTTTGGATGTGGTGGTATGCCTGGGTCCCTAAGGACCGAGTACTTGGGTCACTAAGCCAAGCGATTTCGCGTACTAACCACACGAGGGGCATATGGAACCCCTCTTGACTAAGTACTCTAGGAGGTGTTAATTATGAGTGAGCTCGGTTGGTGTGTTTTCAAAAACAAATGTATATGTATAGTGTGGGAGGGGAGCATTAGCTTCCGGGAAGGTTGTGTGATGTCTCCTTCTCCCCGTGGGTTGTGCAGCTCATAATTAGCATTCATCCTTTGGAAAGGTCTCGTAGGACTTAGCCGTGCCAGCACACCTTCGGAAGTGTGCGTAAAGGAAAGGCGGTCTGACGTGTGGGTACAGTGGTACACCTGCGCAGGATAAAACTATTCAATAGCCTCATCCTAGGTTATGGACATGCTTGGTAAGGTCGTTCAAGACTAGACTACAACCTTTAATTAAAACTTGACATGGTTGGTATGAACGGGGAGTTCATGCTATTGTTGTGGTGACTTGGGTTGGTCACTTCCAGGATTGTTCTTGTTGTTGTTATTATGTTATTATCTCGTTGTTATTTCAACATTTAAAATGCTTTGTCAAATTGCCTTCAATCTATTATGTTATTGCAAATGAAACTTGCTTTATGCTAAAATGAGTCCAAAGCCTCATCCACTTAAATAAAGCTTGCATGTAGCTATTTATAGTTCTGTTATCTCACACGTAAGTCTTGCGGAGTACTTTATGTACTCATCTGCCCGTGGTTGTGGCATTTTTGTGGCTTTTGTTGCAGAGGAAGAAGGTGGGCCCCAAGGGCTTCACTCTTGCGAGATGTGCTTCGGGTTTGACGACTAGCTTGGCGGTCCGGTTAGTTGCCTTGTGGGTAAAGGCACACTAATTGGCTTTTGTTATGGCCATCTTATGGCACTTTTGCTTCATTGTTATCTTTTGTAATTATTGTTATTTGGCCTAAGGGCCTCTCTTTTTATAATACCTATTCCTTTATTAGTATTAACTTCGGTTTGTTGCTTATGTACTATGTGTTGTATGGAATTGGTACATTCTTTTGTTGTGAGGTATGTATACTGCATTCTGGGAAGTATACATCTCTCGAGACCGGGTTTATTTGGTTGATAATACTAGGGTCAATTGGATGACTAAGTATTATGAGCTTAATAAACGTCGGGGTCTCACACCCGTGGCGGTGGTGGTGAGGTCAACGAGGGTAGCTTGCCCTGAGCAAAAGGAGACGAAATGAACTGTGGGAGAAGCACCAATGTGGTGAGGAGGTGGTGTACGAGAGTGGAATTTTACAGGGGCTCACCGTGCCGGAGATGGAGACAAAAGGTGTTCTTGCGGCCAGAAAGTTGGGAAAACTCAAGATTCCCAAGTTCCTGTGGACGATTGATGGAATTAGTTGAGGGGAAACCTTCCTCTCATACTGTGCGACACAAGATGACACGGAAAAGCGATAGAACGGCGCACCGGAGCGAAAGTTGATGCGGTGGAGCGTCATGGGTCGCGCACCGGAGAAGAAAAAGATGAGCCCATGTTTCGTCAACTCCGCTGCATGTCAAGGTTCGGGCTTAGCTACATGGGTATGGCATGCAACGAGAAAGACGAAAGTGAACAGAAGGATGGTTTACCTCAGAGGAGAAGGAGAAATGGTTGAGCTCGTCTAAGCGGCCGAGAGAGATAGAGAGAGGTTTTGACGAGCTCCAACGGGCGAGAGAAGACGGCGTCCCTACGAGGTGGACACTGGTTGGGCAACGACCGCGGTGGCATGACGCCATGAGCGGAGGTGGACGGAGGTGTGCAGCGCATGAATGCCAGCGCGCCTGGGCACTCAGAGCACGCGCTGTGCGTGGCGCGCGATGCCTACACGCGGAGACGATGGAACCGACAAGTGGGTCCCGTGGTGCCAGCGACTCAAGGCGGTGAGGGCTCAAGTGTGGTTTGGTCGGGGTTTAAGTGAGGTGTGACCAAGACAAGAGGCGCGGGTCGGACTCGAGTCCGGGTTCGAGTCAGAGGAATAGTGAAAGGTTTGACTGATTTTGAAATTTCAACCTTCCACTTTGACTAGGCTAGAAAATATAGCAAATAAATTTCAAAAATTCCGAAATTTTTCGAGGAGGTTCCTGGGATGTTCTAGTACTCAAATAAAATCTTAAACCCCACTGTTTAAGACCTATTTGCTTAGTTTACATTCAAACTTGGAATAGGTTAATGATTTGGGTTTGAAATTTTTGAGGGTCAAAAATAGTTCCAAAAATTTGGGAAAATTTATATTAATTCATGATAATTATTGTAGTATTTGAATAAATTATTCCAGAGGATTATCACAAGTTTTTGTTCCTACTTTCTTTTGGAACTTTAATTTGAGTTGTATGTTTTCTTTGATTTCAAAATTTTCGAAAGCAACAAATTATGCAAAGTTCCATAAAAACCAATGCATGTTTCAAAAGTTTTAAATTATCCTCATTTTTATACATTTGAAACACAAACCCAAGAAACTTTTTGCTTAAGTGGGATTAGTTAAGCATCTAATGTGCATATATCAAATTTTGGACCTTTTTAAAACTTTTTGCTGCAAAGCAAATAGGTTACAACTTGGTTTTTCAAAACCGAGAAACAAAAATTTTCAAACAAAATAAAAATTTGTCAAGAGTTTGAAAACTCAGTTCAGAGTAGGGTATAAAACCCTATGTAGAAAATCCTTTGATTTTGAGGACTAGATCTGAAACCTAGTAATCCAATACTCCGTCTCTATTTCCATCTTGAAAATATAATTTCTATAGCTCAGAGATACAAACTGATTTCTATTTCGGAAATATGGTATACCCATAGCTGGGAATAATGTATTTGGATTTTATGCGCTCTGTTATACTGGTTTAAATTTTTTCGGAAATTCTTGGAGGATATTTGGTTCTCATTTGATTTACATGTTCGAATTTAAGTTGGAATTTAAAATACAAATAAAAGCTGAACAAAGCACGGAAATAATTTTCCGGGTTACAACTCATTATCAATTCACCTTTAAAATTCACAATTTTTAGATGTTTAATTACTAATTTAAGTAACCAGTCAATCTAAGAAAATCGAAAGTCAAACATCAAGAACATGCACTTAAAATAATGTTGGAGAAAGTATACTTAAAGTGAAACCCTAGAAAATTTACAGAATAATAATCTTTGTTTCCTCAACCTCCACTAAAAATTTCATTAATTTTAGAGCTGATAAACTATATCTAAAAAAATCGCTTAAACCTCCCTTAGCCAATTTGGAAAATCAGCAAAACCACTGTCTTTGCCCCTGGTTTTGGTCCAACCGCGCCCCTGGTTTCCTCATTCCTGCTTTTGGCCATTTTTCTTTTCTTCCTTCTCCCCTTTTCTCTTTTCCTCCACCAAAGGGAGCCAAGCTCCTGGCTCCTTCTCCATCCTGGCTTTCTTCCCCCACCGAGCCAGCTTCTTCCTCCCCCTGGCTTCCACAGCGCCACCTTTTCTCCCTGTCTTCTTTGCTCCACCGAAATGGAGCCATGCTCCTGGCCGGCCATGGCGCCTCCCTCCCCCTGGCCTTCGCTCCACTGCATCGCCTTCTCCTCCATGGAGCAGCCGTCGCCATCTCCCAGCTCCTCCCTCCCCTTTCACCCCATGGCGCCGGCCAGCTCCCTTCTCCTCTCCCCATCCGGCGCCTCCCCATTCCTTCACCCCTGCGCCGCCACCACCTAGCGCCGCCTCCCATCTTCCCCAGCTCCACCGAGCCGCCGCGCTGACCCACCGGCCGCTCCCATCCCCAGATCCGGCCGCCTCCTCCCGGCCCGCCGCCGGATCTGCCTCCTCTCGGCCCGGTTGCACCACCACCACCTCCAGGCCTGGCTCCCTTCGTCTCCCCGTCGCCCGCCACCTCGGCCGCCCAGCTACTCGGCCCGTCTTCCCCGCACCCCACGCCATGGCGCGCCTTGCCGCCAAGATCCGCCCGATCGCTTGCCGTTGCCGCCCAGATCTGCCCGGCCTCCTCTCCCCGGACCTACGCCGCGTCCCCGGCGCCGACCAGCAGCCGCCCTCCACCGCCTCGACCGGCCGGCTCTGCTCCCGGCTCCTCCCTCCGGTGCCGCCACGCCAGATCCACCGTGCCGCTTCGCCCGGACTGGCTTGGCTGCTTCACCGCCGTGCTCCAGATCCATCGCCGGCCCGTCTTCATCGGCGCCACATGCCCGAGCTGTTCTTGTGCTGGCCTCCTGTTGTCGGTTCTCTGTAAATGAGATTTCTCCCTCTGCTTTACCAATGCTAATAGAATTTGTTGATACCTCTTAAATCACGTAAGAAGAAGTGCTTAGCAAATGGATTAGGGAATTGGTAACTCTAGATGTTAAACACTCTTGTTTGTATGAAGGTTCAGAAAAGAGGATTAAAATTTGCAGGTCACATGTTATACCTAAGTTCTCAGGTAAACCTCTTTGACAATACTAAGTAGCTGTAACAGTCAACCGATCAAGAGAGGGTGGTCTGAAAATAAGCTGATATGACAATAGGTTAGTGATTTTGTAATGCAAGTGCTGAGAAAGTCTTTGTTCAATTAGTACTTTAGCTAAGTGTTGTGATTAGTTAATTAATCGCTCAAATGACTTAACAAATCTAAAGTTTGAGTTTGTTAGAGGTTTAGCTGGTAGCACTACAGACCGAGGTTTCTCTTCTGTAAATATTCGTGGACAGAAACGTACTAGGTGAAAATTCTGATATAACAGTGAGCAAACAAACCTGCTGGGTGATTGTAGAGTCACCCAGTTTGCTTATCAAATGGATATTGGGGATTAGTAAGAACAGAAGAAAAACTACAAACAATTTGACTTGTCAATGAACTAATGACCTTGCTAATGCCAAGTAGTTAGAAATATCCTTGACTTTTAACCTTTGAACCTTTAAGCTAGCAGTAGCAATCTAATCTGACAACAAAGTATTGTTCTTTCAATTAAGCGATGAGCTAATAGCTTTTCTTATCCCATCGCCAGCCTGATCCTTGTCAAATGCAAAGACCAGTGAAGCAAATCTTTTAAGTAGCCATTAGTATGTCAATCTATAGGAGTGAAGATATTTAGAAAGCAAGAGTGAGGTATATGTATGTTATTCAGCAGTAGACCTATTGTAATAATTTCACCTTCAAAAATTCGTAAGTATTTCATTTGAACTCCAAATGGGATGAATCCAATTGGGTTGTTCATATAATTTTATCCCCTATCCATTCTTGTAATCCTTATATCCACTACTATCCTACAAAATTTCACTAAATAAATTAATTCGGATGAACAGTAACAGATGAGAATTAATTTGATTTTTCTGAAATCTGAGTTTCAAACTACTATAGCTCTCACATACTAAATCCAAACGGAATAATTCTTTCACCTATATTCATCTAAAATCATGCTCTTCCTACTGTGAATTTTTCATGATTTTTGGATGGCTTTGAATTTTTTATTATTCTTGGTGTTATTTGTTCTTATTGGTTCTTCTCGTTCATTCGCTAGGTTTCGACGATTGTATTCGTATACGAGAGTGATCCTCTGCAGCAAGTGAATTATCTCTAGCAAGGCAAAGGCAAGCAGTTTGATCATATTTACTCTAATCCCATTACTTTAAAGTCTAATACTTTGTTTAACTTGTATGTATGCATGCTTTTGTGTCAAAGTAATTTTATCGATTAGAGGTAGCTATTCCTATTGCATTGTTGCCTCTAAATTGTTACCCCCTGCCACAAACCATAAGTTACTAATATCGTTGGTGAATTAGAGCCCGGTGATTTAATTATGCTCTTCTTTTGTCTTTGCGGTATCATGCTTAGCAATGCTTAGATAACGGTAGAAATGGGCGGTTGTCGACATTATGTCGATGACCTTGATCACACTAAAATTATTATTCCATTATGTCCCTCTTGTGCTTTGTTACTTTGTAAACAAATAAAACAAAAATGAAAACAAAATTGTTATTGACTTGGGCACAACGGATGTTGGGGTGATTTGTTGGGTGTGAACGGAATGGTGCCTAAGTCCCCAAGGACCGAGTTACTTGCGCCACTGATCCAAGCACTTATGCGTGCTAACTACACGAGGGGGATATGGGACCTCTCTTGGCTAAGTACTTTGGGAGGTGTTAATTGGGGGTCGTAGGTGAGTAAAACTGTTTTTATAAGGGAAAGAGCACCCGCAGTTGCTGCAGCTGGGCCGGTGTCTCCTACCTTCCGGGTTGTCGCGACTCTTAATTAGCATCGCTCATTGGAAATGCCTCGTAGGACTTAGCCGTGCCGGCATACCAAAGGAAGTGTGATAACCTTGTGGCGAAAAGCGATGCAGCGCGTGGGTACATTGGTACACGCCTGTAGGGTTAAAACTATTCGAATAGCCTCGTCCTAGGTTATGGACACGCTTGGTGATTTCCCGCAAGAACTAGACTACAACAATTAATTAAAACTTGATGGGTTGGTATGAATGGATGTTCATACTATTGTTGTGGTGACTATTGGGTTAGTCACTTCCAGGTTGTCTTTACTGTTGTTATTATTATTGTATCGTTGTTATTTCAACATTTAAAAATGCTTTGTCAAATTGCTTTAAATCTATTACATTATTGCAAATGAAAACTTGCTTTATGCTAAAATAAGTCCAAAGCCTCATCCACTTAAATAAAGCTTGCATGTAGCTATTTATAGTTCTGTTATACTACACGTCAGTCTTGCGAGTACATTATTTGTACTCATTTGCTTTGCTTAATAACATTGTTGCAGAGGAAGAGGTTCATCCCCAAGGGATTAACTTTTGTGAGTGATCTTCGCTTTGACGACTAGCTGGCGGCCCGGTCAGTTTGCCTTGTGGGTTAAAGGCACACTAATTGGCTCTTTTGTTATTGCCATCTTATGGCTTTTGCTTCCGCTGTTATTTATCTCTTTAGTTGTTTAGTTGTATTTGGCCGGTCGGCCTCTTTTGTAATAATCTCTATTATGTATGTCTTTGTTTAATCTAGTTCGTGCTTGGTTCTATGTTTGTATGGAATTGATGCATGATTTTGTAAAAGGGTGTATGTACAGCACTTCTGGGATGTACATATTTTCCCGGGGCACGGGATATTTTGTTTGTGATGCTAGGGTTAGTGATAACTAAGCATTACAAGCTAAATACCCCGGGGTCTCACATGAATCTCAAATCAACGGCCATAATTGACGGGAGGTCCGGACGGTCCGAACGGCCCAATGGCTGTGGTCCGTCCGATCTAAATTCAACGGTGGATCTCACTTGGCACCTCCGGCCGGTCCGAACGGCCCAACTGATCAGGTCCACACGTTGAGGATTCAACGGCCCAGATGCTTTTCAATTTCCGCCATTTAAAGATGGCTTTGCCTGGAGATCGCGCGCCGCACACTTTTGATCCAACGGTCACTATTGGAGGGGCGGATTGGAGTGGTCCGAACGGCCCATTAGATCTGGCCCATTCGTGAGGAATTCGACGGCTTGGATTCGCTGGGAGTTTGGACGTGTGCGCAACGT
Source organism: Phyllostachys edulis (assembly GCA_036346405.1). NCBI lineage: Eukaryota > Viridiplantae > Streptophyta > Magnoliopsida > Poales > Poaceae > Phyllostachys > Phyllostachys edulis. The sequence goes on from CM070553.1 coordinate 76,865,745, forward strand.
GACAGGGCCGAGCCACTTCGCACTAGGTGGACTCAGGTGTGTTGAGTCGCTACAGTGCCAGGTTGGGTTTAGGCCGGGAGGGTTGACCAACCCATTTCAAAATTTCAAAAGCTTTGACCGGGACTTTAAAAATAGCAAATAAATTTGTAAAATTATGAAATTTTGCAGAACTCTCATCGGGATGGTATATTCCCCAAATAAATTTTTGAAACCACTATTTCTCATTTTGAAATACATAAATAATTCATTTAGGCCGAATAGGTTTTATTTAAAGACAAATATTTTTCTTAAAATCAAAATAATTTCTAAAAATTCAACAAAAATTATTTTTGGCCATAATAATTCATCTGGCTTTTAAATAAAATACCTCCCAGTCTTAATACCACTATTGAGTGGTATTTCCTTTTGAAGCTTTGATTAAGTTGGAGTTTTTAGTTAGAATTTGGGGAAATTAGATTGTAACATGTTGTCTAATTTGCCAAAATGAATAGTGATGCTATGAACAGCATCTTATTACTGTTTATTAAGGCTGAGGCTGTTACAAACCTACCCCCCTTAAGAAAATCTCGTCCCGAGACTTCCAGTAATTCAAAAGTTGGACAAAGATGGAACTGAAATGATGTTTTTAGAAACATAACATCAGTTGTCTTTATTTCTTTGAAAGACAGACAAGAAAGATTTTACATAACAACATAGTGTTGTTATTACATCTTCTTTTACATTGCTTTGTTTAACCTTGCCTTTCTTGATTCAAAGGCAACTTTTAAACAGCAAAAAGGTGGGGGTGCTCGATCCTCATCAGATCTTCGCGCTCCCACGTGGCTTCATCCTCTGAGTGATTAGACCACTGAATTTTCAAAAACTTGACAGTGTGATTTCTTGTCCTGCGTTCCATTTCATCGAGGATACGCACTGGTTGTTCTTGATAAGAAAGATCCGGTTGAAGATCAAGATTCTCATGAGCAGTAGCCTCGGTAGGAACACGAAGGCACTTCTTTAACTGAGAAACATGAAAGGTATCATGAACTGCCGAGAGAGTGTCGGGAAGTTCCAATTGATATGCCACAGCCCCTCGTTTTGCAATAATTCGGAAAGGCCCGATATAACGAGGTGCTAGCTTCCCTTTCACTTAAAAGCGATGAGTGCCTTTCATCGGTGACACTTTAAGACAGACATAATCATCTACCTCAAAGCTTAGCTCACGACATCGATGATCAGCATAGCTCTTCTGACGAGACTGGGCAGTTTTCAAACGGTCTCGAATCAGACGAACTTCCTCTTCAGCTTCCATAACCAAGTGTGGACCAAAGAATGGTCTTTCACCAGACTCTGACCAATTCAATGGAGTCCTACAAGCTCTTCCATACAAGGCTTCAAAAGGTGACAATCGAATACTTGCTTGGTAGCTATTATTGTAGGAAAACTCCACATACGGCAAAGATTTTTCCCAATTCTTGCCATATGATAGCACACAGGCCCTAAGAAGATCCTCCATCACTTGATTCACCCTTTCAGTTTGACCACTGGTCTGAGGATGATAAGCAGTGCTGAAGGAGAGTTCAGTTCCCATTGCTTGATGAAGGAAATTCCAAAAATGGGAAGTGAATTGAGATCCACGGTCTAAAATAATGACTTTCGGAACACTGTGGAGACAAACAATCTTGGCAATATATAACTCTACCAATTGCCTGCCATGGAAAGTGGTTCTGACAGGGATAAAATGAGCCACTTTTGTCAGACGATCAATTATCACCCAGATGGCATCAAATCCATTCTGAGTTTTTGGAAGTCCGGTAACAAAATCCATACCGACTTCTTCCTATTTCCATTGTGGAATAGGCAAAGGCTGAAGGGTACCAGCAGGTTTTAAGTGCTCGGCTTTAACCCTTTGACAAATGTCACATTCAGCAACATACTGAGCAATTTGCCTTTTCATTTGGCTCCACCAGAATGTCTTCTTCAAATCCTGGTACATTTTAGTGCTTCCAGGATGTAATGAAAACTTGGAATTATGAGCTTCTTTAAGAATTAGCTCTCTCAGCTGAGGATCTGAGGGTACTACCAAACGATTGCGATATCGAATGGTACCCTGGGCATCTTCAGAAAATTCGTTGGCTTTACCTGCCTTCAAATTTTCCCTGATTTCAGCTACCTCAGCATCAGTTTTCTGGGCCTCTAGAATCTGATCTTCGAGTGTTGACTTCACTTTCAAGGCAGCGAGAAATCCATCTTCTACCATTTCGAGACTTAAGCGCTGAAAATCAGCACATAAGCTCTTAGACAGAGGCACTGTTAATAAACAATTGCATTGTGACTTTCTGCTTAGAGCATCAGCCACAACATTGGCCTTGCCAGGATGGTAGTGAATACCCATATCGTAGTCCTTGATCAATTCAAGCCATCTTCTTTGTCTCATATTCAGATCAACTTGAGTGAATATGTATTTCAAGCTTTTATGATCCGTATAGATTTCACAACGATTACCAAGAAGGTAATGTCACCAAATCTTTAATGCATGGACTACTGCTGCCAATTCCAAATCATGAGTAGGATAATTCATCTCATGAGGTCGCAACTGCCTGGATGCATATGCCACAACTCGACCCTCTTGCATAAGCACACAGCCAAGTCCATAGCGAGATGCATCACAATAGATATCAAAATTCTTATGAATATCAGGAAGAGTGAGAACAGAGCTTGATCAGAGCTTTCTCAAGAGTTGAAAATCGGCTTCACACTCAACTGACCAAAGGAATTTGTTCTCCTTCTTTAGAAGCTGAGTCAGAGGTCTAGAAATCTTAGAGAAGTTTTCAATGAACCTACGGTAATATCCCGCAAGTCTAAGGAAACTTCGAACTTCAGGAACATTCTGGGGCTGCTTCCAGTCTAATACATCTTGTACCTTGTTTGGGATCAATGAAGAATACCTCCTTCGGATAATACATGTCCCAAGAATGCAACTTGCTTGAGCCAGAAGGCACACTTGCTAAATTTAGCATACAGCTGATGTTTGCGAAGTGTATCCAGAACAAGTCTCAGATGCTGTTCATGTTCTTTGACAGACTTGGAGTAGATAAGAATGTCGTCAATAAACACAACAACAAACTTATCCAAGAAATCCATGAATACTGAATTCATAAGATTCATGAAATAAGCAGGAGCATTTGTTAGACCAAAGGACATAACAGTATACTCGTACAATCCGTAACGAGTAGAAAATGCTGTTTTAGGAATGTCCTCAGCTCTAACCTTGATCTGATGATAGCCCGATCGCAAATCAATTTTTGAAAAGACACGGGCTCCAGTCAACTGGTCAAACAGATCATCAATTCTGGGCAAAGGATACTTATTTTTGATAGTGACTTCATTTAACGGACGGTAATCCACGCACATCCGTAAAGTCTTGTCCTTCTTTTTGACAAAGATGGCCGGGCATCCCCAGGGTGAGGAACTCGGTCGAATGAATCCCTTATCAAGTAATTCTCCAAGATGTTTCTTCAATTCAAACAGCTCATTAGAAGGCGTACGATAAGGTCTTCTTGATATGGGAGCAGTACCAGGAACTAGTTCAATCACGAACTCCACTTCCCAATCTGGTGGCATACCGGGAAGGTCCTCAGGAAAGACGTCTGGATATTCACATACTACCGGTACTGACTCCAAGGTAGGGGCGGCATCAATTTTCAATGCACCAAGATGAGAATGAAATGTTCTAGATTGAAAAACGATGGAAATGCCGTTTTTATTAGTGAGGGATATAGTCCGTTGGGCACAATTAATTTGGCCAAAATTCTGGGACAACCAATCCATTCCCAAAATGACATCTATCCCTTTAGAGTTTATCACAATCAGGTCTGCCCAAAAATCTATCCCTTCAATATTGATATTGACATTAAGGCAGATTTGCTCAGTCATGAATAATGACCCAAGTGAGTGAATAATATGCGGTGGATGAAGATGATGCATAACTAACTGATGTTGAGTAGCAAACTGCCTACTAACAAAAGAATGGGATGCTCCAGAGTCAAATAAAACAGTAGCTGAACTGAAATTAACTAGGAGCATACCAAGGATAACTTCAGGTGCCTCGGCCGCTTCTTCAGTAGTTAGTTGATTTATACGGCCGCGGACTGGAACTGGATCGGGCTTGACAGCTATCTTAGGAGAAGGTGCAGGATGCACAGCAGCTGGGGAAGGCTGAACAAGTGGCAACCCACGTGCCTTAGCAAAGCATTGGTTTGCAAAATGCCCCGGGCGTCCACAATGGTAGCAGATCACACCCAGCCTGACATTGATAGCAGTAGGTGGCCGATTTCCACTAGGTCGGGGCTGCCCAGTGGGTGGAGGTGGACGAAACGCAAACACTGGCGCCCTAGGTGGAACTGGAGCTGATGCTCGGAAAGACTGAGGCTGCGACAGACGCGGTCTTACTGAACGGCTACTAGATGCAAATTGGGTAACCTTTTGCCGCCTAGTGACTCCTCTAAAGCCTTCTTTGTTAGTTTCAAGAATTATGGCTTTGTCCACAAGATGTTGAAAATTTCGAAATCTTGTAACGCCAAAAGCCAATCGCAGCTCTTCGGACAAACCATTCATGAAATGATTCCGACGACGAGTGTCGATCGAAACATCGTCGGCGTCATCGAGCAAGAAAATTGAATTCATGAAGATACTCGATCCGATTTTAGCCCTTGCTTGAGAGCGAGAAATTCCTGTTGCTTGAGCATGATCACTCCTTCAGGAATATGGGCCTCGCGAAAAGCCTCCATGAACTCAAGCCAGGTAGGGGTATGTCCTGCGGGCTGAATACCCAGATAATTATCCCACCAATTGCTAGCCGTCCAAATATTGATAGCTAGCATAGAGGACTTTCTCCTTTCGAACATTGGGCAATCGGCGGCTTCTTCTCGATCTCCGGCCAATCCTCCGCTTCCATCGGATCTTGGGAGCTGGAGAACACCGGCGGTTAGTCCGTGAAAGTCAACAAGACTTCCACTTATGTCAACTCCCGCCCGCCACCGGTGGGGTGGTAGAAGAAGTATTATGCGCAATTTGTTCCAAAGATGAGCGCTCGATCCATTCGGTTGCGCTCAATTTGCATGAGCACATCCGCCATAGTGGGTGGTGGAGGAAGCTCCTCTTCCTGATGACCACCTGGCGGACCATGAGATCCGGAAGGGTCAGCCTGCTCCCCCTGAGTATAGGGAACAGGGGTGGAGAACCTCTCCTCTTGTTGTGCTCGCGCACGAGTAGTAGGTCCTGTCATCCTGTTGCCATATAATGGTTAACAACATCACAAGGATATACTCGAGCAAACACATACAAGATTCGGAGATAGAAAAGAAAGAAGTACTAAACTTAATCATGCATCATGTTATGTCATGCAGCCAAATTAACACCAAAATCACAAAACAACCGATTACAGCAAAAAGGGTCGGCTCCACTTTATTATAGGCCGGCTAAAACAACAACCAGTCCAAAATTCCAAAAGGTCGGCACACAGCATTTTTACAAAATATACACTATTCTATTACACAATACTTAATGGACAACTACTAGCCTATTACACAGCTAATGCCGAACACATCATCCAGCACCTAAGTATAATCATTACGGTTAAAATTCACCGGAAACTCATTTAACATATGAGCTTCAGGTGAACCCGTATCTATGGGATCCCTAGGGCTAATGAGACGTGTAGGAGAACCCAACAGCAAATGATGTCCCCCAGAAGGTGTAGGTCGCTGGGTGCGAGGAAAACCGGCGGACAACCGGGCTTGACGACACTGCCCCAGAACAGGAACAAGCCCAGGCACTTCTGGAAGTCGAAATCCCGGCGGTGTAGTAGCAGCTGGAGGGATCTCATTGTTGCCATAAAGCATGTTACGAGGAACGCGGTTCGTGGCAACACCAAGCCTCAAATACTCCTGTGCCTCGTGCAGACGACGGCGGGTTTCCCATAGCTCATACACGAGACAGTGATGGACTTGGTCCATAATACGGACCAACCTCGCTAACTCGCGTACGTATGGGTCCTCTCCAAACTGAATCTCATCGAACGTACTCCCATCCGCTCTAGGGCCTTGTTTTGGGAAGTGAACATAGGGTGGCTGAGACAGCTCACAAATCATGACGAAGGAGGCTCATCATCCCACGCCAGCCTCTTCTGCCTGACCATAGACTCGGAAGTGGCACGTGTATGGATGCAGTATGGAACACTACCCACCACCTGTCTGGCGATCACATTAATGATAGCTTGGTACTCTTCCATACCAGGCCCATGATCTTGACGGTAGATGGCATACTCTGGCTGATAAGTGAAATTGGCCCGCCACATCATATCTCGAAGCAAGGCCGGAAACCCTTCCACATCTTCGGCTCGAGTCTCCTTAATCAAATACCAGCCACTCATCTACAGACAAAAGACAAGGTAAGTAAGGAACTTAGCTTGGAAAATCAACAGAAAGTTAGATAAGAATTGATACTAAGGAAGATAAGAAGTAAAAGATAGCATACTTAAGTCTTTAGAAAATAATTATGTTAAAATAATTTCCCAGAAACTCACTAAGGATAACGACCATGCTAATTCTAACCTACAGGCAAACATATGCTCTGATACCAACGCTGTAAGACCCTCAAATATTGGAATGTGCCGAATTAAAATTATACTGGTAGCATAATTTTTGATTAAGGAACAGTGTAATTCCCTCATTAAGAATCATACTAGAAGCATAATAATAACAAGTAACAATTCCAATATTCAGGTTCCCGGATATATGTCATGCAATAGTTCCCAGGATTAGTGACCATTGCACATATATCCTTAAACAACATTGCATCATCCACATACAAGTCATACATTCACATAATTATACATTACAGATTACATCTTGGTTCGGTTGTTACAGTAACCAATTTTGCTACAGTAATAGGTGACTTTGGTCATCACCAAAAGTGCAACAACGGAAGCAAAATAAACGACAAAAACCACCAATGGCCCCAATCCCGCAGGCTATTGCGTGGAGACTAGAATTAGCTTCACTCATTAGCATCACCCTGATCGGCGCTAACGGGCATCTCATAAAGGTAACCATCTTCACCTGCAACAAGAGGTCATAAACCCTGAGTACGAAAGGTACTCAGCAAGACTTACACAAACTAATAAAAGAAAGTGTTTGATAGAACCTATACAAAGGAATAGAAATTTTACATGCATAAGGTTAACAACGAAAGGGTTATAATGGTTCAATTTGCAGAAAGCGATACATCTTAACCTACAGTTGCTAAGTTTTGACAAAGCAATTTTAATAAATCAATTTGGACTAAAACAGTAAGTAATTGAGAGTATAAGCATAAACAGTAACAATAAGAGGTCACATATCACAATCAACCGTGCATGACAACCCTCATGCCGAAATTAGCTCCCAAAACCAAATTTAGAGCAAAGTCTATACAGGTGACATCAATTCAAGTATCGTCTGTAACCGTGGACACGGCTATTCGAATAGTTTAGAAACCTTGCAAGGGTGTACATCTTTACCCACACGACTTAGTTAGCCCGTAAGCCTCCGGAGTAATAGCACACTACCTTTGGTGTGCCGGCCGGGTAGACTAAGATTTGGTATTTTTCAACAAGTTGACACTATTGAGTTGGACAACCCATATGAGACTAATCCCGCTTAAACAACGACTGATAGCATCTGCTCAACCGGGGCCCACATGTTGTGTCGGGAATGCCGACCCAATCAATTAAATGCAAACTCGTGTTAGCCACACATATTAGACTGCAGTCGGGGCCCTGAAGGTACGTACATGCGATGGAACACATATACGCCCTCACCCTTCTAAGAACATCTGATATCGATATAAGATCCACATGGCATACGACACGGCCCGAAGACTTAAGCATCTATGCCATATGAAATCAATACACATGTCCTTACTCTCCTGTTTTCCACTCAATAGTATTAACCCTTTACTTAACCAAACAGTGCCCATACACCGCGTGTGGAGGTACGTTGGGGCTTGAATTGGTCTGTCAGAGTTCAGTCCTTAATCAACCCAGACAAGACATCCACATTTCCCAATTCTCGTGCACAAAAGCACCCTCACTAGCATCCACTTGTCCAGATTTGAAATTAGTTTAACAACAAGATTTAGAGTCATCTCAGATTTAAATAAACTGAACAAAGAATCAAAATAAATGAAATTTATTTATTGTTCCCAGGTTTGACAAGATAAGCTTGCCAAACACTACCGTTCTATAGACTGCATGGCTAAGCAAAATCCAAAACTAATTAGTATAACACCACAGACTACCTTAGGTTAAGTGTATGATCAAATTTAAGGTAAGCCACAAATTCAGGTTGTAACTAACTAGGGACAGATCACAAATAATTTTAGAAAATTGCATGCAACAAGATCACCGTGTTTTGTAAATCTACAGCTCACAAATTTGGGATCAACATGGTGCAGAGAGGAAGCTTGCCTTGGTAGTAATAAACAACCTCTTGCTCAGGTTCTTGCTGCTCAACAATAGACTCAACAATCTCAAAAGAACCAGTATCTAAAAGAAAATAAAATCCAATAAACACAGGGAAAACAGAGAACATCATGCATAAAAGAATGCATGGTCAATGACTTAATGCATGATTAGCAACATGCTTAAGGTACATTAACTTAATTAAGAATAGTAAACTACAACTAACTCTTGCTAATACTATCTACTATAGTTTAGAGTTTAGATGGAGCTCTGATGTCGTGTTTTTGAAATCGAACAGACGGCTAGTAATTAAATTATTTGTTTAGCTAATCATCACCTAAATGAAATACGGTCTTTGAGCCGAGTGTATTTAAACTAGTGTTGTGACCTAACTGGTCATTTAGTGCTATTAATAGCAATTTAAGACTTTGGACTCTTTGCTGTCGGTGTTGTCGGTTTGACCAACAACAAAAATAGCAAGAAGTCTTTTTACCAGATTCGACTGTCCCGGAGAAATACACAAAACGAAAACCTTAAGTAGGAGTTAGAGCTATCTGGAAGGTATTTAATAGCATAAGCCATCAATACTAACCCCAACCGTCCGGTTTAAAGAAATAAAAGACAGATTGAGCATTTGTCGGTTTTGGACCGACAATAACTAACAGAGAAGGAAGTTGCAAAAATAAATGATCTGGTGATCTTAGTAGTCAAAGGTGGTCTACTTATGATATTAGGGTTTACCTAAGACCTAAATAAGATAATATACTAACAAAGAAACCCTAGGTCTTCAAAACGATATGAAAGACCGAAAAGTTATAAAAACAACTTTTCAGGGTAAAGAAGTTTGGAGCATCACATGAGCATGTGAGTGATTCATGTGAGCTAAAGATGTCCTTAGTAAGTCTAAGATGACAAGAATCAAGGTTTAAACTTACCAGCTAGGGTTGGAGAAGAAGAAGAAATCAAGTTCTTGGTCAACAGTGAAGACCCAAAGTCCTTTTCTCAGGTCTGACCAAAAACGAAAATAAAAGATACTCAAGTTCTAAAGACTACCATCCTTGTTCTTGGTAGAAAAGGATGGGATCTAACTCACCAGAAGAAGTTTTCACCGAAGTGGTGTTCCACTGGCTCAAGTTGACAAAGATGAAACCCTAAGTCCAATCCTACAAGGGATGCCCAAAACTCACATTAGCAAGAGATTTAAGCCCGCTTGTAGTTGAACAAGGGTAGAAGTAAAGAAGCTTCACCGGAAGGAAAACAAAGCTAGGGAGCTCCTCTAGGTCAACAATGGCGTAAGGTAGACAGAGGGGTTTATATAATGGTAGAGCTCCCGGATCAACCGAGAACTCTCCAGAGCTAATGAGGTGGCACTAAGGATAAACATCAAGGGAATATTCTTATTTTACTTGCACTACCACCACTCCTGCGAGGATGTCGGTGACGCGCAAGACAAAGGAAAGGAGGAGAAAATGTCGTGACAATCGGGTCCCAAAGGCGATCAAAGAACCTGACAAAGACACAAAGAAGCCCCAAGGTACAATAGCCGTCCGATTAGAAATGAGCGGCTGTGATGAGATGGCTACATAACACTGAACCGATATCAAGCAATATGGGCCGTGCCGATTCCAATGGACGGCTAAGATCAGGGGGGGGGGAGGTCCGTGGTCCAACATCTCAACCCACAAGAGCCGCTCGATTATGCTTCAACGCCCAAGATGCAAGTCTTGTATTTGGTGAGCTTCGGTCCACAAAGGCAATCACCGTTGAATCTCAAATCAACGGCCAGAATTGACGGGAGGTCCGGACGGTCCGAACGGCCCAATGGTTGTGGTCCGTCCGATCTAAATTCAATGGTGGATCTCACTTGGCACCTCTGGCCGGTCCGAATGGCCCAACTGATCAGGTCCACACGTTGAGGATTCAACGGCCCAGATGCTTTTCAATTTCCGCCATTTAAAGATGGCTTTGCCTGGAGATCGCGCGCCGCACACTTTTGATCCAACGGTCACTATTGGAGGCGGATTGAGTGGTCCGAACGCCCATTAGATCTGGCCCATTCGTGAGGAATTGACGGCTTGATTATTGGGAGTTTGGACGCGTCTTAGCGTGACAGGCCGAGCCACTTCAAGACCGGGTGGACTCGGTGTGTTGAGTCGCTCTGATGCGAGTTGGGTTTAGGCCGGGAGGGTTGACCAACCCATTTCAAAATTTCAAAAGCTTTGACCGGGACTTTAAAAATAGCAAATAAATTTGTAAAATTATGAAATTTTGCAGAACTGCTACTAGGATGGTATATTCCCCAAATAAATTTTTGAAACCACTATTTCTCATTTTGAAATACATAAATAATTCAGTTAGGCCGAATAGGTTTTATTTAAAGAAAAATATTTTTCTTAAAATCAAAATAATTTCTAAAAATTCAACAAAAATTATTTTTGGCCATAATAATTCATCTGGCTTTTAAATAAAATACCTCCCAGTCTTAATACCAACATTGAGTGGTATTTCCTTTTGAAGCTTTGATTGTTGGAGTTTTAGTTAGAATTTGGGGAAATTAGATTGTAACATGTTGTCTAATTTGCCAAAATGAACATTGATGCTATGAACAGCATCTTATTACTGTTTATTAAGGCTGAGGCTGTTACATGGACTTAGGCGAAATGGATGAATGGTGGGTGCAGGTTTATGCACGGGCTTAATCCGGTTAGGGTTAAGGCCCAGGGTTTAGATTGGAAGACGCCCAAGTCAGTTAAGGACCGGTCTTTGAGCCGCATCTTGCTATGCCTTACCGTACCACCACCTATCTTGTTTGGGTAGGACCTGGCTTAATAATTTGTGATACCTCATTGTTGTTTGTGCCATGTTGTTTGTGTGGGTGTCGGTCAGACAGTAGTCCCACCAGGCGCAAGAGGGGGCTCCCGGAGGACAGTCAATCCAATCGAAGCGAAACCTTAGCGGGCATAAATACTTTAAGGTAGAACATTGTAACGGCTTTGTGATAATTGCTCAGTCACATGCCTTCGGAAGCATGAAGTGGCCAACATTAAGAGCAAGTTATCTCGTGTGGGTAAAGCTGTACAAACTCTGCAGGGTAGAAAACTATTCGAATAGCCGCTTCCACGGTCATGGACATGCTAGCAAAGCCACTTCAAGTTAGACTTTGTTTTTGGTTTAAAAAATGATTAAATGATTTTAGGATGGTTAATCCTTGTGGTAAAATTGGGCGGTTAGCCATGTGATAGGAGGGTATCCTTCACCATTCAAATATGAAGGTTATCCACACTATAAAACTGTCATTTAAAATCTGATTTTAGATATAGTATAAAAATGGCCTTGGAAATTAATATGAGTATCTAAACAGAGAATGTTGTTTTATGCAAATAAACCCTGCCAATCTCCATTGTTTACTTTATGCATGCATCATAATTCAATATTGGGTGTAACTTGCGAGCACGGAAGTTGTGCTCACTCTTGATTAATATCTTTATTCAGGAGAAGACTTATATCTGGACGGTGAGGACACCGACACTTAGGCTACACCCCCAGACGATTGCCTGTGGCGGATCGTTTGGCCTACTACTGCTTTTGCTTTCGTTTTGTTATTTATTTATTTGGCCACAGGCCCCATTTGTATTAAACTCTGAATTATTATTGTTATTAATTGAATGCGTGATATGTTTGTGATATCATTTTTGACTATGTACACTGGAAATCTTGGACTAGTGTATGAACATAGAGGATTCGGGATCCTTCGTTCCCGGGTTCGACAAAAGTGGTATCAGAGCCATATCGACTGTTGGTCGTGGCCTTAGAACTACCTTAAGGACTTATTTTCAAAAATTAAAACTATTTTGAGTCTGTCTAGAGTCCTTTCTCATCCCCTCTCTTTAAAATGGTTACTAACTCATCTCTTTCTCAAAATTGTAGATGGCGTCTGAGAAACCCAATGCAACTTCCCACGGAGTTTCTGTTGGACATTGGGCTGAGATCCTTTTGGGAGATGATGCAGCACCTGGATTACAAGAAGAGGCCAACATTCCAAGGCTACAAGTCCAAGGTGGGAGGACAAAATCTTTGGAGAGTAGAGGTGCTACTCTACTCTAACCTTGCGCTAGACACAAGATTCCACATTTTTGATGCTCCAATCAGGTGCGACACCTTCGTCGACGGCATCTAGGATGCGGCGAGAGAGGCAGTCCGTCGTCTCCGCTACACCTATGACCGTTACTTCCATAGCACCTGGTTCCACTATCACCCGATGCATATCCCGACCAGAATTGACAGTACCTTCAACTCAGCTAGAGATGAGGACTCTCCCGAGCTGACACACCAGGTGGACCTGGCGAAGGCATTGGACTATGCCTACGGGAACACTCTAGAAGACCTGCGTACCACCCAGGATAGACTACAGGATGCCGAAGAGAGGCTGAAGCTCGTAGTTGAGGAGTTGGCTAGCTACAAGGCTGGCGAGGCTAGCTCCAGTGAGCCAGACTACACCCCTAGCACCCCGTAGTTGTTTTACCTTAGTCCGTTAATTAGTTGGAAATTATGAGCTACTAATCCCCTTTGTGGTAGCCATAATCGTTGAATAAAATAAATTAATAAAAGAACTATCTTGAAAATTTTGTTCTTTGACTTGCATTTGTGTGTTCTTGGGCTATTTAAATTTACCACCTTTAGTGCTTTCTTTCTTTCTATCTCTTCTAAATCTTTGGAAGATCTAGCAGATGGTGACCACTCACACAGGCAGTGGCAGCGTCAGAGGCCAAGGCAACGAAAATGCTGATTATCAAAAGAACCTCACTAATCCACCACCACCCCCAGCTGAAGGACTAGATTAGCACCAAATGATGGCCAATCAGACACACTTGATCGACCTGCTGGCCCAATCACTCAACAGTGTTCAGAATGTGCAAGCTTGCATAATAAATCCAAATGGAATAATTCTTTCACCTAAATTCATCTAAAATCATGATTTAGCTACTGTAGAAAAATCATGCATTTTTGAGTATTTTGAAGTTTTGAGTATTTCTCGATGCTTAATCGATATTATATTTATTTAGATACCGAGCCTATCGATATTGACTTATACGCTACTAAGGGAGAGCAGCTAAGCTACCAGCAAGGCAAGCATCATTTGAACTTTCTTTTGCATCATATTTGATCCTAGTTTTGTTAAGTTAGTGCAATGATAATTGCTTGCATGCTATTTTTTATAATGTCGCTATTTTTGTGATATGTAGTTTAGTTATCTCCTAATTCATTGAGGTTATACTTGAATTATTCCAGTACCACATGCTTAAGTTAGAATGGTTGAAATATATTGTTCGGGTTTGCTTAGCAATGCAAGTCTAGAACCGGTAGTTGATTGTCGGGAATAACTCGACCATTATGGGATAAACACAACTATCTTTATATGCTTTTGTTTCAGATCTTCGTATCTGTTTTATGAGTCAAATTTTATCATTTTAAATGAGCATTTGGTCTGGACAAGTGATGGTTAGTGATGGTGACTTTGTGCGCGAGACTAGGGAAAGTGGTAGACTTGTCTGGACAGTTAAGGACCGAACTTTGGGTACCTACGGTTCAAGCAAAACTCGTGCTATCACACGCGGTGTATGGGCACTGCTTAGTTAAGTAAGGGGTTGGTATTGTTGGGTTGATGACTGGTGGTGTGAGGACGTATATGTGTTCCATCGCATATATGTTCTATAAGGGTGCCGATTGCAATTCTTTATTGTGAGGGTGAGCCCTCTTTAAGCTTTATTAATTGGGTCGGTATTTCCGGCACAACATGCGTGCCTGTTTAGTTGTAGGTGGGTAGCCTACACTTAAACGGGATTACGTCGCGTATGGGTGAGTCAACTCAATAATATCAACTTGCTGAAAAATACTAAGTCTTGGTTTACCCGGCCGACATACCATAGGAAGTATGATATATTCGGAGGCATCTGGAGGCTTACGGGCTAATCAAGTCATGTTGGTAAAGTAGTACACCCCTGTAGGGTATCAATCTATTCGAATAGCCGTGTCCGCGGTTATGGACGACCGCTTGAGTTTGTGGCTACTTATCGTTAGACTTGGAATTAAAATTGTGGTATAACTTGGTATGGTCATGAATGGGATGTTCATGTTTGTTGTTGTATCAAAGTGGACAACCACTTTGTTATTTGGATGATTCATTTGTTATTCAATTTACTACTTATTCACATGCTTTACTTCTACTTCAAATCTGATTTTGAAATGGCACTTGAAAAACTAGTATGTGTAGGTTGTAAATTGTTGCATCGCTTTTGCAAAACTAAGCCAATATGAGCCATCCTTTGGAACAACCTCTAGAATAACTAATTTTTATTTGTGTAAGACTTGCGAGTACCTTTGTACTCAACCCGGTTGCTACAATTTCAGGTGAGGAAGTGTATGAGCCCGTTGAGCTTGTTAGCGCCGATTTTGGCGACACTAATGAGTAATGCTATCATTTAACTCCCAGTCGATTGCCGATGGGTTATGGGGCATACCATGCTGGATATTTTGGTTTATTTACTTGCTTCCGCTGCTACTTATTACTCTTGTTTGAATTTGGCCGGTCGGCCGTTTGTAACAGATGTAAACTTTAACTATCATGGTGTATGTCTTTTGAACTATCTATGTCTGTCGTTGTATGGATGTGATCAACGTTGTATGAGAGTATGAGCATATTGGTCACTGATCTTGGGAGCCAATATGATTGCATACTCGCTGTTCGTGGCTTCCTATTTAACTCCCTAAGTGTAGTGCTTGACTTGTTGGAGAACCAACAATCATGTAGTGCTCGCAGAGGAGCAGCGCGCATGATCGTCGTGTAACATCCCAAACTTAAGTGTGTGTCTCAAATGTAATGAAAATGAGGAGAAATTAAAACTTTTTCTTCAAATGGGAATACTTGCCCAAATCTGTAATTCTTAAAAAGGGATTATGGAAAATCAGGATCCAGAAATCAAATTCTCCAATTCACTCCTATCAAAAACCTCTTTGAGAAATCTTGTGTCAAACCTCTGTAAATATTTTTCCTAAGACCCTTGGATGACTTGTAACACCTCTGAATTATCTCATAATTTTTGGAGATTATTTGAATAGTTTTGGAGGCAAGTCAAACCCACCAAAGTCTGGTCAAACCCTATTTGCAAACCTTCTGAAATTTCTTGAGAATTATGCAGTGCATAAAACTCTCTGGGAAATTTATGTAAGGTTAATCCTTTGTTCAGAAAGCTCCAGTTAAAATTTCATGATTTTTGGAGTTGAAATGCTATCCCAAATGATTTCCCAAAGTCTCAGCTTTCATTTTTCAAACCTTATCATGTTGCACTGTTCCTTGGGTTCGAACCAACCTCGGGCTCGAGCCACTTGATTTGATTCAACCAACAAGCCTCAGCCCGAGCTTTCTTGCGCAAGAATCGCTATCCACCGTCGGATGCAAATCGTGCGGCCCATGACGATTGGGCCATTCACGATTTGATCGGTGCCCATCAAGCGCCAGCCTTTGGATCTTGATCGTACGGTCGCCGCATGTCACCATCGGATTCGGATCGCGCTGTCCCGAGCGATGGGCCAATCGGACCCACTTTTCTACCGTTGGATCTTCGATCCAACTGCCACCTTTCAATCTCAGTGCGACCGCTCTTTTCTAATCCAACGGTGCGTGTGTGGGCTCATCACTTGGGGTGCGGCTCGGCCCTTCAAGGCTTCGGCCGAGCCGTTTTCTCTCGCTGACTGTGGCCCCGCGCCTTTCCTGGTCATCTTCCCCACCGCGCGCGTGCGCACGCCATGACAGAGGGGAGAGCAGGTGCAGTCACCTCCCAACAGCTATCTTCTGCTAGCATTTAATGCGGCCAGTGACTTTCGGCTCCATGGTCTCGCTCAGAGCAGCTCCCATCCTTTCCCCCTCGTCCTTGCTAAGCCATGGACCGGTTGGTGGACAGTGGTTCACCGTAGGCAATGCCGTTGCTTCTCTCGTGCCTTCCTTGCCTATTTAAACCCTTCATGGTCTTCCTTGGCACTCTTTACTCACCATCGAGCTTAGCTAGCATTCACTTTGTGCTTGTGTAGCTCAAATCACCCCCTCAAGCTTTCGCGCCAAATGGAGCTCCCCAGTGAAGTTTGTTTCCAGTGGCTCCCTCTCACTCCTTTAAGCACCTTCTTGTTCCTCTTGTTGCTTGGAGCAATAGCCCTAACTCCACTGGTTTATATCTCTTAGGGAAAGACCAAATTGGAGTTTCTCTCATTTCGGCAGTGGAGCACTCACCTTCTTCTCCACCTCCGGTGAGTACTTCTTTTCCTCTATTCTTGCTCATGAAGCTTCCTTGAGCAGTAATAAAGCTAGTATGATCACCCGGTGGCTTTGGCTTTGCTTAGACCGAGCTCCAGTAGCTGTCTTCCTCGCTGTCGGCCATCTTCAACCTCACCGGAGCTCATCCTTCAGCTCCAGTCTCGTCTCGGCCTCAAGGTACCTTGCATGTAGTCCCTTAAGGCCAAGGCACCCGCTTCCCGAACAAAGCGGCTCGGTTGCTATTTCTCGTTTTCAAAACGGTCACTTTTAGTTTTCTCGGCTCGCGGCGATTTACTCGCCATCGCCGGGCGAGACACTTGCTTGAGGTCCGCGACGTTATTGCGGACCCGTCTGTACCATTGATTGATCAAGCCGCGTGGCGGGCCGTGGCGACAAGCCGTGAACCTCTCAAGATCTTGTCGGACGCGAAGCCGGTATCGCGGCTCCCGTCCCGACAAAGATACGGATTAATAGCGCTAATCAGGTCTTAATTAATGCTAATGATGAGTTAGAATTAAAAGCTCGTCTTAAAGCTTAGCGCTATCTCATCAAGCTAGTGGGCCCTTGTTCGTGGCGTGTGTTAAAAACCCCACATGACTCAGGATCGACAATGGGTCCCCGATGTCGGCCGTTCTCAGCACATATCGCGCGTGGGCGTCCATTGCTGGATCAGCGGTCCAGATTGAGCCACGTCTTAATTCCTTCGCTGGGTTTTAGAAAATTCCCGGGCGATTTATTGTACAACTGGAAATTGTGTTAAAACTTTAAAAAGGTACAACTATTTCATAATAACTCATTTTCGGTTGATTCCACTTTTGGTAGTTCTGTTATGGACTAAAGTTTAATCTAAAAATAGATGCATGATTGAGATAGCTCCAGAAAAATGTAAAAGATCATTTTGTTCCTTTTCAGCTTTATTAAATGTATTAGAAATTCCTGATAAGTTCAAAAATGCATAATAAAATCATGTTAACTCCTTTTTCGATGAAATCCATTTTTGCTAATTCTGTTATTACCTACACTTAGAACTAAAAATGGTTTAGAGCATGTTATAGTTGCAAAATGTCCAGAATTAATCTTGCTAACTTGTAGGTTTAATTGCTATACTAAAAATCCATTTAACTTGCAAAATGCATAACTAATTCTCTGTGACTTGTCTTGGAGTGAATCCAAGTTTGTTGGGTTCCTCTTAAT
The DNA here is from genome assembly GCA_036346405.1 of Phyllostachys edulis. Lineage (NCBI taxonomy): Eukaryota > Viridiplantae > Streptophyta > Magnoliopsida > Poales > Poaceae > Phyllostachys > Phyllostachys edulis. Next base: position 76,883,726 of record CM070553.1, read on the forward strand.
ATGAAATTACTAGGAAAATTAATATTGAACATGTTACTGTTTTCAGAAAGAATAATTATGCATTATAATTTTGTTCAAGTTCTTGTCTTTAAAAATTGTAGAAGTTGCAATGTAACTCCAAAAGAGTTGAAACCACTTCCATTAGTCTTAGAATGTCATTACCTATCTATCATAAAAATTTCATGTCCAGAAGACCCTAGAAAATATTTTATGAACAGTAGCCCTTTTAATTTAATTTGGATTTTTCTGGCCGAATTGAATTATTTTGATCATATCTTTTGCATCAAGAATCCAAATCGATTGATTCTTGTTGCTAAATTCATGATAAATCTTTATCTTGCTGCTGTAAAAATTTTAAGTCATTTGGTGGAAGTTTGCTGTTGAGTCCTTTTGAATTCTTTGTTCTTATCGGTTCTTTTTCGCTCTTTCGTTAGGGTTCGACATTTGTGGTAATCCCGAGAACGATCCTCCGCAACAAAGTGACCTCAACAGCCAGGCAAGCAGTTTGACCATGATTCATCCTATATTTGCAAGTCTATTATGTTGTTTAAACTCTATGTATGCATTGCTACTTTGTTTTAATTATGGTTAGTGGATCCTATAGTTGCATAATCTGTAGGAATGCCATGTCTTTACTACCATGAGCCTAGGTTATTTGCTGTGGTTGGAGTTCGTGGATGAACTCCTATCACTTAGTAGTTGTGATTTCAAATGCTTAGCAATGCTTAGATAACGGTAGAATGGGTGATCATCGATTTAATCGATGGTCTTGATCACACAAATCTACTTACTACTCCTTTATATTCAGCACTTGTGCTTTGTTAATTTGTAAAGTAAAAATCTGAAAATAAAAGATTGTTTAGACTTGGGCATATTGGATGGATGGTGCGGTTTTTGGAATGTGGAAGTATGCCTAAGTCGCCAAGGACCTAACATCTTGTGTCACACTCTCCAAGCAATTATGCGTACTAACCACGCGAGGGGATATGGGACCCTCTTGACTAAGTACTTTGGGCGTTGTTAATTGGGGTCGCTTTCGGTTGGTGTGTTTTAAAGATAAAATGTGTGTGATGTGGGAGGAGCATTAGCTTCCGGTAGGTCGTGTGATGCCTCCTTCTCCCGTGGGTTGTGCGACTCAGAATTAGCATTGTCCATTGGAAATGTCTCAGAGGAATTAGCCGTGCGGCATACCTTCTAAGTGTGCTTAAAGGAAAGGCGGTGCAGCGTGTGGGTACAGTGGTACACCCTGCAGGGATAAAACTATTCGAATAGCCTCGTCCTAGGTTATGGACACGCTTGGTTAGGTTTTGCAAGAGTTAGACTACAACATTTAATTAAAACTTGACTTGGTTGGTATGAACGGGGAGTTCATGCTATTGTTGTGGTGACTAATGGGTTAGTCACTTCTAGGTTGTTCATGTTGTTGTTATTATGTATTATCACGTTGTTATTTCAACAATTAAAAATGCTTTGCCAAATTGCTTTCCATCTATTATGTTATTGCAAATAAATGTTGCTTTATGCTAAATGAGACATACAACCTCCACTTACATAAAGCTTGCATGTAGCATATGTTATAGGCCTGTTATCTTACACGTAAGTCTTGCGGAGTACTTTATGTACTCATCTGCCCGTGGTTGTGGCATTTTGTGGCTTTTGTTGCAGAGGGAGAGGGTGAGATCCAAGAACCTCACTTTTGTGCTATGTGTTGCGCTTCTTGACGACTAGCTTGGCGGTCGGTCGAGATGCCTAGGGGTTAAGGCACACCGATTGGCTTTGTGTTATAGCCATCTTTATGGCACTTTTGCTTCATTGTTATCTTTTTAGAATTGTTGCTATTTGGCCTAAGGGCCCTCTTTGTAATAGCTATTCCATATTAATATTAACTTCGGTTTGTTGCTTATGTACTATGTGTTGTATGGAATTGATACATTCTTTTGTTGTGAGGTATGTATACCGCATTCAGGAAGTATACATCTCTCGAGACCGGTTTATTTGGTTGATAATACTAGGGTCAATTGGATGACTAAGTATTATGAGCCTAATAAATTCGGTGCTCACAAAAGTTGGTATCGAGCCGTTCGACCGTAGTAACGCAAGCTTGGTCGTTTTAGGATATTTTGAAAACCTAATTTCAAAGTGTCAAATGAGTTTTGAAAGCTTAAGAAAATTCTCAGATTTTACTCCTCATCTATCTTAGCTTTCTCTTCTCATCTCACTCTAATTTGAGTTTTAAAAGTTGTTTTCCTCTCTTCCCTTCTACAAAATAGTCGTTATCGATTAATTGGGTTTTGGATGACATATGAGAGTTCTAAATTGATGTCTTGGCTACCTTTTTGGTGGAGAATAGAAGTATTTGAAGGTGAAACTCAAATCTGAAAATTCTGGACAGCAAGCAAGCATTTTAGGGCAGCAAGGTTTAAGCTAGTAAATGAGGTAGAAAATGAGAGGTTAATTCAACTAAAACTTGTGGAAATAAAAGGGTAAGATGTGATACTAGTTAGCTAAGTATCTAGCACTTATCTCGCTGTTTTAACCTTGCTCTTTAGTAGCATTAGATCTCATCTTACAATCTGATTTTTAATCTTCTCGATCAATTACTCATTCATTCAATACGGGTTAGTTGAGTTGAGAAGTTGAGCCTTGCTTTTGGTGTTTCTTGGCTGTTTTGAGAGTCTTTTAGAAGCTTCTAAAGTTGAATTACTCGCTGTTTTGGCTTTCGTTTAGGGTGATATTCCATTCCCCTAGTCGATCGCTTCTTGCCTTCTTTAAAGGCTTTGTTTTTCGAGTCTAGTTGCTAACCAAAATTTCTTGTAACAGGATGGCCGGACGCACTCGTAGCGGCCAAGGCCAGTCAGCTGGTCCGGACGAGGAGCTTCCTCCTCCTCCGACCATGGCCGAGGTCCTTCTGCAGATTGAGCGCAACCGCGCGGATGACAGGAGAGTTCTCTCGGGCGTCATCGCGCAACACCACCGCACTTTCCGGAGCTTGGGATCTGGGCAAGGGAATGCCCATCGCCTCTCGTGGGGGCCTTGCTGAGTTTCTTCGCTTTCGGCCTCCTACCTTTTCGTGTCCGAGGACCCGCTCGATGCAGACGATTGGCTTCGTTTGGTTGAGCGGAAGCTCAGCATAGCGCAGTGCCAGGAGCACGAGAAGGCGCTGTTTGCATCGCACCAGCTTGAGGGTGCAGCTTTGTCATGGTGGGAGAATTTTCTCGCCATGCAGCCCCTAGACCACACCGTCTCGTGGGAGGAGTTTCGTGCGGCCTTCCGTCGGGCTCACATCCCTGCCGGCTTGATGGAGATCAAGAAGCAGGAGTTTCTTGCGCTCAAGCAAGGGCGTAGTTTAGTCATGGAGTATGTATACGAGTTCAACCATCTAGCTCGTTATGCTCCTGAGGAGGTGGCCACTGATATGGCCAAGCAGGCCAAGTTCAGGCGTGGCTTGTCCGAGGAGCTGAAGGACAAGCTATCCATTGTCGACTTTCCTGATTTTCAGGCCTTGGTCGACAAGGCCATCGTCGCTGAGCATGCGGCTCGAGAGCTTATGGATTCCCGTAAGCGCAAGTGGGAGACTTACAAGTCTTCCAAGTCCAGTTCCTCCCGTCCTCGCTTGAGCGCCTCGGGGTTCCAGCTCGATTTTGACACCGAGGTCACCTTCGTTCCTCGTCCTTCGCAGTCCGTGCCCGATCCACGTCTTTGCGAAGTCGGCAGAGCGTTCCGCAACCCGGCGCCGGTGTCACTTGTTTTGCATGCAACGAAGGGCATTATGCGAACCAATGCCCTAAGAAGACGGGCACCCCTCGTCCTAATGGAGGACGCGGCGAGTGGTGGATCTTCGCAGACCGTAAGATCGTCCCGGCTACCCAGGGCGTGGGTAGTGGTCGCGTCAACGTCATCACCGCAGAGGAGGCTCAGGAGACACCCGACGTTGTGCTAGGTACGCTTCCTGTTAACTCTCATCCTGCTACGGTTTTGTTTGATTCAGGAGCGTCTCATTCTTTCGTTTCTGAGTCTTTTGCCGCTGTCGGAGAGCTTCTTTTCTCTCCATTGTCGGTCCCGCTACTCATTCGCTCTCCCGGATCGGAGTTGAGAGCTGAGCTTGAGTGTAGGGATGTCCCCATCGAGATTGAGGGAGTTGGATTCTCAGCGAATCTTATCCTCCTCAAGTCTGCGAGTCCGACGTGATTCTTGGTATGGATTGGTTGTCTCGTCATATGGGACAAATCGATTGCGCCAAGAAGTCCGTCTCACTTTCTAGTCCTTCGGTGTTCGCGTTTCCTTCTCGCCGGTTGCTAGGTCCACATCTCTTAGCCCTCGGCGAAGTCCGTTCTAGATATTAATGAAGTCCCAACAGTTTGTGACTTCATTGATGTCTTCCCGATGATCTTCGAGGATGCCACCAGTTCGAGATCTCGAGTTTGTCATTGAGTTGGCTCCTGCACGCCCCTATTTCTAAGAGGTCAGATCGGATGCCTCCAAACGAGTTGGTGGAGTTGAAGAAGCGATTAAGTGAGCTGCAAGAGAAGGGTTTCATCCGCCTAGCTCATCTCCTTGGGGTTGTCCCGCAATCTTCGTGAAGAAGAAGGATGGTACTTTACGCGTATGCGTTGATTACCGCCCACTTAATGAAGTGACGATAAAGAACAAGTATCCATTGCCCGCATTGACGATCTCTTCGATCAATTAACCTGGAGCTCGAGTTTTCTCCAAGATTGATTTGAGAGTGGGTTATCATCGAGTTCGGATCCGACCGAGGATATTCCCAAGACGGCTTTCTCTACTCGCTTCGGCTTGTATGAGTATCTTGTCATGTCATTCGCTTAACCAATGCTCTGCCTTGTTCATGAACCTCATGAATTCGGTGTTCATGGAGTATTTGGATAAGTTTGTCGTGGTCTTCATCGATGATATTCTTATCTACTCCAAGAACGATGAGGAACACGCCGAGCATCTGCTTGTGTTGAGCAAGTGCGTGAGCACCACCAGACGTGAAGTTCAAAGAAGTGTGCATTCGGTTGAAGGAAGTAGCCTTCTTAGGCCATGTTCTTTCAGCGGAGGCGTGGCCGTTGATCCTAACAAGGTCGACGATGTTCTTTCTCGAGTCCGCCCACTTCGTTCTGGAGGTGCGGAGTTTTCTTGGTTTAGCGGGATACTATCGCCGCTTTATCGAGAACTTCTCAAAGATCGCGGCCGATGACGGAGTTGCTCAAGAAGGACCAGAAGTTCTTGTGGTCTAAGGCTTGTATGGAAAGTTTCCAAATACTCAAGAAGTGTTTGACCACCGCTCCCGTCCTCGTTCTTCCCGATATCCATAGCAGCTTCGATATCTATTGCGATGCTTCTCGTCGAGGCCTCGGTTGTGTCCTTATGCAAGAAGGCAAGGTAGTGGCCTATGCATCAAGGCAATTGAGACCTCATGAACTCAACTACCCTACTCATGATTTGGAGCTAGCCGCGGTGATTCATGCACTTAAGATTTGGCGACATTACCTAATCGGTGATCGTTGTGAAGTGTATTCGGATCACAAAGCTTAAAGTACTTGTTCACCCAACCCGACTGAACCTCGTGCAAAGGAGATGGTTGGAGTTGATCAAGGATTATGATATGGGTATTCACTACCATCCGGGCAAGGCTAATGTCGCTGCCGATGCGCTTAGTCGCAAGCGTATTGTAATGCCTTATTGCTCAAGGAGCATTCGCCTCTCTTCTCGAAGCATTCCAAATCTCAACTTGGAGATAGTTGAGCATGGATCTCTCGCTGCCATGGTTGTGCAACCAACCTTGGTGGATCGGATCAAGTCCGCTCAGCAGTTGGATGTTGGAGTGAGCCACATCAAGGAAAATGTCAAGAACGGAACAACTAAGTGCTTTTCTGAGGATGAGCATGGTGTTGTGAGGTTTGGGCAACGCCTTGTGGTTCCAAAGGACATGGAGTTGCGAATTTGATTCTCTGCGAAGCCCATGATTCGCCTTTGTCTATTCATCCGGGGCCACCAAGATGTATCGGGATCTCCGCAGAGATTTTGGTGGACTCGCATGAAGAGGGAGATTGCGGTTCGTTCTCGAGTGTGGCGTGTGTAGTCGTGTCAAGGCGAGCATCGGCGTCCGCAGATCGCTTGACCTTTGCCTATTCCTCGAGTGGAAGTGGGATTCGACCGTATGGATTTTATCACGGTCTACCCCAACACCGGGGTAAGGATTCCATCTGGGTTGTCATCGATCGATTGACAAAAGTAGCCCATTTTCGCCAAGCGGACTAACCTTAGTGTAAGTCAATTGGCGGACCTCTATATTTCTCGTGATCGCTCGCTTGCACGGGTGCCAAAGACGATCGTTTCCGATCATGATGCGCTTTTCACCGCCGAGTTTTGGCATAGTCGCAGAGGCTATGGGAACCCGTCTTGCCTTTAGCACAAGATATCATCCCCAAACCGATGGTCGGGCCGAGAGGTCAACAGTTTTGGAAGACATGCTTCGTGCTTGTGTCCTTTCCTATGGGAAGCATTGGGAGAAATGCTTACCATTCGCCGAAGTTTTCCTACAACAACGACTTTCGGGCCGGTCTCGGCATGGCACCTTTCGAGGCCTTATACGGAGAAAGTGTAGAACCCGTTGAACTGGTCGAGACGGTGAGAGACCTCTCTTTGGCGGACTCAATCAATGAGGCCGAGCGCCAAGTCCAAATTTTATTCAGGCGTTTGCGCACAGCTCAATCCAGGCAAAAGAGCTATGCAGATCGCCGGCGTCGTGAGTTGAGCTTTGAGCCCAATGACTTTGTTTACCTCAAAGTCTCTCCTTTGAAGGGCCATCAGCGTTTCGGCGTCAAGGGCAAGTTAGCTCCTCGATATGTCGGTCCCTACCGCGTTATCGAGAAGAAGGGAGCTGTTGCCTATAAGTTGGAGTTGCCATCTGCACTTGAGGGGGTACATGATGTGTTCCATGTATCCCAGCTTAAGAAGTGCCTCCGTGTTCCAACTGAGGAAGCTCCGTTGGAGACTCTCGATGTCCAACCAGATCTGACCTATCGCGAGCACCTGTTCAGATACTCGATGAGGCTGAACGAAGAACTAGGAATCATTCCATCAAGTTCCTTAAAGTTCAGTGGTCGAACCATTCTGAGGATGAGGCTACTTGGGAAAGGGAAGATTGTCTGCGTGCGGACTATCCATCTTTCTTCCCCGAGTGAGCCAAATCTCGGGACGAGATTTCTGTAAGGAGGGGAGATTTTGTAACATCCCAAACTTAAGTGTGTGTCTCAAATGTAATGAAAATGAGGAGAAATTAAAACTTTTTCTTCAAATGGGAATACTTGCCCAAATCTGTAATTCTTAAAAAGGGATTATGGAAAATCAGGATCCGTAAATCAAATTCTCCAATTCACTCCTATCAAAAACCTCTTTGAGAAATCTTGTGTCAAACCTCTGTAAATATTTTTCCTAAGACCCTTGGATGACTTGTAACACCTCTGAATTATCTCATAATTTTTGGAGATTATTTGAATAGTTTTGGAGGCAAGTCAAACCTACCAAAGTCTGGTCAAACCCTATTTGCAAACCTTCTGAAATTTCTTGAGAATTATGCAGTGCATAAAACTCTCTGGGAAATTTATGTAAGGTTAATCCTTTGTTCAGAAAGCTCCAGTTAAAATTTCATGATTTTTGGAGTTGAAATGCTATCCCAAATGATTTCCCAAAGTCTCAGCTTTCATTTTTCAAACCTTATCATGTTGCCTTTGTTCCTTGGGTTCGAACCAACCTCGGGCTCGAGCCACTTGATTTGATTCAACCAACAAGCCTCACCGAGCTTTCTTGCGCATAATCGCTATCCACCGTCGGATGCAAATCGTGCGGCCCATGACGATTGGGCCATTCACGATTTGATCGGTGCCCATCAAGCGCCAAATTTGGATCTTGATCGTGCGGTCGCCGCATGTCACCATCGGATTCGGATCGCTACGTCGGCGATGGGCCAATCGGACCCACTTTTCTACCGTTGGATCTTGATCCAACCGCCACCTTTCAATCTCGGTCGACCGCTCTTTTCTAATCAGCAGTGCGTGTGTGGGCTCATCACTTGGGGTGCGGCTCGGCCCTTCAAGGCTTCGGCCGAGCCGTTTTCTCTCGACCGGTGGCCCCGCCTTTCTGGTCATCTTCCCCACACAGCGTCGCGCCGCGCCATGACAGAGGGGAGAGCAGGTGCGATCACCTCCCAACAAACTATCTTCGCTAGCATTTAATGCGGCCGGTGACTTCGGCTCCATGGTCTCGCTCAGAGCGGCTCCCATCCTTTCCCCTCGTCCTTGCTAAGCCATGGACCTAAGGTTGGTGGGCGATGGTTCACCGTAGGCAATGCCGTTGCTTCTCTCGTGCCTTCCTTGCCTATTTAAACCCTTCATGGTCTTCCTTGGCACTCTTTACTCACCATGGAGCTTAGCTAGCATTCACTTTGTGCTTGTGTAGCTCAAATCACCCCCTCAAGCTTTCGGCGCGAAGGAGCTCCCGGTGAAGTTTGTTTCGGTGGCTCCCTCTCACTCCTTTAAGCACCTTCTTGTTCCTCTTGTTGCTTGGAGCAATAGCCCTAACTCCACTGGTTTATATCTCTTAGGGAAAGACCAAATTGGAGTTTCTCTCATTTCGGCAGTGGAGCACTCACCTTCTTCTCCACCTCCGGTGAGTACTTCTTTTCCTCTATTCTTGCTCATGAAGCTTCCTTGAGCAGTAATAAAGCTAGTATGATCACCCGGTGGCTTTGGCTTTGCTTAGACCGAGCTCCAGTAGCTGTCTTCCTCGCTGTCGGCCATCTTCAACCTCACCGGAGCTCATCCTTCAGCTCCAGTCTCGTCTCGGCCTCAAGGTACCTTGCATGTAGTCCCTTAAGGCCAAGGCACCCGCTTCCCAGAACAAAGCGAAGCTCAGTTGCTATTTCTCGTTTTCGGCCGAAACGGTCACTTTTGGTTTTCTCGGCTCGCGGCGATTTGTTCCGCCATCGCGGCGAGACACTTGCTTGAGGTCCGCGACGTTATTGCGGACCCGTCTGCACCATTGATCAAGCGCCGTGGCGGATACGGCCGGGCGACAAGCCGGTGAACCTCTCAATATCTTGTCGGACGCGAAGCTTGGTATCGTCGGGCTCCCGCCCCGACAAAGATACGGATTAATAGCGCTAATCAGGTCTTAATTAATGCTAATGATGAGTTAGAATTAAAAGCTCGTCTTAAAGCTTAGCGCTATCTCATCAAGCTAGTGGGCCCTTGTTCGTGTGCGTGTGTTAAAAACCTCGTAGCGACTCAGGATGTGTTGACGGTGGGTCCCCGGTGTCGGCCGTTCTATCTGCACAGCAGCGTGGGCCGTCCATTGCTGGATCAGCGGTCCAGATTGAGCCACGTCTTAATTCCTTCGCTGGGTTTTAGAAAATTCCCGGGCGATTTATTGTACAACTGGAAATTGTGTTAAAACTTTAAAAAGGTGCAACTATTTCATAATAAACTCATTTTCGGTTGATTCCACTTTTGGTAGTTCTGTTATGGACTAAAGTTTAATCTAAAAATAGATGCATGATTGAGATAGCTCCAGAAAAATGTAAAAGATCATTTTGTTCCTTTTCAGCTTTATTAAATGTATTAGAAATTCCTGATAAGTTCAAAAATGCATAATAAAATCATGTTAACTCCTTTTTCGATGAAATCCATTTTTGCTAATTCTGTTATTACCTACACTTAGAACTAAAAATGGTTTAGAGCATGTTATAGTTGCAAAATGTCCAGAATTAATCTTGCTAACTTGTAGGTTTAATTGCTATACTAAAAATCCATTTAACTTGCAAAATGCATAACTAATTCTCTGTGACTTGTCTTGGAGTGAATCCAAGTTTGTTGGGTTCCTCTTAATATGAAATTACTAGGAAAATTAATATTGAACATGTTACTGTTTTCAGAAAGAATAATTATGCATTATAATTTTGTTCAAGTTCTTGTCTTTAAAAATTGTAGAAGTTGCAATGTAACTCCAAAAGAGTTGAAACCACTTCCATTAGTCTTAGAATGTCATTACCTATCTATCATAAAAATTTCATGTCCAGAAGACCCTAGAAAATATTTTATGAACAGTAGCCCTTTTTAATTTAATTTGGATTTTTCTGGCCGAATTGAATTATTTTGATCATATCTTTTGCATCAAGAATCCAAATCGATTGATTCTTGTTGCTAAATTCATGATAAATCTTTATCTTGCTGCTGTAAAAATTTTAAGTCATTTGGTGGAAGTTTGCTGTTGAGTCCTTTTGAATTCTTTGTTCTTATCGGTTCTTTTTCGCTCTTTCGTTAGGGTTCGACATTTGTGGTAATCCGAGAACGATCCTCCGCAACAAAGTGACCCTCAACAGCCAGGCAAGCAGTTTGACCATGATTCATCCTATATTTGCAAGTCTATTATGTTGTTTAAACTCTATGTATGCATTGCTACTTTGTTTTAATTATGGTTAGTGGATCCTATAGTTGCATAATCTGTAGGAATGCCATGTCTTTACTACCATGAGCCTAGGTTATTTGCTGTGGTTGGAGTTCGTGGATGAACTCCTATCACTTAGTAGTTGTGATTTCAAATGCTTAGCAATGCTTAGATAACGGTAGAAATGGGTGATCATCGATTTAATCGATGGTCTTGATCACACAAATCTACTTACTACTCCTTTATATTCAGCACTTGTGCTTTGTTAATTTGTAAAGTAAAAATCTGAAAATAAAAGATTGTTTAGACTTGGGCATATTGGATGGATGGTGCGGTTTTTGGAATGTGGAAGTATGCCTAAGTCGCCAAGGACCTAACATCTTGTGTCACACTCTCCAAGCAATTATGCGTACTAACCACGCGAGGGGGATATGGGACCCCTCTTGACTAAGTACTTTGGGCGTTGTTAATTGGGGTCGCTCGGTTGGTGTGTTTTAAAGATAAAATGTGTGTGATGTGGGAGGGGAGCATTAGCTTCCGGGTAGGTCGTGTGATGCCTCCTTCTCCCGTGGGTTGTGCGACTCAAATTAGCATTGTCCATTGGAAATGTCTCGTAGGACTTAGCCGTGCCGGCATACCTTCTGAAGTGTGCTTAAAGGAAAGGCGGTCTGGCGTGTGGGTACAGTGGTACACCCTGCAGGGATAAAACTATTCGAATAGCCTCGTCCTAGGTTATGGACACGCTTGGTTAGGTTTTGCAAGAGTTAGACTACAACATTTAATTAAAACTTGACTTGGTTGGTATGAACGGGGAGTTCATGCTATTGTTGTGGTGACTAATGGGTTAGTCACTTCTAGGTTGTTCATGTTGTTGTTATTATGTATTATCACGTTGTTATTTCAACAATTAAAATGCTTTGCCAAATTGCTTTCCATCTATTATGTTATTGCAAATAAATGTTGCTTTATGCTAAATGAGACATACAACCTCCACTTACATAAAGCTTGCATGTAGCATATGTTATAGGCTGTTATCTTACACGTAAGTCTTGCGGAGTACTTTATGTACTCATCTGCCTGTGGTTGTGGCATTTTGTGGCTTTTGTTGCAGAGGAGAGGGTGAGATCCAAGAACCTCACTTTTGTGCTATGTGTTGCGGCTTCTTGACGACTAGCTTGGCGGTCCCACAGATGCCTAGGGGTTAAGGCACACCGATTGGCTTTGTGTTATAGCCATCTTTATGGCACTTTTGCTTCATTGTTATCTTTTTAGAATTGTTGCTATTTGGCCTAAGGGCCCTCTTTTGTAATAGCTATTCCATATTAATATTAACTTCGGTTTGTTGCTTATGTACTATGTGTTGTATGGAATTGATACATTCTTTTGTTGTGAGGTATGTATATTGCATTCTGGGAAGTATACATCTCTCGAGACCGGGTTTATTTGGTTGATAATACTAGGGTCAATTGGATGACTAAGTATTATGAGCCTAATAAATTCGGGTGCTCACACGTCGGGGCTCTAGTTTATAGTTAAGCCTTTCACTAAGGTTGAGTTAAGTTGAATCCATTTACTTGAGGCCCTAGAGTTATGTCCTTAAGACCATGCTTAGTCTCGGTCTTACGGAGATAACCCAAGGGTCCTCACAACGTTGGTATCAGAGCCGTACTGACTGTAGGTTAGAGATAGCATGGGCGTTAAGTTTAGCAAGTCTCTTGGTCAAAATATTTTTAAGTTATCAAAATTACTTTGGAAAGTTTAAGTTAGGGATATCTTTTATTCCTCATCCATCTTAGTATCATTTCTTACCTTATTCTGGTTTTGATTTGCAAAACTAACTTACCTTGCCCTTCTTGTCCTTTAGATGAATCCTCAATACCTTGTTCGGGAGACTCAAGCTGAGAATGTGGGAGGATACCCGGAGTTACTATGAGACATGATGTGGAGGGCCAACTTCACCTACCAGCCGACGTACTCCATCTATCGACGAGACCGAGGGCCAGGAATGGAGGAGTACCTGGCCGTAGCCGACATCATTGCTAGGCGTGTTACTGGAAGCATCCCATATCGATTTCAGGCACGTGGCACTTCTGAGGCCATGGTGCTTCAGGAAGTGGCTCGAGTGGCCATGAGTCGCCTTCGCTACGATTTGACCGAGCTGTCTCAGCCGCCCTATGACCATTTCCCCATGCAAGCACATGTTGGGGAAGTGAGTAGGTTCGCCAGGATTCAGTTCGGGGAGGATCCCCAAGTTCGACAACTGGCGAGGCTGGTGCACACTATGGACTTGATGCATCGTTGCACTGTGCATGAGTTGTGGGAGACGCAGTGCCGTCTCATCATAGCTCAGGAGCACCTGCGACTCATGCATGATATGAGGCTTATTCATACTGATGTGTTGTATGGCGCTAATGTGATCTCCCCCTACCTTTCTACACCGCCAGAGTATCGCCTTCCCGTAGTAGAAGGCCATGTTAATGGCATAGGATCACCTTTGCGCCTCCCTAACCTAGGGAACCCCAACGATACAGGATCCCCTGGATGTCATCTGCTTGACGAGTTTTCGGTGAACTTTGACCGGAACAATATCTAGGATGTTAGGGTAGTAAGCTCGCTGTCCTGTCATGTGCTCAGTGAAGCATGTATCTTTGAAATTCTTGTAATAGCCTAGTAATTGTTGGAACTTTCGTGTTATTTGCAAGAACTTTTATTCCGGGCAGTTACCATTTGCCTTCGGGCTAATATCAATGTAATTGTACCAGAACTCTATGAATGGTTTTATTGGATCTTGTACTGGCCTTAGTGCCTTGGTACCCCATTTGGTGTTATGTTCTTGCGTATTTTTGTATATTTATCATTATGCATGCTTATGTATAACTTATTAAATTTTCTAACCATCCATGTCACTACAGGATGATAGGTCCCAACACTCGCCCGAGAGCGCAGCGTGATGAGAGGTCTCCACCCCTAGAACCGCGTTCGACTGCTTTGGGTGAATCTTCTCACCAGCATCATCAGCGGGGTCGCACACCTGAGGAAGCACTTCCACCACCTCCCACCATGGCGGAGGTGTTGGCTCAAATAGAGAGGAACCGTATGGATCAGACCAGGATCCTCGAGGCTATCGCTCGGAACACCTCTCCTGCTCCTGCCGCAGCAGGGGGAGGTGGAAATCATAGAGCTCATGGAGGTCTCGCTGACTTTCAGCGGACTAACCCTCCAACCTTTGCGGGCACTGAGGACCCAATGGAGGCTGAAGATTGGCTACGGGACATTGAGAAGAAGCTAGCTATTGCTCAGTGCACGGGCATTGAGAATGTACTCTTTGCCAGCTATCAGCTGGAGGGTGCTGCCAGCGTATGGTGGGACAATTTCTCCGCCATGCAACTCGACGGAGACGTTCCTTCGTGGAACGAATTTCGCACAGCTTTCAGGGAGGCCCATATTCCTGATGGGGTCATGTCCATCAAGCAGTAGTAGTTTCTTGCTTTGAAGCAAGGAAAGAAGACTGTCACCGAGTACCTTCACGAGTTCAACTCATTGGCTCGTTATGCCCCTGATGACGTCTCCACCGCCGCCCGCCGCCAGAGCCGTTTCATGAACGGCTTGATTGAGGAGATGCAGCTGGCTCTAGCTGTACATGACTTCCGCAACTTTCAGCACATGGTGAACAAGGCCATAGTGGTGGAGCACAAGAGTGTGGCCGTGGAGGAGTCCAAGAAGAGGAAGAAGGCAGCTCAGGGTGCAGCTAGCGGCAGTTTTCCCCAACAGCGCACCGGTCTGCCCCAGGCACGTTGTTATCAAGCTCTAGTGCCACCGAGGACTTTCTCGTCATCTCCACAGGCTTCTTTTCCACCGGCACAGCGGTTCAATGGGGGTAAGAACTCCCAAAACAGCAGCCCCTACAGGCCTAATGTCACTTGCTATCATTGTGGTCGCCAGGGCTACTATGCAGATAAGTGCCTCGCCAAGCAACGAGGGATGCCTCAGACCTACAGACCTCCTACACCTTCAGCTGTGACAAGACCTTCACCACCTTCGAGGGCAGCATCTACCCCTCCTTAGGTCCCTGCACGTGGTCGAGTCAACCATGTCACAGCCGAGGAGGCAAGCGGCGCTCCGGGCGTCGTTTTGGGTACACTTCTTGTTAATTCTTGTCTGGCATCAGTTTTATTTGATTCAGGAGCATCTCATTCATTCATTAAAAAGGAATATGCTGCACTTAATCAATTTGAGATAGTTAAGCTTCAGCCACCTTATCAAATTCAGTCACCGGGATCGGTTTTCCAAACTGATCAAGTCTGTCGGGACGTGAAGGTGGAAATTCAAAAGACTGACTTCTTAGCAAATTTAATTGTGATAAATTTAGTGGGTATTGATGTAATCTTAGGGATGGATTGGCTATCCAAAAATCAGGGAAAGATCAATTGTGCTCAACGGTCTATTTCAGTCACAAGTGCTGACGGCAGTCTAGTTGTTTTTACCCCTTTTGTGGGTGATTCCCATCTTTATGCCTTGGAAGCTAGTACCTCTATTGAATTGGATAAGGTACCAGTCGTATGTGAATATCCAGATGTTTTTCTAGAAGAACTCCCAGGCATGCCCCCTGGCCGTGAAGTTGAATTCGTCATTGAGCTTGCGCCCGGTACTGCGCCAATTTCTAAACGGCCGTATGGATGCCCCCTAATGAGTTGGTTGAATTGAAAGCACAACTCAAGGAACTTCAAGATAAGGGATTCATTAGGCTGAGCTCCTCACCTTGGAGATGTCCGGCTATCTTTGTCAAGAAGAAGGATAAGAGTTTGCGGATGTGTGTCGACTACTGTCCGTTAAACGAGGTCACTATCAAGAACAAATATCTGCTTCCAAGGATAGATGATTTGTTCGATCAATTGAATGGAGCCCAGGTTTTCTCTAAGATTGATTTGAGATTGGGCTACCAGCAAATCAAGGTCAGAGCTGAAGACATACCGAAGACAGCATTCTCCACTCGCTACAGTTTGTACGAGTACACTGTCATGTCTTTCGGATTGACGAATGCTCCAGCATACTTCACGAACCTCATGAATTCGGTTTTCATGGAGTACTTAGATAAGTTTGTCGTTGTGTTCATCGATGATATCCTTATCTACTCAAAAAACTGATGAAGAACACAAGCAGCACCTACGACTTGTGTTGGAAAAGCTTCGGCAACATCAACTTTATGCAAAATTCAGCAAATGTGAGTTTTGGCTTCGGGATGTTAGTTTCTTGGGTAATATCCTATCCAAGGGTGGTGTCGCTGTTGATCCAAGCAAAGTGCAAGATGTGCTTGACTGGAAACAACCCAAGAGCGTCACCGACATTCGCAATTTTCTTGGACTTGCGGGATACTACCGTAGATTCATCAAGGACTTCTCCAAAATTGCGAGACCAATGACCCAATTATTAAAGAAGGAAAAAAAGTTTGAATGGTCAGCGGAATGTGAGGAAAGTTTTCACACCTTGAGAGATCTTCTGACCAAAGCTCCAGTGCTCATCCTACCTGATATTCATAAGAGTTTCGATATTTATTGTGATGCATCTCGCCACGGGCTCAGTTGTGTACTTATGCAAGAGGGCCGAGTGGTGGCGTATGTGTCGAGGCAATTGAGGCCTCATGAAGCTAATTATCTCACACATGACTTGCAGCTTGCAGCTGTACTACATGCTTTGAAGATTTGGCGGTATTACCTCATTGGTAATCGTTGCGAGATCTACACCGATCACAAGAGTCTCAAATATATTTTCACCCAAGCTGATCTGAACTTGAGGCAAAGAAGGTGGCTTGAGTTGATCAAGGACTATGACATGGGACTTCATTATCACCCTGGGAAAGCTAATGTGGTGGCTGATGCATTGAGCAGAAAATCTCGATGCAACTGTTTGTCAGTAATTCCTTATTCGGCAGGCTTGTGTGCTGCAATGCAACATCTGCATCTAGAGATAATTGAAGAAGGTTCTCTTGCTACCCTAAGTATGAATTTTACACTTGAGGACCAGATTCAAGAAGCCCAAAAGACTAACATGGAAGTAGCTCAAATCCGGGAAGAAATGAAGAAAGGCAAGGCCAAATGCTTCAAAGAAGATGCACATGGCGCCCTTTGTTTCGGAAACCGGTTGGTAGTACCCTTCGATCGCAACTTGAGACAGCTAATTCTCAAAGAGGCTCACGACTCCAAGTTCTCTATTCACCCAGGTAGTACCAAGATGTACTAAGATTTAAAGAAACGGCTTTGGTGGAGCCAAATGAAACGACAAATCGCTCAATATGTTGCCAAGTGTGATGTATGCCAAAGAGTCAAGGCTGAGCATTTGAAGCTAGCAGGTACTCTACAACCCCTGCCCATTCCCAAGTGAAAATGGGAAGAAGTTGGCATGGATTTTATCACCAGCCTTCCAAGGACTCAAGCTGGGTTCGATTCCATATGGGTGATTGTCGATCGTCTGACAAAAGTTGCTCACTTTATTCCTATCAAGACCACTTACCGCGGAGACAAGTTAGCAGAGCTTTATATTTCAAGAATTGTTTGTCTCCATGGTGTCTCGAAAGTGATTGTGTCTGATAGAGGCCCGCAATTCACATCCTATTTTTGGGGATGCCTACATAAGGCCATGGGGACCAGTCTATCTTTCAGCTCCGCTTACCACCCGCAAATAGATGGGCAAACTGAAAGAGTGAACCAAATTTTAGAAGACCTTCTCCGGGCATGTGTGCTGTCCTATAGCAAGAATTGGGAGAAGTGCTTACCTTTTGTAGAGTTCTCCTACAACAATAGCTTCCAATCAAGCATACAAATGGCACCCTTCGAGGCATTGTATGGGAGAGCTTGCAGGACACCCTTGAACTGGTTTGAAGCCGGGGAGAGACCATTTTATGGTCCAACCTTGGTGGAGGATGTGGAAGAACAAGTTCGTGTCATCCGTGAACGACTTTGAACGGCTCAATCTCGTCAGAAGTCTTATGCCGACCGTCATCGTCGGGAATTGAGTTTCGAAGTTAATGATCATGTCTACCTTAAAGTCTCTCCAATGAAAGGAATGCATCGTTTCCAAGTCAAAGGCAAATTGGCACCTCGCTACATCGGACCATTCCGTATCCTAGCAAAAGTGGGATCGGTGGCCTATCAATTGGAGTTGCCACCATCACTATCGGATATTCACGATGTGTTCCATGTTTCACAATTGAAGAAGTGTCTTCGTGTCCCAACCGAAGCGACCGAGTTGGAAAGACTCGACTTGCAACCCGACTTTTCATATCAAGAGCGTCCTATCCACATTCTTGA
Organism: Phyllostachys edulis; assembly: GCA_036346405.1. Taxonomy (NCBI): domain Eukaryota; kingdom Viridiplantae; phylum Streptophyta; class Magnoliopsida; order Poales; family Poaceae; genus Phyllostachys; species Phyllostachys edulis. The sequence goes on from CM070553.1 coordinate 76,901,479, forward strand.
AGAAACAGAACGCAAGACGAGGAATCGCAATATCAAGTTCATCAAAGTGCAATGGAGTAATCATACTGAAGATGAAGCTACATGGGAACGTGAGGATCAATTCCGATAAGTCTATCTAGACCTTTTCCTTGAAGTGCCTTCGTATCAAGAAAGGCAAGGTTAAACAAAGCAGCGGTAAGGAAAATGTTATAATTGTTGTAACCTTTTAAGGTATCATAGCACTATCTTTAAAGGAAATCAAAACAACAAATGCTGTAATTCCTTAGAACCTTTCTATCCAACTTCCACCCTACCCGATCTCGGGGATGAGATCTTTTGTAGGGGGGGGGGAGGTTTGTCACATCCTCAAATTAATAAAGAGAATTATTATGCATCTCATGAGCATGCATCATTGTTTTTAAACTTTTGGCATAATTTATTGCACTTGGAAAATCTTAAACAAGTGTTAAATCTACACTTTGTAATTCAACTCCAAAAGAAAATAGGAACAAAACATTATGAACATCATCTAGAAATAATTTATTCAAATACTATAGTAATTATAATGGATTAATATAAATTTCCCAAATTTTTGGGACTGGTTTAAACACTAAGAAAATTCAAACACAAGTTAACAAACCACACTAAGTTTGAATTTATTATATACAAATTATATCAGGAACAGTAGTGTTAAATAATTTTTATGGGCACTAGACCTTTCCACGAACCCCCATGATTTATTTCATGATTTTAGGAAATTTATTTCTATTTTTAGCACCTTGGTCAAAGTGGAGAAACACTTTTAATTCTCAGTCAAACCTAATTTCTAATTCGGGCACTGTTGGACCGACTCGAGTCCGACGCGGCAAACTGGCTCGACCCAACCCACTAGCTGCACCACACGTGAGCCGTCGGATGGAACCTCATCAGTCCAGATCGCATACCCCTTCGGGACGACCTGAGTACCCTTCTTCTAATCCTAGCCATCCACCTGAGATCCAACGGCCCTGACCGATCCACTTACTCGGCGGATCTTGATGCTGGTAGTGAAGTCGCCGCCACGCCGACCCGCCTGTCGGTTTAAATCCTGACCTCGCAGAGAGCTTTATAGCGGCCGTGCTTCTCCGACGCGCACAGAACGGCCACTTCGACGCCGTCAATCCGCCGCTGCCGTTGGCCACTCCGGGACGTTCCCCACTTGACGCCGCCTCCACTCCGTCATCTCCCTAGGGATAATACCCCCTCGGCTGCCCGTTCTTCCTCACTTCTCCTCTTTTAGGCTGAGGAGGAGGAAGCTCTCCCATGCGTGTCTCTCGGGTAAGCTCCCTCCGCGTGATTCCTCTCCACTCTGTGATCCACCCCTTTCCATTTTTGCTAATCTGGGACTTTGGTTCCTCTTGTAGCTCCCGGACCACAGTGGTGCCATTGGAAGCCCTAGAGCGCACTCCCGAGCGGCATCTTCGTGCCATTCTAGTTCCTGGTGAGTATTGTGCTCTCTCTTGCGCGTCACATTGTGCCTTTTTGCTTAGTAATCGAAACCCCTCAACTTATTTTGACATTGCATGGCAGGCTTTCGTTGAATTGAAGAAATCACACTTTCGGCCCTAGAACCAACCCTTCGACTCCTACTTGGTTCCGGTAAGCCGTAGCTCAATTCCTTGCTCTCTTAGCATCCTTGCTAGGTCTTTATCATGATCCGACCATCCACTTCCTCTCTGGTTCACCAGGTTGTCTCCTCCGCGTGAGCCATGCCGTCGCCGCCTTCTTCTCCGGTGCCGACGCGACCCCAGCCTACTCCAAGCTTCCCAGAGCACCCTCCTCTGCTCAGGTAGCTTTCTTTTAGCCCCTAAGACTCAGGCACCCGCTTGATTGATGCTGCGGAGCTCTCTTTTGTTGTATGCACATTTGCCATATTGAACGCCGCCACTTAGCTCCGGCTAGCCGCCGGTACGGGCTGCCATTGGTGTCGCCACCACCACTCAGAGGTGCACGGCACTATTGCGAAGCGAACGCGTGCCTTGGCCGGCTCCGCCGTGGCGCGTAGCGCCGGCGAGCCGCCGGGCAAACGCACGGTCGCGTTGTTGGACGCGCACCCGGCACTGTAGCAACGTAATTAGGCATTAACTGCGATGATTAGCTTTAATGACAATGATCACTGTCGGAAAACCGGTTTAAACTGAGTAATGATTGGCCTTAAGAGAATGACATGTGGGCCCATGGACGGATAAGTGATAGTGTAGAGTTATGGAGTACGTTTTCCTTTAAGGAAAATGTATTCTCGATATGATTAACTAGGGAGTACGTTTTCTTAATCGGAAAGCGTATTTTATAAAATACGTTTCTTTCACAACCGGTTTAGGTCTTTGTTGACCGAGTCTATCCTTGACCCGGGGCCCGCTGGTCAGTGACCGTGGCTAGAGGCGCGCCCAGTGAGAAAAGTAATGGATTTATTAGAAAATCTGAAAACGAATTATTTGCACACTATAAAATACGTATAACTTCAAAAATACATAACTAATTCATCTTAACTCCAAAATGGATGAAACCACTTCTAGTAATTTTAGTTTTCAATGGAATTTATACTAAAATTTGTTTCAAACATTTCTCTGTAGCAGAGAGTATTATTATGGAAAATGATTCATAAACTTATTATTTTTACAATTGAAAAAGGCTGATAACTTTAAAAATGGATAACTAATTCATAAAAATTCCAAATGAGGTAAACTCAACTATTCTGGTCTTGTAATAATATTCCCTATTTATCCATATAATCCTTATACCCTCCACTTCTCTACAAATTTTGGCCAAATAATTAAATTGCTCAATGAGGATATGTTTGAAATCTGAAATTTAAACCTTGATAACTTTTGCATAATAAATCCAAATGGAATATTTCTTTCACCTAAATTCATATAAAATCATGATTTACCTACTGTATAAAAATCATGCATTTTTGAGCATTTTGAATTTTTGAGTATTTCTCGATGCTTAATCGATATTATATTTATTTAGATACCGAGCCTATCGATATTGACTTATACGCTACTAAGGGAGAGCAGCTAAGCTACCAGAAAGGGAGGCATCATTTGAACTTTTTTTTGCATCATATTTGATCCTAGTTTTGTTAAGTTAGTGCAATGATAATTGCTTGCATGCTATTTTTTATAATGTCGCTATTTTTGTGATGTGTAGTTTAGTTATGTCGGGACCCAAAAATACAATTCTGGACCCTCTGTGTATACTGCACTAGTCCAGGATCACGCTAGTGCACACAGTGACAACATCAGTGAAATATCAATTCCATATACAAAGATAACCAATAAATAGGCAAATAACAATAAACATCAGAGTAAAGACCTCAAGGTCAAAGCTTACAGTTAATGCCTTAGAAGGCAAAAAGCTCAATGAAGTCAGCAATGAACGAAACAGGATAACTCGGTGAAGCCCATCCATATGCCCACAGCAATCGGTCAAGGCGCGACCTAGTTCTCCACGATCCTGAAGTAGACCTTGTTGATCGGCGATTCCTTCACTTCTGCTTGATTCGTCAAAGCAAGCGTGAGTACACACCGTACTTTCATAAGTCATACCACAGAAATGCAATTTATAGATGCAGGCTTATTCCAAAGGAATGGCATTCTGTGGTTATTTTGCAGAAATGCAACATTTGCAATTGAATACAAATAATAGATTGAAAGCAAGTAAAACAAATAGACAGTAATAATTTAACAGTTTGATTTCACAAAGACACACACAGCCTAACAGATTATTCACATAGCTGGATGATTTAAACCACACAGCTCCCTTCCCACACAGTTTTATGAAAATCTACCCCTAGTGTCAAATCCCCGAGCATTGTCCATGATCATGACGCGCTATTCAATAGATTAAATTACACTCTGCAGAGTTTGTACACTTTACCCACAAGATGCAATCAACTGGATCAGAGCTGATCACAACAAAGCATTTCGGATACCTTATCTTACTATGCTAGGCCCGTCTCAAAACAGGCATGTGGTCGTACAGGAGGCTCAGTTCAATGGAGCACATGGTGAGGTCCTTAATTGACCAAGGCAAGACTTCCACATCCTAACTAAACCACATAGACACACAGATTATTATTATCCACACACCCACATACCACCATTTCACACAAGATCCACCCCTTGCCTCACCCAAATCCTTTTACCACCCGGTTGATTTAAGTGCAACATATGCCACAAAGACACATAGTACACACAGTTTTATCACATAGTTCCATAGTCACTTAGTCAAGTTGATAATTGCAACATTACATGAACAGTGATTCGTAGGCGTGGCTAAGCAATCTAATCGTATTAACCAACCCACGTTGATGCTACAATATTACCAACTAATAAATAACCAAGCTAGGGTGACAAAAGATTACGACATATCAATTAGGCAAGGAGGTTATAACAAATTGGATTATTAACTAAACCCAAAAGCATTTAAATAAATACTTAAAGTAAATGCAATAATTTGAATCAAGATACTTTTAGAACACCGATTCAATATGATCAAAGGTACAACTTGCCTTGCTAGAGCAATGACGATCTTGAATTAACTTCGATCTTCAACTTCCTTGAACTTCAGCTCCTTCGGACGATTCCGTGACTTCAACGTCTAACGAGAAAGAAAGCGCAAAAACAAACTAAATTCAAAAAGACAACTCAAATAAACTCCAAACTGAAATTGAATGGTACTGAAAGGTAGATAATGAATTGAGATGAATTTAGGAATTCGAATGGGCTCAATCGGAGTTCAGATTCAAAGGATATGAGCTTTCGAAGATCACATGAAATGATGAAATTAATAGAGAAAAGAATATTCGAAGAATATTCTTTCGGATAAAATAAAATAACAAGAATTGGATACTTACAAGTGGGGTCCACTGGTAAGTGAAAGAGGGAACAAAGGCATTGATTGACATGCGGGACCAACTGGATAATTGAACAGCAGAAATTAAAAGAATTTCCAAAAAGGATAAAGAGGATGACAGGTGGGACCCACTGAATAAAAGAATTTCTAGAATTACACTAATTCTAGAAAATAAGGTAAAGAGAAAGACAAGTGGGCCATTGGTCCATAGACCAAGTCCACGAGCTAGGGTTAGGTGCAAGATGAAACGGGTTCACGATAGCTTAGGTTTAGAGCTAGGGTTTGACTGGCGTTGACTGAGAAAGGGTTCCGCAAGTCAAAGACTAGGTTCATGATGGACCATATCTACACTGCTCCGATTTTAGGATTGGGTTAGGTACAGGCCACGCAGGTGATGATAGTGCATGCCACATATGCACAGACACTGAGGTGGCGAGGATGGGATAGCGACGTGGCAACTGATTAGAGGTTGACGAGGCTGTGCCGAGGTGTCGGGGTGGCAAGAGATGATGGCGGTGTGGCGTCGGGTGACAAGGTGACAAAGATGCCTGTGTTTTATGCACACGACAAAGGCGTGGAGGCCACGGAGGACAGAATAACCATGTGGCCACGAGGTGGCACTAGCACGGCTATGCTGACATGGTGTTGACAAGGAAAGAAAAGAGAGGACCCGCGATGGTGGGGCAACCATGGTGCTCTCGGGTCGGTGTCAACGGCGACGAGCGGCGGCGCAGTGGCTTCCATGAGACCATGGCAGTGGCGGCATCGCTTGGCACGGCAGCTCCGGTGGCGGCTCGACATCGGCGAGCACCGGTTTGAGACGAGGCGCCATCGGTGATGGCGACTTCGAACAACCCGGCGCCGCCTTAGCGCGACGGCAAATCCCATAGCGGCGGCGCTGGGGCACCGAGGGCGGCGTGTGAAGGCGGAGCAAACGCGCGCGGGATGGCGACGGACCCGCACCGCTGCCTGAGGCTCTTTCACGGTGGAGACGGGAGAAGACGACCGGTCGGACGCGAAGAAGATGGCTTCAAGGTGGCGGCGCTCGACTGCTCTCCAGAAGCAGCGGCTAGGGCACAGTGGCGGCGTCACGAGACGAGGCGGACGTACACGAAGCGGCGGCGCGGCACTTTTATAGCTTGGGGCGGCATGGGGAGGGCGGACTCCCAAGATGGCTGTGCGGCGGCGTCGTCCGAGTCGGGCACACGCGGACGCAAGATGCGGCGCTGCCTGGTTCGGTCATGCGTGGAGCGGCGCAGCGCTTAGGGTTGGCGGCGGGGAGCGCTGGCTTCGGGTGCGTGAGAAAAGGAAGGAGCGACCCACCGGTTGATGCTCACGCGCGGCAAGGAAAAGAAATGCCGTCCGGAACTGAAAGAAATGACTGGGCCGGCTCGGAGATGATAATTACGCAGAGAGGAAAAACAACATGAACAGTGTACTGCTGATTCTAGTGTACGGGATGGCCGGCGGCCGGAGGCGGCGTAGCGACGGCGAAGGGGCAAAACGGAAAGGAAACGACGAGCCGGACGCAATGGTGCGATCGGATTTTAGAAAAACTCACCGAGGAAGCGAGCAACGCGACGAACGTGGTTGGGCTTTAATGGCCGACGGTGCTCCGGCGATCTTCGGGCGAAGTGGATGGTACCATGACGTAGAGGATGACGACGCAAAGCCAACGCCGCAGACGGTTCGGCCGGCGGACGTCGGATGAAGGCGCAGTTCGTCGGAGAAGACTTTGGGAGGAGCTCGGTATTTTGCAGATTGCGACGAAATTAGATTGATTCGGAGAAACCAAATCAGGGGATTGGAAGAGGAGATCAAGATGGACGCGTGAGCGCAAACGGCTCGCGTTTAGGTGCACCGATGAGAAAGATATGGGATTTTGAAATTTTGAGTTTCAAACGAACGCGCACTGCTCCTGTTCGTTCGGCCGACGACTCGCTCCAGAAAAACGATGATGAACAGTAATTCGTGATTTACTGTAGCGCGTTGGACCCGGATGAACAGTACCCGACGGGTACTGTAGCAGTGCGCAGGAGAGAGAAAACAAGATTTTTGGAATTAAAGAAAATCCAAAAAATCGAGGAGAGCCAAATAAATAGCAAATAAATCCAGAAAAATCCCAGAAAATTCCTTGGAACACAAGGAAGCCAAATAACACAGGTTTTTATTTAATTAATGTTTCGATTAGTCAAATTAAATATTTTTAATTTTGGAAATTTCCAATTAAGCTTTATTAATTCAAATAAAATTTGTGAAATTTTCCAGGGACCTAAACTACTCAAAAGATTTTTGAAAAGCCAAATTTTGGGACGTTACAAACCTCCCCCCCTTAAAGGAATCTCGTCCCCGAGATTCAGGCTGGCTATAGAATAGGTTAAAGAACTCAGACTTCGGGTTCTCTTCTGCCTTCCAAACTGATTCTGACTTTGATAGAACTGCTCTTCTGAACACTTATGAGGCAGGCGCCTTGCTTCTTGCTGAACTTCTCGTTTCAACACAAACTTGACAAACTGGCTCTTGGCAGGAAGGCTTCTTGAAACTCGATTGCTTCTGACGGGCTGCTTGATCGGTGATCGAAGACACTTCTGGAGTTGAGAAGATCTTACTGCTGACTGGTAACTCAAATTGATAACTAACTCTTCTTCTAAGCTTCGGAATCTGAACAGACTGACACATCACTGTCACCTCTGCCGTACAATCCTTAACGCAGACCTTTAACAGGTATCATGACGAAAAACATGGCTGCGAGAGTGATAATCAACATAATCTGCGTAACTTTTCTGCTCGAACTAAGCTACTCACAATCCCTTTAGGATTAAAGACTCTTGGTCTTCTGCTTCATAATTAAAAATCTTCATACTTTGTGAGCTGATCTGCTTCTAGCTGAGTAATGACTTGTGACCACTGCAACTAGCTGACATCTGGTACTGTAGGGAAACTCTGCATAGACGCTTACTTGCCCGACCTGGTAGCACGAGTTAAGGCACACTCACTATTCTTTCAATCTGTCGATGGATTCAAGGTGATACACACAACTGAACTGAAACAAGCATCCAAAGCCTCATAGACACTCTGTCGCTAACACGAGGTAAACTGGTATCCTTGGTCCAACACTAACTTTTCTAGCACGCTGGGCAAATTGATCATCTCTGTTGATTTGGCTCCATAACCAAATTCTGACGAATACCATCTCTGTCGTACACAATCTCTGTCGTATACCACTTTGCTAGACAACCTCCAAACTCGGTGATATTAATAGGAATGAAACAGCATATTTCTTTGGCAAAACTGTTTGGTCAAGCCTGATTTTCTAGCATCGGTTTGAACTCTAGTGTTCAACAAATATCCTCTTTCACTGACTCAAGACTCAACTTCTGACTTTCACTAGTAACTTTAGCTGACTGAACAATGGATTCTTGCGGTAGCTCTTCTGATTCGAAACATCTGCTACTATACTGATCTGTCCTGAGAGAATAGACTTTGACTTCATGGTTCTTGATCCAATAAAACCATTCTTTGTTCTTCACAACAACAAACTTGGAAATATGACTAGGATAAGTTACCGCTTGAAACTTTAGTTGTTAGGAAGTGCTGGCGAAAACTTCTTACACACAAATCCTTAGATGTCCTGTGATAAAAGCTATCAAGGTTCCTTCTGGTATCTGGCAATACGAACACTGAAGTTGTGATTGATCTCTTCTGAAATTCGCACTGATCTTCAACTAACACTGACTTGTTCACAGGTGATTCTGGGGAAGACTGAAATTCTCGCACACCCTTGTGCTAACAATTTACTTTACAATCAACACCGACACTTACTAAGCTGATGGGCTTGATTTGATGCTGCTTTTATCTGACAAAATCACCTGGTCTGTTCCAACCTATCTGCAAACTCTCTTAACAACTTTTGGCATTCTTGCATCTGGAGTGAGTGACTGGTTCTTCTAAGGACACTGGCTGATGTAATGACCTTTCCCATGACAACTGTAACAGACACGGGTCGAAGCTTGTGACTTTTCTGACGAGACTATGGCGAAATGACTATCCTTCTCGAAGGTTGAAGGTTGACACTTTGTAGGGCATCTCTTGGCATAATGGTCTTACTTACCACACTCGAAACACACTACTGATGATACGGGCTTGCTTCTCTTTTGAGGTGGGTTGGCAAGGTCAATATTCTGCTTTTGTGATTCTTCAGCTGACAATCCTTGTACTGACAATGGGTTGCCTTCTTTTGCTAATGCCCTGACTGTGGCTCTGAAATTTTCTCTATGGTGCGAATCCAGGATTCTGCATCCTTGAGTGCGGTTGATCCTTCAAAAACGGGCGGCTTGGTCATCATGAACTTCACAAACTTGGGCTGAGGGCGTGCCGTTGGGATGGCAATGAGTTGTGTATCCTTGCGGAGGTTACTACTGTTCGACGGTTGCATCATCGCTGGTATGAGCTGATTCTGGGTGACAGGGAACTGGCTCAGATTCTGATGTATCACTACTAGCACTGGAGATAGTTGCTGGTTAACGTCTGCTCTGGTGTTGACTCTGGTGACGGTGTGAAGGTCTGCTTGATTATTCTAATTCAACAGATTGACTAAGGTAACGGTGGTCTGATTCTGCTGTGTCATCATGTTGTTCATGTGCTGCATCATCGTGCTCATGGATTGAGTCTGAGCTACCAAGAATTGTTCCATGACTGGATCTGCTACTCCTGATACTGGCAACTGGTCACTGGGATTGACGGGATCTGAGCTGGCACAGACTGTCTCAAGATTACTGACAAGGTTGGTTTCACTAGGGCTCTTCATCTACTGGCTGACCAGGGCTAATAGATGAGAGGGAAGCACAAGGTAAGGGAAGACAATCTACCAGGGGAAGCAGATTTAACCCAAGGACACTAAGAAACACAAATAGCGGGAAAGCTATTAAGAAGCACAGAACACACAGACAAACTACACACAAGAGAAAGAAGATGAAAAACTAATCGTCTAGTCGATTAAGCTCTAACTTAACTGGGTGACTTGGCTCAACACACGGGAGGAACCAAAGCTGATTTATCCTATATGGTTGGTCTGAAGAAAACTCAAACTGGTTACGGTCTTCATCAAACGTTGACGGCTTGTGATCCTTGCAGGCGAATCTTGGAAAAGGCGGGGGCGACATAGGACTTCTTCTTGGTCTTCAATTCTTGTGACGAACTTGTCTTGAACACTTAGGGAGATATTGATACGTTGTTGCTGGTTGCACGGTCTTCAGAGAGTTGCTCTAAACAGCTCTTGGGCATCCACCAAGACATTTGGTACAGACCATGACAACTATAGAAGTTATGAGAAGAGAGGGTCCAATTTAATACTCAAAACGGTGAGTAAGAGTATAGATGAGAAATGAATAGAATGGAAGAGTATAGAAGCTAGACAAGATGAGAATAGCACATCATTAAGATTTTCCATTTGTAAAATAGGTTTTGAAGTTTTCCTTAAAACGGCCATTCTAACTAAGGTCACGACCTACAGTCGATATGGCTCTGATACCACCTCTGTCGGGACCCAAAAATACAATTCGGACCCTCTCGTATACCTTGACTAGTCCAGATCACGCTTAGTGCACACAAAGGACAACATCGGTGAAATATCAATTCCATATACAAAGATAACCAATAAATAGGCAAATAACAATAAACATCGAGTAAAGACCTCAAGGTCAAAGCTTACGCTTAATGCCTTAGAAGGCAAAAGCTCAATGAAGGCTGCAATGAACGCAAACGGATAACTCGGTGAAGCCCATCCATATGCCCACAGCAATCAATTTGGTCTCTTGCGACCTAGTTCTCCACGATCCTGAAGTAGACCTTGTTGATCGGCGATTCCTTCACTTCGCTGATTCGTCAAAGCAAGCGTGAGTACACACCGTACTCGCAAGTCATACCACAGAAATGCAATTTATAGATGCAGGCTTATTCCAAAGGAATGGCATTCTGTGGTTATTTTGCAGAAATGCAACATTTGCAATTGAATACAAATAATAGATTGAAAGCAAGTAAAACAAATAGACAGTAATAATTTAACAGTTTGATTTCACAAAGACACACACAGCCTAACAGATTATTCACATAGCTGGATGATTTAAACCACACAGCTCCCTTCCCACACAGTTTTATGAAAATCTACCCCTAGTGTCAAATCCCCGAGCATTGTCCATGACCGCGGACGCGGCTATTCGAATAGATTAAATTACACTCTGCAGAGTTTGTACACTTTACCCACAAGATGCAATCAACTGGATCAGAGCTGATCACAACAAAGCATTTCGGATACCTTATCTTACTATGCTAGGCCCGTCTCAAAACAGGCATGTGGTCGTACAGGAGGCTCAGTTCAATGGAGCACATGGTGAGGTCCTTAATTGACCAAGGCAAGACTTCCACATCCTAACTAAACCACATAGACACACAGATTATTATTATCCACACAGTCCACCATTTCACACAGTATCCACCCCTTGCCTCAGTCCAAATCCTTTTACCACCCCGGTTGATTTAAGTGCAACATATGCCACAAAGACACATAGTACACACAGTTTTATCACATAGTTCCATAGTCACTTAGTCAAGTTGATAATTGCAACATTACATGAACAGTGATTCGTTGGCGTGGCTAAGCAATCTAATCGTACTAACCAACCCACGTTGATGCTACAATATTACCAACTAATAAATAACCAAGCTAGGGTGACAAAAGATTACGACATATCAATTAGGCAAGGAGGTTATAACAAATTGGATTATTAACTAAACCCAAAAGCATTTAAATAAATACTTAAAGTAAATGCAATAATTTGAATCAAGATACTTTTAGAACACTGGGATTCAATATGATCAAAGGTACAACTTGCCTTGCTAGAGCAATGACGATCTTGAATTAACTTCGATCTTCAACTTCCTTGAACTTGACTCCTTCTGACGATTCCGTGACTTCAACGCCTAACGAGAAAGAAAGCGCAAAAACAAACTAAATTCAAAAGACAAATCAAATAAACTCCAAATTGAAATTGAATGGTACTGAAAGGTAGATAATGAATTGAGATGAATTTAGGAATTCGAATGGGCTCAATCGGAGTTCAGATTCAAAGGATATGAGCTTTCGAAGATCACATGAAATGATGAAATTAATAGAGAAAAGAATATTCGAAGAATATTCTTTCGGATAAAATAAAATAACAAGAATTGGATACTTACAAGTGGGGTCCACTGGTAAGTGAAAGAGGAACAAAGGCATTGATTGACATGCGGGACCAAGCGGATAATTGAGCAATGAGAAATTAAAAGAATTTCCAAAAAGGATAAAGAGGATGACAGGTGGGACCCATCGAATAAAGAATTTCTAGAATTACACTAATTCTAGAAAATAAGGTAAAGAGAAAGACAAGTGGGCCATTGGTCCATAGACCAAGTCCACGAGCTAGGGTTAGGTGCAAGATGAAACAGTTCACGATAGCTTAGGTTTAGAGCTAGGGTTTGACCGGCGTTGGTCGAGAAAGGGTTCCGCAAGTCAAAGACTAGGTTCATGATGGACCATATCTACACCGCCTCGATTTTAGGATTGGGTTAGGTGCAGAGCCACGCGGTGATGATAGTGCATGCCACATATGCACGATACATCGAGGTGGCGAGGATGGGATAGCGACGTGGCAACCGATTAGAGGTTGACGAGGTCGCCGAGGTGTCGGGTGGCAAGAGATGATGGCGGTGTGGCGTCGGGTGACAAGGTGACAAAGATGCTCGTGTTTTATGCACACGACAAAGGCGTGGAGGCCACGGAGGACAGAATAACCATGTGGCCACGAGGTGGCACTAGCACGGCTATCTTGACATGGTGTTGACAAGGAAAGAAAAGAGAGGACCCGCGATGGTGGGGCAACCATGGTGCTCTCGGTCGGTGTCAACGGCGGCGAAGCGGCGCGATGGCTTCCATGAGACCATGGCGATGGCGGCATCGCTTAACACGGCGACTCGGTGGCGGCTCGACATCGGCGAAAGCACCGTTTGAGACGAGGCGTCATCGGTGATGGCGACTTCGAAACAACCGGCTGCCTTTAGCGCGCGGCGAGAACCCATAGCGGCGCTGGGGCACCGAGGCGGCGTGTGAAGGCGAGCAAGCGCGGGATGGCGGCGGACCCGCCGCCGCTGAGGCTCTTTCACGGTGGAGACGGAGAAGACGGCCGGCCGGACGCGAAGAAGATGGCTTCAAGGTGGCGGCGCTCGATCGCTTCTCGAAGCGGCGGCTAGCACGCGATGGCGGCGTCACGAGACGAGCGGACGTACCGCAGCGGCGGCGCGCACTTTTATAGCTTGGGCGGCATGGGAGGGCGGACTCCCAAGATGGCTGTCTTGGCGGCGCGTCCGAAGTCGGGCACACGCGACGCAAGATGCGGCGCGCTACTGGTTCGGTCATCGTGGAGCGGCGCAGCGCTTAGGGTTGGCGGCGGGGAGCGCTGGCTTCGGGTGCGTGAGAAAAGGAAGGAGCGACCCATCGGTTGATGCTCACGCGCGGCAAGGAAAAGAAATGCCGTCCGGAACTGAAAGAAATGACTGGGCCGGCTCGGAGATGATAATTACGCAGAGAGGAAAAACAACATGAACAGTGTACTGCTGATTCTAGTGTACGGGATGGCCGGCGGCCGGAGGCGGCGTAGCGACGGCGAAGGGGCAAAACGGAAAGGAAACGACGAGCCGGACGCAATGGTGCGATCGGATTTTAGAAAAACTCACCGAGGAAGCGAGCAACGTGACGAACGTGGTTGGGCTTTAATGGCCGACGGTGCTCCGACGATCTTCGGGCGAAGTGGATGGTACCATGACGTAGAGGATGACGACGCAAAGCCAACGCCGCAGACGGTTCGGCCGGCGGACGTCGGATGAAGGCGCAGTTCGTCGGAGAAGACTTTTGGGAGGAGCTCGGTATTTTGCAGATTGCGACGAAATTAGATTGATTCGGAGAAAACCAAATCAGGGGATTGGAAGAGGAGATCAAGACGGACGCGTGAGCGCAAACGGCTCGCGTTTAGGTGCACCGATGAGAAAGATATGGGATTTTGAAATTTTGAGTTTCAAACGAACGCGCACTGCTCCTGTTCGTTCGGCCGACGACTCGCTCCAGAAAAACGATGATAAACAGTAATTCGTGATTTACTGTAGCGCGTTGGACCCGGATGAACAGTACCCGACGGGTACTGTAGCAGTGCGCAGGAGAGAGAAAACAAGATTTTTGGAATTAAAGAAAATCCAAAAAATCGAGGAGAGCCAAATAAATAGCAAATAAATCCAGAAAAATCCCAGAAAATTCCTTGGAACACAAGGAAGCCAAATAACACAGGTTTTTATTTAATTAATGTTTCGATTAGTCAAATTAAATATTTTTAATTTAGGAAATTTCCAATTAAGCTTTATTAATTCAAATAAAATTGGTGAAATTTTCCAGGGACCTAAACTACTCAAAAGATTTTTGAAAAGCCAAATTTTGGGACGTTACAAGTTATCTCCTAATTCATTGAGGTTATACTTGAATTATTCCAGTACCACATGCTTAAGTTAGAATGGTTGAAATATATTGTTCGGGTTTGCTTAGCAATGCAAGTCTAGAACCGGTAGTTGATTGTCGGGAATAACTCGACCATTATGGGATAAACACAACTATCTTTATATGCTTTTGTTTCAGATCTTCGTATCTGTTTTATGAGTCAAATTTTATCATTTTAAATGAGAATTTGGTTTGGACAAGTGATGGTTAGTGATGGTGACTTTGTGCACGAGACTGGGGAAAGTGGTAGACTTGTTTGGACAGTTAAGGACCGAACTTTGGGTACCTACAGTTCAAGCAAAACTCGTGCTATCACACGCGGTGTATGGGCACTGCTTAGTTAAGTAAGGGGTTGGTATTTTTGGGTTGATGACTGGTGGTGTGAGGACATATATGTGTTCCATCGCATATATGTTCCATAATGGTGTCGATTGCAATTCTTTATTGTGAGGGTGAGCCCTCTTTAAGCTTTATTAATTGGGTCGGTATTTCCGGCACAACATGCGTGCCCGTTTAGTTGTAGGTGGGTAGCCTACACTTAAACGGGATTACGTCGCGTATGGGTGAATCAGCTCAATAATATCAACTTGCTAAAAAATACTAAGTCTTGGTTTACCCGGCTGGCATACCATAGGTAGTATGCTATATTCAGAGGCATCTGGAGGCTTACGGGCTAATCAAGTTGTGTGGGTAAAGTAGTACACACCTACAGGGTATCAATCTATTCGAATAGCCGTGTCCATGGTTATGGATGACAGCTTGAGTTTGTGGCTGCTTATCGTTAGACTTGGAATTAAAATTGTGGTATAACTTGGTATGGTCATGAATGGGATGTTCATGTTTGTTGTTGTATCAAAGCGGACAGCCACTTTGTTATTTGGATGATTCATTTGTTATTCAATTTACTACTTATTCACATGCTTTACTTCTCAAATCTGATTTTGAAATGGCACTTGAAAAACTAGTATGTGTAGGTTGTAAATTGTTGCGTCGCTTTTGCAAAACTAAGCTAATATGAGCCATCCTTTGGAACAACCTCTAGCATAACTAATTTTTATTTGTGTAAGACTTGCAGTACCTTTGTACTCAACCCGTTGCTACAATTTCAAAGAGGAAGTGTATGAGCCCGTTGAGCTTGTTAGCGCCGATTTTGGCAACGCTAATGAGTAATGCTACCATTTAACTCCCAGTCGGTTGCCGATGGGTTATGGGGCATACCATACTGGATATTTTGGTTTATTTACTTGCTTCCGCTGCTACTTATTACTCTTGTTTGAATTTGGCCGGTCAGCCATTTGTAACAGATGTAAACTTTAACTATTATGGTGTATGTCTTTTGAACTATCTATGTCTACCGTTGTATGGATGTGATCAACGTTGTGTGAGAGTATGAGCATATTGGTCGCTGATCTTGGCTTCCTATTTAACTCCCTAAGTGTAGTGCTTGACTTGTTGGAGAACCGACAATCATGTAGTGCTCGCAGAGGAGCAGCGCGCATGATCGTCGGGGCTCTAGTTTGTAGTTAAGCCTTTCACTAAGGTTGAGTTAAGTTGGAATCCATTTACTTGAAGCCCTAGAGTTATGTCCTTAAGACCATGCTTAGTTTCAGTCTTACAGAGATAACCCGGGGATCCTCACAATATGAGAAGAGGCAAAGCCCCAAGATTTTCTGAAGATGAGCAAGGAACAGTGTGGTTTGGAAACGACATTTGTGTACCTGATTAGCAGGAGATAAAAGAGTCGATTCTGAAAGAAGCTCATGAATCGTCTTATTCCATCCATCCCAGAAATACCAAGATGTACTAGGATCTAAAAGAAAAATATTGATGGGTCAGCATGAAGCGCGAAATTGCTGAGTTTATCACCCGTTGTGATGTTTGTCAGCGAGTCAAGGCAGAGCATCAAAGACCCGTTGGTTTGTTGCAACCATTACCAATTCCCAAATGGAAGTGGGAAGAAGTTGGTATGGATTTCATCACTGGACTTCCTAGGATCCAATCAGGATGTGATTCCATCTGGGTGATAATTGACCGATTAACCAAAGTGGCTCACTTCATTCCAATCAAGACCACCTACAGATGCAGCAAGTTAGCAGAATTGTATATGGCCATGATCGTTTGTCTACACGGAGTACCCAAGAAGATCATGTCCGACAGGGGTTCACAGTTCATATCAAGATTCTGGCAGAGTTTGCATGAAGCCTTGGGAACTAGACTCAACTTCAGTACATCCTGTCACCCGCAGACAGATGGCCAGATAGAACACGTCAACCAAATTCTTGAAGACATGCTTCGAGCCTGTGCCATAGATTATGGAAAAAGTTGGGACAAGAATCTGCCCTATGCAGAATTCTCGTACAACAATAGTTACCAAGCCAGTTTACAAATGTCTCCATTTGAAGCTTTGTACAGCAAAAAATGCAGAACTCCGCTCCTTTGGGATCAAGTAGGAGAGCATCAATTCTTTGGACCGGAGTTGATCAAAGAAGCTGAAAGCAAGGTTAAAGCAATAAAAAAACACCTGAAGGTGGCTCAGACCCGACAGAAGAGTTATGCTGATAATCGTCGGAGAGAGTTGACCTTTGAAGAAGGAGATTTTGTCTACCTCCGAGTTACCCCACTCAGAGGAGTAAGATTCCGGACAAAAGGAAAACTCGTACCCAGATTTGTGGGACCTTACAAGATTTTGGCTAGAAGAGGTGAAGTTGCGTATCAACTTGAACTGCCAGCATCCTTATCAGCAGTCCACATTGTCTTCCACGTCTCCCAACTGAAGAAGTGCCTCAGAGTGCCAACCGAAGAAACACCGATTGAAAGCATCGATCTTCAGGAAGACCTCACCTATGTGGAGCAACCAATCAAGACCGTTGATGTGGCAGAATGAATCACCAGAAGCAAAGTCATCCATTCATGCAAGGTCCAGCGGATCAATCATTCAGAAGAAGAAGTCACCTGGGAGCGAGAAGAAGATTTGCAAGCCGAGTATCCCCACCTTTTTGCTGACCAAGTCTGAATCTTGGGGACAAGATTCCCTTTAAGGGGGGGGGGCAGGTTTGTAACAGCCCAAATTTTCAAATTTTAGTTGAATTTAAAACTTATTTGATTTTGTGGATTTTCTAAATTTTAAAAGCTTTTTCTCAAATTAATTTAAAGCCAAAACAAATTTATGTGCAAAAACTATTACCAATAAAAAGTTGAAATTATTTTATTGAAGTCCAAAATAACTCTAGGAATTTCTATGAATTTTCCTAGAATTTTTGGAGTTTAATTGCTATTTTCTAAAGCCTTTTCGAATTAATCTGAATATTTTAATTAATAAATCAATTTAAAACCCTAGCTTGCTTTTGGGCTGAATCTCACTGTGTGGCCCAGTTTCTTTTTCCTTTCGGGCCCAAGCCAGCTCGCCCCGCTCTCCCCCTCATCTAATCGCGACCGTCGGATTAAAATCCGACGGCCAGCGCTACCCCACCCCTTTTCGCTTTCACCCGCACTCCCTGCCATGTGGGCCACACCCCTTCGTCCTCCTCGCTGTCTTCTCCAACGCGCCACGCCACGCCGAAGCTGCCATGGCCGCTCACGAGCAAGCTCGCCAACAGACGCACCCCAATCGCCCCGCTTTCTCCACGCGTGCGCATGAGACCCGCGCCTGCCTCCGCACGACCCCCACCTCCTTCCCCCTTTCTTCGCGCGCGTGCGCCACGACCCCACAAATGCCGCCGCACGATCCCCACTCGTCCTCGCCGCCCCGGTGACCCCCGACCCGTATAAAAGGGAGCACGGGGTAGCCCTCAACGCACTCAATCTTTCCCCCTCATTCACTTCCCCTCTCTCCTCGTGAGCTCACCGTAATTCGAGTTCTTGTTATCGCCGACCGCAAGCACTCCGCCGCCTCTAGCGCTGGCGTCGACGACGCCCCAGCGACCCCGACCCGGTGCGCACCTCGCCTGCGTAGGAGACCCACCGCATCACCGCGCCACCATCAAGCTTGGACCATAAGGTCTTGTTTAATGCAAGGTTTAATTTGTTTGCTTCATCTTTTGTTTGACCATGTGGTTGTGATCATACCTATGTTGTTTTGTGCGAGCTAGCTTGGACTCCTGGGGCTAGCTCAGTGCAGTCAGTCAAGACCTCCAGGAGGTCTTTGGAGATCTCATGGGAGGTCCAGGACAGACCTCCCTCTCGAATTTACTCTGGTACTACCGCTCCTTGGTCTTGTAGTACCTGGCGCAGACACTCATACACAAAAAATCCAAGATTTGCCTGTCCAAAGGCATTTCCGAGAGATGGTCCTCACAAAGGTGGTATCAGAGCCCTGGTCGGCTGTAGGACATGGCCATAGGTAGAAAGGTCGTTTTAGTTTGATTCAAAAGCTATTTTCTAAATCAAACCAACTTTATGTTTTGTTTGGTGGTTCCTTTTCTTATCTTGTCCTATGCTATACTTACCTTTTCTCAATCTCTTCTTGTCTTATTTTACTTCATTCTTATCTTTTTCTTTGGTCTTGTTATCTTTCCTCCTCTGGAACCTTGTTTTCAAATTTTAATTTGACCTCGTTGCCTCTGTAACCTCCATAGGGCCGACTTGGTAAGGCTAGGTTGGTAGTGACCCTTATTTAATTTCAGTTGCGCTTAGCTTGGTCATTAGGACCTCTGTTTGTAGTTTTATTGTCTCTTTTTAAGCCTTTTGGGCTTTTGTTTTGAGTCTAGCCAAGCCACCCCTAATAGAATAATCCATCTTTCTCCCCTGCTCTAACTTATCTTTGTGCTATTCCCTCTTATCTATTATGCTTTCTTTCTTATCTATTAAACCAGAGAGGTTTTGGTGCAGATGGTTCAAACTCGGGAATCAACAAGTTAGAATGAGACCTCAGAACAGTTGCCTCCACCACCTCCTCTTCCAGTGTCAATAGCAGACCTAGGTTTTGGGCAGTTCATGGCAGCACAAGCTCAAATGATGAGTTCCATGATGCAAAACTTGAACCAAATGGTGGCCTAGCAAAGCTAGACCACCACTGCCTTGCTTACCATGATGAGCCAGAATAGCCAAGCAGCAGTTGTGCCGCCACCTCCCCTCTCAGTTCATCCTCAATCAAGGTTGTCAGAGTTTATGAAGACTCGCCCAACCACCTTTTCAAGCTCCCCGGAGCCTTTGGATGCGGATGATTGGCTGAGATCAATTGAGAAAAAGCTAGATATTGTCCGCTGTGAAGACAGAGAGAAGGTCCTGTTTGCATCACACCAATTGGAAGGTCCTGCTGCTGAATGGTGGGATACTTTTTGTGCCTCTCATGTTGATCCCCAGAGGATTACATGGGCTGAGTTTGTAGCAGCATTTCGCCATTCCCATGTCCCTGATGGGAAGGTTGAGATGAAGAAAAATGAGTTTCGGGACCTTAAACAGGGCAACATGACTGTGAGTGAGTATCTTACCAAATTCACTCAGTTGTCACGTTATGCCCGTGAAGATGTTGCCACTGATGATGCACGCCAAAAGCGCTTTAAGCGAGGTCTCCACCCTAGCCTGAAAGTTCAAGTCGTTGGCAACAACTATCCTGATTTTCGGCACATGGTAAATAAAGCTATGCTCATTGAAGAATCTCGCAGGGAGCTTTCGGAGGCTTACAAGAGAAAGATGTCACCCTCCAATACTCAACAAAGACCTCCTCAATGTGCCAGGACTTTTGTGCAGCACCAACCTAGGCGCTAAGAACCTCCTGGACCTCCCAGGACCTCTGCCAAGACTTCCCATTCAGTTGTCCCAGGTCAGCGACGCATCACTAGCGGCAGCCATCAGCCTTCAAAGACCTCTCTAGCGACAGGGATCACCTATTTTAAGTGTCATCAAGTGGGGTATTATGCCATCCAATGCCCACAAAGGACTCAAGCAGCCGCTGGGATCTCCTCTTCAGGACCTCCTCCTGCTAGGACCTCCCAGCAAGCCGCAGGACCTCCTCAAGCTAGGACCTCTCAATCTTTTGGAAGAGGTCGTGTGAACCATGTGGCCGTAGAGGAAGCCCAGACCTCCCCAGATGTTGTACTAGGTATGTTCCTAGTAAACTCAGTGCTAGCTGCAGTTTTATTTGATTTTGGAGCTTCTCATTCATTCATTTGTCGGAGTATTGTTGCCAAGCACCAGTTTCAAGTTATTGCTCTTAAATCTACCTTGTTTGTTCAATCCCCCGGTTCGGAGTTAAGCATGAACCAGGGTTGTCCACAAGTTAAATTGGTCATAGAGGGAGTAGAATTCTTGGCCAACCTTATCCTTTTGGACACAAAGTCTTTAGATGTGATCTTGGGTATGGATTGGCTTGCAAACCACCATGCAATGTTGGATTGCAGTGGTAGGAGCATTTCCCTAACCAGCCCTAGTGGTGTCACAGTGAAGTTTGAAGCCTCCTCAGAAAAGCTTAAAGGAGCTCTAGCTTGCAGTGCCCAAGTTCCAGCCTTGAAGGATGTCCCTGTAGTTCGAGATTTTGCGGATGTGTTCCCTGATGAGCTCCCAAGAATGCCACTAGATAGAGATCTTGACATTGTGATTAACCTTGTTCCAGGGACCTCCCCCATCTCTAAAAGACCTTACAGGCTGCATGCTGTTGATGACCAAGTTGAGTTGAAGCAGCAGATTGAAGACATGTTGAGCAAAGGTTTCATTAGGCCTAGCTCCTCATCTTGGGGAGCTCTAGTGATATTTGTGGCCAAGAAGGATGGTACTCAAAGAATGTGTGGACTACCGAGCTCTCAATGAAGTCACCTTCAAGAACAAGTATCATTTGCCCAGAATTGATGATTTGTTTGATCAGTTGAAGGGTGCTGCAGTGTTTTCAAAGATAGATTTGAGGTCAGGGTACCACCAGCTTAAGATTCGCCAAGAAGACATCCCTAAGACAGCTTTTTCAACTAGATATGGGCTGTTTGAATTCACTGTTATGTCTTTTGGGCTGACCAATGCCCCTGCTTATTTCATGAACTTGATGAACAGAGTGTTTATGGAGTACCTTGACAAGTTTATGATTGTCTTTATTGATGACATCCTTGTATATTCCAAAAGTGAAGAAGAGCATGCAAAGTACTTCTTTTCGGTTTTGGAGAAGCTTAGAGCTCACTAACTCTTTGCAAAGTTTAGTAAATGTGAGTTTTGGTTGAAGGAAGTGGTCTTTTTAGGACATGTGCTGTCCGAAAATGGAGTCTCTGTCAACCCCAGCAAGGTCCAAGATGTGCTCAATTGGGAACCTCCAAGATCAGTGCCTCAGGTCTGGAGTTTTCTTGGTATGGCAGGGTATTATAGAAGGTTTATTGAAGGTTTTTCTCGAATAGCAAGACCTCTCACTCAGCTATTGAAGAAGGAAAAGAAGTTCTCATGGGCATCTGATTGTGAACAAAGCTTTCAAGAGCTCAAGAGAAGGTTAACCTCTACACCAGTTTTGATATTGCCAGATGTCCGAAAAGACTTTGAAGTCTATTGTGATGCATCAAAGCAAGGACTCGGCTATGTCCTAATGCAAGAAAGAAGAGTGGTAGCCTATACTTCCCAAAAATTGAAGCCTCATGAAGCCAATTACCCAACTCATGACCTAGAGCTAGCTGCTGTGGTGCATGCTTTGAAGATTTGGCGCCACTATCTCATTGGAAACCGATGTGAAGTCTATACAGACCACAAGAGCTTAAAGTATATTTTTACCCAAGCTGATTTGAATATGAGGCAGAGAAGGTGGTTAGAGCTAATTAAGGACTACAATCTTGGAATTCATTATCACCCCGGCAAGGCCAACGTGGTAGCTGATGCTCTAAGTAGAAAGGTTTATAGTAGTACATTGATGGTCAAAGAAAGTCAGCCTATGTTATATGAAGAAATTCCAGAAACTCAGACTTGAGATAGTTGAAGAAGGGTTTTTGGCAACTTTGGAAGTGCAGCCCAACCTGCAAAGACAGATTAGAGCAGCTCAAGTTGAAGATGCAGTCATTCAAGAAATCAAGGCCAACATGAGAAAAAGGAAATCTTTGAGGTTTTCAAAAGATGATCAAGGGACCGTATGGTTTGACAAGAGGCTATGTGTGCCAAATAACATAGAACTCAAGAAGATTCTACTAAAAGAAGCCCATGAAGCACTGTATTCCATTCACCCTGGAGCTACAAAGATGTATCAAGACATTAAGGAGATGTACTGGTGGCCTAGTATGAAGAGAGAAATTGCAGAATATGTGGCCAAATGTGACACTTGTCAAAAGCTTAAGGCCGTGCACCAAAGACCTGGGGATCTTTTGGTGCCCTTGCCTGTACCCGAGTGGAAATGGGAAGAGGTAGGGATGGACTTTACAACTGGTCTACCCTGGACCCAGACTGGTTTTGACTCTATATGGGTCATTGTAGATCGCCTAACCAAAATGGCTCACTTCATTCCTGTGAAGACCACATATTCTGGAGACAAATTGGCAGAAATCTATATGGCAAAATTTGTGTGTTTGCATGGAGTCCCAAAGAAAATAGTATCAGATAGAGGATCTCAATTCACCTCCAAATTTTGGCAAAAACTACATGATGTCATGGGCACAGACCTCAATTTCAGTACAGCCTATCACCCACAAATTGATGGACAAACCGAAAGGGTCAACCAAGTACTTGAGGACATGCTGAGAGCTTGTGCTCTGGAAAAGCAAGGGAGTTGGGACAGAATGTTACCCTATGCTGAGTTCTCCTACAATAACAGCTATCAAGCAAGCCTCCAGATGTCTCCTTTTGAAGCTCTCTATGGAAGAAAATGTAGAACACCCTTGTACTGGACAGAGACTGGTGAAGGACAAGTTCTTGGACCAGACCTATTGAAGGAAGCTGAAGACCAAGTGAAGTCAATAAGGGAGAAGTTGAAGTCTGCACAAACCAGACAAAAGAGCTATGCCGACAATAGGTGTCGAGATCTAGCCTTTACTCTAGGAGATCAAGTATACCTCAAAGTATCCCCTCTCAAAGGAATGCAACGATTCAGGATCAGTGGAAAGCTAGCTCCAAGATTCATTGGACCTTTTTCAGTTCTTGCCCGAAGAGGAGAAGTGGCCTACAAGATAGATCTTCCCCCTCAGCTTGTTGGAGTGCACAATGTGTTCCATGTCTCTCAGTTGAAGAAGTTCTTAAGAGTGCCAGAAGAGCAAATGCCCTTGGAAGCTATGGATCTCCAAGAAGACCTCACCTACAAGGAGCAACCCATCAAGATCTTGGATGTGTCCGAGAGAGTCACAAGAAACAAGACCATCAAGTTTTGCAAGGTGCAATGGAGCAATCACAATGAAGCAGAAGCAACTTGGGAGCACGAAGAGGACCTCAAGAAGGAGTTCCCACACCTATTATCTAGCTAACTTGAATCTCGGGGTCAAGATTCCCTTAAGGGGTGAAGGTTTGTAACGTCCCATTTTTCCTAAGAGTTCTCGCCGTTTTCAAAGCTAAAAAGGAACCATTCGGTTTATTCGCCTGCGCAAGCTTAACTTGGGATTTTGGAATTTGGGAGTTTAACCTGACCTAACCAAACCTCAACTAAGTCTTTTGGTTCGTGTTCCTGGTTCTTTTGAGGTTCTCCGGTGCTCTCTGGTTTTAGCTCTCTTTCTTTTGTGTGCTCTGAGTGCCTTTTGTTTTAGCCCTCTCTATGGACCTCCTCTGTGTTCATAGGACCTCTTCTAAGTCCTCTAGACCTCCTTTGTGGGTCTAGAACCTCCTCTCTTGGGTCTTAGACCAGCTCGAGTTTGTGTTTCAAATGTCCTTGAACGTTGAAATTCTAATTTGGGTGCTCCCTATGTCCCTTAGGACCTCCCCCTTGTCCATTTGGACCTCCCCGTGTCCTTCAGGACCTCCCTGTGTCCTTTAGGACCTCCTCCTCGTCCACTTGGACCTCTCTCGCATCTGTTCAAGCCTTCCGCTTGATCCAGACCTTTATCCCTTGTGTACCGTTCAATTTGCGTTGGACGGTTTGATCTTGGTGAGATGTTCGAATGGTCCGAACATCCCACTCCTTTAGAGCCATCCGATCCTTATTGGATGTTCCCGATCTGTTGGAGCGTTCGCCCGGTCCGAACGACCCAATTGCCTTACCCCGTCCGATTGAGATCTATCGGTCCTGCTCCACTAAGCTGTATCTCACGATCGCGCAGGACCTCCCCTTTGTTAGATCTAACCGTTAGGACCTCCCCTTTGGAGATCTTAACCGTTCAGACCTCCCCTTTGTTAGATCTGACCGTTAGGACCTCCCCTTTGGAGATCTTAACCATTCAGACCTCCCTTTGTTAGATCTCGACGGTTAGGACCTTCCTTTGGAGATCTTAACCGCTCGCACCTCCCTTTGTTAGATCTCGACCGTTAGGACCTCTCCTTTGGAGATCTTAACCGTTCAGACATCCCCTTTGTTAAATCTGACCGTTAGGACCTCCCCTTTGGAGATCTTAACCGTTCAGAACTCCCCTTTCATTTGATCCGACCGTCAGGACCTCCCCTTGAGAGATCTGACCGTCAGGACCTTCCCTTGTAAATCTTGACCGTTAGAACCTCCCTAGAGAGATCTTGACCCTCGGACCTCTTGTGAACTGTGAGCACGTCTTTTGGACATCCTGTGCTCAGGACCTTCTCGTGTCTTTTGGACCTCCTGTCCTCAGGACCTCCTCGTGTCTTTTGGACCTCCTGTCCTCAGGACCTCCTCGTGTCTTTTGGACCTCTTGTCCTCAGAACCTCCTCGTGTCTTTTGGACCTCCTGTCCTCAAGACCTCCCTTGCGGCCGAGACCAAACCCTTTGACTGATCTGTTTTCTTGAGTTTGACTGGCCCCACTTGTCGGCCTTGCTCTGTGCATATTTAATAGCTGTTGTATCACATTAAATGCAGTCACATCTGGGGTACTTCTTTTTATTCTTTTGATGACCTACCATGTCCTAACCTTGTCCTAGCTACCACCGATCACTGACACATTTTGCTCAAGCCCTTGTGGTCTCTCCAGCAGCTCCGGCTATAAATAGCCTCGACATGCCTCCCTTTGTCACCTTTTTGCTCATTCCCAATCTCCTTGCGCTTGCTCGTTTCTCTCGCCAGACCTCCCAAGGAGCTTCTGAGGTCAGTCTTGAGCCTTTGCTTTCTGGTTTTGGCTGAGTTGATTTGAGCTTTCTTTTTAAGTCTTCTTTTAAGGTCCTTACTTGGAGTTGGCTTGCTTATTTAGTTCTATAGCGAACGTGTAGATCCTGCATTTGAGGAGGAGTTCTTGGATCCAGCGGTTTCTACTGAAGGTTCACCACTGCTCAACGAAGGCAAGTCGCAGACCTTTGATCATATTGTGCCTAGCTTTTCAAATGTATTTTTGCTTTACTTTATCATGCATGGCTATTTTTATAAGAAATGGTTTGGGGCAGTAGTTATTCTCCTACTTGACAATATGCCTCCTTGGACAATTGTTTACGACATGTTGACATGATCCTCTTGGACGCCTTAAGTTGGGTATTTTAGTTGGTATTGTTTGGTATTGCCAACATGGGACCGTATGTTTATGCTTAGTCTTGCTTGTAGAACTGGGGTCTTGGGAATCATGTTCCTTCTCTAATAACTTGACTAATGGAACTATGGAATCTGTGGTTGGTGCCACTGTTGAGAAACTATGGTGGGACGCCATAGTTGTGTTGATTGTGGTGCGAGACCACATTGTTAAAATCTTGCGTGCCAAGACTAGGGAGGTCTTTGGCTAGGTGAACCCAAAGTGCTTTCTTGCTTGGGCAAGTGATCGTGCAGTAAAGGGGGTGCTCTTCGCACACTGGGATGTGGAAGCCTTGCCTGAGCAGCAATTAAGGACTTAACTTTGTGTTCTGTTGACCTGGGCTTTTTAGTGCAACCACAAGATCATTTTATGGGGATGGTCTGGGCCGAATAATTAGTGATGTCTTGACCTGGTTCTGTTGTGGTGGTGTGTGCTGATTCGCATGGCGCAAGAGGGGGCCAGGTTCCTTTTTTAGGACGACGAAACCTTAGCGGGCAGGTCAAGTCAGCACAAAGCTTTGTAAAGGCCTTGTCGCGCTCTCTAGACTGCTCACCTTTGGAAGTGAGCAAGGGTTTCGACGGGAACCCGCCCTGCTAGAGAGGTCGTGAATTGTCGGTAAAGTTGTACACCTCTGCAGAGTATCAATCTATTCGAATGGCCAAGTCCTTGGTCATGGACATGCCCGGTGAAAATGGTGCAAGGCATAGATTTCTCAAAAATTTGGTGTTCCATGGCTGGCTTGGGATGTCTGTGTCGGGACCCGAAATTACAATTCAGGACCCTCTGTATTCAACGCACTAGCCCAGGATCACGCTAGTGCACACAGTGGTAACAAAGGTGGAAATCGATCCATACAAGCGAATAATAGCATAAACGAATAATTTTGATTAATAAATAATGGTTTTGACCTTAAGGTCGAAGTTTACAATTATTCAAGCCACGCAGGCTATGAGATAAATAAACGGCAATGAAATGAAGCGGCGGTGGCGCCTCATCGATTCACCACAGTAACCGATCGATCCGCACCTCACGATCGAGCACCTTCAAGATACTCGCCCTCGAATGTTTGGCGAAGACTCCTCCTCTGCTTGATTCGTCAAAACAAGCGTGAGTACACACCGTACTCGCAAGCCACACCACGAGATGCAAAATATACATGCCGGCTTTTTACAAGGAAAGGCATTACGGGCTCTTTTGCATAAATGCGACTTTTGCAATTGAATACAATTAATAGATTGAAAACAGTAAAACAAATAGACAATAATAATTTGACAATTTATTTCACAAAGACGCACACAAACCTAGACAATTTTAGCACATAGTCGATGATTTAAACCACACGCTCCTTCCCACACGCTTTTATGAAGATCTACCCCTAGTGTGAAATCCCGAGCATTGTCCATGATCATGACGCGCTATTCAATAGTTTTACACTCTGCAGAGGTTGTACACTTTACCCACAAGATATAATTAGTGTAGCTAGCACTAATCATAACAAAGCATTTCGGACATTCATCTTACTATGCTAGGCCCGTCCCCATACCGGGCATGTGGTCGCAGGTGAGGCTCGATTCAATGGCGCACATGGTGAGGTCCTTAATTGACCAAGGCAAGACTACCACAATCCCTAAGCACACAGACTTATCAAACCCATGCACACAGCTCCACCAAAATAGCACACACCCCATATCACACAAGATCCACCACTTGCCTCGGTCCAAATCCTTTTACCACCCGTTGGTTTTAAGTACAACACATGCCATACAACACATAGTGCACATAGCTTTTATCACGTAGTTCCATATTCATTTAGTCAAATTAATACAAAGAATCTACATGACAAGTGATTCGTGGCATGGCTAAGCAATCTAATCGCACTAACCAACCCACGTTGGTGCTACACTATACCAACTAATATAACTAGGGTGACAAAGAATTTAGACATAGCAATTTACAAGGAAGGCATAACAATTAGGAATTTACATCTACACCCAAAAGCTTTCAAATAAATACTTGAATTAAGATGCAGTAATTTGAATTAAAATACTTTAATAAAACTGGGAATCAAAATGGTCAAGGGCATAGCTTGCCTTGAAAAAGGTCTAGAAATTGATCTTGATCTTGAAAGGTCCTTCTTCTTCAACTCTTCCAAAGAAATCAAGTCTACTCGCAAACGAGACAAACAAACAAACTAAATAAATAACAGAAGCAAATAACTCCAATAAAATAATTAAAAATCTCCAATAGATAGATCTGGATTTTAGACGAATTTAGAAATTTGAATGGATGAATTTGGAGTTAGGATGCAAAAGATATGGGGTTTCAAAGTTTAAATCTAAAGAAAACCCTAAAATTGATTTTCGGAATTCCGAATTATTTCTTAACAGAAAAATCAGAATATTGCGTCAGCATGACATCAGCATGACGTCAGCCCTGGGAATTTCGGAAAAGGAATAATAAAGAAAATCGACATGTGGGGCCCACATGTCGCTGGCAACGGCCACGGACCAAGTCCACCGAGCCTCTGGTCGGGTCGGGGTGGGCCTTGCACCTGCGTTTACGCGGCACCGACGCGCCTTGCTACCACGTGGTCGCCACGCGTGTACCGGAGGCGATGGCGACGAGGCGGAGGGTGACGTGGGCGGCGGCGGGGGGCGGCAAGATCGACCCAATGGTCCCGCGACAGCGGCGATCTGGTGGCGGTGGGTGGTACCAAAGGGTAGAGGGCGTTATTGCGAACCTCTCGGTGCGGCTCCGGGTGGTCGGGGTGATCGTGGTGGCCGTGGCGAGGTTCAAGCGGCGAAGAGCCGGGTTTTGTCGGTAGGCGCCCGGTGTGGCTCGTGACGGCGAGGGTTCTCGGTAGCTCAAGGCGAGGAAGGCAATGTGCACTCCCGGAGGCAATCGTCACCGACGGCGAGAGGATCGGAGTTTTAGGGTTCGGTGACCGTGACCAAAACTCCGATTCTTGGCGCAAAGGGCTCGAGAGGCAATTGGTTTGGGGTTTTGGAAAGGGTCATGATGATCCTCGAGGTGCTACTTATAGGGTCTAGGCGGCCTCGGAGCGACGCGTGCGGCCAAGAGGTTGAAACCACCCGAGAAGGGCTCATGGAGATAAAGGAGATAGAGACGAATTTGAATTTGAATTTTGTTTGAACGAGTCCGGGGAGGATAGGGCTTCTAGAAGCGATCATCCGCGCACAAAATCGGGGCTGGTTGCGATATTGTCGGACGGAGCTTCATAGGCGGCAATGGCGGACGCGGCAGCGACGCGGAGACGAAGACCAAGTCGGGGACAACGACGTTCTGGCGAGACCACGCGAGAGAGAGAGAGCGAGAGTGCTGCAGACGCTGCAAGAGATCTCGAAAGGCCCACGATCTGATCCAACGGCGAGGAATGAGTGGGCGAGTGAGTGGGCGGCAGGAAAGAGTGGGGCCAGAGAGATTCGCCCGACCACTATTCGGAGATTTAAATACCTTTTTCTTTTTAAGAAAATACCGTAAATCCAAATAAGCAATGGAAATTAGCAAATGAACTTGGAAAAATTCTAGAAAATTCCAGAAAATATATCCAAGCTCATAGGATCCAAATAAAATAGTTTTCACTATTGTTCATGTTGACTTTAGTCATATTAAATTGTTTTGTTACACAAAGTCCAATATTAAGCTTTTTAAATTAAATTCAAATAAATCCAAATGGTGAATTTCTCCCTACTAACTATTCAAAAGATTTTAAAAGCTCTGAAAATTGGGATGTTACAAACCTCCCCCCCTTAAAGGAATCTCGTCCCCGAGATTCAAAGCTAAACTGGAGAAAAGGCTAGGGAATTGACTTTCGGCTCTTCTTCACGCTCCCACGTTGTTTCACCTTCGAGTGGTGGTTCCATCGCACCTTGCAAAACGAACCGCCTTGCTTCTGGTCCGACGTTCTGCGACATCCAGAATCTTGATCGGCTGCTCTTTGTAGGTGAGGTCTTCTTTCAATTCGATTGACTCCAACGGGGCTTGTTCTTCTGGCACACGAAGACATTTCTTCAACTGAGAAACATGGAAGACGTTATGTACCCCTGCTAACGACTGTGGCAGCTCCAACTGATAAGCTACTTCTCCACGGCGTTCCAAAATCTTAAACGGACCAACATACCGAGGGGCGAGCTTCCCTTTGGCATGGAACCTTTTCACACCTCGAGGCGCGAATCGGAGATACACAAAATCTTCGGCTCAAATCGAGATCACGACGACGATTATCGGCATAGCTCTTACGCCGATCGAGCTATCTTTAGCCTCTCCTCGATCATGGACACTTGCTCTTCTGCTTCTTGAATAATATCTGGACCAAAGACCGAACGTTCAGCTGTTTCTGACCAATTCAACGGGGTTCTACAGGCACGACCATACAAAGCTTCAAACGGTGACATTTGCAGACTAGCTTGATAACTGTTGTTATACGAGAATTCTGCATATGGTAAACTCTTATCCCAACGGGTAGCATTTGCTCTAGCACAGGGTCTCAACATATCTTCCAATATCTGATTAACCCTTTCAGTCTGCCCATCCATCTGGGGGTGATACGCAGTACTGAAATTCAGGTGAGTCCCTAAAGCCTCATGTAAACTCTGCCAAAATCGGGAGGTGAACTGAGATCCTCGATCTGACACTATCTTCTTAGGTACCCCATGCAAACTGACAATCTTTGACATATATAGCTCTGCTAGACGATCTCCTGAGTATGTGGTCTTGACTGGCAAGAAATGGGCAACTTTAGTTAGACGATCCACTATTACCCAAATCGAATCGTAACCCGATTGAGTCTTGGGTAAACCGGTAATGAAATCCATTCCGATTTCTTCCCACTTCCATTCTAGAATCTTCAAGGGTTGCAGCAGACCTGCGGCCTCGATGTTCTCGCTTTGACTTTCGACACACGTCGCACAAGGCAACGAACTCGCGACGTCCGCTTCAAATTCGCCACCAAAACTTATTCTTAACATCCCGATACATCTTAGTACTACCAGGTGAATCGAATACTTTGAGTCATGGGCCTCCTTCGAATTAGTCCTCAATCCATCAATATCTGGAACACAGATACGTCCATTGATCCACAGTATGTCCTGATCATCCACTGTGAAGTCCTTGAACTTCCCTTCTGTCATCTTCTTCTTGATGTCAGAGAATTCTGAATCTTTAGGCTGAGCCTTGCGAATCTGTTTCTCCAAAGTAGACTGCACTTCCAGACTGGCTACAAATCCCTCAGATACTACTTCTAGTCTTAGCTTCTGGAATTCCTCTTGAAGTTCTGCACAAGGCTCTTCCACTTCCAAAGCATTGCAGTGGCTCTTACGGCTCAAAGCATCGGCAACGACATTGGCTTTACCAGGATGGTAATGGATTCCGAGATTATAATCCTTTATCAATTCTAGCCATCTTCTTTGTCTCATATTCAGATCTGACTGAGTAAAAATGTATTTCAAGCTCTTATGATCCGTGTATATCTCGCAATGATTCGATGAGGTAATGACGCCAAATCTTCAAAGCATGCACTCTGCGGCTAATTCCGATCATGGGTAGGGTAATTCTCTTCATGAGGCCTTAATCGCCTTGACGATAAGCGGCGCTCTTCCTTCTTGCATCGGACACACCTAATCCTTGACGCGAAGCATCACAATAGATATCAAAATCCTTGCGAATATCGGCAAAATCAAGATCGGGTCAAGTCAAACGCTTCTTCAATTCTTGAAAACTTTCTTCGCAAGTCAGGGTCCAAGTAAACTTTTTTCTTTCTTCAACAATTGCGTAAGAGGTTTAGCAATCGATGAGAATCCTTCAATGAAACGGCGATAATATCCTCGCTAATCCCAAGAAATGCGAATCGAGTAGCAGATCTTGGGTTGTTCCCAATGTAATACTGACTTTAACTTTATCGGGGTCAATCACTACTCCTGCAATTGCCATAACATGACCAAGGAAATCCACTTCCTTTTTCGTAAATCACACTTGCTAAACTTAGTATACAACTGATGCTCTCTGAGCTTTTCTAGGATTAATCTCAAATGTTCAGCATGTTCTTCTTCTGACTTGGAGTAAACCAAAATATCGTCGATGAATACAACTACAAACTTGTCCAAATATTCCATGAATACCTTATTCATCATGTTCATGAAATAAGCAGGGGCATTAGTCAGACCAAAGGACATGACTAGGAACTCATAATGTCCATACCGTGTTGAGAAAGCGGTCTTAGGTACATCCTTGGGACAAATCTTCAACTGATGGTAACCTGATCGCAGATCGATCTTCGAGAACACTCCGGCTCCTTTCATCCGGTCAAACAGATCATCTATCCGGGCAATGGGTACTTATTCTTGATAGTGACTTCATTAAGAGACCGGTAGTCGATGCACATACGCATGCTTCCATCCTTCTTTTGACGAACAAAACCGGCGCCCCCATGGTGACGAACTAGGTCTCACAAAACCTTTCTCCAAAAGTTCTTCTATCTGTTTCTTCATCTCTACCAACTCATCGGTGGCATCCGATAAGGTCTCTTCGAGATGGGTGTTGTTCTCGGTACTAGATCGATGACAAACTCGATGTCACGATCCGTGGCATTCCCGTAATTCTTCCGGGAACACATCTGGATACTCTTTGACGACCGCACATCTTCCAACTCAACGGTCTTCAGGCTGTTGACTATCAAATGCCCATTACGCACTGAGGTAGCTAGAAACTCCACTTTGTTTCCTTTGGTATCCTCGATTGTCACGGCTCTTTGGCCACAATCTAGCACGGCTTTGTGCTTGGTTAACCAATCCATGCCAAGGATGACATCTATGGTTTGGGTGTCTAGAATAACTAGGTTAGCTAGAAACTCAACTCCAGCTATGAGTAACTTAGCCCCTAAACAACCCATATTAGAACTTAGCTCTGCTCCAGGTGACTGGACTAACAGAGTACGTTTAAGAGGCATAACTTCCAACTTATTCTTAGTTGCAAAATTTCCAGAAACAAACGAATGCGAAGCTCCAGAATCAAACAGAACGGATGCAGGTACTGAATTTACTAGGAACTTACCCAGTACGACGTCTGGTGCTTCCTGGGCTCCTTCCAGAGTGACGTGATTAACACGACCTCTGACAACGGACTGAGGCGTCCCTCCTGGCTGACTGGTTCCCTGAGAAACTCCTTGATTGTTCTGCACTGGGGTCTTGGCAGGTGTTGCTCCTAGGTTGAAGCGGACTGGAGTGATAGTCCCCTTTTGAGGACACTGATTGGCGTAATGCCCTGGTTGACAAGAATCAAACACACTCTTGTTCCGTCCTGCCGGCTGTTGTTTCCTGGGGTGGGGTTGACTGGCGTGGGGTTGCGAGAATTCTGAACAAAAGGACGAGGTGCTGAAGGCGGTGCAGGTGTCCTGAACGAATTCTCGCGGCCGAAACGAGTAAACCGGCCGTGGCACTATCCTTGCCCTCTCGCTGTTGTGGTGGTGGCTTCCTGTTGAGCCATCCGACGCTATGGTGATCCTCCAGCTTCTTTGCGTTTGTCCTCCATAACCAACGCCTTGTTAATCAACTCCGAAAATCCGGAAGGTGTGGGCAAGCGATTGACTTGTAGTCCCGAGTTCAAACCCTTCAAGAAGCGGTTACAGCGAGAGACTGTCAAGAGCGACATCCTCCTGAGCATAGCGAGCTAGTTGAGAAAACTTATTTAGGTAGTCAATCAGCGACATACCCCTTGCTTGAGAGCGGAACTCATCCTTCTTGAGATCCATAATGCCTTCAGTACATGATATTGGCAAAAGGTCATGGAGAATTCCTCCCATGTGATATTCTCGGTGCCTCAAGCGCCGCAAGAGTTCTCCCACCATTCGGCGGCTATGCCCTCCATCTGATGAGTGGCATATAACACCTTCTCGTGATCGCTGCATTGGGTGATCAGCGGCTTCCTCTCAATCACGCGAAGCCAATCATCAGCTTCTACTGGCGAGACATGTCCAGAGAAAGTTGGCGGACGAGTCCTCATGAATTCAGCCAACTTGGATGGTCCCTGATAACCCTGAGCGACAGGGGCTCCTCCCTGACGATTGTTGCTGTTGTTGTTGTTCATGGCTTGCATCTGGTTCATCATTGTATACATCATCGAGTTTGTGCCGCCATAAAGGCTCCAAAGTTCGCAAGTCAAGGGTGGTGCTTGGGGTGCACTTGTCCTCGAGGATTTGATTATCATCGGGTCTTTGGGGTCTGGATCCACTTGCAACAGCATGACGAAGTCTGAACCATCTGGTGAAGCTCCATGGGTTAGATAGGGTAGAGAGCACAAGGTGAGTTAAGAACTAGATAGGGATAGATTAAACCCAACAAACACTGACTCAAGAAACTTGAATGAAATAATCTTTATTAATATTTTAATAGTATGATCGCAACAAATGCCTAAGGGCCTTTGCGGCTCATACTTGCACACAGAAAATAAAGCGAACCTAAGCACACAAGCTACGCCTAAAGGGCGACTCGAAAAGGAAATCGCTAGGCTCGACTAAACCGAACTTAGACGAACTACTACTCGAGAAAGCCTCCAAAGCCACGGCGGCGCTCGCTGGTGTAGACTTCAAGTGAGCGGGCATCCTCATCGCTTTTACGATGTCCCGGATCGGTGCAGTGGAGGCCGAGTGTGTTGGGTGCAGTCTGGTGGCTCCTCTGGGTCAGGCAGCTCTGCTGGTCCTCCAAGTCAGGCAACCTCTGCTGGATTCTCCTAATCTCCTCGATCCTCTTCGATTCTTCCGGATCTTCCTCTTGATCATCCTCGATCTCATGTTGACCGTAGAGTGCTTGTTCTAAGACGGCGATCCTCTCCTCGGCTTCTTCCCAGGCCTGATAGGCACACCTCAGCTCGGTGGCGGCCATCTCCAGTGACTCCTCCTGAGCAACAAGCGAATCGCAAGATGCACTCTTGTGGCATTGCCTTCCCGTCAGAGAGCGGAAGCGCGCAGATAGCTCCCCTAAAGCAGCTTTGGGATGGTAGCGGAAGACAGTGTTTTGCAGTTCTCCTGCGTAGATGTGGCAGACTTCGAGTATGGCCAGCGTGATGACTCTGGATTCCTCGCTGAAGGTGATCCTCCTGACCGAGATGTCCAAGGGCTGGCTACCTCTGGTGTTCCTCCGAGCGTAGACCGTTAGGCGGCAGACCAAACCACGATCTCGTCCATTGACTATGTACTCGCTGCCACGGTACATCGGGCAGTCAAAGCCTCCGAGCGTCTGCAGGCGGATCCATAGCTCTGCGGCAAGTCCTCCGTTATGATCTCCAAGGTCTCAAGGTACGACATCTGTCTAGGCAGACAAAAGGTAAAAACCAAGTTTTTAAATAGTGAAAAGAGTAGAGATTATAGCAATAGATGAGTCGAGAGAGATAGGAGAGGAGTTAAGCAGTTAATTTAGTCTTGCGATAAATTTTCTTTTAGAAAATAGTTTGGACATTTAAACGGCCGATCTAACTAAGGTCTAGACCTACAACAAGATGGCTCGATACCACTTTTGTCGGGACCCAAATTACAATTCAGACCCTCAGTATTCAACGACTAGCCGAGGATCACGCTAGTGCACACAAAGGTAACAAAGGTGGAAATCGATCCATACAAGCGAATAATAGCATAAACGAATAATTTTGATTAATAAATAATGGTTTTGACCTTAAGGTCGAAGTTTACAATTATTCAAGCCACGCAGGCTAACAGATAAATAAACGGCGTGAAATGAAACAGCGGTGGCGCCTCATCGATTCACCACAGTAACCGATCGATCCGACCTCACGATCGAGCACCTTCAAGATACTCGTCCTCGAATGTCGGCGAAGACTCCTCCTCTGCTTGATTCGTCAAAACAAGCGTGAGTACACACCGCACTATAAGCCACACCACGAGATGCAAAATATACATGCCGGCTTTTTACAAGGGAAAGGCATTCAGGGCTCTTTTGCATAAATGCGACTTTTGCAATTGAATACAATTAATAGATTGAAAACAGGTAAAACAAATAGACAATAATAATTTGACAATTTATTTCACAAAGACGCACACAGCCTAGACAATTTTAGCACATAGTCGGATGATTTAAACCACACGGCTCCTTCCCACACGCTTTATGAAGATCTACCCTAGTGTGAAATCCCGAGCATTGTCCATGACCATGACGCGCTATTCAATAGTTTTACACTCTGCAGAGGTTGTACACTTTACCCACAAGATATAATTAGTGTAGCTAGCACTAATCATAACAAAGCATTTCTTGGACATTCATCTTACTATGCTAGGCCCGTCCCCATACCGGGCATGTGGTCGCAGGTGAGGCTCGATTCAATGGCGCACATGGTGAGGTCCTTAATTGACCAAGGCAAGACTACCACAATCCCTAAGCACCACGACTTATCAAACCCATGCACACAGCTCCACCAAAATAGCACCTGACCCCTATATCACACAAGATCCACCACTTGCCTCGGTCCAAATCCTTTTACCACCCGTTGGTTTTAAGTACAACACATGCCATACAACACATAGTGCACACAGCTTTTATCACGTAGTTCCATATTCATTTAGTCAAATTAATACAAACAATCTACATGACAAGTGATTCGTGGCATGGCTAAGCAATCTAATCGCACTAACCAACCCACGTTGGTGCTACACTATACCAACTAATATAACTAGGGTGACAAAGAATTTAGACATAGCAATTTACAAGGAAGGCATAACAATTAGGAATTTACATCTACACCCAAAAGCTTTCAAATAAATACTTGAATTAAGATGCAGTAATTTGAATTAAAATACTTTAATAAAACTAGGAAGCAAAATGGTCAAGGGCATAGCTTGCCTTGAAAAAGGTCTAGGAATTGATCTTGATCTTGAAAGGTCCTTCTTCTTCAACTCTTCCAAAGAAATAGTCAAGTCTACTCATGAACGAGACAAACAAACAAACTAAATAAATAACAGAAGCAAATAACTCCAATAAAATAATTAAAAATCTCCAATAGATAGATCTGGATTTTAGACGAATTTAGAAATTTGAATGGATGAATTTGGAGTTAGGATGCAAAAGATATGGGGTTTCAAAGTTTAAATCTAAAGAAAACCCTAAAATTGATTTTACGGAATTCGAATTATTTCTTAACGAAAAAATCAGAATATTGCGTCAAGATGACATCAGCATGACGTCAGCCCAGGAATTTCGGAAAAGGAATAATAAAGAAAATCGACATGTGGGGCCCACATGTCGCTGGCACGGCTCACGCGGACCAAGTCCACCGAGCCTCTGGTCGGGTCTGGTTTGGTGGCGCACCTGCTGCGTGGCGCCGACGCAAGACCCACGTGGTCGCCACGCGTGTGCCACTGAGGCGATGGCGACGAGGCGGAGGTGACGTGGGCGGGCGGCGAGGGCTGGACAAGATGGACCCAATGGTCCCGCGAACTGCGGCGATCCGCGGTGGGTGGTACCAAAGGGTAGAGGCGTTATTGCGAACCTCATCGGTGCGGCTCCGGGTGGTCGGGGTGATTGTGGTGGCCATGGCGAGGTTCAAGCGGTGAAGAGCTTCGGTTTTGTCGGTAGGCGCTCGGTGTAGCTCGGTGACGGCGAGGGGTTCTCGGGGTAGCTCTGAAGGCGAGGAAGGCAGCGGTGCACTCCCCGGAGGCAATGCGTCACCGACGGCGAGAGGATCGAAGTTTTAGGGTTCGGTGACCGGCGACCAAAACTCCGATTCTTGGCGCAAGGGCTCGAGAGGGCAATTGGTTTGGGGTTTTTGGAAAGAAATGCATGGCGATCCTCGAGGTGCTACTTATAGGGTCTAAGCGGCCTCGGGCGACGTGTTGCGTGGCGGAGGTTGAAACCACCCGAGAAGGGCTCACGGAGATAAAGGAGATAGAGATGGAATTTGAATTTGAATTTTGTTTGAACGAGTCCGGGGAGGATAGGGCTTCTAGAAGCGATCATCCGCACACAAAATCGGGGCCGGTTGCGATATTGTCGGACGGAGCTTCATAAGCGGCAATGGCGACGCGCAATGCGACGCGAGACGAAGACCAAGTCGGGACGACGACGCGTTCAATGGGCCCACGCCGTCGAGAGAGAGAGAGGCGCTGATCACATGCAAGTGAGATCTCGATCGTCGATCTGATCCAACGGCGAGGAATGAGTGGGCCGAGTGGGTTGGCGCACGGGAAAGGAGTTGGGCCAGAGAGATTCGCCCACCACTATTCGAAATTTAAATACCTTTTTCTTTTTAAGAAAATACCGAGAAATCCAAATAAGCAATGGAATTAGCAAATGAACTTGGAAAAATTCTAGAAAATTCGTAAAATATATCCAAGCTCATAGGATCCAAATAAAATAGTTTTCACTATTGTTCATGTTGACTTTAGTCATATTAAATTGTTTTGTTACACAAAGTCCAGTATTAAGCTTTTTAAGTTAAATTCAAATAAATCCAAATGGTGAATTTCTCCCTACTAACTATTCAAAATATTTTAAAAGCTCTGAAAATTGGGATGTTACAGTCTGCAAGTACTCTGGGTGGCTCCGAGTGCTTGTGACGTCCTCGGTTGGTTGTGGAGGTCTTGTGAACCCTAGGGAGGTCCAATGAGCTCCTGAGTGGGTGCTCAGAGGAGATCTTGGAGCCCTAGGGAGCTCTTTGGGAGCTCTGGAGTGGGTAGTCCAGGGTGGTCTTGGGAGAGGTCCTGGTCGTGGGTGCGACCAAACCTCCCCCAAGTGGTCTTTGGGAGCTCTGGAGTGGGTACTCCAGGGTGGTCTTGGGAGAGATCCTGGTCGTGGGTGCGACCAGACCTCCCCCAAGTGGTCATGGGAGGTCTGGAGTGGGTACTTCAGGGTGGGTTTGGGAGAGGTCCTGGTCGTGGGTGCGACCAGACCTCCCCCAAGTGGCTGGGAAGTGAGTCGGTGCTCACTTCCCCTCTTTTCAAACAAATGTATTTAAGTATTATTGTTTTCAAAATTGAGCTTTTCAATCTATACCTTGTTGGAAATATGCTCTAGAGGCAATCATAGAGATGATTATATTTCCTTATGTTCATAATATTGGATAAAATGTCATCTTGTTCCAAGAATAATATTGTTAATATTGATTATCAAGTATGTAACTTGATTGTGAAACTCTATATTTCGGCGATAATTATTCTTATACGTTCCCTGGTCATAAACATGTGAGGACACATATGAATAGACTAGCATATGTATTGGTTGATGACTATGTTTCACAGGTCATGGATATAGAGATATCAAACCAATAATATGGACACATGTTAGAGAACATGATGTTGGATTAGACCCACCTTGAGACACTATTGAGATTGTTATGATTCTATGTGTCGTTAGTTGGTCTCAAGCAATGTTGATGTATAATCCTTAGACCTGAGATCAGCATGGTTTCCTACATATGTAATAGCACTCTTAGGGGTTGCCAAACGCTACTCCGTAACTGGGTAGTTATAAAGGTAGCTTTCGGGTATGCTATGAAACATGCAGAGGAATATGACTAGTAGGATATGGGATTTGCCCCTCCTAATATAACAGGAGAGATGTCTTTGAGCCTCTTGTTGTGGTCGGATAAAGAAAGTGCATGGCCATGCCACTAGTAGTCGAAGTGTTCGACCACGTGAAGTAATCCGACACTCGATCGAGAAAGTATTGAACAGTCCATGGATGACACAACATCTCACTTGGAGTTCAACCAAACATCGTGAGGTAAAGGGAGTATACACGAGTAGGTCACTTAGTCCGAGCGATTCTGGTGATCGTCGTATGGAGATACGAGCTGGTCGAGATCGGTCGAACGTAGTCCTGTGGTGGTCGAACTCGGCGTATGGAATTACGAATCGTCGTGACCAAATACTGATCGGTCAGATAGAGATAGGACACAGTCGTAAGTGATGAGGACCTGGTCGTAGATCATATTGCATTAAGGTTCGTCCGATATAATTTGTGTGTATTCGGGAATCGTTATGTTCTGCTAAGAGCCGCTATGACTCGTGATCGGAAAGGGTTTTCGAGTCACAACCGATTACGCATGAACCTATAGGGTCACACACTTAACGGGTTGGAACAAACCAGTACGAATACGATTCGTCAAACGTGTTCGGATAGGATCCGTCACGAGCACTATATAAGGAGATGCATGAGGCTGTTGGAAGAACACGTGAATCACCACTGACACCCTAGCCGCCATCTTCCTGAGAGCTCTACCGTACGATTTGGTGCTAGTACACCAACGTACAGTTGTTCCTTCCCTGGACGTGTGGATACCGTAGAGACGCTACTGCGACTGTTGCGCTTGAGGACGATCCGCGATCTTCACAAGGAACTGCAAACATTGCTGGAGGAGACGATCGACTCGTGAGGACGCTGGATGATCGACTACGACCACTACATCGACATGCTCTACGTTGGACCAGGCTGCTCCAACCCTTCTTCCGCTGCTCTGTGCGTCTGGTGGTAACGATCTGTGATCATCTACTTGCTTGGCTTCTTAGTTTGCATGGTAGAAATTTTTGTTTGTAGCTATCATAGCCTACCCCGTGGCCCAACATACCTGTTATTTACTATCAAACTTAGCTTTGTGCAACTAACCCTACAGCTCTCATTGTTAAGCCAATGCATGAATATTATTTGCATATCTGTTCCCTACGATTTGCTAAGTACATTCAAAGTACTCATGGCTGTAAGCCCTGTGTTGAAGAAGTGGTCGAAGATGATCAAGTGCAGGGATGCTTAGACCTCTTTGAGGAGGAGTTCTTTGACGACCCGGCTGCCTAGGACGTCCTCCACTCGACAGCATGTGGGCTTGCCGGATGGCTTCCAACGTTTTTGTGTTTTCAGCTTTTGAGGTCCTCCTGTTGTCGGTTTTGTAAGCCCAAGTTGGCAGACCTCTGTAAGCAAGCTTGGACCAAAAGGTCTTGTTTAATACAAGGTTTAATTTGTCTACTTCATCTTTTGTTTGACCATGTGGTTGTGATCACACCTATGTTGTTTTGTGCGAGCTAGCTTGGACTCCTAGGACTAGCTCAGTGCACTCAGTCAAGACCTCCCCTCTCGGAACCTGCGGGCAGTACTACCGCTCCTTGGTGCAGCAGTACCAGGGCACGCACACTCATACACAAAAAAAAATCTGGTATTTGCCCTGTCCAATGCATTTCCGAGATATGGTCCTCACACGATGCCACCTCAGCGTCTGATCCGACGTGGCGCCACGTCCCCCCAGCGCTCCAGAACCAAAGCCCTGTGGACTTAGTCCATATGAGCCGTGTCTATGACACATGGGGCCCACATGTCAGGAAATTATTTTATTTCTTTTAATCCAGAAAATCTGAGGGCTGACATCATCCATGCGCAATAATTGGATTTTCCTTCGGAAAAATAATTCGGGAAATTCATTTAATTTCAGATTTAGGGTTAAAACTTCTAAAATACGTATCTTTTGCATCCAAACTCCAAATTGCGTGATTCAAATTTCTAAATTTGTATAAAATCGTTATCTAGCTAACTAAACTAAAATTATTTGATTTGGAGTTAGTTTGGTTTGTTTTTTAAAATTTATTTGAATTTCGATTGAATTTGTCGTATTCTCGCGTATAGACTTCGACGACTCCGGATAGTTCGATCCTTCAGAGGACTTAGTGTTGGAAATGTGCCCTAGAGGCAATCATAGAGTTGATTATATTTCATTATGTTCATGACATTGGATAATGTGTTATCTTGTTCCTAGAATAATATTGTTAATATTTATAATCAAGTATGTGACTTGGTTGTGAAACTCTATATTCCTGCGATAATTATTCTTACACGATCCCTAGTCGTAAACATATGAGGACACATATGAATAGACTAGCATATGTATTGGTTGATGACTATGTTTCACGAGTCATAGATATGGGGATATCAAACCGATAATATGGACACATGTTAGAGAACATGATGTTGATAAGACCCACCTTGAGACACTATTGAGATTGTTATGAATCTATGTGTCATTAGTTGGTCTCAAGCAATGATGATGTATAATCCTTAGACTGAGATCAAGATGGTTTCCTACATGTGTAAGAGCACTCTTAGGGGTTGCCAAACGCTACACCGTGAATCGGGTAGTTATAAAGGTAGCTTTGGGTATGCTCAAACATGGAGAGGAATGTGACCGGCCTGATATGGGATTTGCCCTCCTAACATAACAGAGAGATGTCTCGGCCCTCGTTGATCGGATAAAGAAAGTGCATGGCCATGCCACTAGTAGTCAAGTGTTCACCACATAAGGTTATCTCGATACTCGACGAGAAAGTATTGAATAGTCCATGGATGACACAACATCTCACCCGAGTTCAACCAGATATCGTGAGGCAAAGGGAGAATACATGAGTAGGTCACTTAGTTCGACCGACTACCGATCGTGGTCATATGGAGATACAAGCAAGTCGAGATCGGTCGAACGTAATCACAGAGTGGTGAAACCAAGTCGTAAGGAGTTACGAGTTGGTCGTGATCAAATAC
Organism: Phyllostachys edulis; assembly: GCA_036346405.1. NCBI lineage: Eukaryota > Viridiplantae > Streptophyta > Magnoliopsida > Poales > Poaceae > Phyllostachys > Phyllostachys edulis. The sequence goes on from CM070553.1 coordinate 76,943,956, forward strand.
GAATCGGTCATAGAGATAGGACCAGGTCGTAAGTGATGAGGACCTGGTCATATATCATATTGCATTAAGGTTCGTCCGATATAATTTGTATGTTTTGAATCGATATGTTACGCTAGGAGCCGCTTCGACTCGTGATCGGAAATGGTTTCCAATCACAACCGAACTACACATGAACCTCTGGGTCACACACTTAACGGTTGGAACAAACCAAGTACGAATACGATTAAATGGCGTGTTTGGATAGGATCCGCCACGAGCACTATATAAGGAGGTGCATGAGGTCATGGGATAGGCGCGTGAAACACCACCAAACCCTAGCCGCCATCTCCTTGAGAGCTCCACCGCGCGACTTGGTGCCGCACACCGACGTTCGGTTGTTCCTTCCCGGGCGTGTGGATACCGTGAGAGGCGCTACTACGATTGTTGCGCTTTGAGGACGATCCGCGATCTTCACAAGGAACCGCAGACGTTCTTTGGAGGAGACGATCGGCTCGTGAGGACATTGACGATCGACTCGACCATCGTGATCAACTCGCCGGGCGTTGATCGATCGACTCACGACCGCTTCATTGATGCGCTCTTCGTTGGACCGCATCGCTCCAATCCTTCTTCATTTGCTCTGTGCGTCTGTGGTAACGATCTGTGATCATCTACTTGCTTGGCATCCTGGTTCGCGTGGTAGAAATTTTTGTTTGTAGCTATCGTAGCCTACCCCGTGACCCAACACTTAGAATACCAAGATTTCAATGAAGGCAAGTTATACCATTGACCATATTGCTCCTAATATTTTAAAGTTATTTAATTCAGTTTTTAAATTATTGTTGCATGCATACTTTTATTCGATTATTTTATTTCCCTGTTTAAATACTTAGCTATGACAATTCTTTTTGTATAGCCAATTTGAATATTATTTATCAAGTTCTTGTCACCATTAGATAAAATGATATTGAGAATAATCATGTGCTTAACAAATGCTTAGACCATAATTGTGATTTTGGGAGGATTTAGCCAAATCATTTCAAACTGGTTTAAATTTGAATCTATGGTATTGCTTTACCATAGAAAATTTATAAAGATGGTTTTATTTAAAATAAAATAAAAATGGGTTTGGACTTGAGCGAAATGGATGAATGGTGGGTGCAGGTTTATGCACGGGCTTAATCCGGTTAGGGTTAAGGCCCAGGGTTTAGTTTGGAAGACGCCCAAGTCAGTTAAGGACCGGTCTTTGAGCCGCATCTTGCTATGCCTTACCATACCACCACATGTCTTGTCTAGGCAGGATCAGGCTTAATAATTTGTGATACCTCATTGTTGCTTGCGCCATGTTGTTTGTGTGGGTGTCGGTCAAACAGTAGTCCCACCTGGCACAAGAGGGGGCTCTCAGAGGACAGTTAGTTTAATGGAAGCGAAACCTTGGCAGGCATAAATACTTTAAGGTAGAACATTGTAACAGCCTTGTGATAATTGCTCAGTCACACGCCTTCGGAAGCATGAAGTGGCCGACATTAAGAGCAAGTTATCTCGAGTGGGTAAAGCTGTACAAACTCTGCAGAGTAGAAAACTATTCGAATAGCCGTGTCCACGATCATGGACATGCTAGCAAAGCCACTTCAAGTTAGACTTTGTTTTTTGTTTTTACTAGTAGGATGCCCGTGCGTTGCAACGGAACCCTAAAACTTATAGAAATAATATTCCCCTTTAACACAAAAAGTGAATCAAGCAATTACAAGATAGCGATACATACGGGCATCACATTAGTGCAATATAGTAGAACAAAAACTTTGTGTGACAATTCTGGAAATGAACAGAAAAATGACAAAAATGAGAGAGAATTGCTTTAAATTAACAGTTTCAGCGAAACAAAAAAAATTGATGGCTGCTCAAATAAAGTGAGAGCAATGCAGCGATAGATCTTTTGATAGAACATAGTAAGGTAACTATATAACTGTTGGAGCACATACACAATAAGGAGCAAGCAATTTTTTGATAGAACACCACAAGGAAGCGTGGACCTAAATTAAAAAAAAAATTACCTTAGACATGCACATGCATAGTAGATAGAATTAATGGAAAGATTATCTCACAAGATTATCTCACAAAAATTACCTTAGACATGATCAGTGCCCGAGACTTGCAACGAAGTTCCAAATGAGAGTGATACATATCATGAAACATAATCCCATATGTATACTTGAATATATTGGCATACATTTTCCTCAAAAAAAATATATTAGCACACATTTTTCTCAAAAAATATATTGGCATACAAAAACAACTTATATCGCACCATTATAATAATGTTATAATCGCTGTCAAAGGATAAAAAGGAGGGATATAAACAACTAAATTTATTTCAGCATTATAAAGCATCTAAGGGCTAAATCTCATGAATGGCTAAAAGAAAAGTGTAAATTACAAACTATCCTTGCTTTACCCAATAATAGAGGACGTGTTTTCCTTATCCATCTTCAATTCATTTATTTCTTTTCCATTGCTACTTCTGCCGAGCATCTCAAAGACGTTTCTCAACTCCTTGCACAATTGTTGCGCTGCAATGGAATCCCAAAAAACACATAAATGTTATTCCAAGAGGCTATATGTTAGACTAAACCAAGTAATTGAGTTAGCACCTAACTTAGACTAAACCAAGTAATTGAGTTAGCACCTAACCGTTGCTCTAATAAAATACTAACACTTGTTTCGATTCAAAGATCAACAACACCTCAAGTTCAAGACATCAGCCTTACAGGGAACCCATTCGCCTCAAAATTAACTTGGGAGCTTAGTCTCATAGACTACCAAGAAAACTTTAGAAAGTGAGGGAGAATAGAACAAGATATTCAACAAAGTATCCTACAACATCCCTCAATGATTAGTTGATCACCTTCTAGTTCAATTGGGGGTAAACAACTTATGTGGAGTTTATTGCTTGCATCCACCACTTGATCTACAAAACCAAAGAAGGAATATGGTATATTATTTCTTGTATGGCCATAATCACTGCATACTTGGTTTTCTTTTCCTTCTGTTCATTGTATGACGACTGAAGCTGCCATGTATCCTCAAGGAAATTGATCCAAGTCTTGACTACACCAGACTCCACGTTACATGAGGCAATAGATTTTGAAAGTTCATTCTCCTGTTTCAATGTCAGAAGAAAACAAAACATCAAGCTGATCAATACAACAAACACCAATCATCAATCTCGTAAAAATATAACTGGAAGAAGACTGAAACTGGGTCGATCAGAGAAAGCATCAGCACCTTTGCTTTCAAACTAAAGATCATCAGGCTGCTTGCTTCATCAAATTGGTCCCTCTCTTCCCTTGTTTGCTTGAGCCGTCTAACATCAGCATTCAGTGAAATGTTGACCTGTTGGAGTACATAAAGAACCTCAAGATCAAAACTGAAGTCTACCTTTAGCAAAATAATAAGAACAGGACTCCATCAGAGAGACTTGGCACTTCGTAGGAATGTGATTTCCCCAGTATACAGTACATAAATATAATGAACGAGATTAATAAGGGCCAGCAGGAGTTTAATGGTGAAGATGAATTTCCCATTGTGTCAGGGTGTTTCTTTCATGTTTTTTGGCAAAATGTTCTCTGATGCATACTCTCCTCAAACTCTTTGAATTATAAAAAAGAGATCTTTAGGCTTGTTCAGATGGGGGGGGGGATAGGATAAGACTAAGGAGAAGTTCATATAGATACTTTTAATTTTAGCACAACAATTAAATATCCTTGGTGGCTTAACAACTATATGGCAACTTGACTATTGTCACATAATCCTGCCTCAGGCCTTGCTACTATGGGTTAAGGCCGCTATGACAAACTCATCAATCTGCTGAATGACACATCAGTTGATCAAACACTTTATATCATGCCAACACTAAGCTAGATCAAATTGGTTTCCTGTGCACATAAGCTTGGAAAGAAATAGAATCCTCCCAAAAAATGTGTTGACTGAGCTGAACATGGACTTAAGTGATGTTGGGCAATGATCAACCCAGTCCCATATACTACAATACTTGTAGTCTATTTCTTTATGAGAAGAGCATGTAGCGAATAGAAATACACCCAAAATGATAATGAAGAGTGCAGGTAAAAAAAAAGCTTCTGCAGAGCCAAACAAAAACCTCGCAAACAAACGACCATAAAAGAACAGGTAGAACCACCACCAAATTTAGCAAATCTTAGATATCTATATCAATAGATTTCTATCAAATGAATGGTCTCTTAAGGGCAAACTATGCCCAATTTGCCAGTTCACTATAAATGAAACCTATAGATTCTAGGAACCAAAATAAGGCTAATAGATTGTTCATTGGAGCATCATTTACATTGATTTTTGGAATAAGAAGAACACATCCATCAGTTTCACTCCACAAACCATAAAATGTGGATAAGATAAGAGGATAACATCAAGAACAACATACCTTCCATAGAACCTCTGGCGTACCAAGGGCTGGCTAAGCAATAGCAAGCTCATATATTGATCGAGCACGATCTGTCTCGCTGAGGTTCTTTTCTAATTCTGCATACTTCCTCCAGGCATAACAGTTTGCTGGAGACCATTCAATATACTTCTTATAGAGAGTCCTACAACGGTCAAAATTGCCCACATACAGCTCGATCTCAATGTACTTCTTAAATATCTTGCCCTTTGGAGCCATCCCAATTGCATTTCCAAGAATCTATCGTGCGACCTTTAGATTCTTCCGCCTTATCTCAAATCTGGGCGCCATGAGCCACAACTTGGCAAAAGTGAATTTCTTGTGTGGAATCAATTTCAAACACTCCCTGTAAACGTCTCTAGTCCGCTCCATATCCTTTGCATCAAGCTCCTCATACAAAGCATAGTTTATCCAAAGGTATATGTACCTCTGCCAATAACGCTTCTCCTCTACAGGGGGAACATTGGCAATATAATAGAAAAACAAAGGAAATCAAGAAAATTGATAAAAAAAATAGATTAAATGAGCTTTATTAAAAAAAAGGATGTATGTGAGTAGCCAAAAGGCGGAATAAAACTGAAATGCCGCAGTAAGCTCACAAGCTGATAATTGTGTTCTTGGTGTAACATGTGCAGGTATCTTAAAGATACTAATAAGGGTGTAGCACTTCATATTTGCAATACTATAGCTTTGTTCACAGCATGACATATTTGCAGCACTAAATGAATATATATATGCTCACCATCTTCACCAATGCAAGCGCCATTGTGGATGGTACAGAAATGGCCCACCCAACAATTGCTCAAGACCACAATTGCTCAAGCGCCATTGTTTTGTTCCTTAGGTAAGACTACTGATCATGAACCTCAAGCATAAACAAATAAATATAAATCAGCACAACAAGACTCTGCACCATGAGATTTTTACACAACAGCAAACTAAGCGATCATAGCTAATAAGAGTAACAACAAAGACACTAAGCGGAAAGTATCTCGAGTCACTTATGGACCACTTGCAGGCAACAGCGGTTGTAGTGCTAGATGGACAATGAGGTGCAAAGGTTAAGAGCAGCCTATGATTGGCCACGGACTAGACAATTTCCAGTTAAGTAACACTTGACCATGAGTTTTGATGGTTTTGTTTTTATATATATGTGTTTGCTTACAATATGAACCTTGGCCAAAATCACTAAAATTTGTTAAGAATTGATCGACTTGGCACAAAACCTAAACCGGCGGGTTTATCAAATCTCGGTCCTCGCTACAACCGGTGCCAACTGCTCCAAAGAGCTTTCATACGAGGGTCGATGCTACATCCATTCCAAAGAGCTCTCATTCGAGGTTCAATGCTACAAATGCCGATACCGACCGAACAAGACAACAGACCTTGGTACAATCATGGCCGTGAACAATTCCAACGAACTTCCCCAAATCATCCACAAGAGGAACCACATGGTTTTTGAAGAATCACATCACAACCTTCTCCGAGATTAAGTCAGCAAGTAATGGTCGGGTTTCTTGAAACGGAATCATATACTTCTCGACAGGATCATTCAAGATAATCTATGATGTCAATAGACGTAACATCGATATAGCCAAGCGAGTAAAGTGAAGAAGGGGATATAAAATATGAACTTGACAGACCTGACTGTGGAAATACATGGGGTCTAAGAAGAGAGTTAGTGAATCCAGATAGGGTTTGAACTTTAATCGCCACCGGTTTAATCAGATAGAAACAAACTTAAAAATTATCATGCTTTCACTTTGACACATTAAGTTTATAGAACGGCAAAACAAAAGGAATATTTACTATATGCTCACGCACCTAGTGCCAACATTGAATTAAATTCCCGCCACCCATTCAGATAGATCAACCACATGCATTTAATTTTTTTATCGGACCTAACATAAATTTCTGCGTAAAAACCATGATTTGTCACCAACAAATTGATCATGTAGGCATGTAGTCAAGCAAGCGTGCAGTCGAGTCCTTGAAGGGGTGGGGTGGGGACGAAGGTGGCGGCCGGCGTGGGAAGCGTGATGGAGGCGCGGCCGTTCCAATCATTCTCAAGCGGGGAAGAGTGGAGGAAGGTGAGGAACGGCACAGTACCTGGAGACTTTGCAAGCGCCACACCCAAACACGCGAGGGAAGCCACAGAGGGAGGCGAGCATACTCACCCCAAGACAAAGAAGAATAAATGAGAGGCGTGGGCGACGATGCGGCGAGCTCCTCGACGGAGAGGATGGGGACGATGGCACCGGTGCGGTCGTTCGGGCCCGGGGTCGCCAACGAGGTGGAAGAGGTGGGGGGTACCTCGGGACCAACGAGGCTAAGAAGTCGCTCGGGGAGGTCAAGTCGCTTGGCGCGGCAATCTTTGCGATGGGAGGTGCGCGTGGAGGAGATCATGAGGAGCTTGGCGAGCTTGGAGGCGATGAGCGGGAGTGGAGGTCTTGGAGGCGGAGGCGGGTGGAGGAAGGAGAGGAGTCTGGGGAGGGGGAGACGACGGTTCGGGAGGAGGAGATGGACTGATGGAGAGCGGGGTGGGATCAAGGCGAGGAAGGTGGTGACGAGTACGGGAGGCCTATGCGGTGTCTGCGCTTGGAGAGGTAAGCGGAGGCGGCAGGGCGGGGAGAGGAGCACCTCATGACGAGGTGGGAAGCGAGAGGAAGTGGCGGTCCCGGATGAGGGCGGCGTCGCGGTGCCATGGGACCTTCAGGGAGGAGATGCGGCGGATGAGGATGAGGAGGAGGAGGCGATGGGCACCGCAAGCGGCAGCGGTGGTCGGGAGAAGCATGCGTCGTGGGGGTTTTCGAACGGTGGAGAGAGAGGGGAGAGTGGGAGGTGGGCGAGCGTCGGTTATCTGATTTTTTGGTGCGCGTATAGGATGATTCGGTGATAGGGGTGGGGAGAGGGGACGATGGGAATAAACTCCAAATTATAGTAGTAAAGAAAATGATTAAATGATTTCAGGATGGTTAATCCTTGTGGTAAAATTGGACGGTTAGCCATGTGATAGGAGGGTATCCTTCACCATTCAAATATGGAGGTTGTCCACACTATAAAACTGTCATTTAAAATCTGATTTTAGATATAGTATAAAAATGGCCTTGGAAATTAATATGAGTATTTAAACTGAAAATGTTGTTTTATGCAAATAAACCCTGCCAATCTTCATTGTTTACTTTATGCATGCGTCATAATTCAATATTGGGTGTAACTTGCGAGCACGGAAGTTGTGCTCACTCTTGCTGAATATCTTTATTCAGGAGAAGACTTCTATCTGGACGATGAGGACACCGACGCTTAGGCTACGCCCCTAGACGATTGCTTGTGGCGGATCGTTTGGCCTACTACTGCTTTTGCTTCCATTGTGTTATTTATTTATTTGGTCTCAGGCCCCATTTGTATTAAACTCTTAATTATTATTGTTATTAATTGAATGTCACTACTACAGAAATGCTAATACTGGACGCCTGATCATAGACGGTTCATTAAAACCGTCTGTATTAAATATAATCTGAGACGGTTTTTGTTTACCCACCGTCTGTGTTATTCTCCGTCTTTGAAACCGCTCAGGAAGATGTCATATCACGCACGGTTCATGTTTGGAACCGCTCGTGAAGTATCACAAATGGTTACGACCAAAAACCGCTCGTGATATTACCCAATATCACAGGCGGTTTTTGGTCGAACTGCTCAGGATACTTCACGACGCGTTCCAAACATGAACCGTCTGTGATATTACCCAATATCATAGACGGTTTTTGGTCAGAACCGTCTGTGATACTTCACAGTCGGTTCCAAACATGAACCGTTTGTGATATGGCTCTTCACAAACGGTTTTTGTTAAAAACCGTCCGTGATAATTAACTCATCACAGACATATATAGCTCCCTGGCCAACAAAGTCTTCTTGATCTCCATCTCTGGTGCTACGGTAGGTCCATCGCCGTTCCGTGCCCGGTTTGAGTATCGCCTCACCTCACTGAGCCGACCTGGTCCATTTCAGCTATTGCCGTCGTCGCCTCTGTTCACCGATTGACGACCAGCCGCCTTGGACCTTCCCCGACTTTCATTGACACCTTCCTCGTGATCGAGGTGAGATACTGGAGCATAAGCATCCTTTAATTTGAGTAGTTTCAGGCGTTTACGCCGAAATCGCTAGTTTCAGGCGCCTCCACGGGACATCACCATCGGTTCACCTCAGGCAACCTTAGGGCCGAGCCACGACTATTAGCAATGCGATATCACCCTAAGCCCAGTTTGAGCTTCGATCAAATTCTACTGTTTTTAATCATTTAGTTAATAAACTAACGAGTCTATGACATGTGGGACCGCCATAAATTTTATAAATAAAATCATGAAATAAAAAATGAGTCACTGACAAGTAGGGCCCACATGTAAGTTAATAAAATCCAGAAAAATGAAAAAATGAAAAAAGCGTAATTAAGCCTCAGAAAATACACTTTCGAAAGTCACCCTTTTATTTATTTTCAGGGTTTTCAATACGAACCGTGTGATGGACCAAAGCTGGATGTACACTGAGAACCGTGTGAATAAAGAGTACATTAATGGCGTGTTTGCTTTTACAAGAGCTGCCGAGGAGGATATGTTGAATAAGGGGCGGAATATATGTATCGCCCATGCATTGATTAAGAGAATCAAGATGTTTAACAACCGAGCGCAGATCAAAGCACACTTGATTCAAGGGTTTCAAAAGGGTTATACATGTTGGACCAGTCACGGTGAAGAGCATATTATACAGGAAGTCAACGATATGCATATTATACAGGAAGTCAACGATATGCCGCCGGATGATGTCGATTGTGGTTCCGATTCGGATAGGGCCGACGATGACAATCTAGATCGAGATGCTTCATGATGCGAAGGAACTGTGATGAGAGGGAGTATGTTCAATTCCGGGGCTTGATGGAGGACTCGGAGAAACCTTTGTTCCCGGGCTGCAAGTCGGAATACACAAGGTTGTCATCCGTGCTTAAACTGCTGAAATTGAAGGCAAGCAACGGTTGGTCCGACCACGAGTTTCACTTGAGTCATTAGGTCTCTTAGCGGACATGCTTCCGGAGGGAAACGAGTTGCCCAAAACCACCTACAAAGCCAAGAAGGTTCTTTGTCCATTGGGAATGGAAGTAGAAAGAATACATGCATGTCCGAACGACTGTATCCTCTACCGTAACGAGTATACAAACATGCATGTATGTCCGTGTGCAACGATCCCGATACAAGCGTAAGAAGCAATCGATGACGACGAGGAATCGAGGTGAAGAAAGGACCTCTGCTAAGGTGGCGTGGTATCTTCTGTAATTCCCGCTTGAAGCGGTTTTGCGAACCCAAAGAATGCAAAAGCTGCAGATTGGCACTCGATGAGCGTAAGAATGACGAAAAGTTAAGACACCTGCGCTGATTCCGCCCGGTGGAGAAACATCGATAGGAGGTTTGTAGACTTGGTGCGGGAACCGAGGAATATAAGGTTTGATTGAGTACAGATGGAATGAATCCTTTCGGTAACATGAGCAACCGACATAGCACTTGGCTCGTGACGCTCAGATCTACAACCTTCCTCCTTGGTTGTGTATGAAGCGGAAGTATATTTTGTTGTCGATACTTATCCAAGGGCCAAGCAACACGGGAATGATATTGATGTGTACCTAGCACCATTGATGGAAGATCTAAAAATCTTGTGGATTGAAGGGGTACATGTATGGGATGCGTACAAACGAGAGAACTTCACTTTACGCTCCTTGTTGTTCTCGCACCATAAATGATTATCCCGCTCTTGCTAATTTGTCGCCGAGTACAAAAGGGCCAAAGCCTCAGACTCACCGCTAGATGATGCCAAGAGTGTGTGGTCAATCACTCACAGAAAACGTGTACATGCGTCATCGTAGGTTCCTTCGATGGCTCACCCATACCGCAGATGAAGAAACAATTCAACGGAGAGAAGGAGGATAGTTCAGCTCCAAGGCATTTAAGCGAAAAAGAGGTCTATGATATGGTTAAGGATTTAGATGTTGTGCTTGGAAAGGGATGTAAATCGAGGACCCGTAAGAAGAACATGTGGAAGAAGAGATCAATATTTTGGGACTTACCTTATTGGGAGCACCTAGAAGTTCGCCATCGCATCGACGCCATGCACGAGAGAAGAATATATGTGACAACTTGATTGGTCTCTTCTTCAATATTCGTGACAAAACAAAGGATGGTGTCAACGCATGGCTTGACTTGGTTGATATGGACATCGACTGAGTTAGCACCAACAAGGACCGATAAAGGACTTAACGTACCTTCCCCGCTTGTTACAAATGGTCCAAGGCCGAGAGAACCGAATCAGGCCGGTGCTTGCATGGTGTGAAAGTTCCGTCCTTACTTCGCCAACATGAAGAAACTTGTTTCGATAAAAGATTTGAAGTTAATTGGCATGAAGTTTCATGATTGTCATGTGTTGATGACACAAATGCTCCTGCTGTAATTAGAAGTATTTTGCCGATCAAGATCCGAGAGACAATCATGAGGTCAGGTTATTTCTTTAACACAATTTCTCGAAAGGTCATCGATCCCGGGACTAGATGCTCTACAGACGAGGTGGTGACAACTCTATGTGATCTTGAGATGTATTTCCCTCCGTCGTTTTTCGATATCATGGTCCATCTCATTGTTCATATTGTGAGGGAGATAAAGATGTGCGGGCCCATGTTCCTACGTAGCATGTACCCATTCGAGAGGTTCATGGGAATTCTCAAGTCATATGTACGGAATCGATCTCGCCGAGGGCAAGATCGCCGAAGGTTATGCAACCGAAGAGGTCATTGAGTTCTGCCTCGATTACATGGCTCAGGTCGAACCGATAGGTGTGCCTCGATCTCGCCATGAGGGGAGGCTCGAGGGTATTGGGACCATCGGAAGGAAAGCAATCACTCCAAATATAGATGCGTATGCTCAAGCCCATTTCACGGTCTTGCAACACATGACTGAAGTGTCCCCGTATATCGACCAGCACAAGGACGTGCTTCGGCAACAGAATCCGGTGCGGCCGGATGTTTGGATCACGAGACAACACAATGCATTTGCAACCAATGGTTGAAGGAGCGACTTGCTAGGAGCTCGTCAAGTGATATCTTGACATGGTTGGCAAAAGGGCCAACATTTACAGCTTGTAACATGGGGAGAATACGACATAAATGGGTACACATTCTATACGCAGCTCGTGATATAAAAAGCACTAACGTAACAGCGGTGTCCGTGATAGATGCATTCAAGACCGATGGGTGAGGAGCTCCTACTATGGGCAAATAGAGGAGATATGGGAGCTCGACTCGTGCTTTTCAAGATCCCCTATTTCGTGCCGTTGGGTCCATCTCCCATTGTGAAGGTCGACAAATGCACGGCGTCACTACCGTGGACCTCGAACGTGTTTGATACAAAGACGAACCATTCGTCTTCGCTTACCAAGTTGTTCAAGTCTTCTATGTTACCGACCCAAAGAAATAAGAAGCGCCACGTAGTTCTTCATGAAAAAAGGAGGATTGTCGGAGTTGAGAATGTAGTGGGCGAGGAAGAATACAATCAATTTGATGAGTTGCCTCCTTTCGAAACGGCATAAGGGTCGAGGAAGAAGAACGTGATTTAAACTAGCTACATACGCCACGATCATCATAAAGGGCTAATTTTTAAAGATTAATTGAACAATGTGTGTATATATATGTATGCTTACGATGAATGGTTAATTTTAGTTCATTTGAGTTAATTAATTGATTTGTACCGTGAAATGGATGTGATTGTTTCTAAAATGAATGTGAATTGGATGTATATACATGTACTTGTTGTCTTTTCTACTTGTTTCAGAGGGCATGGCTAGCATTTTCTGAGGCTAGCCAATAAGCAGATCTAGATATTAACCAATACAAAATAATATCACGCAGACGGTTTGAACTACAAACCGTCTTACATATATATCACATACGGTTGTTTATTAAAACCGCTCAGGATATATGTATATCATGCACGTTGTTTATTAAAACCGCTCAGGATACATCATATCACGAGCGGTTCTAAGTGAGAACCGCTCAGGATATATCATATATCACGAGCGGTTCTAAGTTAGAACCGCTCAGGATAGGTATCATGACGGTTCTAATTTAGAACCGTCTGTGATGTCCATCCCTATTTATATTCTGACTCTAGTTAGGGTTTGCCACGCCCGCCACTATCAAACAATTAAGTTTCTCAACTCCTCTCGCTCCCTACTCCCCGAGCCTGCCGCCGTCCTCGACGCCGCCTCGAGCCTCGGGCGCGACTCTCCCGATCCTGCTGACGCCTCCTCCTCTAGCTCGGCGGCCTCCCCGAGCCCGCTGAGCCTCCTCCTCAGCCCCGCACGCCTCCCGAGCCCACCGCGCCCCTGCCCGAGCCCGCAGCCTCTTCCCTCCCAGCCCGACGCCTCCCTTCGACGCCCTCTTTGCTCGTCTTGCTCGCTTCTCGTCCTTCTCCTCGACGCCCAAAGGTAACCAATGCCGAAGTTGTTGATTCTCGACGACCCTTTCCTAACTATTTCTATCAATAATCATCATGGTCCTCATGATAATTGTACTTGTTTTAGGAATTTGTATTTGTTCTAGTCGAGTTATTCATATGGTATTTGTTTTGATATTCTTCTTTGAATATATTGCAATGTGGTGTGGTGGGCTTGAGATGAATGCTCTGTGATGATAATAGTCTTGTAATGAAATTGTTTTGATAATCGGGTTTGTACTTGAGCTCTAATTGGAATACTTACTCTACATCGATAGCAATATCAAAATGTTAAATCTTAGCTTTATGTCGATTTCATTTGTTCACATGATGTTCTATTTCTTGTGAAGATGTCTTCCGCTCATTCTCGAGTCATCGCCACCTCATGTGTCCGATGATGCACCATCCTCTCGAACAATATCCAACCGCGTAGAAGAAGAGGAATATCGAAAAGGCCCATGGGCCGATTTACCATCACGAAGGTCGATCACCAGGACCCCTATCAATCTCGCCGAAAGCAGCGCCCGTGATTCCGGAGAACGGTCGTAATAGTTGCACGGAACGGGTCAAGATCACCTACGATTCGTGGAAGGTGGTGCCCGACCATCGAAAACCGCCAGGTTTGGCGGATATTCTCGCATCGCTCGAGATCCCAGAGAACACACGGACTCAGTCTTGACGACACGCGTTGCTACAGGCGTGCAAAGCGTGGAAGAACTTCAAGAGCATACTTGTCAAGAACTACATGGAGAAGGATCTGAGGCCGCCCTTCCACAAGTATCCATTCTTGGAAGAGTCCTGGGCCGAGTTTGTGGCGAAGAAGACGACAGATGAATTTAAGAGTGAAAGTGCGGCGCACACGACCCTCTAGGCAAAAAACAAGCACCCCCACAGACTCGGCACCGCTGGGTATGCGGGTAAAACCCCGATATGGAGGGATCAGGAATAGCAGGCAAGATGTTCAAATGTCTCCCTGGTATTTCCCGAGATCACTGATGTGCGCTCCCGACAGTGGTTATTTGCGAGGTTATGTATTGAGCCTACGGGGGAAGCGTACTTTCCAAACCACGAAGACCAGGAAGTGTCCCAGCGCCTGGTAAGATATCGAACTACCTAGTTTGTAATTACCCCATAACATCATAGGAAGTGAAATGACATGTCAGGCTATTGCAGATAACGCTGAGTGCACAATCTTCCCAAGGCTCATTCCAGGCAGACAGGGAGAAAGATATACTCTCTGCGGCCCTACGAAACAGTGAGCATCCGCGTCGCACGAGAGGCGCTAGTGTTTTTGTTACATGGGAACAATGGTTCCAAGCGGACTCAGGATCGTACCGGAGTAGGAAGAGAGCCAAAGCCGAGCGCGATGCAAAGCTACGAGAGGATCTTCGTGCATCCCTTAGAGATGAGCTCACTGAAAAAATCAGAGAGGAGGTCACTGAAAAAATCAGACATGAGGTCACTCAATCCTTCATATTGGAGATTCGTGCATCCGAGCAAAAGCAGATAGAGACCTTTGAGGAAAGGATTAGGGGATTGCAACTCCCAAATCAGTTGGAAGCCCCTGCCCCTACTGTACTACTAGCCAGCCCCCCCAAACATCCGAGTAGCTGCGCGTCCAACCATAACCCTACCACAATAGGTGACGACAGATTTTCCGTCGATGACATCCAGATAATAATTATTATCTCTGGAATGCTCAATCCATTGATAGACCTGTTGGAGTAGCTAATTTTGTATCGTTATGTACGTAGGTGGCTACGAAGTGCAAGCTCCAAGTGAGATATGTCTCTGTTGCCCTAGATGCTGCTTGGGGCCAGGTGTATCCATCCGGTGTCGAAGCTTTGGTGCACGGTGCAAATCTAGCGTCGGGTTTCGCAAAAATGAATGTGGATGGTGTTTGTGCCAATTTCGAGGCCGTCCCGCTGAAAATTCCCCCAAACGATGAGGTCATGACTCTAGGGCAAGCCGTTGGAACATTCATCCAGTGGCCCAAGGAGGACATCTGCCTGGAGCTACCTGCTCCGGTGTCAACTTCACGGGAATGTCCTGCAACGGCATCAAGTTCACGGACTCGACTACACCGGTTACTCAAGACCGACACGGCAAGGGCGCCACTGCATCACATGCATCTACACTCGTGCTCATCGACTCTTGTGAAGTCGACCTATACAAAGCGAGGCAGCAAGGGCAAGGGCAAATCGAAGACGATCGAGTCCTCTCCTGATATCCCCTTCTTGCCGTTGACCCGAAAATTCAAGCTAGGCGAGCCGTTGCTCGAGAAGTTAGACAGCCCTACCCTAGGACTGGATTGCACAGAATTGCATACATGGTACATGGAACAGTCCAACAAGCCGATTGATCAACGACGCTCGGGTTTCACCGTCAAGTTCAAGGAGGATCATTTTAACCACGTGTATCAAGACGCTGTCTTCACGGTGACCTTCGACGACTTGTTCTGTCTCTTTAACCTCGACGTGCTCGATGTCTCACTCATACGATGCTGGACACTGTAAGTGTGTACAATCACGGTCAATGTTCATGTAATATCGATAAATGTTATATATAACTCCTAGCTTTTGTATAATAGATACATGATCTTTGAAGCCGAAAGAAGGAAATCACCGGTAGGTTTCCTCGACCCACACATTGTCTCCGAGCAAAGCATCACGGCGAATGCAACATTCGTCGAGAATTACGTTATAGATTTTTTCATGGCTCGCCGCAACAAGGAATTCATACTTTTGCCCTACAACCAGAAGTAAGTAGTGTTGCACTACTGGCTATACTTGTTGATTTGTACTTTATAAGCAACACGAACTTAGGTTTAATGACCATGCTGACATACCTGTGTAGGTATCACTGGATTCTAATTGTAATTATACCAAAACGGAAATACGTAATATACCTAGATTCCCTACAGAGGGCCACTCACAACTTCACAACTATCCGGAATTTAATCATCAGGTAATTTCCTCCATAGAAACTCTATTGTAGTCTTTCCTTCCTTTGCAATGGCTAAGGCTAACTTCTTGGAGTCACGTAGGGTGTTCGACGTGTTACATGCTAGAGGATGGAATATCAAGAGAAGGACGCTATCACATGATCAAAAATTCCCGGTACTTGCTAGCTAGTACACATTTATCCTATATAACACTTCGTAGTAATGCCTCTCGAACTAACCACCTCTATTTTTGCAGTGCCACCAGCAGCCGCCGGGCCGCAACGTCTGTGGATACTATGTTTGCTACAACATGCAACTACTCATCGGTTCCGCGATCACCAATGATCCTCAGGTTTGTCAATCTTTCAACAATTATTTCATATATACGCACCAATTTATATAAGCCCTAATTTAATCTTCCTATCGACAAAGTTGCGACCATCGATGAAATCAAGATTGGAACAGAGCGAGCTCATAAAAGTTCGATCATACCTTGCGTCATTCCCTAATGCATGGTCATAAATCCATATGGGAGTTTCCACAAAGGTAGATTGAACTTGATTGGGATAGATTGAACATAATGGTACATGTGTGTAAATTAATGTACATTAATGGTTAAAGTTAATTGATTTGTGAATTGGATGTGCTTGTTTCAAATGAATGCAATTTTGTTGTGCTTCAAATGAATGCTAATTGGATGTGCTTGTTTCAGAGAGCATGGCTAGTATTTCCGAGGCTAGCCAATAAAATGTAAATAGATTTAGCAATGCAAAGACTACCACAGACGCAGATGCAGAGATGAAACCGCTCATGATAGTCGACTACCACGAGCGGTTTCATCTACGCATCGCTGGTAGTCGATTATCATGCATTTTTCATCTACAAACCGTCTGTGATAGTAGGTATTACGACGGTTCAAAACCGCCTGTGATGACCTCATACATTGTCGACCCATAAACTCGCATTTGCCACTTTAACCGCCTCAGTGATGGCATTTTTGAACCGTCTGTGAAGACCTTTTTTGTAGTAGTGTGTGTGATATGTTTGTGATATCATTTTTGACTGTGTACACTGGAAAACCTGGACTAGTGTATGAACACAGAGGATTCGGGATCCTTCGTTCCCGGGTTCGACAGTTACATCCACCCGGCAAGTTTTTATCCCAACCACAAAGGTTTTTGAAATAGAACTGACTCTAACAAGTTTTCATGTCCGCCTTTGACCATAGGCGTGCTGTTTAAACAGTTCATACTCTGTAGAGGTTTGTACATTGTACCCACAAGAGATAATCAACTCGTTGCCTTATATGATTCCTTGGTCATGTAGTTGAGCGATTATCACAGTAACTTTTCAAATTATCTCGCTCCTTCCATCATCTCACCCATATGGGCTGCACCCATAAGTTGTGCGGAATGTCTACCACAACGACTAGCGCAGCTGGTCCCAACCACAACGATTAGCGCAACTGGCAACTTCACCTTACCTCGGTGTCTCATTCGGAACGCATCCGCCGCTTGCACTACCTCGATCCTCTCCAGCGAGATGACTTTCAGGGTTAGATAACTTTACTAAGCCAAATTGTACTTTGCAGACTTATAGTTGCTCAGGGCTTCGGGCAAACGACAACAACAAGAACGAGAGAAAGAGAGTCGGGTGGGGGGGGGGAGGGGGGAGGAGATGAAGGGGGCTGCTCTGGCTCTTTATAGCCCAGAGGAGAGGAGGAGAGAGCCACTGAGAGACTCGAAGACGCACGGTCCGAAGACAGGTAGCGGGTGAGCGACGGGTCAAAACCGACACTCCCGACTGATCACACCGCGCATCCTCTTCCAGCTAAAAGGTTCTACCCGTCCATCCCCATTACCACTACTCTCTGGCGGACATTGCTTCGATTGATTTGCTTATTTAGCTTACTAATAACACTGCATTTCTAACGCACTTCCAGATCTGTACCTACATCTGACCAATCCGAATCTGACACACCCACTGCGACCAAGACTTTGCCCACCAAAGGAACTAGACAGTGATACCATACCAGTGCTCTCTATCTACAAGAACCTCAAGGTATGTAGCGTAATCCTACAATCTCACAACAAAAACGAGCTGTATGGTTATTGCAGTTAGTGGGTACCATTTGTACTACTCCATTTCCATCCAGATGATGTGGCTGCGCTGCACTGCGCTGCAGCAGGGAAGGGAAGAGAGGGATGGCATTAACTTGAGTCAGTGGGTTTAGCATTACAAAAGAAAGAAGAAAATAAGGCCGGCTCAGGCTAATTGACGATGATCTCTGTCGGTTTGAGCAGCCCAGCCCAGGGCTTTCGTTCTTGACTTCTTAACGGTGATTCGTCAATTGCTCCCACGCGCGAAGCGACCCGATCCGAGGCGTATAATCTACTCACAAATAGCTGCCCATTTGCCATTGGCGTCTATTCTAGTGTGTATATATATGGGGAACATATCTACTTTTAATGGGTAATTTAGTGTTAAGGTGCTAATACCAAACTTGGCTGTTGGATCTAGATCTTGACTGTTGGAGGTGAGAGCATGCCGGGTGTTTAATGAAGACACATTGGAGGTAGTAGCACGCAAGGTGATTAAATGGTTTAGAGGTGGGAATATATATATAGTCCCATACCATTTTATATATATATATATATATATATATATATATATATATATATATATATATATATATATATATATATATATATATGATGGGTTTTAGCATGTCATGCAACTCTAGTACCACATATCTCCACCATTCATCTAGCATGACCATTACAACTTTAACTCTTATCACCTTCTCTCTCCGCTACACACATCCACATACAAAGATTCATGGTATCGATATGTGGTACTAGAGTTCACTAGCATGCAACATCATTTCCCTATATATATACTAATCTGTGCCTGGGCGTAGAAATTCTACGCTCAGACCAACCCACTACGTGTGGACCGAGCTGCCCCTACGGAGTGCTGAACAAGCCTTTTTGGTCTACTAACCCACGATCCCCCACGCGTGACGTCATGTGTCCAGCGCGCGCTATGAGGAGGTCGAAAGTAATTGCACGATAGCAATTTTACTAACGCACGTATCACCATATTTATTTATTTATTTACGATTATTTTATGCGCGCATGGCTGGATGTACAGTAAACTACAAGTGGAGTCCAGTAAATACGCAGCAATGGGCGGCGACTTCGGTGTCTCTCGGCCGACCCATGTGTAGTCGGAGAGCGCGTTGTAGGATAGGTTGAGGGCCGCCAAGCGCGCAGGGAAGGAGAGGCGGGGGAGAGCAGAACCGAAGGGAATCGGAGGAGAGGTTGAGGCTGCGGAGGGCCAGGAGCGAGGTAGGGAGGCATGTGGGGAGGGCCTTGGAGAGCGTGTTGTAGGAGAGGTCGAGGTCAACCAGTGAGCACGGGAGGGAGATGGGGAGCTCGTCGGAGAGCACGTTGGCAGAGAGGTCGAGCACTTGGAGGCGGCAGAGGAGGGTGAGCGGCGGGCCGGAGATGTTGACGCCTAGGAGGGCGATCGCGGCGACGAAGGGCGGGGCGGCGGCGTTGGGCGAGTGGTGCGAGACGCCAAGCCGGGACGACGAGAGTAGGCCGCGTAGGAGGGCAGCGAGAGGGACGCCTGAAAGGCGAGGAGCGTCACGCAGTCGGAGGGGGTGGGGGCCATGAGGCGCGGCGTCAAGATGAGGAGGAGCAGGACAAGGAGCTTGAGGGGGAGAGGAGCGGCCGACAGGTCCACGACGAGAGGATCGAAGGGCGCGTCTAGGCCGAGCCTTTGCAGTGCGTCCGTCGCATCGAAGCTGAAGGAGAACTTGAACTTCGGGACCCTGCACAGCGCATGATGAACTCCGGCTTCGTGGCGGTGGCGCGCAGGAGGTCCCTGAGCCCGTCGTTTCGATTCAACGGGAATATGAGCATGCAGAAGCACGATGCCCGGTGGTCGAGCCCGCCGTCGGGCCCCTCCATCCTGCAGAAGCACTAGAGGACCTTGAAGCAGCCCAGGCCGTCTGACAACTCCGGTCCTTCTGGCGCCACCGTCGCGAACTCCGCGCCGTGGGTCCCCACCGTTGACACAGGCACGCTCGACCGCGACTTCCCAGCCTATGTCACGCTCCCTACAGGCGCGCGCCTCGCCGGCGTGTCTCTCTACGCTGGTCCCGTCCCCCCCGCCCCGCCATGCTCCCTCTCGTATACGGTGGCGGTCGCGACAACGCGAGCAAGCTCTGTCTATCGGGCACGCTCGACCTGGTCTCCTTGCGCGGCAAGACCGTTCTCTGTGACCGCGGCTTCAACACGTGTGTGGACAAGGGCGCCGTCGTCAAGGCTGCGGGCGGCGCCGGGTTGGTGTTGGCGATCACCGCAGCCAGCGGCGAGGAGGTCTTGGCTGACAGCCACCTCCTCCCGGCCGTGGCAGTGGGGCGGTTGGCCGGTGACAAGATACGGGACTACGCCGCGCGCGGCGGCGGGCCGATGGCAATGCTGAGCTTCGGCGGCACAGTTCTTGGCGTCCGGCCGTCGCCCGTCGTGGCAGCGTTCAGCTCCCGCGGGCCGAACACCGTCGTGCCGGAGGTCCTTGAGCCGGACATGATTGGCCCGGGGGTGAACATCCTGGCCGGTTGGTCCGGCGTCACCGGGCCGACCGGGCTGGCCAAAGACGGCCGCCAAACTCACTTCAACATCATCTCTGGTGAGTTTGATACTAACTTCCTATATATCAAGCTCATGCGATGCTCAGATTCTATTTTTTTTCTCATCTTGTCATGTCGCTACCATGTTTGGAATTACTCATTTACTGTTTCCACAGATTGACAATTCAGTAAGAAAAAGAAATATACTACGGGCAAACAGGGCCGGTTAGATTTGAGATCTTTTACGGTTTGATTTAATGGTTCAGATTAGTTATACTACAATTGGTAGTACGAGTAATAAAATTCTGATGAGGTAAAATTGTAATTGCTCATGTCCAAATTATATACCACAAGAGTAATATTTTCAAGAGTTAATTCCTTATTTGCCATTGAAAGTTAGACGGGTCCCTAAAATGCCATCGCGAAACTGCTTCTCCTTTCATTGCCATCGGATCTCAAATTCTATCCCCTTTTTGCCACTCTCGTTAGTCTCGTTAGATCCAGCCGTCATTAACTGCTAAAAAATTATCAAAATACCATCCTACCCTTCTTTTTCCTTCTCTTCTTCCTCCTCACTCTTCTTCTTCGTGCCGATGTACTCGGCGATCTGCCCGCTGGCAATGGCGCCCACCATTGCCCCAACATTCGACAGCGACCTGAACACCGAGAACTGTAGCGCGAGAAGGGAGCCAAAGCAAAGCAAATCCAAACAATGTTAAGCTAAGCATGATAGGCGATGCACCATTCAGGAATGGTGAGATAATTAAGGGAGCGGCCGGAACACGTCACCTCAGAGAGAGAGCCCAATGTCGGAGATGTTGAGGCCTAGGAGGGCGATCGCGGCGACGAAGGGCGGGGCGGCAGCGTTGGGCGGGTGGAGCAAGACGCCGAGCCGGGACGACGAGAGTAGGCCGTGTAGGAGGGCAGCGAGAGGGACGCATGAAAGGCGAGGCGTTCTTGCGCGGAGGGGGTGGGGGCCACGAGGCGCGGCGTCAAGATGAGGAGGAGCA
Organism: Phyllostachys edulis; assembly: GCA_036346405.1. NCBI lineage: Eukaryota > Viridiplantae > Streptophyta > Magnoliopsida > Poales > Poaceae > Phyllostachys > Phyllostachys edulis. The sequence continues at coordinate 76,965,530 of CM070553.1, forward strand.
ACCGACAGGTCCACGACGAGAGGATCGAAGGGCGCGCCTAGGCTCAGCCTTCGCGTCCGTCGCATCGAAGCTGAAGGAGAACTTGAACTCCGGGACCCTGCACAGCGCATGATGAACTCCGGCTTCGTGGCGGTGTCATGCAAGGGGTCCCTGATCCCGTCGTTTCGATCCGATGGGAATATGAGCATGCAGAAGCACGATGCTCGGTGGTCGAGCACGCCGTTGGGCCCCTCCATCCTGCAGAAGCACTAGAGGACCTTGAAGCAGCCCAGGTCATCGTCGAAGCTGGCGGTGTAGTGCTCTTCGTGGTTCGACATGAAGGGCACCGGCACAGCCGTGCCATCGAGGCGGTAGAACCTGTGGTCGAAGGATGACTAAGAAGAAGAGGAGGATGGTATGGAGGTCATTTTGTAATATTTCTCTCTCCAAAATAGCTAAAAATGATATTTTAATTCCCTGGTGTCCTTCCGCAAAGTGATACAAAATTACAGTATCTTTTGGTAAAAACATGAAATTTGGGTGTTTTACAGCCAATGACATGAAATTGTGATGAGCTGCTAACAATTTTTCTATTATTATCTAGTACGATCCAGTTAGCTAGCTGAATTAGTTTCAACTTGCAAGCGCTTAGAGTAGAAGATTTTCTACTGGTACTAGTAGTCTGGTATAGCAATACATACCATTGTTGAGGAACCATAGCTGGTGACTCCAATCCGAGCGATTACCTCGTAGACAAGCGTAGAATCGCTTAAAACAATACAAGAACATAATAACAGAATAGTAGATTGAACACAGAGATATATGGGGTTTCTTGCTTCTCTTTTATTCTTTCATCAATCGATCAATCGTTTACAATAAATATCACCCCTATTTATAGGCTAGAGACCTTACTAGGGTTTAGGATGAGGAGTTCACTTGGGTCAGGACTCTCTGGCCTGGGTCCAGTTTCTTAATACTCCCCCTTGGACACTCATTCGACATGTTCATGTCTCGTCAAAACTCTATAAAACCCAGTGGAAAAAATTTGGAGAAAGAGCACATGATACAAGTTCTGTTGCGTTGCACGAATTGCCTCATTAAAAACCCTAGTCGAGAAACTTCAGGAAAACTAGTCAAAGGAAAAAGAGTACAATCCACCCAATTTCATTTAAGCTCCAGGATTTACTCTTTGGGTACTCGATCTTCATAATCAAGTTTCAATAATGAGTTCGTGAAGATTCTCCCCCTGAATTCTGCACTTCTCTAAGTCTCATCATTCCAATTCCACGTATGCACCTTTCAAAGCTAGATGCTGAAAGTGACTTAGTGAATAAATCTGCAAGATTTTCACATAACTTAGTATGCAATACTTTAATTTCATTCATCTTTTGCAATTCATGAGCATAGAAGAACTTGGGGTTGATATGCTTTGTGAGATGACTCTTCACATAACACATCTGCACTTGTACAACACAAGCTGCATTATCTTCGTGGATAATAGTGGGGGTTTGCGCGGTATTCAATCCACACGACTGCTGGATGTGGTGAATCATCTACCGAAGTCAAACACATTCTTATGAGACCTCGTACAGTGCTATGATTTCTGAGTGGTTCACCGAAGTCGATACAAGACTCTGCTTAGACGATTTCTATGAAATTGCAGTTCTACCACATAGGAGTTCATAGCCTGTTTGTGATTTGGCTGTATGCAGGTCCGATAGGTACCCGGCATTTGTATAGCCATTTATAGTTAGGTCTTGGTTCTTTCTGTAAAACAGACCAAGTTCTTTGCTTCCTTGAGGTATCGGAAGATGTCTTTCATTCCCTGCCAATGCCTTTAGTAGGTTCTGCACTATACCTTGCTAGTGGGTTAACGGCAAATGCAAAGGCCGATCTAGTACAGTTTGCTAAATATATGAGTGCCTCAACTGCGCTCAAGTATGGGAATTCCGGTCCCAGGACTTCCTCCCCTTCTTCTTTAGGTCTATACGGGTCCTTGTCTTGCTACAAGGATCTCCCGACCATCAGCACTTTTGAAGGGTATGCCTTTTCAAAATCAAACCTTTCAAACATCTTCTGAGTGTAGGTTGACTGATGCACTAATATCCATTCAGGTGTATGCTCAAGCTGCAAGCCTAGGCAATATTTAGTTTTACCCACATCTTTCATTTCGAACTCTGACTCCAAGTAAGAGCTTGCTTTCTTTATACCTTTCAGGGTTCTAATGATATTCAGATCATCTTCATACACTAAGATTATACAAAATCTATTCTGGGATCATCGTATAAATACACAGTGGTTATTCTCATTGTTCGCGTAGCCTTTCTTGTATAGAAAGTCACTTCAAGCGATTATACCACATTATGCCTGATTGCTTAAGTTCGTACAGTGACTTTCTGAGTTTCACACTGTACAGATTTCTATTTGCTCTGTCTTGGTTCGGGACAAGGATATATTCAGGTATCTTTACATAAATATCCGAATCCAAATTTCCATAAAGGTATACTGTTACCACATCCATCAATTTCACTTTTTAACTTCAAGTTCACTGCTATTGAGATTAAATATCTAAAGGGTGGTTCTGCCCATGACCGGGAAATAGGTTTCTTCATAATTATCTCCTGGGCGTTAACTGAAACCTTGTACAACAAGCCTTGCTTCACTTCATTATTTTTATTTCTCTTTCGAACAAATACCCACTTATGCCCTATGGGGTGCACATGGGGAGGCATGCTGCTTACATGCCCAAACACTTCTCTTTTATTCAGAGAGAATAATTATCTGCGAGATTAGCTTTGCAAAAGCCTGGTTTCTCGTAGATAATAAGCATACATGAGACCATTTCGAGGAAGCATCGATGAGCACCATAAAAATACCTAAATGACCCTTACAGGGGCTGTGTAGGAACGCAAAAGTCTCACTGGATACGATCCAGGAATACAGGGACTTCATTCTTTGCTTTCTGAGCAAAAGGTCTGGTAATTAATTTCCTAGTGGCACATGCGGGGCACACAAAATCTTCCTGATTCGAGAAATTCTTTACATTGACATTATGTCCCTGTGAATTGTTAATTATATCTCTCATCATCCTAAGACCTAGGCGACATAATCTATCATGCCAGAGATAGAAAAGGTTCAGAGCTTCTAAATACGGCTTTCAGAGTAGTATAGGCTGCAGATGCCTTAATATTAGTGTAGTATAGCCTAGTTTCAAATGAAGGAAGTCGTTCTGATACCATTTTTCTACATTTTTCACGCTTTGTAGTGAGCAGGAATTCCTTACCATACTCTTCTTCAGTCTCTACGTGGAAACTGTTAACGGGAATATCCTTGAGAGTTCTAGTCGATTCCGGGTACAAACAAGGTTTCTTTAATGGCCAAAGTTGTGCCCATCGGAAGTATAATTGTGGCCCTTCCTGAGCCTACTATACAAGTATCGCTGCCTGCGATTGTCGTAAGACTACCAGCATTCTTGCTAATTGACTGAAAAGTTTCATCTCTCTCAAGATGGTATTCATTGTGCCGCTACCTGCTAAGCACACTCCCTCCATAGGGCGTCACACACGTTCTAATATAATGTACTTTATTAATATGCAGCAGAAAGCAAGCAACAAATAAATAAAATACTTCAGATATAAGAACATAACTCGCTATTATAAATACAGAAATAAGTCTTGCGGGACTCATCATAAGAATTTAATGCTTTGCTCTCCTAGAGCTTACAACCATTATTGTCACGACCCGGCCTAGGGCACACCCGAGAGGTCCCTTAGGACCTCTTGGGAGGTCCAAACAGGAGCCCCCAGGACGTCCCGAGAGGTCCCTCAGGACCTCCTGGGAGGTCCGTAAAGAACGTCCCGAGAGGACATCCCGGTAGGACCTCCAGACCTCCCGAGAGGTCCGATAGACCACCCGGAGGTCTGGGGTCCCGACCCGAGGAGGTCGTTGGACCTCAGACCTCCTCAAGCACCACACGCTACACGAGGGAGGTCCGAGAGGAGCCAACCTGTGAGCACCCGGATTTATTAAGCTCATAATACTTAGTCATCCAATTGACCCTAGTATTATCAACCAAATAAACCCAGTCTCGAGAGATGTATACTCCCCAGAATGCAGTATACATACCTCACAACAAAAGAGTGTACCAATTCCATACAACACATAGTACATAAGCAACAAAACAGAAGTTAAGATTAATAAGGAATAGGTTATTACAAAAGAGGAGCCTTCTGGCCAAATAACAACAAGAAGAAGTAAGATAACAGCGGAAGCAAAAGTGCCATAAAGATGGCTATAACACAAAGCCAATCGGTGTGCCTTAACCCCTAGGCATCGTGACCGACCGCCAAGCTAGTCGTCAAGAAGTCGCAACACGTAGCACAAAAGAGAGGCTCTAGGAGCTCCCTTCTTCCTCTGCAACAAAAGCCACAAAATGCCACAACCACGCGCGATGAGTACATAAAGTACTCCGCAAGACTTACGTGTGAGATAACAGAACTATAAATAGCTACATGCAAGCTTTATTTAAGTGGATGAGGCTTTGGACTCATTTTAGCATAAAGCGTGTTTCATTTGCAATAACATAATAGATTGAAGGCAATTTGGCAAAGCATTTTAATTGTTGAAATAACAACGAGATAGTAACATAGTAACAACAACAAGAACAACCTGGAAGTGACTAACCCAAGTCACCACAACAATAGCATGAACTCCCCGTTCATACCAACCATGTCAAGTTTTAATTAAAGGTTGAGACTAGTTCTTGAACGACCTTACCAAGCATGTCCATAACCTAGGACGAGGCTATTCGAATAGTTTTAACCCTGCAGGGGTGTACCAATGTACCCACACGTCAGACCGCCTTTCCTTAAAGCACACTACCTTAGGTATGTCGGCACGGCTAAGTCCTACGAGACATTTCCAATGGACGATGCTAATTACGAGCCGCTTCCCACGGGGACAAGGACACATTAGACAGCCTAACCGGTCTGCTAATGCTCCCTCCCAACACCACACACACACATTATTAAAACAATACCCACCGACCAGCTCATAATTAACACCTTCCAAAGTACTTAGTCAAGAGAGGTCCCATATCCCCCTCGTGTGGTTAGCACGCAAAAGCGCTTGGCTTAGTGACCCAAGTACTCGGTCCTTAGGGACCCAGGCATACCACCACATTCCAAAAACCGCACCATCCATCCAATATGCCCAAGTCTAAATCAATCTTTTATTTTCAGTTTTTGATTTTACAAATTAATCAAAGCACAAGTGCTGGACATAAAGGAGTAATAATCAGTTTTGAGTGATCAAGACCATCGACTAAGTCGATGATCGCCCATTACTACCGTTACTAAGCATGTCTAGCGAGAAAACGCAACTACTAAGTGATAAGAGCTCATCCAACGAGCTCAAACCACAGCAAATAACCTAGGCTCATTGGTAGTAGAGGATAAACAACTCCTACGGATTATGCAACTATAGGATTACTAGCGACATTTAACACAAAGTAGCATGCATACATAGAAGTAAAACAATATATTAACCTTTAAAGTAATGGGACGTTAGAGGGGATATGATCAAACTGCTTGCCTTGCTGATCTTGCTCAAGTTGTGGCAGAGGGTCACTCTCGGGATTACCACAAATGTCGAAACCTAACGGAAAAGCGATAAAGAACCGATAAGAACGATTTAAAGTAATCAAGAACAGCACAGCAAACGAACTCCAAACACTCTGAATTTTCTACAGAAGCAAGAGGGTGATTTTTAGGGAATTTAGCAACAAGAACCAATTGATTTGGATTCTTAATGCAAAAGATATGAGCAAAACAATTCTGCTCAGCCCTAAAAATACCAAACTGCACTATTCACTAATTTAATTATGAGGCAACATTTTCTAGAACAGTGGTGATACTGAGATTTTTACTGTAAAACCAGCACCTCATGAGATGAATAACACAATTGAGTTCACCTCATTTGGAGCTATTATGCACTTTCTACAATTTTTCAAAAACAAGAACTTGAACAAAATTATAATGCACAAGTCCTCATTTTTATAACAGCAACAAGCTCAAAACTAATTTTCACAGGGAGTTCATTAATGGAGGAAACCAACAAAGTTGGTCTCACTCAAAAATAATCTACAGAGCATTAGTTATGTATTTTATAAGTTAAGCATTAATTTGAGTGTATATTTAAAGTGAGTTTTAAAATCTAATGGCAAGACTGTGCTCTGGAGCTGAACTCAACTTACAATCATTTTTGGATTAAAGTTAAGTTCAAGACAGAGCTAACACAATTGGAATGACCTCATTTGGATTTAAAACGAAAAAGATATGAAATTCTAAAGTTATACCTTTTCCAGTTTATACTTAAGAGTTCACTGGAATTTCTAAAACCAGAAATACAAGGGAGGACGTGAGCCACAGATCTTAGATCTAACGGCTCAGACCTCCCAGGTGAACAAAGACACACGTGCTCAAGAGGTCCAGAGGTCATGGACCTCCTAGCAAATAGCAAGATGTGCGAGGTGAGGGGAGGTCGTGGCCGTAGATGGGGAATCCAACGAACCACAACGATGGGGGGAGGTCCTCAACGGTTGAGATCTTCCAAAGGAAGATCTAAACTACCAAGATCTCCCCAAGGAAGATCTACATCGTCAAGACCTCACAAGGGAGGTCCTGGACGGTCCAGATGTTCCAAGGGAGGTCCTTGATGGTTCAGATCGTCCGAGGGAGGACCTTGACGGTCAAGATCTACCCGGGGAGGTCATGAACGGCTGAGATGACCTAGGGGAGGTCCTAAGGGGAGGTCTGGACGGCCACGATAGCGCAAGGGGGAGGTCTTGGACGTTCCAGATCTCCTCGGAGGAGGTCATGGACGTCCCAGAGCTCACGACCACGTGCTTGCACGCACGCACGTGTTTGGACAAGAGATAAATGCGCGCGGGACAACGAGGAGGTCCGCGCGCGGGAGGTCTTAAATGCGCGCAAGGGGAGGATTAAATGCAGTTAAGACATGCCAATGATTATAATGATTTGAGCACTTGATTAGTGCATTAAACGCGACAAATCTCTGTCCTAAAAACGACAACGGCGCTGCCGTTTTGTCCGACAAAGACCCGGGTTCAAAGACGTGGTCATCGCCGGCGATACAGACCTCGCCGGCGACATCCAATGGTACCGTTGGGTCCGCAATAACCATACGCACCCAATGGACCTCCTCTCGACGGCGGCGACGGCCTTGAACGCCGGCGAGCCGGAGAGGACAACGAAGGCAAGCACGGCCAAAACCCAAAATGCAAAAGGGAAGCTCCGCGCGACATTCAAGCGTGTGCCCAAATAAAAGCTCCGCAACCTCATACACGCGGGTGCCCAGCGCTAAAGGACTATCAGGAAGTACCTGGAGGTCGAGGAGTCGAGGATGGCGATGGCCTGAGTTGGAGAAGATGGGAAGCTCCGCTGCTCAAGACCAAGCTCCAACTCCAAGCTTCAAGCTCCACTAGCCCACTCCTGAAAATGTCACCTCACAAAGTGTTAGGTTCACTTCAGGAGGTTTTGGGGAAGCTTAAAATGAGCTAGAGGTTGAGAGGGAGCCACTGGAGCAAGCCTTCACCACCGAGGGCTTCAAGCTTTTCAACAATGGCGGCCAAGAGAGCTTTGGTGGTTTAGAGCTCGCAAGCACAGGGGTGCAAGCAAGGGGATAATGGTGTGCAAAGGAAGCCAAGGAAACCGTGGGGGAGGCTTTATATTAGGGCACCGGAGGTTGTGAACCACGGGTTAAGCTCATGGTGAGCTTGGCCCATGGGTCGGTCTAGGGCTTGGACAAGATGTAAAGTTGACATGGTGACAAAGCTAGGCGGTCGGAGGCGGAAAGTCGATCTGCATTTAATGCGGTCAAGATAGAGTTGTTAAAGGTACACAAAGGGCTGACCTTCGCATTAACTCCTGCTTCGAGAACACGCATGCGTGACCAAGGAAGGAGAAGAACAGGGAGGTCATTTTGACCGTTGGATAAGCCCACGGGAGGTCTGGCCCTCCGATGTGGTTTTGAACCGTTACGCCTAAATGATCGGGAGGAGGTCCCACCACACGATCAAGGATGGGAGGTCGTGGCCTCCGATTTCCTTAATGTGTAAGCGCACGTGGGAAAATGGGATTAGGAGGTCCAAAGCGTTGGATCTCCATCCAACGGTGCGGACCTCCTGTGAGGTCTTAACCGCACATGAACTTAAGAGCATGAGGGGGGAGGTCTTGGCCTTTGGATTTAAATCCAAGGGCGCACAACCAAAGGGAGGTCTTAGCGCTGCGCAACACACAAGGGAGGTCATGGCCATTAGATTTAGATCTAAGGGCAACTACCTCACGTCTTGAGGAGGTCTCGCGCATAAGACAAGGAGGAGGTCGTGGCAGTGGATTTTAATCCAACGGTGCACAACACGAGATAGGGGAGGTCTTGTCTGCCGGATATTTTGAGGGGAGGTCGCGGTCGTTGGATCGATCCAACGGCTCGACCTCGTTTAGGTGGGAGGTTTGCTTAGTTTAACAGTGAGGGAGGTCATGGCCATGGATCTTGGATCCAAGGGCTACGACCTCAACAAGGTGGGATGTCAAGTGGTTTGACAGCCGTGGAGGTTTTTGAGACTTAACACATGGGGAGGTCATGACCGTGGATCTTTGATCCAACGGCTATGACTGATGAGGCGAGGAGGTCTGGCGGTATTGATCATGAGGAGGTCGTGGCGGTTGGATGTAAATCCAACGGCCATGCGACTGATCAAGGTGGAGAGGAGGTCTCAAAGTGCAGACACGGTTGGGCTGGACCAGCTTGGCACAGCGGCTAGCCCAAGGAACAGTGTAGGCTTTTAAATTTAGTTTTTAACAGCTGAAACTTAGTAGAATTATTTGAGATAGCAAATGAACTCCAAATTTGATGAAATTTTAACTGGAGCTTGCTGACAATGAGATTAACCTTGCATAAAATTTCCAGAGGTTATTATGCAATGTATTTTTCTCAGGAAATTCATGAAGGTTGTTCAAGGATTTGTTTTACCTCCAAAATTTATCAAACAAGTTTTACAACTTGTGATATTTTTCAGAGGGGTCCCATCTCAGTTTTAGGACCAAGGAAAACATTTTCCAAATGTTTGGCACAAGATTTATGATAATTGGAAAAAGGAGTTTGACTTTTGGTCAACAAGAGCTTGTGTTTTTGGATTACACAACTCTTGGACAAGAATTACATGAATGTTTAGGGGTTTTCAAGGTGTGAGAAAAAGTTTTTAATTTCTACACATATAATTATACTTGAACAACCCTGTTTATACAGTTGGGATGTTACACAACCCGAGGAGGTCGTGGGGCTTGAGGACGAGCCTTAAGTCCACTGCGATCCAAACTGGTCCCTAGGGATCATCGACCAGTTCTCAAAGACGCAAGTGACAAAGAAAACATCCACACAACTTTATTAACAACAAAAGGAGGTTTGATTACAAGGGGTTGCTTACAAGCTCCAGCAACCGAGAGCACACAAACGTAGCAGAAACACAAAAGACATGGTCCAACCATTACACCACAAGTGATTGGCTGGAGGGTGCGGCCTAATTGAGTTGGTCATCTTCATCATCATAAGAATCTTCATCTGTTCAATTCATTAATCAAGCAAGAGTGAGCACAACAACCGTACTCGCAAGTTACACCCGTCAATTAACAGAATGACATGCATAGGGATACATCAAGGGAAAGCATATTAGGGTTCATTTGCATAAAGCCAATTTTATTTCAAATACAAGTATTAGGTTTTCAAGGCAAGTTACAATAGTTAAAATTCATTTATGTGAAATCCATTTTCAGTTGGATAGCATTCATCATGAAGATGGTGAAGGATACCCTACTGCACATGGCTTCCCGTCCAAACCCAATTTGGTTAAACTACCAAAACCAGTTTCATAAGTCTTTTGAAAACCAAAACCAAGAGCTAACTTTGAGTGACATTGCCAGCATGTCCATGACTGTGGACACGGCTATTCGAATAGATTTACACTCTGCAGAGGTTGTACACTTTACCCACATGACATGAATTCTCTAGTTTGTTTGGCATCCGTCGATACCACCTCACACTTCCTTTGGTGAGAGGTCTAGAGCATATGACAAGGCCTTTACAATGCATTGCTCCACCGTAGTCCACCCACATTAAGGTTTCGCAGATCCCCCCTTTGGATAGAAACCCGCCAGTTAATGGGGTGCCCTCTTATGCCGGTGGGACTACAACAACAGAACATGACAACCCACCGCATCAACAGGTAAACCACGATAAAGCTTTGCAAATTAATTAGCTGATCCCAAGCCCCATATCGAGACATGTGGTTGCACAATTTTGGCATAGCCCATTATAGGCTTAGCAAGTGGTGTCTCAAAGACCGGTCCTTAACGACTTGGGCGACAAACCTCAACCCCGGGGCATCGGATCACACGACCCCGTGCATAGACATGCACCAACCAAACAACCACTTACCAAGTCAAATCCATTTTTCATTTGCTTTGCTTTTCAAACCTCCATGGCACACCAATGCCATGGCCATTTGTAAAACCTCCATGACACACCAATGTCATGGCCGAAATCTCCATGGCACACCAATGCCACGGCCTAAATTATTTGATTAAGTGATATTTTGGTCAAAACTCCCAAATCAAGATTTTGGTCTAAGCGAGACTAAGCATTTCATTTTTCAAAGCTACGGGTCCTCACTATTGCAAGAGTCAGGTTTTATCTAGGGTAACAATGAAGTTGATTTCAACATGGACAGTGGTCATACCAAGCAGTAGGCATAACTATGAATTGAAAGATAGGCATTGAAATAACTTAGTAAAGTAAGCATGCATACATCTTTGAAAACAACATAAGTAATTTGAAGTATTGGGTGCAACATGATCAAGAGCATAACTTGCCTTGCTCAAAGTCTTGAGCTGCTTCCTCTCCCTCACAGAACTCGGGCTCCCCATGGTCTTGACAATCTACTCGTGAAAACCAAATGACTCAAATAAAGTTCAAACAAGATTCCAAAGGACTCCAAATAAACTTAGATACAAAACCAACAGAGAGGATAGGAGGTCAGGAGGAGGTCCAATGAGCTTGATGGAGGAGGTCTTAGGAATCAAGAGAGGATGTCCAAGAACTGGTTGGAGGAGGTCCAGAGAGTGCTCGGTTGAGACAGAGCGGAGAAATGGAGAAGAAAGTGAGAAAGGAGGACTACCCCCAACTATATATAGCTGGAGCCAATGCACATGACCCAGAATATGGGTCCTCAGGAGTTGGTAAGGAGGACAGTGGGAGTAGGCAAGGAATGTGACAATGGTATGACAGGAGTACTGCAAAGGTGGGAGCATTTAATGTGATACAACATGCTTTAAATGCTGTGGAGACTTCCTTGCCCAAGGGACTCAGTCAAAGGTAAAGAAAACTGGGTGTGACTGCCCAACGGAGGCTGCCAAGACCTGCGGAGGAGGTCCTACAATGACCTTGAGGAGGTCTTGCAGTGAACAAGGGGAGATCCTCACCCACCGGGGAGGTCCTAACGGTTGGATCTCCCGAAGGGAGGTCCAAATGTCCAGATTAAGTGCATCAGAGGAGGTCCGCAAGAGCTGGGAGGAGGTCCTCACCCGCAGGGGAGGTCCAGAGCCGTAGGATCAAATCCAGGGGAGGTCTGAATGGTTAGGATTTCCAAGGGGAGGTCCTAACGATCGGATCTGCCAAAAAGGGAGATCTGGATGGCCAAGATCTCCAAAGGGGAGGTCTTGACGGTCAGATGTACAAGGAGGAGGTCTGGACGGTTAAGATCTCCAAGGGGGAGGTCTTAACGTCCAGATTTACAAGAGGAGAATGCTCGGTTAAGATCTCCAAGAGGAGGTCTTAACGGTCCAGATCTACAAGGGAGGTGCAGGCGGTTAAGATCTCCAAAGGGAGGTCTTAACGTCCGATTTACAGGGGAGAATGCAGGCGGTTAAGATCTCCAAAGGGGAGGTCTTAACAATCCAGATCTATAAGGAGGAGGTCTGGACGGTTAAGATCTCCAAAGGGCAGGTCTTAACGGTCCAGATTTACAAAGAGGAGGTCTGGACGGTTAAGATCTCCACGGGGGAGGTCTTAACGGTCCAGATTTACAAGGTGGAGGTCTGGACGATTAAGATCTCCAAAGGAGAGGTCTTAACGGTCCAGATCTTCAAGGAGGAGGTCGGGATCGCTGGATTTCGATCGGACCGCCCAGAATAATCTAAGGCTCAGGGAGGGTGGGACGTTCGGACCATCCGAATGTCTCACCAGGATCAAACCGTCCAATGCAAATCGGACGACTCACAATCAATAGAGATGCAAATAGGCAAGGAGGAGGTCCTAGAGGACCTGGGGAGGTCCGGTAGGACACAGGGAGGTCCAATAAAGGTAAGGGCAAGTCCTAGAGGACATGGGGAAGTCCTGAAGGACGCGAAGAGGTCCAATAAAGGTAAGGGGAGGTCCTAGAGGACATGGGGAGGTCCTGAAGGACACGGAGATGTCCAATAAAGGTAAGGGGAGGTCCTAGAGGACGCAGAGAGGTCCAACAAAGGTAAGGGGAGGTCCGAAGAAGCGGTAGTACCGCATGGTGTGAGTGGTACTACCAGGCTGGTACTGAAGGGAACCTCCAGAGAAGGTTTCAAGGCTACAAGCAACGAAGGACGTCCAAGAAAACACGAAAAGCTTCACAGGATTCCAAAGGAGCCCAGATGCACATAAGGGTGGCGCAGGCTTGGGGAGGTTGTAAGCCAGAGAAGACCCGAGAGGGAGAATCGGACCCAGGGAGCTCTAAGCATTTGGGAGGTCTAGACCCAAGGAGGTCGGGACCAGAGGAGGACAACACAAAGGAGGTCCGACCTTTGGATCCAAACGAAGGAGAGGTCTGGGCCATTAGATCCCAGACGAAGGGAGGTCTAGACTAGAGGTGGGTAAAAGATGAACAGAGAAGGGAAGATCTTCAAAACTCCAACAACTCAACAAACCAACAAGGAACTTTTAGTTGAAGTTTGGGTTAGTCAACTTAAATCCATTATGAAATTGCACGTTAAGCTTTGAATTCTCATCAAAACAAAATGGTTCTTTTTATTTTGAAAATTTCAAAAAGGTTCTGAAAATCAAGGTGTCACAAACCTACCCCCCTTAAGGGAATCTCGACCCCGAGATTCAAGCTTGGCCAGCAAAGAGGTATGGATAGTTTGCTCTAAGGTCTTCCTCCTTTTCCCATGTGCCTTCACTCTCTGGATGGTGACTCCACTGCACCTTGTAGGTTCGAAGAATCCTGCTCCTAGTGACACGCTCTATGACATCTAAAATTTTGATCGGTTTCTCCACATAAGTGAGGTCTTCTTGGAGATCAATGCTTTCCAGCAAGGTGTGTTCTTCTGGTACTCGAAGGCATTTCCTTAATTGTGACACATGGAATGTATTGTGTACTACCGATAGGGAAGTAGGCAGCTCAATCTTATAAGCTACTTCACCTTGTCTTGCCAATATCTTTTATGGTCCAACAAATCTTGGAGCTAGCTTTCCTCTGGTTCGGAATCTCCTAACTCCTTTGAGTGGAGTTACTCTAAGGTACACAAAATCTCCAACTTCAAAAGATAAATCCCGGCGTCGAGTATCGGCATAGCTTTTTTGTCTAGACTAAGCTTCTCTCAAGCGCTCCCTTATGAGCTTCACCTTTTCCTCAGCTTCCTTGATGACATCAGGCCCATATAGTTGGCGCTCACCCACTTGATCCCATAGGAGAGGGGTTCTACACTGCCTGCCATACAACACTTCAAATGGAGACATCTCTAAACTAGCTTGGTAACTATTATTGTAGGAGAATTCAGCATAGGGGAGGTTTTTGTCCCAACTTTTCCCACAGTCCAAAGCACAAGCTCGAAGCATGTCTTCAAGAACTTGATTCACTCTCTCTGTTTGACCATCAGTTTGAGGGTGGTAAGCAGTGCTGAAATTAAATCTTGTCCCCAAGGCTTCATGGAGACCTTCCCAAAATCTTGAGGTGAATTGGGAGCCCCTATCGGACACTATACTCTTGGGTACACCATGTAAACATACAATTCGGGCTAGGTACAACTCAGCCAACTTGTTGCTGGAATAGGTGGTCTTGACCAGAATAAAATGTGCTACTTTGGTCAGGCGATCCACAATAACCCAAATGGAGTCATAGTCCGATTGGGTTCTTGGCAAACCAGTGATGAAGTCCATGCCAATTTGCTCCCATTTCCACTCGGGAATAAGTAAAGGTTGAAGCAAACCATCGGGCCTTTGGTGCTCAGCCTTGACCCTTTGGCATACATCACAGCGTGCTACAAACTCGGCTATTTCTCTCTTCATGCCGACCCACCAATACCTCTCTTTGAGCTCTTGATACATCTTTGTGCTCCCTGGATGAATGGAGTAATGTGACTCATGGGCTTCTTTAAGCAGGAGGTGATTTATGTCCTGGCAGTTCGGCACACATAGCCTTTTGCCGAACCAAAGGACCTCTTGCTCATCCGTTGAAAATCCAAGAGCTTTGCCTTTCCCTATATTGTCTCTTATCTCCAGGAGGTCTTTATCCTTGAATTGGTTCTCTCGGATTTGCTTCTGGACCACAGGCTCCACTTCAAGTGCATGCACAAAACCTTGCTCCACAATTCCCAGATTAAGACGCCTCATTTCTTCATACAATTTGGGCTAGTTTTCTTGAACCCATAGGAGGTTGCAATAGCTTTTTTGACTCAAAGCATCAGCTACCACGTTTGCTTTACCTGGGTGGTAGTGAATTCCAAGATCATTATTTTTGATGAGCTCCAACCATCTTCTCTGTCTAAGGTTGAGGTCAGCTTGGGTGAAGATATACTTTAAGCTCTTATGGTCTGTGAAGACCTCGCAGCGATTACCAATAAGGTAATGGCGCCAAATTTTCAGAGGATGCACCACGGTTGCTAGTTCCAAATCATGAGTGGGGTAGTTGGCTTCATGAGGCTTTAACTGCCGAGAGGCATAAGCTACTACCCGACCCTCTTGCATTAGAACACAACCAAGACCCTGTCTTGAGGCATCACAAAAGACTACAAAATCCTTCCGAATATCGGGCAAAATCAACACTGGAGCAGAGGTCAATCTTTTCTTCAATTCTTGAAAGCTATGCTCACAGGCTGGGGTCCAAACATACGGGGTTTCCTTCTTGAGCAATTGGGTGAGAGGTCTTGCTATACTTGAAAAGCCTTCAATAAACCTACGGCAATACCCTGCCATTCCAAGAAAGCTTCTTATCTGCGGCACTGACTTAGGTGGTTTCCAATCTAGGACAACTTGAACCTTACTAGGGTTAACTGCCACTCCAGCAGCCAACATAACATGGCCCAAAAAGGTGACTTCACTCAACCAAAAGTCACACTTCTCAAATTTCGCATAGAGCTGGTGGTCCCTAAGCTTGTCTAGGACCAACCGAAGGTGACCTTCATGCTCTACCTCGATTTTAGAGTACACAAGAATGTCATCTATGAAGACAATGACAAACTTATCTAAGTACTCTATAAATACTTTATTCATCAAATTCATAAAGTATGTAGGAGCATTGGTTAATCCAAAGGACATAACTGTGAACTCATAAAGTCCATACTGAGTTGAGAAGGCTGTTTTTGGAATATCCTCTTGTTGGATCTTCAATTGGTGGTAACCTGATCTTAAGTCAATCTTGGAGAAAACTGCTGCTCCTTTTAGTTGATCAAATAAGTCATCGATCCTGGGCAAAGGATACTTATTCTTGATGGTAACATCATTGAGAGCTCTATAATCCACACACATGCGCTGTGTACCATCCTTCTTTGCCACAAAGATCACAGGAGCTCCCCAAGGAGAGGAACTCGGTCTCACAAAACCTTTACTTTGCATTTCTTCAATTTGTTGGTTTAGCTCAACCAAGTCATTAACAGGCAACCTATATGGTCTTTTGGAAATAGGTGTTGTCCCTAGGACTAGGTTAATGACAAACTCTAATTCTCTATCCAGAGGCATTCCAGGTAGCTCACTAGGAAACACATCGGGGTACTCCCTTACCACAGGGAGGTCTTCAAGTTTCACTTCTCTTAAGCAGGACAACCTAGGACCTGCCTTAGGAGAGGTCTCGGGGCTGAATTCAACTTGTACCCCTTGCTCATTGGTGAGCACAATGGACTTGTTGGCACAATCTATTTGGCCCTGGTTCTTAGATAACCAGTCCATTCCAAGAATCACATCTAATCCTTGGGAGTGCAGGACTATCAAGTCTGTATAGAAAGGTACTCCCAAGATTTCCAAGGAAAGATTTGGGCACAAGGAGTTGGTCCTCATTTCCAAGCCTGGGGAATGGATTAGCATAGGGTTTACTAAAGGAGTTATAGCTAACCCATTATTACCCACAAACTTTGAAGAGACAAATGAATGAGAAGCTCTGGAATCAAAAAGAAGCTCTGGAATCAAAAAGAATTGAGGCTAGTATGGTATTGACAAGAAATGTACCAAGGACCACATTCGAAGCTTGTCGAGCTTCCTCAGCTGTGAGATGGTTCACTCGCCCTTTACTGTATTGCACTGGAGACTTTGGATGGGTGTGGCTGCCATGAGCTAAGGACCCTTGAGCCGATCGGGTGGGAGTTGGAGCTGAAGCTTGAAGTTTCTTCGAACATTTATTTGCATAGTGCCCAACTTCATGGCAATTGAAACAAGTCACCCCGGCTGTAGAGTTTGTGATTGGCCTTGCCTGAGATTGACCTCCTGGGGAGGTCTTATAAGAGCTGGAGGCACCAGGCCGCTTGGCTTGCATCAAAGTCCTGATGAGGGAGGAGGTCGCAGACCTCATAGGCTGGAATTGAGAGGTTTTTGGCTTGGAGAATCCCTCTGACCTGAACTGTTGGGCTGCCTTCCTCTTCTTGCGATTTCCCATCTCAACATGCTTGCCCTCTTGCCGAAGGGTCTTGCTCACTAGGTGCTGCAAATCTGGGTAGTCATGAGCAAGAAGTTTGGACCGAGATCATCATTAAGTCCGTCCAAGAACCGCTCTTGCTTGGACTCATCGGTGGCCACATCCTTAGGTGCATACCTTCCCAACTGGTTGAACTTGTGTAGATATTCGCTGACTGTGTAGTTCCCTTGGCGCAAGGCTCTAAACTCCTTCTTCTTATGCACCATCATTCCATGAGGAATATGTGCACGCCTGAAAGCCTGAGTGAATTCCTCCCAAGTGATTTCTTGAGCGTCGGGGTGGGATTGAGTAAAGTTTTTCCACCATTCCGAGGCTGGTCCCTGAAGTTGATGAGAGGCAAATAAAACTCTCTCTCTGTCTGTGCATTGGATCATGTCCAGTTTTCTACTCACAACCCTGAGCCAGTCATCAGCTTCTAGAGGTTCAGTGGTGCTGGAGAATGTGGGTGGTCTCATCCTCATAAACTCAGAAATGTTGGCTCTAGGAGGAGGTGGAACATACACAGGGGGTTGGGCTGCTGCTACTTCTTGAAGGTTCTGAGTGTTGGTGATGGACTGGGCTAGTAAATGGATCAACTGTGCTTGATTGGTCATTATTTGGTTTCAGTCTGGACCTTGGGCTGGAGGAGGAGGTGGTTGTTGTCTTGGAGTCTCTGGATCATTCCCAGGGGCTCTACCTTGGGCACTTGTGCTACCGCTACCCCTTGTGGTAACCATCTGCTAGGGTCAAAGAGGTAAGAAAAGATAAGAGAACTAAGGGGGGAAGATTTAAGACTTAAAGCAACTAAACCCATGATAACCCAAAAGCCAGTAACTTGACAATCAAACTCAACACTTTCTCTGCGAGGCTTGTCGCCTCGAGGTGCAAGTAATGAGGTCACGACAAGGAGGGGTGGTCTTTTGTAAAGTAGCCCCAGAAGTAACCTTCACAAATGACTGCCACTCACTGCCGCAACAGGGGGGGTCCTTAATGCTACCACAACAACTGTCGGGACCCAAAAAAATAATTCTGGACCCTCTGTATATCTTGCACTAGTCGAGGATCACGCTAGTGCACACAAAGACAACATCGGTGAAATATCAATTCCATATACAAAGATAACTAATAAATAGGCAAATAACAATAAACATCGAGTAAAGACCTTAAGGTCAAAGCTTACAATTAATGCCTTAGAAGGCAAAAAGCTCAATGAAGGCTGCGGCCAGAACAAGCAGGATAACTCGGTGAAACCCATCCATATGCCCACAGGCAATCAATTTGGCGCGACCTAGTTCTCCACGATCCTTGAAGTAGACCTTGTTGATGGCGATTCCTTGATTACGCTTGATTCGTCAAAGCAAGCGTGAGTACACACCGTACTCGCAAGTCATACCACAGAAATGCAATTTATAGATGCAGGCTTATTCCAAGGGAATGGCATTCTGTGGTTATTTTGCAGAAATGCAACATTTGCAATTGAATACAAATAATAGATTGAAAACCAAGTAAAACAAATAGATAATCATAATTTAACAATTTGATTTCACAAAGACACACACAGCCTAAACAGATTATTCACATAGCCATATGATTTAGATCACACAGCTCCCTTCCCACACAGTTTTATGAAGATCTACCCCTAGTGTGAAATCCCCGAGCACGTCCATAACCGCGAACATGGCTATTCGAATAGTTTTACACTCTGTAGAGGTTGTACAGCTTTACCCACAAGACACGAATTCTCTAGTTTGTTTGGCATCCGTCGATACCACTGCTCACTACCTTAGCTAAGCAGTCTAGAGCACGTGACAAGGCCTTTACAAAGTCTGCTTTGACCCGATTACGCTCGCTAAGGTTTACGCCACTTTGGCCCTCTTGCCTTGGTTGTCAACCAAAACAGAATGAATCAAAACATCGCTAATTAATTAGCCAGTCCGTCCCATACCGGACATGTGGTTTATGCGGTTAAGGCCGATTCAATGGTGCACATGGTGAGGTCCTTAATTGACCAAGGCAAGACTTCCACATGCCAACTAAACCACACACCCACAGATTATTATTCACACAGATCACACAGTTATTGTCCACACAGATCACACAGTCCACCATTTCACACAAGATCCACCACTTGCCTCGGTCAAATTCTTTTTACCACCCAGTTGATTTAAGTGCAACACATGCCATAATAGCACACAAGACACACAGCTTTTATCACACAGTTTCATATTCACTTAGTCAAGTTGATAATTGCAACTTTACATGAGAAGGTGATTAAGTGGCATGGCTAAACAATCTAATCGCATCTAACCAACCCACGTTGGTGTTACAATAATACCAACTAATAAATAGGGTGACAAAAGATTATGTCATATCAATTAGACAAGGTGGATATAACAATTTGGATTATTAACTAAACCCAAAAGCATTTAAATAAATACTTAAAGTAAATGCAATAATTTGAATCAAAGTAATTTTAGAAAACTAGGATTCAATATGATCAAAGGTACAACTTGCCTTGCTAGCAATGACGATCTTATTTAGACTTTAATCTTCTACTTCCTTGATCTTCTGCTCCTTCTTGATCAGCACTTCTCGCATGATGTCGATGTCTACTACAAAACAAGTAAATAAACCAAATAAATAAACAACAGAGAGCGAACAAACTCCAAAAATTAAATAATAATCTCAGATAGATAGATATTGATTTGAGATGAATTTAGGAATTTGAATGAACTCAATTGGAGTTCGGATTCAAAAGATATGGGCTTTGGAAGATCACAAGAAATGATGAAGTTGAGAGAGAAAAGAATATTAAGAGAATATTCCTTTGGATTAAATAAAATGAATTGGAGACTTACAAGTGGGGTCCACTGGTAAGTGAGAGAGAACAAAGGTAGTGAATGACATGTGGGCCACTGGTCTATGGACCAGGTCCACGAAGATATGCTAGTCCATGGTGGACCAAGCACATGGCTAGGGTTGACTGACATGCGGGGCCCACATGTAAGATAGAGAACTGATCTAGGGTTTTTGATTGAGAGGACGACATGTGGACTATTGGTCCACAGACCAAGTCCACGATCTAGGGTTTGATGCATGGTGAACTGAGTTCACAGAATATCTGACATGATGGGGACCACGAGTAAACGACTCGGCTCATAGTGAGCCAAGTCTACCTAGGTATGGCTTAGGGTTAGGTTTACATCTAGGGTTTGATATGTCTGGCTAACGTACTGCGTCCACCAGGCATAGGGTAGGTTCATGGTAAATTAAGTTTATGGAATAGTGCAGCGGCGTGCGGGGCGGCTTGACATAGAATAGGTTCACGGTGAACCAAGGCTACGGTTTGGTCTAGGTGTCATAGACTAGGTTCATGATGAATCAAGTCTATATGGTTTCGGTGTTAGGGTTTGGATTAATTGAATGGCAAGTGGGGTCAAAATGCAAAAGAGACGATTAGATATTTGTTTCCTCGCATGCGAGAGAAAGAAAGAATTAACAGAGAAGCAACGAAGGACTTCCATGGCGGTTCATGTCGGCATGGAGATGGTCTTGAGTTGGCAAAGCAAATTAATAGAGAAAGGATTACGGGAGAATCAACTAAGAAAGATTAATATAGAAGAATTAATGGAGAGGTATATGTTGGACAAACTACGTGCGAGTCTATGCATGCGATCTGTCTGACAACACATGCCTTGTTACGCATAGGCATGCGAAGCCTTGATCTTGACAACAACATAGAAGAGGAACGCGAGGCGAGGAATAGGAGCTTGGTAGGTTATGGCTCTGGAGGTTTCGACATGACAACGAGAAGATGGAGGCTAAAGCCGAGAATAGATAGTAGAGAAACAAGAGGATTAGTATAGCGAGAAGCACATGCGTGTTGGTCGAGAGAATGCAACAGGAGCTTCACAGATTGATCTTGCGGCAAGGAATTGGCAAGCAAAAATATAATGAGGAAAGAATTAGCCATGATCATGAGCAGAGAACAAAGGAAGGATCGGCCATGAGCATGAACGAGAACAAAGGGACAACGTATCTGGTCTGTCGGCATGAGCAATGGCGAGCATGGCGGCTTGGCATGGTGACAGGAGATAAAATATTGACTGCATGCAAAGAGATTAGAGAAAGAGATAAGCGGGATCAGCGAAAGGCTACGTTACGTATCGTGCATGTATGAGCGATTACCTGCAGATGAATAGGGCGCAAGGTGTGGCTGTAACATCCCAAATGTATAATTAGGGTTAATCAAGTATAATTATATGTGTAGAAATTAAAACTTTTCTCACATCTTGAAAAACCCTAAAATCTTATGTAATTCTTGTCCAAGAGTTGTGTAATCCAAAAACACAAAGCTCTTGTTGACCAAAAATCAAACTCATTTTCCAATTATCTTAAATCTTGTGTCAAACATTTGGAATATATTTTCCTTGGTCCCAAAAACTGATATGGGACCCCTCTGAAAAATATCATGAGTTATAACACTTGTTGATAATTTTGGAGGCAAAACAATCCTTTAAACAACCTTCATGAATTTCCTGAGAAAATGCATTTCATAATAACCTCTGGAAATTTTATGCAAGGTTGATCTCATTGTCAGCAAGCTCCAGTTAAAATTTCATCAAATTTGGAGTTCATTTGCTATCTCAAATAATTCTGCTAAGTTTCAGCTGTTAAAAAACTAAATTTAAAAGCCTACCTTTGTTCCTTGGGCTAGCCATATTCAAAATTTGGTCTAGCCCAACCATGTCTCTGCACCTCAGGCCAGACCTCATCTCCACCTTGATCAGTCGCGGTAGTTGGATTTACATCCAACAGCTCATCACGACCTCCCGTGCTATCAAGCACTCACAACCTCCCCATCTTTTGTTGTGCAGTTAGATTAAAATCTACTGGTCACGACCTCCTTTGTCTCATGCGCACTGACCTCCCCAACAAGACGTGAGGTCATAGCCCTTAGATCTAAATCTAAAGGCCCCGACCTCCCTTGTGCGTTCGCAAGCTCAGGACCTCTACCTCTTTTGATCGGAACCCTTAGATCTAAATCTAACGCAGTCTGACCTCCCTTGCTGTTGCGCATCATATCGAGACCTCCCCATCGTGTCGGTGCCCTTGGATTTAAATCCAAAGGCCATGACCTCCCTCATGTCCTTTTGATCGCGTGCAGTTAAGTCCTCACCGGAGGTCCACACCGTTGGATGGAGATCCAACGCTTGGACCTCTGTCCCTTTTCCTCACGTGCGTTTTTGCGATTAAGAAATCGGAGGCCACGACCTCCCATCCTTGATCGTGTGGTGGGACCTCCTCCCACCACTTAAAACATAACGGTTCAAAAATTGGATCCGATGGTTAGGACCTCTCCCGTGTCTTATCCAGCGGTCACCAAGACCTCCCCTGTTCTTCTCCTTCCTCTGCGCATGCACGGCTCGGCCAGTGGAGTGTCTTGCCAGAGCCTCTGTGCACCTTTATGACTCCTGTGACCGCATTTAATGCTTGGTCGACTTTCCGCTTTTCAGTCGGCCAGACTGTCACCCGTCAACTTTACATCTTGTCCAATGTCCTGGACCGTGCCATGGGCCAAGCTCACCATGAGCTTAGCCGGTGGTCCATGACCTCCTGTGCCCAAGTATAAAGCCCCATTGGGTTCCTCCGTAGCTTCTTTGGCACTCCTTCAAGTTCTAGCTTGCCTTTGGTGCCTTCTAAGCTTTGCTCTTCCACTCACCTCCCATCTTGGCTGCCATTGTTGAGGACCTTGGAGCTTCTCGGTAGCTCAGGGAGTTCCAGTGGCTCCCTCTTTCAAACCTTGCTCACTCTTGCTCCTAAAGACCTCTTGGAAGTTAACCCTAACTTGAATTGTTTGGGCATTTTTCAGAGGTGGACAAAGTCGAGCTTGGAGTGGAGCTTTGGGTGTGAAGCTTCACCGCCTTCCCCAACTCGGTCATCACCTCCACGACCTCCCGGCACCTTAGGACCTCCGGTACACCCCCGTTAGTCCTTTAGATCTTGGCACCCGCTGAATGCATGTTGCGGAGCTTAAGTTTTGGCACACAGCTTGATTGTCGCGCGAGCTCCATTTTGCATTTTAAGTAGTTTGGCCGTCTTTGGTCATCTTTGACCTCTCGGCTCGGCGTTCAAGGCCGTCGCCGCCGTTGAAGGAGGACCATTAGTGCGCATGGTTATTGCGGACCAACGCGGTATCGTGGACCTCACCGGCGGGCTCTACATCGCCGCGAGATCACTTCTTCCGCTTCGGGATTTTGTCGGACGTCCCGAGCGTGTCATTGTCGTTTTTAGGACATAAATTCACCGTTTTAAATGCCCAATCATTGCAATCATGGGGTTAGCGATAAATGCCATTAAACCTGTCTCTTGTGCGCATTTAAAACCTCCCTCGCGCGGACCTCCTCATGGTCCCGCGCGCATTTATTCATGTCCAAGTGCGTGCGCGAGTTAAGGCGCTGGGTCTGGGACGTCCAGACCTCCTCCGAGGAGATCTGGAGCGTCCAAGACCTCCCTTGCGCAATCATAGCCGTCCAGACCTCCCTGGAGGTCTGTAACGTTTAGACCTCCGCTTAAGACCTCCCCGAAGCCATCTCAGCCTTTCATGACCTCCCCGGGTAGATCTTGACCGTCAAGGTCCTCCCTCGGACGATCTGGACCATCAAGGACCTCCCTTGGAACATCTGGACCGTCCAGGACCTCCTCCGTGAGGTCCTGATGATGTAGATTTTCCTCAGGGAGATCTTGATAGTTTGGACCTTCCTTTGGAAGATCTCAACCGTTGAGGACCTCCCCTTTAGATCTGGTCCGTTCCGGACCTCCTTTCTGTGTTGTGGTCCGTTGGATTTCGCATCTACGGCCCCGACCTCCCCTCACCTCGCGCATGTGCGTTGCTAGGAAGCCCAGGACCTCTGGACCTCCTGAGCGCGTGTGCGTTGTTCACCTGGGAGGTCTGAGCCGTTAGATCTAAGATCTGTGGCTCACGTCCTCCCATGTCCTTATGGGTTTTAGAAATTCCAGTGAAGTCTTAGTTAAACTGAAATAAGGTATAAACTTTAGAATTTCATATCTTTCTCATTTTAAATCCATTTGAGGTCATTCAAAGTATGTTGGCTCTGTCTTGGACTTGACTTTAATCCAAAAATGATTGTAAGTCGAGTTCAGCTTCAGAGCACAGTTTTGCCATTAGATTTTAAAACTCACTTTAAATATACACTCAAATTGATGCTTAACTTGTAAAATACATAACTAATGCTCTATAGATTATTTTTGGGTGAGACCAACTTTGTTGGTTTCCTCTCTTAGTGAACTCACTGTGAAAATTGGTTTTGAGCATGTTGCTGTTAGGAAATTGAGGACTTGTGCATTATAATTTTGTTCAAGTTCTTGTTTTGAAAAATGGTAGGAAGTGCATAATAGCTCCAAATGAGGTGAACTCAATTGTGTTATTCATCTCATGAGGTGCTGGTTTTACAGTAAAATTTCAGCTTCACTTCTATTCTAGAAAATTTTGCGATGAACAGTAACATATTTCTAATTAATAGGCTGAGCAGAATTGATTTCATCATATCTTTTGCATTAAGAATCCAAATCAATTGGTTCTTGTTGCTAAATTCATGATAAATCATTGTCTTGCTGCTGTAAAATTTTCATAGCTTTGGAGTTTCTCTGTTGCGTCTTTTTGTTTTTAAATCGTTCTTATCGGTTCTTTCTCGCTTTTCCGTTAGGTTTCGACATTTGTGGTGATCCCGAGAGTGACCCTCTGCCACAACTTGGCCAGCAACAGCAAGGCAAGCAGTTTGATCATTTCCATCATTGTCCCATTACTTTAAAGCTTAATATATTGTTTTACTTCTATGTATGCATGCTACTTTGTGTTAAATGTAAGCTAGCAAGCCTATAGTTGCATAATCTGTAGGAATTGTTTATCCTCTACTACCATGAGCCTAGGTTATTTGCTGTGGTGGGAGCTCGTTGGATGAGCTCCTATCACTTAGTAGTTCGATTTAAATTGCTTAGACATGCTTAGTTTTCGGTAGAAATGGCGATCATCGACTTAGTCGATGGTCTTGATCACTCAAAACTGATTATTACTCCTATATGTCCAGCACTTGTGCTTTGATTAATTGTAAAATCAAAACTGAAAATAAAAGATTGATTTAGACTTGGGCATATTGGATGGATGGCGTGGTTTTGGATGTGGTGGTATGCTGGGTCCCTAAGGACCGAGTACTTGGGTCACTAAGCCAGCGATTTTATGTACTAACCACACGAGGGGCATATGGAACCCTCTTGACTAAGTACTTTGGGCGGTGTTAATTGGGGTCGCTTTCGGTTGGTGTGTTTTAAAGATAAAATGTGTGTGTGATGTGGGAGGGAGCATTAGCTTCCGGGAAGGTTGTGTGATGTCTCCTTCTCCCGTGGGTTGTGCGACTCGAATTAGCATTGTCCATTGGAAATGTCTCGTAGGACTTAGCCGTGCTTGCACACCTAAGGTAGTGTGCTTAAAGGAAAGGCGATCGGCGTGTGGGTGCAGTGGTACACCTGCGCAGGATAAAACTATTGAATAGCCTCGTCCTAGGTTATGGACATGCTTGGTAAGGTCGTTCAAGACTAGACTACAACCTTTAATTAAAAACTTGACATGGTTGGTATGAGCAGGAGTTCATGCTATTGTTGTGGTGACTTGGGTTGGTCACTTCTAGGTTGTTCTTGTTGTTGTTATTATGTTATTTATCTCGTTGTTATTTCAACAATTAAAAATGCTTTGTCAAATTGCTTTCAATCTACTATATTATTGCAAATGAAACTTGCTTTATGCTAAAATGAGTCCAAAGCCTCATCCACTTAAATAAAGCTTGCATATAGCTAAATTATAGTTACATTATCTTACGTCGGTCTTGCGAGTACAATAAACAATTTATTGTACTCATTTTCTTCTTAACAACTTTGTTGCGAGAGGAGGTAGAGCCCAAAGGGCTTTACTTTTGTGAGTTTGTCTTGATGGTTGGGAGAAGCGACTAGCTTGGCGGTCGGTCGATTGCCTTGTGGGCTAAAGGCACCTTGGTTGGCTCTTATTTTGGGCCATCTTTATGGCACTTTTGCTTCATTGTTATCTTTTTGTAATTATTGCTATTTGGCCTAAGGGCCTCTCTTTTGTAATATCTATTCCATATTAATGTTAACTTCGGTTTGTTGCTTATGTACTATGTGTTGTATGGAATTGATGCATTCTTTTGTTGTGAGGTATGTATCTTGCATTCAGGAAGTATACATCTCTCGAGACCGAGTTTATTTGGTTGATAATACTAGGGTCAATTGGATGACTAAGTATTATGAGCCTAATAAATCCGGTGCTCACAAAAGTTGGTATCGAGCCATTCGGACCGTAATAACGCAAGCTTGGTCGCCTTTAGGATATTTTGAAAATCTAATTTCAAAGTATCAAAGGAGTTTTGAAAGCTTAAGTAATTCTCTACTTTTACTCCTTATCTATCTTAGCTTTCTCTTCTCATCTCACTCTAATTTGAGTTTTAAAAATTGTTTTCCTCTCTTCCCTTCCACACAATAGTTGTTATCGATTAATGGGGTTTTGGGGAATCAATGAGTTTGGCAAATTGAAGTGTTAGCTGCCCATCTACAAGGTTTTGAAGCTTACGAATGGCCAATTTATTTGGATGCTTGGATGCAAAATCTGGACAGCAAGCGTCAATTTCGGACAGCAAGCTCAAAGGTTCTAAATAGGATAGAAAATGAGAGGTTAAATCAACAAAATTTGTGGGAATAAAAGGGTAAGACGTGATACTAGTTAGCTAAGTATCTAACACTTATTTAGCTGCATTAACCTTGCTCTCTAATAGTTTTAGATCTCATCTTACAATCTGATTTTTAATCTTCTCGATCAATTACTCGTTCATTCAATACGGGTTAGTTGAGTTGAGAAGTTGAGCCTTCTTTTGGGGTTTCTTGGCTGTTTTGGAGTCTATTAGAAGCTTTTAAAGTATAATTACCGCTGTTTTGGCTTTTCGTTTAGGGTGATATTCCATTCCCTGATCGTTGGCTTTGCTTTCCTTAAGGCTTTGTTTTCGGGTTTAGTTGCTAACCAAATTTCATTGTAATAGGATGGCGGGCCTTTTCGTAGCGGCCAAGGCGAATAGCTGGTCCGGACGAGGAGCTTCCTCCTCCTCCGACCATGGCCGAGGTTCTTCTTGAGATCGGCGCAACCGCGGATGACCGGAGAGTTCTCTTGGGCGTCATCGCATAACCCACCGCACTTACACGAAGCTTCGGATCTGGGCGAGGAATGCCCATCGGCCGCGTGGAGGACTCGCGGAGTTTCTTCGTACTCAGCCCCTACCTTTTCGGTCGAGGACCCGTTGGATCGGACGATTGGCCGTCTGGTGGAGCGAAGCTCCGCATCGCCTTGATGCGAGAGCACGAGAAGGCGCTGTTCGCATCGCACCACCGGAGGTGCGGCTTTGTCATGGTGGGAGAGCTTTCTCGCCATGCAGCCCGCAGAACCACACTGTTTCTTGGGAGGAGTTTCGTCTTGCCTTCCGTCGGGCTCACATCCTGCCGGCTTGATGGAGATCAAGAAGGGAGTTTCTTCTTGCGCTCAAGCAAGGCGTGGCTCGATCATGGAGTATGTCTCTGAGTTCAACCATCTAGCTCGTTATGCTCCCGAGGATGTGGCCACCGATATGGCTAAGCGAGCCAAGTTCAGCGTGGCTTATGCGAGGAGTGAAGGACAAGCTATCCATTGTCGACTTTCTGATTTTCGGACCTTGGTCGACAAGGCCATCGTCGTGAGCATGCGGCTCGAGCTTATGGACTCCATAGCGCAAGTGGGAGGCCCATAAGTCATCGAGGCGATTCCTCCGTCCCGCTTGAGCGGTCTCGAGGTACCACTCTCACTCTTGGCGCCCGAGGTCACTGCCCGTTCCTCGTCCTTCGCAGCCGTGTCTCGATCCGTGCACTGCGAGTCGTGAGCGGCCCCATAACCCGTGCCGGGGTCACATGTTTCTCATGCAACGAAAGGGGCATTATGCGAACCAATGCCCTAAGAAGACGAGGCGACCCCTCGTCCTAATGGAGGGCGGGCGAGGTGGTGCATCTCGGGACCAAGATCGTCCGGCTACCCAAGGCGTGGGTAGTGGTCGCGTCAACGCCATCACTGCGAGAGGAGGCTCGGGAGGCACCCGGCGTCCATGCTAGGTACACTTTCATTAACTCTCACCTGCTCTTGTCTTGTTTGATTCAGGAGCATCTCATTCCTTTGTTTCTGAGTCTTTTGCTGCTGTCGGAGAGCTTCTTTTCTCTCCATTGTCAGTCCCGCTACTCATTCGCTCTCCTGGTTCGGAGTTGAGAGCTGAATCTGAGTGTAGGGATGTTCCTATCGAGATCGAAGGGGTAGGTTTCTTAGCGAACCTTATCCTTCTCCATTCAGCGAGTCTTGATGTGATTCTTGGCATGGATTGGTTGTCCCAAAGACATGGGGCAAATCGATTCGCCAGAAGCTCATCTCTCTATCTAGTCCTCCGTGGCGAGGTTAAGCTTCTCGCCGAAGCCGCTAGATCCTCATCTCTTCGCGCTTGAAGCGAAGCCCGCTCTAGATATTAGCGAAGTCCCAACAGTTTGTGACTTTGTTGATGTCTTTCCCGCTGATCTTCTAGGGATGCCACCCGTTCGAGACCTCGAGTTTGTCATTGAGTTGGCTCCGTGCCGCCCTATCTCAAAGAGGTCTTATCGGATGCCACCGAGCGAATTGGTAGAGTTGAAGAAGCGATTAAGTGAGCTGCAAGAGAAGGGTTCATTCGCCTAGCTCATCTCCGTGGGGTTGTCCGGCTATCTTCGTAAAGAAGAAGGATTGGTACTTTACGCATGTCGTCGATTATCGCCCACTTAATGAAGTGACGATAAAGAACAAGTATCCTTTGCCCGCATTGGCGATCTCTTGATCAATTAACTGGAGCTCGAGTTTTCTCCAAGATTGATTTGAGAGTGGGATATCATCGAGGTTCGATTCGACGAGGATATTCCAAAGACGGCGTTCTCTACTCGCTACGGCTTGTATGAGTACACTGTCATGTCATTCGGCTTAACCAATGCTCCTGCCTTGTTCATGAACCTCATGAATTCGGTATTCATGGAGTATTTGGATAAGTTTATCGTGGTCTTCATCGATGATATCCTTATCTATTCCCAGAACGATGAGGAACACGTCGAGCATCTGAAGCTTGTGTTAGGCAAGCTACGTGAGCACCAGCTGTACGCGAAGTTCAGCAAGTGCGCATTCTGGTTGAAGGAAGTGGCCTTCTTAGGCTATATTCTTTCAGCAGGAGGCGTAGCGGTTGATCCTAGCAAGGTCAGCGATGTTCTTTCATGGAGTCAGCCTGTTTCGGTCACCGATGTGCGGAGTTTTCTCGGCTTAGCGGGATATTATCGTCGCTTTATCGAGAACTTCTCCAAGATCGCGAAGCCGATGACGGAGTTGCTCAAGAAGGACAAGAAGTTCGTGTGGTCCGCTAGGTGTGAGGAAAGTTTCCAAATACTCAAGAAGCGTTTGACCACCGCTCCCGTTCTTGTTCTTCCCGATATCCATCGAAGCTTCGATATCTTTTGCGATGCTTCTCGTCGAGGCCTCGGTTGTGTCCTTATGCAAGAAGGCAAGGTAGTGGCCTATGCATCAAGGCAATTGAGACCTCATGAACTCAACTACCCTACTCATGACTTGGAGTTGGCTTCTGTGATTCATGCACTTAAGATTTGGCGACATTACCTAATCGGTAATCGTTGTGAAGTGTATTCGGATCACAAGAGCCTTAAGTATTTGTTCACCCAACGACTGAACCTCGGGCAAAGGAGATGGTTGGAGTTGATCAAGGATTATGACATGGGTATACACTACCATCCGGGCAAGGCTAATGTCGATTCTTGATGCGCTTAATCATAAAGCGCATTGCCATGCCTTGTTGTCGAGGAGCTTGACCGCTCTTACGGAAGAGTTTCAGCGTCTCAACTTGGGTTTAGTTGAGCGTGGTTCTCGCCGCCTTGGTTGTGCAACCAACCTTGGTGGATCGGATCAAGTCCGCTCGGCGATCGGATGTTGGAGTGAGCCACATTAAGGCAAATGTCAAGAACGGAGCGACCAAGTGCTTCTCGAGGATGAGCATGGCGTCGTGAGGTTGAACAACGCCTTAATGGTTCCAAAGGACATGGAGTTGCGAATTTAATCCTCCATGAAGCCCATGATTCGCCTTTATCCATTCATCCGGGGCCACAAAGATGTATCAAGATCTCCGCCAGAGATTTTGGTGGACCCGAATGAAGAGGGAGATCGCGAAGTTCGTTCTTGAGTCACGGCGTGTGTGTCGTCGTGTCAAGGCCGAACATCGGCGTCTCTTTGGGCTGCTTGACCTTTGCCAATTCTGAGTGGAAGTGGGATTCGATCGGAATGGACTTCATCACGGTCTACCCACATCCCGAAGAAGAATGATGCCATTTGGGTCGTCATCGATCGATTGACTAAGGTGGCACATTTCCTTCCGTCAAGACCGAACTTGGGTAGGTCTTTTGGCGGAACTCTACATCGCCCGCATCGTGAGTTTGCACGGTGTGCGAAGACGATCGTGTCGGATCGTGGATCCTTTTCACGTCTCGTTTTGGCATAGCTTGCAAGAGGCTATGGGCACTCGTCTTGCTTTAGACGGCATTTCACCCCAAACCGATGGTCGGGCCGAGAGGTCAACCAAGTTTTGGAAGACATGCTTCGTGCTTGTGTCCTTCGTATGGGAAGCATTGGGAGAAATGCTTGCCATTCGCGAGATTTTCTTATAACAACGACTTCGGGCGGTCTCGGCATGGCACCATTTGAGGCCTTATACGGGAGAAAGTGTAGAACCCGTTGAACTGGTGAGAGACGGTGAGAGACCTCTCTTTGGCGGACTCAATCAATGAGGCCGAGCGCCAAGTCCAAATTATTCGTGGCGTTTGCGCCTGCAGCTCAATCGAGCAAAAGAGCTATGCGGACCGCCGTCGGCGTGAGTTACGTTTTGAGCCTAATGACTTTGTTTATCTCAAAGTCTCTCCTTTGAAGGGCCATCAACGTTTGGCGTCAAGGGCAAGTTAGCTCCTCGATATGTCGGTCCCTACCGCGTTATCGAGAAGAAGGAGTTGTTGCCTATAAGTTGGAGTTGCCGGCTGCACTTGAGGGGTACATGATGTTTTCCATGTGTCCCACTTAAGAAGTGCCTCCGTGTTCCAACCGAGGAAGCTCGTTGGAAACTCTCGATGTCAACCCGATTTGACCTATCGCGAGCACCTGTTCGGCGTACTCGATGAGTCTGAGCGAAGGACAAGGAATAAGACCATCAAGTTCCTTAAAGTTCGATGGTCAAACCATTACGAGGATGAGGCTACTTGGGAAAGAGAAGATGCGTCTGCGTCGGACTATCCATCTTTCTTTCTGAGTGAGCCAAATCTCGGGGCGAGATTTCTGTAAGGGGAGAGATTTTGTAACATCCCAAATGTATAATTAGGGTTAATCAAGTATAATTATATGTGTAGAAATTAAAACTTTTTCTCACATCTTGAAAAACCCTAAAATCTTATGTAATTCTTGTCCAAGAGTTGTGTAATCCAAAAACACAAAGCTCTTGTTGACCAAAAATCAAACTCATTTTCCAGTTATCTTAAATCTTGTGTCAAACATTTGGAATATATTTTCCTTGGTCCCAAAAACTGATATGGGACCCCTCTGAAAAATATCATGAGTTATAACACTTGTTGATAATTTTTGGAGGCAAAACAATCCTTTAAACAACCTTCATGAATTTCCTGAGAAAAATGCATTGCATAATAAATTCTGCAAATTTTATGCAAGGTTGATCTCATTGTCAGCAAGCTCCAGTTAAAATTTCATCAAATTTGGAGTTCATTTGCTATCTCAAATAATTCTGCTAAGTTTCAGCTGTTAAAAAACTAAATTTAAAAGCCTACACTTTGTTCCTTGGGCTAGCCATATTCAAAATTGGTCCAGCCAACCATGTCTGCACTTGACTCAGCAGACCTCATCTCCACCTTGATCAAGCAATGCTGGATTTACATCCAACAGCTCACGACCTCCCCCTGCTATCAAGCACTCACAACCTCCCCATCTTTTGTTGTGCACCGTTAGATTAAAATCTCACGGTCACGACCTCCTTTTTCTCATGCTTTTGAGACCTCCCAACAAGACGTGAGGTCATAGCCCTTAGATCTAAATCTAAAGGCCCCGACCTCCCTTGTGCGTATGCAAGCTCAGACCTCTACCTCTTTTGATCGAACCCTTAGATCTAAATCTAACGGTCCCGACCTCCCTTGCTGCTATGCATCATATCGACCTCCCCATTAGGTCGGTGCCCTTGGATTTAAATCCAAAGGCCATGACCTCCCCTCATGTCCTTTTGATCGCGTGCGGTTAAGTCCTCACTGGAGGTCCACACCGTTGGATGGAGATCCAACGCTTGGACCTCTGTCCCTTTTCCTCACGTGCGTTTTTGCGATTAAATCGGAGGCCACGACCTCCCATCCTTGATCGTGTGGTGGGACCTCCTCCCGGCCACTTAAAACCTCTTGGTTCAAAAATTGGATCCGATGGTTAGGACCTCTCCTAGGTCTTATCCAGCGGTCACCAAGACCTCCTGTTCTTCTCCTTCCTCTGGCGCGCATGCACGGCTCTGGCGGTGGAGTGTCGCGCGCCGAGCCTCATGCACCTTTAATGACTCCTGCGACCGCATTTAATGCTTGGTCGACTTTCCGCCTTCAGTCGGCCAGTTCTGTCACCCGTCAACTTTACATCTTGTCCAATGTCCTGGACCGTGCCATGGGCCAAGCTCACCATGAGCTTAGCCCGTGGTCCATGACCTCTGTGCCCAAGTATAAAGCCCCATTGGGTTCCTCCGTAGCTTCTTTGGCACTCCTTCAAGTTCTAGCTTGCACCGGTGCCTTCTAAGCTTTGCTCTTCCACTCACCTCCCATCTTGGCTGCCATTGTTGAGGACCTTGGAGCTTCTCGGTAGCTCAGGGAGTTCGATGGCTCCCTCTTTCAAACCTTGCTCACTCTTGCTCCTAAAGACCTCTTGGAAGTTAACCCTAACTTGAATTGTTTGGGCATTTTTCGAGGTGGACAAAGTCGAGCTTGGGGTCGAGCTTTGGGTGTGAAGCTTCACCGCCTTCCCCAACTCCGGTCATCACCTCCACGACCTCCCGGCACCTTAGGACCTCCGGTACACCCCCGTTAGTCCTTTAGATCTTGGCACCCGCTGAATGCATGTTGCGGAGCTTAAGTTTTAGCACACGCTTGATTGTCGCGCTGAGCTCCATTTTGCATTTTCGTAGTTTGGCCGTCTTTGGTCATCTTTGACCTCTCGGCTCGGCGGCGTTCAAGGCCGTCATGCCGTTGAAGGAGGACCATTAGTGCGCATGGTTATTGCGGACCGCGGTATCATGGACCTCACCGCGGGCTCTACATCGCCGGCGAGGATCACTTCTTCCCTTCGGGATTTTGTCGGACGTCCCGGCGTGTCATTGTCGTTTTAGGACATAAATTCACCGTTTTAAATGCCCAATCATTGCAATCATGGGGTTAGCGATAAATGCCATTAAACTTTGTCTCTTGTGCGCATTTAAAACCTCCTCGCGGACCTCCTCATGGTCCCGCGCATTTATTCATGTCCAAGTGCGTCTTGAGTTAAAGTGCTGGAGTGCAGGGCGTCCGGACCTCCTCCGAGGAGATCTGGGCGTCCAAGACCTCCTTGCGCAATCATAGCCGTCGAGACCTCCACGGAGGTGCATAACGTTAGACCTCCGCTTAAGACCTCCCGAAGCCATCTCGGCCTTTCATGACCTCCCGGGTAGATCTTGACCGTCAAGGTCCTCCTCGACGATCTGGACCATCAAGGACCTCCCTTGGAACATCTGGACCGTCCGGGACCTCCTCCGTGAGGTCTGGCGATGTAGATTTTCCTCAGGGAGATCTTGATAGTTTGGACCTTCCTTTGAAAGATCTCAACCGTTGAGGACCTCCCCTTTAGATCTGGTCCGTTCGGACCTCCTTTCGTGTTGTGGTCCGTTGGATTTCGCATCTCGGCCCCGACCTCCCTCACCTCACAAGCATGTGCGTTGCTAGGAAGCCCAGGACCTCTGGACCTCCCGGCGTGTGCGTTGTTCACCTGGGAGGTCTGAGCCGTTAGATCTAAGATCTGTGGCTCACGTCCTCCCATGTCCTTATGGGTTTTAGAAATTCCAGTGAAGTCTTAGTTAAACTGAAATAAGGTATAAACTTTAGAATTTCATATCTTTCTCATTTTAAATCCATTTGAGGTCATTCAAAGTATGTTGGCTCTGTCTTGGACTTGACTTTAATCCAAAAATGATTGTAAGTCGAGTTCAGCTTCAGAGCACAGTTTTGCCATTAGATTTTAAAACTCACTTTAAATACACACTCAAGTTGATGCTTAACTTGTAAAATACATAACTAATGCTCTATAGATTATTTTTGGGTGAGACCAACTTTGTTGGTTTCCTCTCTTAGTGAACTCACTGTGAAAATTGGTTTTGAGCATGTTGCTGTTAGGAAATTGAGGACTTGTGCATTATAATTTTGTTCAAGTTCTTGTTTTGAAAAATGGTAGGAAGTGCATAATAGCTCCAAATGAGGTGAACTCAATTGTGTTATTCATCTCATGAGGTGCTGGTTTTACAGTAAAATTTCAGCTTCACTTCTATTCTAGAAAATTTTGCGATGAACAGTAACATATTTCTAATTAATAGGTTGAGCAGAATTGATTTCATCATATCTTTTGCATTAAGAATCCAAATCAATTGGTTCTTGTTGCTAAATTCATGATAAATCATTGTCTTGCTTCTGTAAAATTTTCATAGCTTTGGAGAAGTTTCTCTGTTGCGTCTTTTTGGTTTTTCGTCGTTCTTATCGGTTCTTTCTCGCTTTTCGTTAGGTTTCGACATTTGTGGTGATCCCGAGAGTGACCCTCTGCCACAACTTGGCCAGCAACAGCAAGGCAAGCAGTTTGATCATTTCCATCATTGTCCCATTACTTTAAAGCTTAATATATTGTTTTACTTCTATGTATGCATGCTACTTTGTGTTAAATGTAAGCTAGCAAGCCTATAGTTGCATAATCTGTAGGAATTGTTTATCCTCTACTACCATGAGCCTAGGTTATTTGCTGTGGTGGGAGCTCGTTGGATGAGCTCCTATCACTTAGTAGTTCGATTTAAATTGCTTAGACATGCTTAGTTTTCGGTAGAAATGGGCGATCATCGACTTAGTCGATGGTCTTGATCACTCAAAACTGATTATTACTCCTATATGTCCAGCACTTGTGCTTTGATTAATTGTAAAATCAAAAACTGAAAATAAAAGATTGATTTAGACTTGGGCATATTGGATGGATGGCGTGGTTTTGGATGTGGTGGTATGCAGGGTCCCTAAGGACCGAGTACTTGGGTCACTAAGCCAGCGATTTTACGTACTAACCACACGAGGGCATATGGAACCCTCTTGACTAAGTACTTTAGGCGGTGTTAATTGGGGTCGCTCGGTTGGTGTGTTTTAAAGATAAAATGTGTGTGTGATGTGGGAGGAGCATTAGCTTCCTGGGAAGGTTGTGTGATGTCTCCTTCTCCCGTGGGTTGTGCGACTCGAATTAGCATTGTCCATTGGAAATGTCTCGTAGGACTTAGCGTCTTGGCACACCTAAGGTAGTGTGCTTAAAGGAAAGGCGATCGGCGTGTGGAGTGCAGATGGTACACCTGCGAGGATAAAACTATTGAATAGCCTCGTCTAGGTTATGGACATGCTTGGTAAGGTCGTTCAAGACTAGACTACAACCTTTAATTAAAAACTTGACATGGTTGGTATGAGCAGGGAGTTCATGCTATTGTTGTGGTGACTTGGGTTGGTCACTTCGAGGTTGTTCTTGTTGTTGTTATTATGTTATTTATCTCGTTGTTATTTCAACAATTAAAAATGCTTTGTCAAATTGCTTTCAATCTACTATATTATTGCAAATGAAACTTGCTTTATGCTAAAATGAGTCCAAAGCCTCATCCACTTAAATAAAGCTTGCATATAGCTAAATTATAGTTATGTTATCTTACGTCGGTCTTGCGAGTACAATAAACAATTTATTGTACTCATTTGCTTCTTAACAACTTTGTTGCAGAGGAGGTAGAGCCCAAAGGGCTTTACTTTTAATGATTTGTCTTGTGGTTGGGAGAAGCGACTAGCTTGGCGGTCGGTCGATTGCCTTGTGGGCTAAAGGCACACCGGTTGGCTCTTATTTTGGGCCATCTTTATGGCACTTTTGCTTCATTGTTATCTTTTGTAATTATTGCTATTTGGCCTAAGGGCCTCTCTTTTGTAATATCTATTCCATATTAATGTTAACTTCGGTTTGTTGCTTATGTACTATGTGTTGTATGGAATTGATGCATTCTTTTGTTGTGAGGTATGTGTCTTGCATTAAGGGAAGTATACATCTCTCGAGACCGAGTTTATTTGGTTGATAATACTAGGGTCAATTGGATGACTAAGTATTATGAGCCTAATAAATCGAGTGCTCACATGGCCGGGGTCGGAGCGGACAGCAGCCAAGCGGCGAAAGGCATAACGGAAAGGAAACGACGAGGCGGAGATGATGACGCGTCAGAGCGTCAAGATTCGGCTCCATGCGACGGCAGCGGCGAAGAACGGCGACCACGGGCGGCCTCACGGACGCGTAACTCTTCCGGCGATGCTCTGCGAAAAGGAGGTGAGCCTGGCGTGAACGCGGCGTCACGAACCGCAACGGTGGTGGAGTTGAAGGCGGGGATCAACGGTTGCGGAGTAATTGGCGGAGAAAGATGGCGTACAAGAGAGAGAGAACACTCGATTCTCAGCGCCGCGGTTGATGAAACTCGAATCTAAAGAAGGGAAAGATAGGTATGAGCGAGGGGCACGAGATAACGCGATCGGATTTTAGAAAACTCACCGAGGAAGCGAGGGCTCGGCGAACGTCATGGCTCGACATGGCGGCGGTGCTCCGGCGATCTTGAGCGAAGGAAGGAAGCATGACGTAGAGGACGACGACGCGAAGCCAACGCCGCAGACGGTTCGGCCGGAGGACGTCGGACGAAGGCGCAGTTCGCCGGAGAAGAACTTCGGTTGAAGCTCGGTTTTCTGCAGATTGCGATGAAACGAGGATGATTCGGAGGAAACCAAATCAGGGGATTGGAAGAGGAGATCAAGACGGACGCGTGAGCGCAAACGGCTCGCTTTTCTACGCACCGAGGAGAAAGATATGGAATTTTGAATTTTGAGTTGGTTGCGTACACGGGAACTTCGGCCGACGACCCGCTCGGGCGTCCCATGAAAACGATGATGAACAGTGTCTCGCGATTACTGTAGCACATTGGATCCGGATGAACAGTACCCCGATGGGTACTGTAGCAGTGCGGCAGGAGAGAGAAAAGACAGGATTTTCGGAATTAAATAATATCCCAAAAATCAAGGAGGCCAAGAAAAATAGCAAACAAATCCAGAAAAAATCTCAGAAAATTCCTTGGAACACAAGGAAGCCAAATAACACAGGTTTTTATTTAATTGATGTTTAGATTAGTCAAATTAAATATTTTTAATTTAGAAAATTCTCAATTAAGCTTTATTAATTCGAATAAAATTGGTGAAATTTTCCAGGGACCTAAACTATTTAAAAGATTTTTGAAAACCCAAATTTTGGGACGTTACAACAACCTAGATCGGTCCTATAGATATTCCAAGGAAAGAATTCCATTTAATTTTATAAAACGTTGAGGCAAGCAAAAGATAAGGAGAAAATAAGGTGAGATAAGATACAGAAGAGGGGTAAGAATAGATAGATGACTCAGGTAAGGATAGAACAATTTCATTTCTCTGGTTTATTAAAACACATTTTGAACTCATCCTAGCGGCCATTCTATTAGGCTACGTCCTGCAGTCAAGATGCTCTGATACCACTTGTCACGACCCGGCCTAGGGCACACCCGGGAGGTCCCTCAGGACCTCCTGGGAGGTCCAAAAAGAAGCCCCCAGGACGTCCCGAGAGGTCCCTCAGGACCTCCTGGGACGTCCGTAAAGGACTTCCCAGGACGTCCCGAGAGGACATCCCGGTAGGACCTCCAGACCTCCCGAGAGGTCTGATAGACCACTCGGAGGTCTAGGGTCCCGACCCGAGGAGGTCGTTGGACCTCAGACCTCCTCAAGCACCACGTGCTACTCAAGGGAGGTCTGAGAGGAGCCAACCCGAGGAGGTCGTGGGGCTTGAGGACGAGCCTTAAGTCCACTGCGATCCAAACTGGTCCCTAGGGATCATCGACCAGTTCTCACAGCACGCAAGTGACAGCAAAACATCCACACAACTTTATTAACAACAAAAGGAGGTTTGATTACAAGGGGTTGCTTACAAGCTCCAGCAACCGAGAGCACACAAATGCAGCAGAAACATGAAAGACATGGTCCACCCATTACACCACAGGTGATTGGCTGGAGGGCGCGGCCTAATTG
The DNA here is from genome assembly GCA_036346405.1 of Phyllostachys edulis. Classification (NCBI taxonomy): domain Eukaryota; kingdom Viridiplantae; phylum Streptophyta; class Magnoliopsida; order Poales; family Poaceae; genus Phyllostachys; species Phyllostachys edulis. Next base: position 77,004,072 of record CM070553.1, read on the forward strand.
AGTTGGTCATCTTCATCATCATAGGAATCTTCATCTGTTCAATTCATGAATCAAGCAAGAGTGAGCACAACAACCGTGCTCGCAAGTTACACCCATCAATTAACAGAATGACATGCATAGGGATACATCAAGGGAAAGCATATTAGGGTTGATTTGCATAAAGCCAATTTTATTTCAAATACAAGTATTAGGTTTTCACGGCAGGTTACAATAATTAAAATTCATTTTTGTGAAATCCATTTTCTGTTGGATAGCATTCATCATGAAGATGGTGAAGGATACCCTCCTGCACATGGCTTCCCGCCCAAACCCAATTTGGTTAAACCACCAAAACCAGTTTCATAAGTCTTTTGAAAACCAAAACTAAGAGCTAATTTTGAGTGACATTGCCAGCATGTCCATGACCGTGGACACGGCTATTCGAATAGATTTACACTCTGCAGAGGTTGTACACTTTACGCACATGACATGAATTCTCTAGTTTGTTTGGCATCCGTCGATACCACCTCACACTTCCTTTAGTGAGAGGTCTAGAGCACATGACAAGGCCTTTACAATGCATTGCTCCACCACAGTCCACCCACATTAAGGTTTCGCAGATCCCCCCCTTTGGATAGAAACCCGCCGGGTTAATAGGGTGCCCCCTCTTATGCCAGGTGGGACTACAATAGTCGTAACATGACAATCCACCGCATCAACAGGGTAAACAATGATAGAGCTTTGTAAATTAATTAGCCAGATCCCACGCCCCATACTGGAGACATGTGGTTGCACAAGTTTGGCATAGCCCATTATAGGCTTAGCAAGTGGTGTCTCAAAGACCGGTCTTTAACCGACTTGGGCGACAAATCTCAACCCTGGGGCATCGGATCACACGACCCCCGTGCATACACATGCACCAACCAAACAACCAGCTTCGCCCAAGTCAAATCTATTTTTCATTTGCTTTGCTTTTCAAACCTCCATGGCACACCAATGTCATGGCCATTTGTAAAACCTCCATGACACACCAATGTCATGGCCAAAATCTCCATGGCACACCAATGCCACGGCCTAAATTATTTGATTAAGTGATATTTTGGTCAAAACTCCCAAATCAAGATTTTGGTCTAAGCGAGAGTAAGCATTTTATTTTTCAAAGCTACGGGTCCTCACTATTGCAAGAACCAGGTTTTATCTAGGGTGACAATGAAGTTGATTTCAACATGGACAGTGGTCATACCAAGCAGTAGGCATAACTATGAATTGAAAGATAGGCATTGAAATAACTTAGTAAAGTAAGCATGCATACATCTTTGAAAACGACATAAGTAATTTGAAGTATTTGGTGCAACATGATCAAGAGCGTAACTTGCCTTGCTCAAAGTCTTGAGCTGCTTCCTCTCCCTCACAGAACTCGGGCTCCCCACGGTCTTGACAATCTACACCTGAAAACCAAATGACTCAAATAAAGTTCAAACAAGATTCCAAAGGACTCCAAATAAACTTAGATACAAAACCAACAGAGAGGATAGGAGGTTGGGAGGATGTCCAATGAGCTTGATGGAGGAGGTCTTAGGAATCAAGAGAGGATGTCCAAGAACTTGTTGGAGGAGGTCCAGAGAGTGCTCGGTTGAGACAGAGCGGAGAAATGAAGAAGAAAGTGAGAAAGGAGGACTACCCCAACTATATATAGCTGGAGCCAATGCACATGACCCAGAATATGGGTCCTCAGGAGTTGGTAAGGAGGACAGTGGGAGTAGGCAAGGAATGTGACAATGGTATGACAGGAGTACTGCAAAGGTGGGAGCATTTAATGTGATACAACATGCTTTAAATGCTGTGGAGACTTTCTTGCCCAAAGGACTCAGTCAAAGGTAAAGAAAACTGGGTGTGACTGCCCAACGGAGGCTGCCAAGACCCACGGAGGAGGTCCTGCAATGACCTTGAAGAGGTCTTGCAGTGAACAAGGGGAGATCCTCACCTACCGGGGAGGTCCTGACGGTTGGATCTCCCGAAGGGAGGTCCAAACGTCCAAGATTAAGTGCATCAGAGGAGGTCCGCAAGAGCTAGGAGGAGGTCCTCACTCGCAGGGGAGGTCCAGAGCCGTAGGATCAAATCCAGGGGAGGTCTGAACGGTTAGGATTTCCAAGGGGAGGTCCTAACGATCAGATTTGCCAGAGATGGCGCAGGCTTGGGGAGGTTGTATGCTAGAGAAGACCCAAGAGGGAGAATCGGACCTAGGGAGGTCCAAGCATTTGGGAGGTCTAGACCCAAGGTGGTCGGGACCAGAGGAGGACAACACAAAGGAGGTCCGACCTTTGGATCCAAACGAAGGAGAGGTCTGGGGCCATTAGATCCCAGACGAAGGGAGGTCTAGACCAGAGGTGGGTAAAAGATGAACAGAGAAGGGAAGATCTTCAAAACTCCAACAACTCAACAAACCAACAAGGAACTTTTAGTTGAAGTTTGGGTTAGTCAACTTAAATCCATTATGAAATTGCAGGTTAAGCTTTGAATTCTCATCAAACAAAATGGTTCTTTTTATTTTGAAAATTTCAAAAAGGTTCTGAAAATCAGGGTGTCACAATTATTCAAAGAATAAAATAATTCAATGTTCTGCTTCAATTACAAAGTGCAAGTTACTATAAAAGATCCAAGTGCAATACGTGCACTAGATCGAGTCAGCGAAGTATTCATAAACTTCTGCCTCAATCTGCTACATGGCGATCTTCTCCTCTTGGGCAATTATGGCTGGGGCCACTGCGATGTCCGAAGGATGGATGATGGGGGGCTGCTACTAGGTTGTCCACATCCATGAGTGCAATTAATGGATGTGGTTCCTCTGTGCTTGCAATGGCGAGGTGTGCCTTATGCTGTCCTTTGCCCTTCTTCTTAGACTAGAAAGCATCAATAACGTGCGACCCACGACCTTACCCTTCTTGGCCCTCTCTTTCGTGAGAGGCTTTATTACCTTGTAGCTGCTAGCATTGGCTTCATGGCCAACATTGCTACTAGGTGGCTATGAGATGTAGTTCTTCCATATAACATCATCTTGAGCTTCTGCAACTTGCATGGTCTTAATTAATGCGGCATAATACTTGTAGCCGTCTTGATGATAGTTGCATGCGGATTGCACCGTATTTGGGTGAAAGGTAGAGAGAGTCTGCTAAATTTTTTTCTTATCCGTGGTTACCTTACCACAGAGTTGAAGACTGGTACAAATTCTGGCCATGCTGGGTCAGTTCTTCGAACTCCGATGGCAGTCATTTCCATATTCATGCAAAAATTTCATAAGATTACTGTAACACCCTGGTTTTCTGAGCCTTTTTGAAAATTTTCAAAATAAAAAGAACCATTTTGTTTTGATGAGAATTCAAAGTTTGAGATTTTCAGAATTTGGGTGTTTAAAATGACTAAACTGAACTTCAACTGACCCTAAAGTATGGTTCTTTTGGTGTTACTTGAGCTCTCTAGAGCTATCTCTTCCTTTCTCTGTTAGTTCTGCCCTCCTCTTAGCTCAGTCCTTTCTTTCCAGACCTCCCTCTTGTTTGACCTCGCCGGACCTCCCCTCGCATTGTGTTCGGATTCCTTTATTTCAGGCCACATCTTTGTTGGCTTGAATCTCCTTGGTTTAGACCTCCATAGGTCTAGACCTCCTCTGTAACATCCCAAATACCTAAACAGGTGTTTGTTTCAAATGTAATTAAATGTGTAGGAATTAAAACTTTTTCTCACATCTTGAAACCCCTGATCTCACATGTAATTCTTGTCAAAAGTGGTGGGGTTCAAAAACCTAAAACTCTTGTTGACAAAAGTCGAACTCATTTTCCTATTATCACAAATGTTGTGCCAAACCCTTGGAAATATTTTTCCTTGGTCCTAGATATGTTGTGGAGCCTCTCTGAAAAATATCATGAGTTATAAAACTTGTTTGATAATTTTTGGAGGTAAAACAATTCCTTGAACAGTCTTAATGAATTTCCTGAGAAAAATGCAATGCATAAAAACCTCTGAAAATTTTATGTAAGGTTAATCATGATGTCAGCAAGCTCCTGTTAAAATTTTATAAATTTTGGAGTTGAATTGCTATCTCAAATGAATCCCTAAATTCTCAGCTGTTAAAATTGAATTCAAAACTTTACCCTGTTCCTTGGGCTGAGCCATTTTCCTATCCGGGTTGAACCCAACCCACTCCTCAGCTCACCGGACCTCCTTAAACCACTTGAGGTCGTAGCCATTGGATTCATATCTAACAGCCACGATCTCCTCCTCTCAACCAACTCATCAGACCTCCCTTCCCACCTGTGCGAGGTCATGGCCGTTGGATAAAGATCCAACCGCCACGACCTCCTCTGTTTGTCTTGTGCACCAGACCTCCTCCGCGGTCAACACCGCAAGGTCCTCTCCCCACCTCATTTGGTCACAGCCCTTGGATCAAAAATCCATGGCCATGACCTCCCCTGTGTTTTTTTTTTAAACCTCAAAGACCTCCCTTTGCACCTTGTTGAGGTCGTAGCCGTTGGATTCAATCCAAAGGCCACGACCTCCTCCTCAAACATTCACAGGGAGGTCCTCCACCCATCGAGGTATTGTGCCGTTGGATCAAAGATCTATGGCCATGACCTCCACTCGCTATCAAACCACTCAGACCTCCTCTCCACCTTGTTGAGGTCGTAGCCGTTGGATTTAGATCCAAAGGCCACGACCTCCGCTGCAAATCATCGCAGCCAGGACCTCCCTCCCCGCTTCAATTGTTGTGCGCCGTTGGATTAAAATCCAAGGCCCACGACCTCCCCTCGCGTTCTAGCGCATCAAACCTCTCACCTAGTCGAGGTCGTAACCGTTGGATCAGATCCAACTCTCACAACCTCCCCCATCTCCTCATCACCGTCAGATGAAAATCTCGCGGCCTGAACCTCCCCATCCCGTTCCAGTGTCTTGCCCATGGCCAAGACCTCCCTTTCTCAGTCGTGCTGTTGGATTAAAATCCAACCGCCACGACCTCCTTTATCATCTTGCGCCGTTAGATTTTAATCTAACCGCCATGACCTCCTTCTCTCAGTGCGCTTTGGCCATCACCTCCCTCACTTGATCTGCAAGGCCGGATTAAGATCCAATGGCCAGGACCTCCCACATGTTGTGTATTGTAGCGCGCGCTGTGAATAAGTCCTCCCCATCAGGTCTGAGCCCTTGGGTGTAGATCCAAAGGCTAGGACCTCCTAACCCTTTACCGCGCATGACCTCCCTGATCTGTTCGCAGCCGTGCGATGGAGATCGCATGGCTAGGACCTCCTCCCAGTCTTTTAAAACTTACCGTTTCAAAATCATATCGGAGGGCTGCGACCTTCCTAGCGCTTCTCATCCAACGGTTGGGAGGCATGCCCTGTTCTTCTCCTAGCTCTGGCGCCAGCGCGCCATGGCGAGGAGGTCGATGGCATGTCTTGTCCAACGGCTCTGATTGGCGCATTTATTGCGTGTCAGTGCCTTTCCGCCCTAGGCCATGCCCTAGGTCTGCTCTGACCTGCCCCCATCACCTCCATTGTCTTGTCCAGGCCATGGACCGCGCCATGGGCTAAGCTCACCATGAGCTTAACCCTTGGCTCACGACCTCCATGTCCTGGGTTATAGAAGCTCCCCTTTGCCTTCATTAGCTTCTTTTCCACACCTCACCATCTTACTCTCGGTTCTAAGGAGCTCAAACCACTTTGACCTCCTTGGCCGCCATTGTAGCAGCTTGGAGCTCCTCGGTGGCAGTACTCCAGTGGCACCCTCTCTGGACCTTTGCTCCATTGTTGCTCCCTAATTCCTAGAAGTCCTAACCCTAACTTCAATTGGGTTGGCCTTTTCAGAAGGGCTAAGTGGAGCTTGGTCTTTGGAGGATTTCCCTTTGGCCGTGGAGCTCATCGTCTTCACCAAAGACCGGTCTACCTCCTCTCCAATCTCCTCGGCTTCTTCAGACCTCCGTGTACTTCTGATAGTTCTCTAGCTGGGGGCACCAGCGTGTATGTTGTTCTTGAGCTTTTCTTGGGCACCCGCTTGAATGAGAGCTGCGGAGCTCTTTATCGCTGTTTGTGTTTTGGCCGTGTTGATCATCTCGTTCCTCTCCATTTCGCATGACTTAAGCCGCCGCCGCCGAGAGTGGTCCCGGTGTGTGCGCAACACTATTGCGCACACATTGATGCTCTTGGTTGGCGCCATGAGGTCCTCATCGCCGACGCCGAGCCTTGGTAGCCTCTCGGGATTTTGTCGGACGACAATGGCACTGTGTCGTTGTCGTTAAGACAAAGACCTCCCCATTTATGGCTAATCACCTCCAATCATTGTAGCTTTTAATGTGTCCTTAGCGGCTGCGTGCAGGTCTTGTGCCGTCCATCTTAGATCTCGGCGGGACCTCCTCGGGTTATCTTAGCCATCTTGGACCTCCCTCGGGGTCCTCTTTGCAAAAGACCACCCCGGTCTTTTGTAAGGACAACCCCAGACCTCCTCCTTGCGATCTTGACCGCTAGGACCTCCTTGTGGGAGATCTTAGCCGTTGAGGTCCTCCTGTGTTAATCTCCACTGTGTAGGACCTCCCCGAGGTCCTCTTAACCTTTGTGGACCTCCTCGGGTAAATCCTAGCCGCCCAGACCTCCCAGTGGAATCTGAGCCGCTTAGGACCTCCCTTTGTTAGATCTTGGCCGTTCAGGACCACCCCAAGTGGATCTGAACCGCCTAGGACTTCTTTGTTGTTGCCTTGACCGTTGAGGTCCTCCCTGGGGCAATCTAGACCATTAAGATCCTCCCTTGGAAAATCTGGACCGTCCAGGACCTCCCTCGTGAGGTCTTGACGATGTAGATCTTCCTTGGGGAGATCTTGATAGTTTAGATCTTCCTTTGGAAGATCTCAGCCGCTCAGGACCTCCCTCGTTTGATCTTGACCATCCCGGTCCTCCCTCATGTGTTGTGGTTCGTTGGATGCGGTATCAACCACCACGACCTCCCCTCCGATTCTTGCCAAGTGGTGGTAGGGAGGACATGGACCGTTGGATCTAAGATCAACGGCCCATGTTCTCTGGACCTGCACAGGCGCGTGCGCGTTTTCCTCTGGAGGTCTTGGGCCGTTTGATTTAGATCAACGGTTCACGTCCTCCCTCTCTTTTGGAAGTTTAGAAATTCCGTGAGCACTTATTTGTAAACCTAAAAAGGTATGAACTTTGAAATTGCATAACTAATTCAATTTAAATCCAAATAGGGTGCTTCAAATTTCTGTAGCTCTGGTTTGGACTAGGCTCTAATCTAAAAATGGTTATGGGCTCAGTTCAGCTCCAGAACATGCAATTGCAAATAGTTTTCAAAACTAACTTTAAATGTTGCAATAAAAATTCAAATTAACTTGTAAAATGCATAAGTAATTCTCTAGAGCTCCTTTTTGAGTGGATCCAACTTTGTTGGCTTCCTCTGTTAGTAAACTAAATGTTAGAATAAGATTTAGACTTGTCACTGTTTTCAAAAAGCTTACTTGTGCATTATAATTTTGTTCAAGTTCTTGTTTTTGAAAAAGTATAGAAAATGCATAATAGCTCCAAATGAGATGAACTCAATTGTGTTATTCATCTCATGAGGTGCTGGTTTTACAGTAAAAATCTCAGTATCACCACCTTTCTAGAAAATGTTGCCTAATAATTAAATTAGTGAATAGTGGCAGTTTGGTATTTTTAGGGCTGAGCAGAATTGTTTTGCTCATATCTTTTGCATTGAGAATCCAAATCCATTGGTTCTTGTTGATAAATTCCCTAAAAATCATCCTCTTGCTTCTGTAGAAATTTCAGAGCATTTGGAGTTTGTTTGCTGTGCTGTCCTTGTGGTTTTTGTCGTTCTTATCGATTCTTTTCGCCTTTTCGATTAGGTGCCGACGAGTGGGTTGATCCCGTGAGTGTTTCTCTGCAGCATAGTGACCAGCCACAGCAAGGCAAGCAGTTTGATCATATCCCATTATTGTCCCATTACTTTCAAAGTCTAATATTTTGTTTAACCTGTATGTATGCATGCTTTTGTGTCAAAGTAATTTTATCGATTAGAGGTAGCTATTCCTATTGCATTGTTGCCTCTAAATTGTTACCCCTGCCACAAACCATAAGTTACTAATATCGCTGGTGAATTAGAGCCCGGTGATTTAATTATGCTCTTTTATTGTTTTTACGGTGTCATGCTTAGCAATGCTTAGATAACGGTAGAAATGGGCGGTTGTCGACATTATGTCGATGACCTTGATCACACAAAAACTATTATTCCATTATGTCCCCTTGTATGATTTGTTAATTTGTAAACAAATAAAAATGAAAACTATTTGGACTTGGGCATATTGGATGGATGGTGTGGTTTTTGGAATGTGGTAGTGTGCCTAAGTCATTAAGGACCGAGTTACTTGCGCCACTGTTCTGAGCAATTTTGCGTGCTAACCACACGAGGGGGATATGGCATTAGCAGACCGGCTAGGCTGTCTAATGTGTCCTTATCCCCGTGGGTTGCGGCTCTTAATTAGCATGGTCCATTGGAAATGTCTCGTAGGACTTAGCGTCTTAAGCATACCAAAGGAAGTGTGTTAAATCATGTGGCTAAAAGGCTGGCCGACGTGGGTACATTGGTACACCCTATGCAGGTTAAAACTATTCAATAGCCTCGTCCTAGGTTATGGACACGCTCGGATACGCCCCGTGAGAACTAGACTACAACCTTTAATTAAAACTTGACATGGGTGGTATGAATGGGTAATTCATGCTATTGTGGTGGTGGCTATTGGGCTAGTCACTTCCAGATTGTTCATGTTGTTGTTATTATGTATTATCGCGTTGTTACTTCAACAATTAAAAATGCTTTGTCAAATCGCTTTCAATCTATTATATTATTGCAAATGAAAACTTGCTTTACGCTAAAAATGAGTCCAAAGCCTCATCCACTTAAATAAAGCTTTCATGTAGCTATTTATAGTTCTGTTATACTACACGTCAGTCTTGCGAGTACATTTTTGTACTCATTTGCTTTACTTAATAACTTTATTGCAGAGGAAGAAGGTGAGCCCCAAGGGCTTCACTCTTGTGAGATGTGCTTCGGGTTTGACGACTAGCTTGGCGGTCCGGTCAGTTGCCTTGTGGGCTAAGGCACACTGGTTGGCTCTTATTTTGGGCCATCTCTATGGCACTTTTTCTTCCGCTGTTTATTTAGTTTTGTATTTGTTTTTTGGCCGGTCGGCCTCTCTTTTGTAATAACTCTATCTCTATTATATTAACTTCTGGTTTGTTGCTTTGCTTCTGTTCTATGTGTTTGAATGGAATTGATGCATGATTTTGTAACAGGGTGTATGTACAGCACTTCTGGGATGTACATATTTTCCCGAGGCACGGGATATTTTGTTTATAATACTAGGGTCATTTGGATGACTAAGTATTATGAGCTAAATACCCCGGGGTCTCACATCCTCTCTAGTTTCTCTTCAGTTTTGACCTCTCCTTCGGGTCACAATTATCCCTGAGATGTCTTAACCTCAGTTTTGTGTTTCAAATATCTTTGATCTCTGAAATATAAACTTTGGGTTGAATTCCCCCTTCTAGACCTCTCTCTTGTTTGGGCATTCCTTTATGCCCAGATCTCCCTCTTGCTTGGCCATCTCTTGGAGCCCAGATCTCCCTGTGTCTGGAACTCTCTTGTGTGTCTAGACTACCCTTGTATTTGGACCATCTCTTTGTTGTTTTGAATCTCTTCAAGGTTTAGATCTTCTTGCTGCCTGGGCATTTCTTTTATATCCAGACCCCTCCCTTGCTTGGACACTCCTTTGTGCCCAGACATCTCCCGTGTTCATTTGGACCTCCCTGTGTCCACTTGAACTTCCCTCTTGTTCATGTAGACCTCCTGTGTCCACCTAAACTTTTTGTGTGTTCCTTTGGACCTCCCTGTATTCATTGGAATCCCTTCTGTATTCATTTGAACCTCCCTTGTGTTCATTTGAATCTTCCTGTATCCCTTTGCCCCTTCCTGTGTTCTTTTGGACCTCCCCAGGTCCCTAAGGACCTCCTTGGTCCTTCATCTTGGCAGTCAGGACCTCTCCGGGTTCATCCTAACTGCCAAGACCTCCCTTTGGATTTATCTTGACCGTTGAGACCTCCCCTTTGTTGGTCTTGACCGTCGAGATCTCCTTGATCTTCTCTTGACCATCGGGATCACCTTTGAGTTTATCCTGATCGTCAAGACCTCCTTTGGACCACTTTTCGTGGATCTCCTCTGTTGGATCCCTCTCCCTTAGAAACCTCTCCGTCCAGACCTCCCTTCGCTTGGATCTGATGGTCCAGACCTCCCTTTGTTTGGATCTAAGGGTCCAAACCTCCTTGGTGTTGCCTTCTTTGGTCCAGACCTTCTTAGGTCTAGACCTCCCAAGTATTTGGCCCCCCGTATCCTTCAGGACCTCCCTGTGTCCTTTAGGGCCTCCCCCTCATTCATTTGGACCTCCTCTATATTCATTTGGACCTCCCTCACGTCCGTTCGAGCCTTCCACTTAATCCAGACCTCTATCGCTTGTGTACCATTCGATTTGCGTTGGACGATTTGATCGTGTTGGCACATTCGGTCAGTCCGAACGTCCCAATCATTTTGGACCACCTGATCCAGTTGGATGGTTGGGATCTAGTGGTAGCTTCGGATGGTTCGAACGGCCCAATCGTTTTGGTCCGTTCGATCCAAATCCAATTGCTCCCGCTTCTCCCGGTCCTTATCTCGCTATCGCTCACCTCCCTTGTCTAGATCTTGACTGTTAAGACCTCCCCTTTGGAGATCTTAACCGTCCAGACCTCCCCTTTGTTAGATCTGACCATTAGGACCTCCCTTTTGGAGATCCTAACCGTCAAGACCTCCCCTTTGCTAGATCTGATCGTTAGGACCTCCCCTTTGGAGATCCTAGCCGTCAAGACCTCCCCTTTGCTAGATTTGATCGTTAGAACCTCCCCTTTGGAGATCCTAGCCGTCAAGACCTCCCCTTTGTTAGATCTGATTGTTAAGACCTCTCCTTTGGAGATCTTAACCGTTCAGACCTCCCCTTGATTTGATCTGACCGTCAGGACCTCCCCTTTGAGAGATCTGACCATCAGGACCTCCCCGTTGTTGCGTTTTTTGGACCTCCTGTCCGCAGGACCTCCCCTTGAGTTTTGACTGGCCCCATTTGTCAGTCACACCTATTTTTCTTTATCCTTTGACTATGTCCTTTGCACATGGGAGTCTTCCCACATTTAATGCATGTTGTGTCACATTAGATGCTATCACTTTTTGCAGCACCCGTGCTATTCTTTTGTCCCATCTTTTGCCTGCTTTCATTGTCCTTTTCACCAACTCTTGAGCACGTATACCCTTGAAAATCTCGATGGCTCCAGCTATATAAGCTTAGGCCAGCTCTCTTCCTTTGACTTTTCTTCATTTTAGCTCTCACGCTCACTCAGTTTGCTCTCTGGACCTCCCTCACCTCCCTCTAAACATTGAGCCTCATTTGTCCAGCCCTCTGGATCCACTCCCAAGCCGTCGGACCTTTTCCAGCAAACTCTTGGAACTCCTCCAAAGCTCTCTGTACCTCCTCCTAAAGTTTTGGACCTCCTCTAGGTAGCTGTTTGGATCTCCTCCTGACCATCAAACCTCTCTGTTGGCTCTAGTTTTATGTTTCTTTTGAGTTATTTTGGTTTTTACTTGGCTTTGGTTTGATTTGCGCTGTTTTATCGTATAGACCTCGACATCGCTGGAGAGCTTGAGCTTTGTGAGGGAGAAGACCTGTAAAGCTTTCAAGTAGGAGGCAAGTTACACTCTTGATCATATTGCACCCATTATTTCACCGTATATATGTTCCATTTAAATGTTAATGCATGCTTATTTTACTAAGTTATTTCAATACCTGTCTTTAAATTCATAGTTATGCTTAATTCCTTGGTATGGCCACTGTTGACATTGAACCAAACATGTTGTCACCCTAGTTAAAAATCTGGTTTTTTCAATAGTGAGAACTAGAGGCATTTGAAAAGTGTATGCTTAGTCATACTTAGACCAAAATCTTGTTTTGGGAAGTTTTTCTGCCAAAAGACCAATGTTGTCTAAATGTCTTAATCCATGACATTGGGTTGTCGAGGTGATTTTGCAAAGGTTTGAAAAGCAAAGAAATGAAAAATGGATTTGGTCTTGGGCGAATTGGTTGGCTTGGCTGGTGCTATGTTTAGGCACGGACTCAATCCTCGGTAAGGTTGAGGTCTAGGGGTATGTGGTGGTCGCCCAAGCCAGTTAAGGACCGGTCTTTGAGCTGCATCTTGCTATGCCTATAATGGGCTATGCCTCACCGTGCAACCACTTGTCCTGTGTGGGCGGGACCTAGCCAATTAATTTGTAAAGTTCCATCACGGTCGTTCCATTTAGATGTGTGGGTTGTCATGTTATGACTATGTAGTCCCACTGGCGCAAGAGGGGGCCCCTAAGCCCGGCTGATTTGCATCCAAAGGGGGAGGCGAAACCTTAGGCAGGGGGGGCTGTGGTGGAACGATGCATTGTAAAGGCCTTGTCATGTGCTTTAGACCTCTCACCAAAGGAAGTGTGAGGTAGCGTTGACGAATGCCAAACAAACTAAAAAAGTCATGTCAAGTGGGTAAAGCTGTACACCTCTGCAAAGTGTAAAACTATTCGAATAGCTGTGTCCACTGTCATGGACATGCTAGCAAAGCTACTCAAAGTTAGCTCTTGGTTTTGTTTTAAAAAGGTTTGTGAAATTGGTTTTGAATTGCTATCCAAATGGGTTAGGCAAGAAGCCTTGTGATAGGAGGGTATCCCTCACCACTTGTGATGAATGTCATCCAACTGAAAACTAAGATTTAAAAATACATTTTAATTATTGTAATTGCTTTGAAACTTATTACTTGTAATTTGAAATAAACTTGGCTTTATGCAAATCAACCATATTAAGCCTTCCTTGAGATATCCATTTATGCATGTCATTCTGTTATTTGATGGGTGTGACTTGCGAGCACGGTAGTTGTGCTCACTCTTGCTTGAAATAATCTTTTGAGCAGGAAGGAAGCTTTGAGGTGATCTTGCTGTGGACCTAGAGGTCCTGGACGACTAGGATGTGCCCTCTAGCCGATTTCCTGTGGTGTATCGGATGGCATTTATGTTTATCTTCCGCTATGTTCTGGTTTGTTGGCTTGTATGCCTCCCATTTGTAAACAACTTTGTTGATATTAATAAAGCTCTCGTTGAAGTGTATGTTACCATCATTGTATCAGGAAGAGCTAGCTATTGATCCTTGGGACTAGCTCGGCTCACACAGGAAGTATGGGGTGATCTCGACCACCACGACCTCCTGTCCAGTCGTGGGAGGTCTTTGGGTGATCCCAGCCTCCACGACCTCCTCGGGTGCAGTGGTGGGAGGTCTTTGGGGTGATCCCAGCCTCCACAACCTCCCTGGATCGGTCATGGGAGGACTTGGGCCACCCAAGTCTCACGACCTCCTCGAGATTGGTCCTTCGACCTCTCCGAGTTGGCTCGTGGTGTGGTGATCTCCTGCATCACACTCCTCTCGGTCAGTCTCTGACCTCCAGAGATCCTCGCTGACCTCCTGGGCGGTCGTGGAGATGCCCCTGGGCAGTCCTACCGGATCTCCTGGGAGGTCCTGATGGACTTCCGAGGAGATCCTAGAGGACCTCTCGGATGGCCTCTGGCCGAGGCGTCACAGTCACCGATTTCGCATTCTCTACTTCACATTTCATTATCTTCTCCAATTTCGGATTCCAAACTACGTGGACAATTCAAGGTATTACAAAAAAACTTCGTGAAATACACTAAATCTTTAGGCTAAATTCTCTACACAATTTTTTTTTTAAAAAAATATTCTCAGGTTCCTGTCACCAATTGGAATGGCGACAGGGTCCTGTTGCCAATTGAATTGGCAAAATTGTCTTGTTGACAGTTTAATTGGCGACATGAACCTCTCCACACTGTTTCAATTATTGACAGGGATACTGTCGCCAATTGGAACGACGACAAGAAAATTTTGCCATTCTAAATGGCGACAATGACATATTTTTGTAATTTTTTGACTTTTTTTGTAATTATATTTTAAATTAATATTATTTTAAAAAATTATGTGAAGCGCATCCATACAGGGCATTGTTACTAATTTTGTTAGACCCTTGGGTGTGGAATACCCGAAGACCTTATGTGCGTACCGTACTAGTCCCATGATCACTGGCTAGTACACACATTCACAACATTTGACATTCACATCCATACATTCACATATACAAAGAAAGCAAAATTGTACTTGACGAGGATATAACAATCCTTATTTTATTATATATCTATAATTCATATTATGGCTAATAATGACATCATATAACTTTTGAGTATACCCCTTAATATTCATAAGGGAGAAGCTGGAAATCGTAAGTTCTCCTACGACCACCCTGTAGTCGTGGGTCTTCCTACGACTACCCCATAGTCGTAAGCCCTTCTATGACTATCCCGTGATCGTAAGCTCTACTACAATCGATCTATGGTTGTAGGCTCTCCTACGACCACCACCTGGTCGTAAGCTCTTCTATGACCAGTCCTCAGTCGACAAGACTCACAAACATGTGGGCCTAGTCGATCAGGGAATCTCATGTACCGTATCCAAGGATATGAGCAATCAATTACGCTGTTATTCCCTGGAATAATAGCATGACTTAACTCCCTGTTATGGTGATAATTGCCTGGCAACGTGGGAACGTTACAACTCCCGTAATAACCTCTGGTAGCGGCTCCACGATCTGGTGCGTTAATGTGACCTTTATACTGAAGATCCAACGACGCACCCCGGGGACTGTATAAAAGGCAAAGATCATCAGGAAGAGGGAGGGAGGCAAAAGAAGATTAGAAGGACAATACTGTAGTCTCTGATTCCATCTTGTAATCCAGTATACTCATGGCATTGGTGTGTCATGGAGGTTTGAAAAGCAAAGAAATGGAAAATGGATTTGATCTTGGGCGGCACTGGTTGTTTGGTTGGTGCGAGTCTATGCACGGGATCGTGCCTTTATGGTCGAACGATGCCCTTGGGTTTGTGGTTGGCTGCCCAAGTCAGTTAAGGACCGGCCTGCGAGTGTATTTTGCTATGCCTTATCGTGCAACCACATGTCCTGTATGGATGGGACCTGGCCGAATAATTTACAAAGTTCCATCGTGGTTGATCCTGTTTGTACGTGGGATGGTCTTTTATGGCCTGTCTTTTATGACTATGTCTTTCATGACTATTTTGTTACCCATCTGGCTCAAGAGGGGGCCCTAGACCTCTGCGGAGTAGCTATCCGTAGGGTGGGGTGAAACCTAAGTGGGGTGGACTGCGGTGGAATGATGCATTGTAAAGGCCTTGTTGTGAGCTCTAGACCACTTACCTTCGGTAGTGAGTGGTGGCACCCCGGATGCCAGACAAACTAGAGAACTCGTGTCTTGTGGGTAAAATTGCACACCTCTGCAGAGTGTAAAACTATTCGAATAGCCGTGTCCGTGGTTGTGGACATGCTAGCAAAGCTGCTCAAAGTTAGATGTTGGTTTTGTTTTCACAAGACTTGTGAAAATGGTTTTTGGATTGCTATCCAAATGGGTTGGGCAGAAAGCCTTGTGACAGGAGGGTATCCTTCACCACTGTTGATGAATGTTATCCAACTGAAAACTGAGATTTGCAAAATGAACTTTACTTATTGTAATTGCCTTGAACTTAGTACTTGTAATTGAAATAAACTTGGCTTTATGCAAACTAACCATATCAACCTGCCTTTGATATATCCTTTTTGCATGTCATTCTGTTATTTGACAGGTCTAACTTACGAGCACGGTTGTTGTGCTCACTCTTGCTTGAAATTAATCTTTTGAGCAGGAATGGAAGCCTTGAGATGATCTTGCTGTGGACCTAGTGGTCTTGGACAACTAGGATGCGCCCTCCAGCCGATTGCCAGTGGTGTATCGGATGGCCTTTATGTTTATCTTTTGCTGTGTTTTGGTTTGTTGGCTTGGAAGCCTCCCCATTGTAATCAACTTTGTTGTTATTAATAAAGCTCTCGTTGAAGTGTATGGTACCACTGTTGTATACTGTGAAGAGCTAGCTGTTGATCCTTGGGACTAGCTCGGTTCACACGGGGAAGCATGGGGTGATCCCTGACCACCACGACCACCCTCAGGTCTGGTCGTGGGAGGTCTTTGGGGGTGATCCCAGCCCTCCACGACCTCCCTCGGGACTGGTCGTGGGAGGACTTGGGCTGCCACAGGTCTCACGACCTCCTCAAAAGTGGTCTCTCGACCACCCCTGGGTCGGGTCGTGGCCGTTGGGGTCCTCCTGTGCCTCACGCTCCCCTCGGGACACCTTCGGGTCTGATCTCTAGACCTCTAGGCGGTCCTCCCGGACCTCCTGGGTGGTCCTGGAGATCGCCTCGAGCGGTCCTACCGGACCTCCTGAGAGGTCCTGATGGACTTTCCGGGAGATCCTAGAGGACCTCTCGGGTGGCCTCTGGCCGGGGCATGACAATTACTGCTCGTAATTTACATAAAATGGTTGCAAAATTCTCATAATGCTCTTCGAACTCCCAGTTCATGTTCCCATAATTTTGTATGCATTTTTCATGATTTACTATTATTTTCAGTGATTAGAAGCAATATAAACAATCACAGATAATCAAAACAATAAATACAATACATAAATTGCATAGAAATAACAATAACAAAGTTAAACACGCTTCAAATGCAAAAATTGATTCAAAATTAAATTCCCGAGGCCCTTTTCTACTGGGAAATAAATTTTTGGTGAATTCTGCAATTTTCAAGGGTTACATCGCGAAGTTTCAGTTCAGATAAAAATTTTCACGTAATTTTAGGAAATTCGAGGACTTATTTGCAAAATCCAAAATTTCTTTTTCTTTTCCCTTTTTTCTTCTCCCGTACGAGCCTTTTTCTTTCTTTGGGCACGTAATGGGCCTTTTTGTAACAGCCCCAGTTTTAGTGAACAGTAATAAAATGTTTTTCATAGCATTTCTGGTCATTATGAAACATGGGCATTTTGTTACTATTTAAAAACTTCCATTTTCGAACCAAATCTAAGTTTTTTTGAAGCTTCAAAAGAGAATGCAAGTCAATGCTTGTATTAAGACTGGGGATTTTTTTTTTATCAAATACTAGATGAATTATCTTGAATAAAATCAATTTTATCAAATTTTTAGAGAATATTTTGACCTTATGAAAAATATTTGTTCTCTAGTTAAACCTATTCGGTCAAAGTATTTAATTAAGTATTTTAAAAACAAGAACAGTGGTTTTCAAAATTTATCTGGGACATATATCATCCAGTAGCTTCTCTGAAAATTTTTGTATTTTTGTAAATTTATTTGATATTTTTTAAACCTCCGGTCAAACTTTTGAAGTTTAATTTTGGGTCTAGTCAACCTTAGACCCAGTCCCAAGCCTTCTAGCACTGTAGCGACTCGAACCATCCTGGTTAGACCCAACCTTGTGCCAATCGGACCGACCCAGTCACGTTCAAAGGGCTCAGCCAACCCGTTTGTACGCAAGCCGTCCGATTTTGAAATGAACAAACCAGATGCGTTGGGACATTCGGACCATCCGAACAATCCACGCATTCTCCACCGTCGATTTCCAAACGGACACTCCAGATCCATTGGGCCATTTGGACCATCCAAACGCGCCACGCGATCTACATCGTTAAATCCCCATTGGACGTGCCGTCTTATTTGGTTAAAGCCAAAGCGCGCCCCCACCTCTGGACCGTTAGATTTAAACTCAACGAATCAGATCAAGTGTGACGTTCGGACCATCCGAACGCACCTTGCAATCTGGGCCGTTAAATCTAAATCGGACTGTTCGCATTTTTTCAGGCCATGCCATTTTCAAATGGAAAAGCCCAACGCGCGCGCGAGCCATTAGATTCAAAATCAACAGTCAGGATCAATTGGGTCGTTTAGACCGTCCGAACGCGCCTTGATTCTGAGTCGTTAGATGTAGATCTGACCGTCCTCGTTGAGTGGGCCGTTCGGACCGTCTGAACAGCTCATTGATCTCAACCTTTGAATCCCAATCCAACGGTGCCTCTTTTATTCGTTTGAAACTCTTAAGCGTGCCCCTTTTCGCGATCGTTAGATTTTGATCACTTGGTCAAGATTGAGTTGGAACGTTCGGACCGCCCGAATGTCCCACTCAATCTGAGCCGTTCATTTTCGATCACACGGTCAATATGAGTTGGGCCGTTCGGACCGCCCGAACGTCCCACTCAATCTAGGCCATTCAATTGCGATCGGACCGTCCATATGGAAAGTGATGTTCGGACCATCCAAACATCCAAATCAATCGGGGCCATTCATTTTTGATTGGACCATCCTCATTTGTTTGAGCTCACTGTTTTGTATCTTCGCTGAGACTGACAGCCCTGGCCCACAAGTTAGTGGCTCATCTTCTTCTTCTCCACGCAAATTTGCCAGCTCCGAGAGCATTGCAGGCGAGGTGGCATTACACTGTGTTTTCGCAGCATGTAATCGACACTTGGCGTTGCATTGCTGCCATGTTAACAAGCACGAGCTTCCTCGTACTCTCCGGCGAGAAAGCTATTTAAACCCTCATTTTCAATCTCGGCCAATTTGATGCCGCACTGAGTTCATCCTTGTAACATCCCAATTTTCAGAGCTTTTAAAATCTTTTGAATAGTTAGTAGGGAGAAATTCACCATTTTGATTTATTTGAATTTAATTTAAAAAGCTTAATATTGGACTTTGTGTAACAAAACAATTTAATATGACTAAAGTCAACATGAACAATAGTGAAAACTATTTTATTTGGATCCTATGAGCTTGGATATATTTTCTAGAATTTTCTAGAATTTTTCCAAGTTCATTTGCTAATTTCCATTGCTTATTTGATTTCGGTATTTTCTTAAAAAGAAAAAGGTATTTAAATCTCCGAATAGTGACTGGGCCGAATCTCTCTGGCCCAACTCCTTTCCCGCGCGCCAGGCCCGAGCCCACTCGGCCCACTCATTCCTCGCCGTTGATCAGATCGACGCCGAGATCTCACTTGCAGCATGCTCGCTTCTCTCTCTCTCTCGCGTGGGCCACGGCTGCGCTGTCGTCGTCCCGACTTGGTCTCGTCTCCGCGTCATTGCTGCGTCGCCATTGCCGCTTATGAAGCTCCGTCCGACAATATCGCAACTGCCCCGATTTTGTCGCGGATGATCGCTTCTAGAAGCCCTATCCTCCCGGACTCGTTCAAACAAAATTCAAATTCAAATTCGCCTCTATCTCCTTTATCTCCATGAGCCCTTCTCGGGTGGTTTCAACCTCCGCCGGCCGCACGCCGCTCCGAGGCCGCTTAGACCCTATAAGTAGCACTCGAGGATCGCCATGACCTTTCCAAAACCCCAAACCAATTGCCCTCTCGAGCCCTTGAGCGCCAAGAATCGGAGTTTTGGTCGCGGTCACCGAACCCTAAAACTCCGATCCTCTCGCCGTCGGTGACGATTGCCTCCGGAGTGCACCGCTGCCTTCCTCGCCTTGAGCTACCCCGAGAACCCTCGCCGTCACCGAGCTACACCGAGCGCCTACCGACAAAACCCGGCTCTTCGCCGCTGAACCTCGCCACGGCCACCACAACACCCCGACCACCCGGAGCCGCACCAAGAGTTCGCAATAACGCTCTACCCTTTGGTACCACCCACCGCCACCAGATCGCCGCTGTCACGACCATTGGGTCGATCTTGTAGCCGCTGCCGTCCACGCCACCTCCACTCGTCGCCATCGCCTCAGGCACACGCGTGTGCAACCACGTAGGCGCCACGTCGGCGCCACGCAGTACTGCAGGTCGCCAATTGACCCGACCAGAGGCTCGGTGGACTTGGTCCACCGTGAGTTGTGCTAACGACATGTGGGCCCCACATGTCGATTTTCTTTATTATTCCTTTTCCGAAATTCCCAGGGCTGACGTCATGCTGATGTCATGCTGACGCAATATTCTGATTTTTCTCATTAAGAAATAATTCGGAATTCCGTAAAATCCAATTTTAGGGTTTTCTTTAGATTTAAACTTTGAAACCCCATATCTTTTGCATCCTAACTCCAAATTCATCCATTCAAATTTCTAAATTCGTCTAAAATCCAGATCTATCTATTGGAGATTTTTAATTATTTTATTGGAGTTATTTGCTTCTGTTATTTATTTAGTTTGTTTGTTTGTCTCGTTTGCGAGTAGACTTGACGTATTTGGAAGAGTTGAAGAAGAAGGACCTTTCCAAGATCAAGATCAATTCCTAGACCTTTTTCAAGGCAAGCTATGCCCTTGACCATTTTGCTTCCCAGTTTTATTAAAGTATTTTAATTCAAATTATCGTGATCTTAATTCAAGTATTTATTTGAAAGCTTTTGGGTGTAGATGTAAATTCCTAATTGTTATGCCTTCCTTGTAAATTGCTATGTCTAAATTCTTTGTCACCCTAGTTATATTAGTTGGTATAGTGTAGCACCAACGTGGGTTGGTTAGTGCGATTAGATTGCTTAGCCATGCCACGAATCACTTGTCATGTAGATTGCTGTATTAATTTGACTAAATGAATATGGAACTACGTGATAAAAGCTGTGTGCACTATGTGTTGTATGGCATGTGTTGTACTTAAAACCAACGGGTGGTAAAAGGATTTGGACCGAGGCAAGTGGTGGATACTTGTGTGATATAGGGTCATGTGCTATTTTGGTGGAGCTGTGTGCATGGGTTTGATAAGTCAGGTGCTTAGGGATTGTGGTAGTCTTGCCTTGGTCAATTAAGGACCTCACCATGTGCGCCATTGAACTGAGCCTCACCTGCGACCACATGCCCGGTATGGGGCGGCCTAGCATAGTAAGATGAATGTCCGAAATGCTTTGTTATGATTAGTGCTAGCTACACTAATTATATCTTGTGGGTAAAGTGTACAACCTCTGCAGAGTGTAAAACTATTCAATAGCGCGTCATGATCATGGACAATGCTCGGGATTTCACACTAGGGGTAGATCTTCATAAAAGCAGTGTGGGAAGGGAGTGTGTGGTTTAAATCATCCACTATGTGCTAAAATTGTCTAGGTCTGTGCGTCTTTGTGAAATAAATTGTCAAATTATTATTGTCTATTTGTTTTACTTGTTTTCAATCTATTAATTGTATTCAATTGCAAAAGTCGCATTTATGCAAAAGAGCCACGTAATGCCTTTCCCTTGTAAAAAGCCGCATGTATATTTTGCATCTCGTGGTGTGGCTTAAGTAGTACGGTGTGTACTCACGCTTGTTTTGACGAATCAAGCAGAGGAGGAGTCTTCGCCAAAGATTCGAGGACGAGTATCTTGAAGGTGCTCGATCGTGAGGTCTCGATCGATCGGTTACTGTGGTGAATCGATGGGGCGCCACCGCCGCTTCGTTTCACGCCGTTTATTTATCTCATTAGCCTGCGTGGCTTGAATAATTGTAAACTCGACCTTAAGGTCAAAACCATTATTTATTAATCAAAATTATTCGTTTATGCTATTATTAAGCTTGTATGGATCGATTTCCACCTTTGTTACCACTTTGTGTGCACTAAGCGTGATCTGGGCTAGTCGTTGAACACGAGGGTCCTGAATTGTAATTTCGGGTCCCGACAAAAGTGGTATCAGAGCCATACTGACTGTAGGTCTAGACCTTAGTTAGATCGGCCGTTTAAATGTCCAAACTATTTTCTAAAAGAAAATTTATCTGCAAGACTAAATTAACTGCTTAACTCCTCTCATATCTCTCTCGACTCATCTATTGCTATAATCTCTACTCTTTTCACTATTTAAAAACTTGGTTTTACCTTTTGTCTGCTCGACAGATGCCGCACCTTGAGACCTTCTGAGATCGCAGCGGAGGACTTGCCGCAGAGCTATGGAAGGCTGCTGCAGACGCCGGAGGCTTTGATCGCCTGATGTACCGTGGCGGCGAGTACATAGTCAATGGGCGAGATCGTGGTTTGGTCTGCCGCCTAACGGTCTCACTCCGAGGAACACCAGAGGCACCAAATTTCCCTTGGACATCTCGGTCAGGAGGATCACCTTCACAGGAAATCCAGAGTCATCACGCTGGCCATACTCCGAATCTGCCACATCTACGCAGGAGAACTGCAAAACACTGTCTTCCGCTACCATCCCAAAGCGCCAGGGAGCTATCTGCGCGCTTTCCGCTCTCATTTAACGGGAAGGCAATGCCACAAGAGTGCATCTTGCATATTCGCAATGCTTTCGGGAGAGGAGTCACCGGAGATGGCCGCCACCGAGCCGAGGTGTGCCTATCGAACCCGGGAAGAAGCCGAGGAGAGGATCGCCGTCTTAGAACAAGCACTCTACGGTCAACATGAGATCGAGGATGATCAAGAGGAAGATCCGGAAGAATCAAGAGGATCCCGAGGAGATTAGGAGAATCCAGCAGAGGTTGCACACTTTGGAGGACCAGCAGAGCTCACTGACAACCAGAGGAGCCACCACCCAACTCCAACACACTCGCCTCCACCGCACCGGGACATCGAATCCGATTCACGAGGATGCCCGCCACTTCGTGAAGTCTACACCAGTGCGGGGCGCCGTGGCTTTGGAGGCTTTCTCGAGTAGTAGTTCGCCTAAGTTCCAGTTTAGTCGAGCCTAGCCGCTTCCCTTTCGAGTCGCCCTTTAGGCGGTAGCTTGTGTGCTTAGGTTCGCTTTATTTTCTCAGGTGTGCAAGTATGAGCCGCAGGCCCTTAGGCATTTGTTGCGATCATACTATTAAAATATTAATAAAGATTATTTCATTCAAGTTTCTTGAGTCAGGTTTGTTGGGTTTAATCTATCCCTATCTAGTTCTTAACTCACCTTGTGCTCTCTACCCTATCTAACCCATGGAGCTTCACCAGATGGTTCAGACTCGTCATCTCACGCAAGTGGATCCCAGACCCCAAAGACCGATGATAATCAAATCCTCAGCAGGACGGTGCCACCCCAAGCACCACCCCTTGACTTGCGTAACTTTGGAGCCTTTATGGCAAAGACAAACTCGGATGATGTATACAATGATGAACCGGATGCAAGCCATGAACAACAACAACAAAGAATAATCGTCAGGAGGAGCCCACAGCGCTCGTGGTTATCGAGGACCATCCAAGTTGGTCAATTCATGAGGACTCGTCCGCCAACTTTCTCTGGACATGTCTCGCCAGTAGAAGCTGATGATTGGCTTAGCGTGATTGAGAGGAAGCTGCTGATCACCCAATGCAGTGATCACGAGAAGGTGTTATATGCCACTCATCAGATGGAGGGCATAGCCGCCGAATGGTGGGAGAACCTGCTTGCAAGCATGAGGCACCGCAGAATATCACATGGGAGGAATTCTCCGACCTTTCGCCAATATCATGTACTGAAGGCATTATGGATCTAAAGAAGGATGAGTTCAGCTCTCAAGCAAGGGGTATGTCGCTGATGACTACCTAAATAAGTTTTCTCAACTAGCTCGCTATGCTCAGGAGGATGTCGCTCTTGTGTCTCTCGCGTAACCGCTTCTTGAAGGGTTTGAACTCGGGACTACAAGTCAATCGCTTGCCCACACCTTCCCGGTTTCCGTGAGTTGATTAACAAGGCGTTGGTTATGGAGGACAAACGCAAAGAATCGGAGGATCACCGCAGCGTCGGATGGCTCAACAGGAAGCCACCACCACAACAAAGCAGAGGGCAAGGATAGTGCCACGTTAGTTTACTCGCTTCACCCCAGAATTCGTTCAGACACCTGCGCCTTGACACCTCGTCCTTTTGTTCGAATTCTCGCAACCCCACGCCATCAACCCCACCTCAGAAACAACAATGGCGGGGATTTAACAAGAGTGTGTTTGATTGTCCAACCAGGCATTACGCCAATCGTGTCCTCAAAGGGACTATCACTCGATCCGCTTCAACCTAGGAGCAACACCGCCAAGACCCCAAAGCAGTAACAATCAAGGAGTTTCTCGAGGAACGATCGGCCGGAGGGACGCCTCGGTCCGTTGTCGAGGTCGTGTTAATCACGTCACTCTGGAAGGAGCCGAGAAGCACCGACGTCGTCTTGGGTAAGTTCCTAGTAAATTCATAGACTGATCCGCTTACATTTGATTACGAGCTTTGCATTCGTTTGTTTCGAAATTTTGCAACTAAGAATAAGTTGGAAGTTATGCCTCTTAAACGTACTCTGTTAGTCCAACCACGGAGCGAGCTAAGTTCTAATATGGGTTGTTTAGGGGCTAAGTTACTCATAGTCGAGTTGAGTTTCTAGCTAACCTAGTTATTCTAGACACCCAAACCATAGATGTCATCCTTGGCATGGATTGGTTAACCAAGCACAAAGCCGTGCTAGATTGTGGTCAAGAGTCGTGACAATCGAGGATACCAAAGGAAACAAAGTGGAGTTTCTAGCTACCTCGGTCGTAATGGGCATTTGATAGTCAACACCAAGACCGTTGAGTTGGAAGATGTGCGGTCGTCAAAGAGTATCCAGATGTGTTCCCGGAAGAATTACCAGAATGCCACGGATCGTGACATCGAGTTTGTCATCGATCTAGTACCGTGAAAGACCCATCTCGAAGAGACCTTATCGGATGCCACCGATGAGTTGGTAGAGATGAAGAAACAGATAGAAGAACTTTTGGAGAAAGGTTTTGTGAGACCTAGTTAAATGCCATGGGGAGCGCCAGGTTTTGTTCGTCAAAAGAAGGATGGAAGCATGCGATGTGCATCGACTACCGGTCTCTTAATGAAGTCACTATCAAGAATAAGTACCCATTGCCGGATAGATGATCTGCTTGACCCGATGAAAGGAGCCGAGTGTTCTCGAGATCGATCTGCGATCGAAGTTACCATCGATTGAAGATTTGTCCCAAGGATGTACCTAAGACCGCTTTCTCAACACGCAGACGGACATTATGAGTTCTTAGTCATGTCCTTTGGTCCGACTAATGCCCCCGCTTATTTCATGAACATGATGAATAAGGTATTCATGGAATATTTGGACAAGTTTGTAGTTGTATTCATCGATGATATTTTGGTTTACTCCAAGTCGGAAGAAGAACATCTTTGAACATTTGAGATTAATCCTAGAAAAGCTCGAGAGCATCGGTTGTATGCTAAGTTTAGCAAGTGTGATTTACGAAAAAGGAAGTGGATTTCCTTGGTCATGTTATGGCAATTGCAGGAGTAGCGATTGACCCCATAAAGTTAAAGTCAGATTACATTGGGAACAACCCAAGATCACTCTCGATTCGCAGCTTCTTGGGATTAGCGAGGATATTATCGCCGTTTCATTGAAGGATTCTCATCGATTGCTAAACCTCTTACGCAATTGTTGAAGAAAGAGAAAAAGTTTACTTGGACCCCAGCTTGCGAAGAAAGTTTTCAAGAATTGAAGAAGCGTTTGACTTCAGCCCCAGTGCTGATTTTGCCAGATATTCGCAAGGATTTTGATATCTATTGTGATGCTTCGCGTCAAGGATTAGGGTGTGTCCCGATGCAAGAAGGAAGAGTCGCCGCTTATCGTCAAGGCGATTAAGGCCTCATGAAGAGAATTACCCTACCCATGATCCGAATTAGCCGCGATAGTGCATGCTTTGAAGATTTGGCGTCATTACCTCATCGATGTCATTGCGAGATATACACGGATCATAAGAGCTTGAAATACATTTTTACTCACGAGATCTGAATATGAGACAAAGAAGATGGCTAGAATTGATAAAGGATTATAATCTCGGAATCCATTACCATCCTGGTAAAGCCAATGTCGTTGCCGATGCTTTGAGCCGTAAGAGCCACTGCAATGCTTTGGAAGTGGAAGAGCCTTGTGCAAAACTTCAAGAGGAATTCCAGAAGCTAAGACTAGAAGTAGTATCTGAGGGATTTGTAGCCAGTCTGGAAGTGCAGTCTACTTTGGAGAAACAGATTCGCAAGGCTCAGCCTAAAGATTCAGAATTCTCTGACATCAAGAAGAAGATGATAGAAGGGAAGTTCAAGGACTTCACAGTGGATGATCAGGACATACTGTGGATCAATGGACGTATCTGTGTTCCAGATATTGATGGATTGAGACAAACTAATTACAAGGAGGCCCATGACTCAAAGTATTCGATTCACCCCGGTAGTACTAAGATGTATCGGATGTTAAGAATAAGTTTTGGTGGCGAATTTGAAGCGGACGTCGCGAGTTCGTTGCCTTGTGCGGCGTGTGTCGAAAGTCAAAGCGAACATCGAGGCCGGCAGGTCTCGCTGCAACCCTTGAAGATTCCAGAATGGAAGTGGGAAGAAATCGGAATGGATTTCATTACGGTTTACCCAAGACTCAATCGGGTTACGATTCGATTTGGGTAATAGTGGATCGCCTAACTAAAGTTGCCCATTTCTTGCCACCAAGACCACGTACTCAGAGATCGTCTAGCGAGCTATATATGTCAAAGATTGTCGGTTTGCATGGGGTACCTAAGAAGATAGTGTCGGATCGAGGATCTCGGTTCACCTCCGATTTTGGCGAGTTTACATGAGGCCTTAGGGACTCACTTTGAATTCGATCTGCGTATCACCCCCAAACGGATGGGCGGTCGAAGGGTTAATCGATATTGGAAGATATGTTGAGAGCACGTGCTCTAGCAAATGCTACCGTTGGGATAAGAGTTTACCATATGCGAAATTCTCAGATAACAACAGCTTATCAAGCTAGTCTGCAAATGTCACCGTTTGAAGCTTTGTATGGTCGTGCTGTAGAACCCGCTTGAATTGGTCAAACAATTTGAGCGTTAGGTCTTTGGTCGAGATATTATTCAAGAAGCGAAGAGCAAGTGTCCATGATCGGGAGAGGCTAAAGATAGCTCGATCGAGGCGTAAGAGCTATCTGGATAATCGTCGTCGTGATCTCAGTTTCGAGCCAGAAGATTTTGTGTATCTCCGAGTTACGCCCCTCAGAGGTGTGAAAAGGTTCCATGCCAAAGGGAAGCTCGCCCCTCGGTATGTTGGTCCGTTTAAGATTTTGGAACACCGTGGAGAAGTAGCTTATCAGTTGGAGCTGCCACAGTCGTTAGCAGGGGTACATAACGTCTTCCATGTTTCTCAGTTGAAGAAATGTCTTCGTGTGCCAGAAGAACAAGCCCCGTTGGAGTCAATCGAATTGAAAGAAGACCTCACCTACAAAGAGCAGCCGATCAAGATTCTGGATGTCGCAGAACGTCGGACCAGAAGCAAGACGGTTCGTTTTTGCAAGGTGCAGTGGAACCACCACTGGTGAAACAACGTGGGAGCGTGAAGAAGAGCCGAAAGTCAATTCCCTAGCCTTTTCTCCAGCTAGCCTGAATCTCGGGGACGAGATTCCTTTAAGGGGGGGAGGTTTGTAACATCCCAATTTTCAGAGCTTTTAAAATCTTTTGAATAGTTAGTAGGGAGAAATTCACCATTTGGATTTATTTGAATTTAATTTAAAAGCTTAATATTGGACTTTGTGTAACAAAACAATTTAATATGACTAAAGTCAACATGAACAATAGTGAAAACTATTTTATTTGGATCCTATGAGCTTGGATATATTTTCTCGGAATTTTCTAGAATTTTTCCAAGTTCATTTGCTAATTCCATTGCTTATTTGGATTTCTCGTATTTTCTTAAAAAGAAAAAGGTATTTAAATCTCCGAATAGTGGTCGGCGAATCTCTCTGCCCAACTCCTTTCATGCCAGCCAGACCACTCGGCCCACTCATTCCTCGCCGTTGGATCAGATGGGCGCCAGATCTCACTTGTGTATGCTCGCCTCGCTCTCTCTCGACGCTGCGTGGGCCAGCGCAACGTCGTCGTCCCGACTTGGTCTTAAATCTCCGCGTCGCTGCCGCGTCGCCATTACCGCTTATGAAGCTCCGTCAAACAATATCGCAACTGCCCCGATTTTCTTGCGGATGATCGCTTCTAGAAGCCCTATCCTCCCGGACTCGTTCAAACAAAATTCAAATTCAAATTCGTCTCTATCTCCTTTATCTCCGCGAGCCCTTCTCGGGTGGTTTCAACCTCCGCCAAGACGCGTCGCCCGAGGCCGCTTAGACCCTATAAGTAGCACCTCGAGGATCGCCGCACCCTTTTCCAAAAACCCCAAACCAATTGCCCTCTCGAGCCCTTGAGCCGCCAAGAATCGGAGTTTTGGTCGCCGTCACCGAACCCTAAAACTCCGATCCTCTCGCCGTCGGTGAAGCATTGCCTCCGGAGTGCACCGCCTTCCTCGCCTTGAGCTACCCCGAGAACCCTCGCCACACGAGCCACCGAGCGCCTTGCCGACAAAACCCGAAGCTCTTCGCCGCTTGAACCTCGCCAAGCCACCACAATCACCCCGACCACCGGAGCCGCACCATGAGGTTCGCATATACGCCTCTACCCTTTGGTACCACCCACCGCCACCAGATCGCCGCTGTCACGGGACCATTGGGTCGATCTTGCCGCCGCCATGGCCACCTCCACACCCCGCCATCGCCTCGCCACACATGCCTCAGCCACGCTGGCGACCACGTGGTAGCCACGTCAGTACCCAGCACGCAGGTCCAAATTTTGACCAGCCAGAGGCTCTCGGTGGACTTGGTCCACCGTGGTTGTGCTAACGACATGTGGGCCCCACATGTCGATTTTCTTTTATTATTCCTTTTCCGAAATTCCCGGGGCTGACGTCATGCTGATGTCATGCTGACGCAATATTCTGATTTTTACATTAAGAAATAATTCGAATTCCAAAATCCAATTTTAGGGTTTTCTTTAGATTTAAACTTTGAAACCCCATATCTTTTGCATCCTAACTCCAAATTCATCCATTCAAATTTCTAAATTCGTCTAAAATCCAGATCTATCTATTGGAGATTTTTAATTATTTTATTGGAGTTATTTGCTTCTGTTATTTATTTAGTTTGTTTGTTTGTCTCGTTTGCGAGTAGACTTGACGATTTCTTTGGAAGAGTTGAAGAAGAAGGACCTTTCAAGATCAAGATCAATTCCTAGACCTTTTTCAAGGCAAGCTATGCCCTTGACCATTTTGCTTCCCAGTTTTATTAAAGTATTTTAATTCAAATTCTGCATCTTAATTCAAGTATTTATTTGAAAGCTTTTGGGTGTAGATGTAAATTCCTAATTGTTATGCCTTCCTTGTAAATTGCTATGTCTAAATTCTTTGTCACCCTAGTTATATTAGTTGGTATAGTGTAGCACCAACGTGGGTTGGTTAGTGCGATTAGATTGCTTAGCCATGCCACGAATCACTTGTCATGTAGATTCTTTGTATTAATTTGACTAAATGAATATGGAACTACGTGATAAAAGCTATGTGCACTATGTGTTGTATGGCATGTGTTGTACTTAAAACCAACGGGTGGTAAAAGGATTTGGACCGAGGCAAGTGGTGAATCTTGTGTGATATAGAGGGTGTGGTGCTATTTTGGTGGAGCTGTGTGCATGGGTTTGATAAGTGTGTGCTTAGGGATTGTGGTAGTCTTGCCTTGGTCAATTAAGGACCTCACCATGTGCGCCATTGAACTGAGCCTCACCTGCATTTACCACATGCAGGTATGGGACGGGCCTAGCATAGTAAGATGAATGTCCAAAATGCTTTGTTATGATTAGTGCTAGCTACACTAATTATATCTTGTGGGTAAAGTGTACAACCTCTGCAGAGTGTAAAACTATTGAATAGCGCGTCATGATCATGGACAATGCTCGGGATTTCACACTAGGGGTAGATCTTCATAAAAGCTGTGTGGGAAGGGAGCCGTGGTTTAAATCATCGACTATGTGCTAAAATTGTCTAGGGCTGTGTGCGTCTTTGTGAAATAAATTGTCAAATTATTATTGTCTATTTGTTTTACTGTTTTCAATCTATTAATTGTATTCAATTGCAAAAGTCGATTTATGCAAAAGAGCCTGAATGCCTTTCCTTGTAAAAAGCCAAATGTATATTTTGCATCTCGTGGTGTGGCTTAATGCGGTGTGTACTCACGCTTGTTTTGACGAATCAAGCGAGAGGAGGAGTCTTCGCTTGACATTCGAGGGCGAGTATCTTGAAGGTGCCTCGATCGTGAGGTCTGGATCGATCGGTTACTGTGGTGAATCGATGGGGCGCCACCGCCGCTTTCTGTTTCACGCCGTTTATTTATCTGTTAGCCTGCGTGGCTTGAATAATTGTAAACTTCGACCTTAAGGTCAAAACCATTATTTATTAATCAAAATTATTCGTTTATGCTATTATTAAGCTTGTATGGATCGATTTCCACCTTTGTTACCACTTGTGTGCACTAAGCGTGATCCTGGCTAGTGCGTTGAACACTGAAGGTCTGAATTGTAATTTCGGTCCCGACAATCCTCATCTCGACAGCGTATCCTCTCTTCCTTGCACTTTTGTTCATCTCTTTCGATGCCTTGTTCATCCTATTAATGGGAGCTACTGCATTGTTTGTAGATCAGGAGCGCAAGGTTGTCTTTTGAATGCCTAGAGCGTGCACCGAATGCTAGCGTTGGATCAATCTTGCATTCGGTGAGTTTCTTCCAATTTTATTCGCGTCACATAGTGTCTTATGATCTAAGGAGCAAAACCCCTCAACTAATTTCATCTTTGATCAAACAGGTTGGTTGAATTTTGAGAATCTCCTGTTTCGGCCAAATTTGCCCCCTTTCATCTCCAACTCCGGTAGGGTGAGTCTTTTCTCAATTCCTTCTAGTCTGAGCTTCTTATGGAGCTGTGTAACCTATCTCAATCACTCACTCTTTGATTCCTGGCTCAGATCATCTTGTCGTCGTGGGCTTCCTATTGTCGTTTTCGGTCTTTCATATCGCCGGCGAGCTCTAGAGCTTCTCTGGTCACTTTCTAAGTTCAGGTAGCTCCCTTGTGAACCCTAGTAGCTCAAGTAAGTGCTAGTTTGTTCAATGTGCTTCCAATCGGCAAGTTCTCTGTAGCTTGTTCTGTTGTCGGATTTTCTGACCAGAACTGTAGTTTTTTTTAGCCTTTAATCCTTGTCGGTTAGTGCTAGTAAATGTTAATCTGGGTTATTACCGTTACTAAAAATAGTTTGTAGCTTAAGCATTTTGTTAGTTTACTGTGATGCTTTTGATCATGCATCTTTTCAGCATTTTGGTATCTGTTATGTGTCTGGATGTTCATTTGCTATTTTTCTGTTAGGTTCTAACTTAACCGACACGAGTGAATTTGTTTCTGAAGCTCCAGAAACTGAACAAGTGGTTTATTACCAAAGCAAGCATCCTCTTGCACCATGTTGATCCTAGTTTTGATTAATAAGTGTTTTGAAATGCAATGATAACTGTTTGCATGCTATTTTTGAAGTATCAGTACTTTGTGAACTAGTTAGTTATATCCCAATCTTGTGGCTTATCCTTAACCAACTCATACACTTATTCTTAAGACAGATTTCTGGTGTTAGTAAAGTAGTTTTTTGTTTACTGCTTAGCCTTGCAAGTCAGTAGAACGTTAGTTAACTGACAAGTTTCTCTTGTCGATTATGGGAAACACTTTTGACTTCTATCTTTGGTTTCTTTGTTCAGTTGTTAAAATTGAATGCTTAGTTAAGTTATGTTTGTTGAAAACTTAGTTTTGATCTGGACAAGTGGTTGCTAGTGATGGTGCCATCGTGCATGAGAATTTGGGAAATGTGGTAGTCTTGTCCGGATCGTTAAGGACCGAACTTTGGCCTGTCAATTCAAGTACCTTACGTACTTCCACACGCGGTGTATGGGCGCTGCTTTGTTAAGTAAGGGGCTGATATTATTGAGTTGAGGAACTGGCGGAGTGAGAACGTGTGTGTTTGATCACATGTTTCGTAGGGCTCCGATTGCAATTTAATATGTGCGAGTGAGCACAGGTTTGGATTTTAGTTCATTGGATCGGCATTCCTGACACAACATGTGTGCCCCGGTTAGCAGGTGCTATCAGTCATTTGTACTAAGCAGGATTAGTCACACATGGGTGATTCAACTCAATAATGTCAACTTGCTGTAAAATACTGAGTCTCGATTTACCCGGCCGGCACACCAAAGGAAGTGTGTCATTGTTCGGAGGCATCCGAAGGCTTACGGGCTGACTAAGTCGTGTGGGTAAAGTTGTACACCCCTGTAAGGTTAAAACTATTCGAATAGTCGTGTCCACGGTTTTGGACAACACTTGTTTTGATAGACACCTTAGTATAGACTTTGACATGTTTGTGACTTGGGATTACTTGGTTCGGCATGAACTTGGTGGTTCATGTTTGTTGTTTAGTCAAAGTGGATAGCCACTTTGACATTGTTCTGTTTGATTATTCAATCCTTTTACTACTTGTTGTTTTAGTCCAAATCGGTTCATAAACTGGCCTTTACAAAAATTGGTAAGTATAGGAGTAAAACTGATTGCTTTATGCAAAACTATTGCCTTATTAACCCTCCTGTTGTTCAGCCTTATGCATTTAAAGTTCTGATCCTTTGAATAAGTTCTTTTAAACACTTTCTTTTAGTAGTTTTGTGTAAGTATTATGAGTACATATTGTACTCAGGTGCTTTAACCACTTGTTGCAGGTGAGGACGGTTACTTGTACGAACTACTCGTTAGCGCCGATTAGGGCGACACTATTTCTACCTCCACTCAGTTACCTGAGGGTGTTAGGGCACTCGTGGTGGTTCTTTTTGCTGTTTATAGTTTGTTTCTTCTGCTAAAACTTACATTAGATCTTTGCGATCGGTTATACATTGAACCGAACCAATGTTGTAAAGTTTTGTTATGTTATATGTATGTTGTATGCCTTGTATGACATTGTACAATGTTGTTTAGGATATATGTACAATAGTCTTTGATCTTAGGAACTATTGTAAGATATATATCCGAGAACCTAGCATTGGGTTCATTCCTTGTTAACAATTATACTTTCGGATATAATCCTTAACTTGGAATGCATCCAATACTGGGTCCTCACACTTTTTCTATCCATTGGCCGGTTCCCATCTTTTTCGGATAGGCCCATTGCGGCGGGAGCGGTGGCGGTGGCGGTGGCGGTGCAGTACCGCCTTGTGAGGTGGCGGTGGCGAATGACATGGCAGCAAGCCGGCGGGGCGAGCCGCTTCTAAGCGTGGAGGCGAGTGCGCTCTTGGCTTGGCGGCGGCAACGCCTTATTAGTAACGCGCCATTTGGCTGCCGTGTGGCGGCGTGAGGAGGCGGCCGGTCGGCTCCATGGCCAGCGGCGGCTCTTCCCCCCTTCCCCCTTTTTTTTTCTTGTTTTTCTCTTTGGGCGGTGCCGGTGCGCCCGTCTTGGCGCGGCGGCGGTGGCGTGCCCATCTTGACTTCAAGCGTGGTCGGCGTCTGCATGGCGGCCGGTGACAAGATGTGGGCTCCTGGTACCACGCTGCGCATGGAAACCTGGGCAGTCTTCTGTTGAGTGGTAGCCGTAAGCGATCCGATGGTGGCGGCGCCTGTTCGAGTGATCGGCGGTCATCAAGGCGTGACATCCCTTCTTTCCCTATTTTTTTTTTTTCTCGGCGGCGTATCTGAGGAACTCGGCGTGTGGCTCTGGCGCCGCGGAGCGAGGCGGCGGTGGGCGAGGAGCGTCAGCGTCAGGCGACCATGGGTGGGGCGGCGGCGCTTCAAGGTGGCCGGTGGAGGGTGCGCCTGTGCTGTGAAGGCTTCAGGCCATCGGCAAAAATATTTCATGTTTACTGTTCATGCGATATGCTATGGGTACTGTCTATGTGATGCAATTGTCGTTCATGCAATTACCGATCGGCTTGGCCGATGACTTCAAGTCGGCTCGCGGTAGATTTGAACAAATACGCAATTTTCAATCTACAGTACAATCGACATCCAATCTTTCATGCAATCTACCGATCGGCATTGTGTCGGCGACTTCAAGTCGGCTCGCGGTAGATTAGAGTGGATTTGCACCGTATGTTACAATCTAGAAAGCCAAATTTTGCAGAATTGAAAAGCACTCTAGAAAATAATTCAATCTACGAGCGTCGTTCATCGACGGTTACATTTCGATCCGAGAAGAGTCGATCGTACTGATAACGTGTTGAGTAACCATCACGTGAGTCGGTCTGGCGATTCCTCGTGAACAAGCGTAAAATCGCTTAGAACAATCTGAAACGTAAAACGTATATAGTAGATTGAACACAGAGATATAGAGGGTTTCTTGTTTCTCTTCATTCTTTCATCAATCGATCAATCGTTTACAATGGATATCACCTCCTATTTATAGGCTAAAAATCTTGCTAGAGTTTAGGATGAAGAATCTATCTAAACCAGGACTATCTGATCTGGACTCGGTTTCTTAACAACAATGACCCATTCGTCCCATTCTGCTCTTACCGATCTGTTACACAATCGCATCATGGATACGGGTGTTTCTTCCCTTGTTCCTCTCGCTCTCAGCGCACTGATACGAATGGTTGCGCACCAGGGAAGGGAAGCCATCATCTTTTTTCTTTGTTCCTGGATACATTCATTACCTGATACTGGCCCTTTTTGTTAGCTTTGTATCTTTGTGATACAATATTATCCCCTTTGTCTGTGATAGGTACCCTCTTCCTCTTGTTAGGCAGGTTTGGGATATACTTGGATTCAGTTTCCTGCAAGCTCCATCTTTTTAAACTAAATTTTTATTAATAAACCTTTTTTAATTTTTATTTTAAAGTTAACTCTAGCGACTTTTATTTAAATTCGACTTTTTTTGGTGGCGTAATAAGCAACGTTGTCACGCAGAGAA
Organism: Phyllostachys edulis; assembly: GCA_036346405.1. Lineage (NCBI taxonomy): Eukaryota > Viridiplantae > Streptophyta > Magnoliopsida > Poales > Poaceae > Phyllostachys > Phyllostachys edulis. The sequence continues at coordinate 77,038,840 of CM070553.1, forward strand.
AGTTCTTGTCATCTGCCATGGGTGGTGGCGTGACAATGTTGTAGCGGACTTATCCTATAGCGTGACAGCGTTATTTTGTCACGCCACGGGTGGTGGCATGACCAAAAAAGTCAGAATTGAAAATAAAATGTGCCAGAGTTAACTTTAAAATAAAAATTAAAAAAAGGTTAATTAATAAAAAAAGTTCACCTCAAGTTGACTAATTCTTGGGCTTAATTTCCTTTTTATCATTGGGTTCCCTCCCTTTCTGCCTCCCAATTATAATCCTTTAATCTCACTGCAAAGTCTGGTGCGCTCTCTCTCTCTCTCTCATGTCAGGCTCAAGCTTGTGTGCGTGTGTCATTGATGGGTGGACCAACGCGGGAGATTCCCTCTTTCACTAGAACACACCACTAATCCTTGTTGAACGCAGAGGCAAGAGAGTTGCCCTTTGTATTAATAAAGTATGAGAAAATATGATAGAATAAAATGATACACCTCGACAGCGAGAAAACCCCTAGCGGGAGGGAGTCTAAGATTGAAGCATGCCTTGCAACACTCCAACAACAACACCAGAGCTAGAAACACTAACTAGCAACCTCTGGACCACGCCCTAACGCTACCCAGCTCTGTCGTACACACATCAAAGCTAAGGGAAAAACAGCACCTCCCGACCAATCCACAGGAACTTCGAATTAATTAACACCGGACAGAGAAAAGGAGCGCCCTAACACCGACTTGATAACACACCACTAATCCTGCTCACTCCTAAAACTAGCTAGGCACTAGTATTGTTGATGGTGGACTAATCTCTTACGCTAGTTAGTGCGTCTCCGTGATCTTCTTCTGGTGCTTCATTGTTGGGCTTGAAAAGTAGGAAGTAGATTGAGGTTGACAGAAAACGACGACTTGTGGTTACATAGCAGCATCACACTAAATAGAGTGGGTTAGAAAGTGATGATGATCTGTACCTTTTGCTGTTGGCCTGAGAGAGTGTCAAGTGCCCCCACCGTTGCCATCAAAGGAAGGCATCTGTTCCTTTTCAATTGTTTTTATCTATGAAGTCCTAATTATGTGTAAAATCTTGGCTTGGCAGTACAGAGTAGGAATGGTTGGTTGGTCCAACAAAACCGAAAAGTACAGGTAGCTAGAATGCAATTCTCTTCCATTGCTGCAAGGGATTCATTCATTGAGGCGATACCAGCAGCATCAGGTGTCTTTTTTCCCCCTCTTTTCCTGGGGCTAGCTTTAAGCTTGAATCGTGTCTGAAACTAAAGTGCATGTCTAAAAACACTGGAAGAGAACATTCAGTCAGCTGGCTCTACCACATTTGAGAGCATTCATTAGTTCTTGCCAGAGTAGCTAGGTGGTGAGGTGTATAATTCGTTTGCTTCATTTTATTTAGTTGTGAAAAATAAGCTATGCATCGATTGGTCGGCACATTTGACCGGCCTTGACCCCTTTATCCCAATGTGTAAATTTGATAGTAATACCATATAGATGCCCCTTCATTGGTTAAGGATGATGGCTTCTTCAATGTCACCTCAAATGATGCAGTGATTGTAACAGATCGGAAATTCAGATATACAACGTCTGTAATCATAAAGACTAATGACTAGAGCAACTTTACATATTGAATAAGCTTGTGCCTAGCCTGATGTTATTTCTAGCTAGTGGATAGGAGATGATGGAAGCTTCATTGGATGAATTGCGGTAGTAGTTGACTGTTTCTTTCTCTCTCTCTCTTTTTCAAAAAAGGAAAAACCGGAATCGTATGGGACTGTAGGCCAAATCAGAATGGATGGTTTTAATGAATTCAGATTAACATCTGATGAGTTGTGAGCTCCATCTGAGACATAATCTGTCAGCTCTGATTACTATTTAGCTCTTGCATTGCTTGAGCTGGGAGTCTGTCTGTGCACGGGAGAGGGAGAGGGAGAGGGAGAGGGAGAGGCAGGGAGCCCACCATGATTCAGTTTCTGTGTGCGTTTCTGTGTGCGCTGGTGCTGGAGCTGTCTCTTGAGCTTGATCTGCCACCAACCATGTAGCCTGTAAGCTGGTTTGGTTATACATGCATGCTGCTGACCGGCGCATAGTACGCGCGCCATTTTTGATATACGTAACTGTCATGTATATTGAGTCGTCTGAAATGAAAAATTAGCCGAGTCCTTGTCCAATCAACGGTAAACCTTGTAAACGCTCTGAATCGAACCAGCTGATGGATGTGGACACCCTACCTGCCATGCCACCAGCTGATTCTGTATGGATCTCATCTCATCTGCACTCTCCTCTTCACCTTACTGAATCAAATGCACAATTGCCAATGTCGGTCCCCTAGCTCGTCCATCCTCGACTGGACAGTTAGCTAGCCCAGCCGGCCGGCTTATATACACCGCAACCTCCTCACCACCACAGACTTCTCTTCAATTCTTCTTCTTCTTCTTCTTCTTCTTCTTCACTTCTCCTAGCTCTTGCATAGCTGCATCAGCATAGCTAGCTACAAACAAACAACCAAGAATATTTTTTTCCTAGGAATTTGATTGTACAACAAGAAGAAGAAGGAGGAGATCATAATTCATAAGGATGTCGATTAAGCACTGCGATCACCACAAGGACTGCGAGCGGCAGCAGCTGTACCGGCGGTGCTGCGCGGCCATCGCGGCCATCATCCTCGTCGTCCTCCTCATCGTGCTCATCGTCTGGCTCGTGCTCCGCCCCACCAAGCCCCACTTCGTCCTCACCGACGTCGCCGTCGCCTGCTTCAACGTCACCGCGGGCGCCTCCTCCTATTCCTCCTCCTTCCTCACCGTCACCATGCAGGCCACGCTCGCCGCCCACAACCCCAACGACCGCGTCGGCATCTTCTACGACCACGCCGTGGCCTACGCCGAGTACAAGGGCCTGCAGATCACCGTCCCCACCGCGCTTCCCGTCATCTACCAGGGCCACCTCGACACGTCCGTCTGGTCGCCCTTCCTCTCCGGCAACAACGTCCCGCTGCCGCTCAACCTCGCCGTCTCCATCACGCAGGGCGAGACGGCGGGCTACCTGCTCGTCACCGTCCGCGTGGAGGGATGGATACGGTGGAAGGCCGGGGCCATCATCACCAGCCCATACCACCTCAGGGTCAGGTGCCCAGCGCTGCTCACCGTGAACGGCGGACAGGGAAGCTACGGCTCCAACGCCGGCGGAGGCGACGGATACTTCACGTTCCAGCACGCAGCGCCCTGCGTCGTCGATGTCTGAGCCATACCATCTCCATCTTCTCATCCATACCACGACGCCACCGTGTTCGTTGGAGTAGTGGATAGGGAAACGACATCAATCTATATCTAGAAGAGGGAGATCGACGAGAGTTTCAGCATATTATCAGGAAGAAGGCAGGCGCACGCATGTTGAACAATGTCAAGCTTAATTGTAACTAGATTGCTCATATATAAATAGATGCATGCAATTCACAGTCCAATACTTACTGATTAATTTCGGTGTGTTTTCAGACGAATTAAGAGCAAACTCGCGTCATCATCTGTACACGCTACTACTTGAACTGAAATGCTATACTTACTGTATGTAGTCAAGGTTGCTCACCAGCTGCTGCTGAAAGGTTTTTTGCCAACGACTTTAACTTTGTTGCTAATGTTGACGATGATACATTGATTCCAAGAGTACGTGTGGAGGGAGCTAGCCTAGCAATCCATTGATATCGACCGCGCTGATGGTTGGCACGTCCTTGTACAAGCGAGAAACAGAGAGAGATTTCTGGCCTCCTCTTGCATCGGGAACATATATTATGCAGAGGTATAAGAGAAAGCAGAGCAGAGGGAACATAAATGCCTTCAATTCCTAGCTACTTCCTAATCCTTTCTTCCCTCCATTCTGTTGCAGCACTGTCCGTCGGTCAAGTTCCTTCCGCTTGCAAAACCAGCATTAATTCTTACCTCACCTCTGTTTTTTTGTTCTTTTTTGCAGCATCTATATATATAGTGCTAGTAGTATCATCTTGTTCACTCCCACCTGTTTCGGTGTTCGGTGTTCCCCATTCCAAAATTCCCCAATCAATTGATTGAGGAGAAGCGCACCTGAGGTAGCTAGTGCCGATGGGCGATGGGCGATGACGACGAGGAGCCAGTCTGGTGGCAACGCCGCTGGTAGCCAGAGGAGGCAGAGGAGGGAGGCCGATGCAAGGACCTGGGTGGGGGAGCCGGATGTGGCGACGAGAGTGTTATGAATATTGTGTGTATATTCAAGAGGGCCCAATAGGCAGTATATATAGGGATATACAAGGGGAGTTTCTATATATAGATAAAGAAATACAAAAGAGTCCTATTCTAACACCCCCCATCAAACTCATGGTGGATCACACACACTGAGTTTGGAGAGAAAATACAAATATTGTGCCCTAATCTGTGGCCTCATGAAGAAGTCAGCAACCTGTAACTCTGATGGCACAAACTGTAAAGCAAGTATTCCCTCCTACACCTGCGAGCGAGTGTATGGAACATCCACACCAATGTGCTTGGTGAGCTCATGCTTCACTGGGTCCCGGGCAATACTGATAGCACTTGTACTGTCAGACAAAAGAGTCGAAGGTCCGATCACAGACACTCCAAAATCTGCAAGTAGTCACCTCAACCAAGTAACCACTACTGTCACCGCTGCCATAGCTCTCAACTCAGCCTCTGCACTCGAACAGAAAACTGTAGTCTGCTTCTTAGTCTTCCAGGCAATCAGGGAGGAGCCAAGAAAAACACAAGATGCGTAAAGAGAACGATGATCGGAAGGATCACTAGCCCAAAGTTGCATCGAGTACGCTGAAGTCAGTAGTGAGGTAGAGCTAGGGAAAAACAAATGATGAGATATAGTCCCACGCAAGTAACGAAGAACGCGAAGAAGGTGACTATAGTGAAGATGGGTAGGACGAGCCATGAACTGACTCAAGATATGAACAGCATAAGCAATATCAGGACGAGTGCTCACAAGATACACCAAAATCCCAACAAGATGACGATACCGAGTAGGATCCTCAAGAAAATCACCATCAGTGGCACGAAGCTACAGGGATAACTCCGTTGGAGTCTCAGCAGTGCAAGTGTCAGTCAGACTAGACCGATCAAGAAGATCATGTACATACTTCTGTTGGGAGAGATAGTAGCCCTCAGACATGAAAGAGACATCAATCCTAAAAAAGTACGTAAAAGAACTAAGATCAATCATCAAAAACTCTTCACTAAGATGCTTCTTCACATACGTGATGAATGAGGAATCATCACTAGTGATGAGCATATCATCAACATACAGAAGAAGCAGTGTCCTACCTCGAGATGAGACATGGACAAAAAGAGCAAGATCATGAGAACTGACAGTGAAATTGACAGCAGTAATCACTAAGGTAAAACGTGCAAACCAGACACGAAGAGCCTGTTTGAGGCCATAAAGAGCACGACGAAGACGACAGACGTGCCCATCGGGAACAGAATACCCAGGTGGTGGCTACATGTAGACCTCCTCATGCAAGACACCATTAAGAAAGGTATTCTTAATATCAAGCTGAGAGATAGACCACTGACGAACAGAAGCAACCGCAACAAGAGTGCGAATAGTGGTCATATGGGCAACAGGGGCAAAAGTCTCATCGTAGTCACGACCGTACTTCTGCTGAAAACCACGAACCACAAGACGAGCCATATAGCGCTCGATAGTACCATCAGACCGGGTCTTAATCTTGTACACCCACTTGCACATGATCGGACAAGCATGCACAAGTGTTGGTACAATATCCCAAGTCTCCGTACGTCGAAGAGCATCAAGCTCCTCTGTCATAGTGAGCTGCCACTCAGAATGAGGAGCAGCCTCACGATAAGAACTAGGCTTAGTGACAGAGAGAGCATGAGCTATCGGAGCAAATCCAAGACGATTAAAAGGTCGAAGGGATGTCCGATCACGAAGGACGTAACGAGGAGCATCAGCAGAAGGAGCAGATGTGGGTGTCGGCAAGATACCAGGAGAGGAGACTGATGAAGGACAAGGACGCCTAGAGTAGTGAATACCAGACAAACGAGACGGTGGTGCTGAAGGAACCACTGGAGATGGACCAGGGGAAGACTATGATACTGGAGAAATTGGTGAAGAGTCAGAAAGAGACAACCATGAAATCGACTCAACGGTGGAAATAGGAGGGGCCAAATCTCGATAGAAGAAAGGTCGAGATTCGTCAAAGACAACGTCTCGTGAAATCCTGATCTGTCGAGTAGAAGGATCCCAGCAATGATAAACCTTATGCTCAGAACTATAATCAAGAAACACGCACTCAACTGACTAGGCCGATAGTTTAGTGCGTTCCGAGGTCTATGACGAGAACAAAACAAGTCTGACCAAAAACACGAAGGTAAGTGTACTGGGGGCTCGAAAGTAGAGACGCTCTATAGGACAGACACCCTTAAGAGAAGTGGAAGGCTACATATTGATGAGATATGCAGCCGTAGAAATAGCCTCAACTCAGAATTGTGGTGGAACATGAGAGGCAAGGAGAAGAGTGCGAGCAGTCTCAATCAGATGACGATGTTTGCGCTCAGCAACCCCATTCTGAGCATGGGCACCAGGACAAGAAGACTGGTAAAGAGTGCCCTGCTTAGAAAGAAATTGTCTAAAAGCGCCAGAACAATACTCGCCAGTAGAATCACAACAAAAAGTACGGATGGGAGAATCAAACTGAGTATGAACCATCGTTGCAAAGCTACGATAGATCGTAAGAAACTAATCACGATTAGACATAGGAAAAATCCATGTAAAACGGGAATAATCATCAATGAAGATCACATAAAGTTTATGCCTACTTTTAGAAATAATAGGTGGAGGTCCCCATACATCTAAATGAACTAAGTCAAAAGGGTGAGAAGACAAGGACTCACTAGAATGATAAGCGACCTAAACGGTGATGCCACTGCGCAAAAACACCAGAGGTGGTGGCAGCAGTGGCGGTGGAAGTAAACGTAGAGGTGACAGGAGCAACTGAAGTGGATGGAAGGTGGAGGCGATCAAGGATGTAGAGACCCTAGCGATCCCTACAGCTCTGGCTAGTCCCGAGTATCATCCCTGTCTATCGATCCTGGATGAAACAGGTGTGAGAGTCAAAACCAACCCTACAGCCAAGATCGGTGAGCTAACCCACCGAGAGAAGCTGCATGGTAAGCTGGAGAACATGGGAAACAGCTAGAACAGAAAAGTTAGTAGACAAAAGAGTGCCCTGATAGTTGACAGACAGAGGAGTACCGTTAGTTGTCTGAACAAAGATAGGAAAAACAGGAGGTCCTACTGAAGTGAGAGACGAGGAGTCCGGTGTGGAGGCACCAGAATCCAAAACCCAAGAAGTACCTGGAGGAGATGTCTGAGCTAGACTAGCAGAACACGTTGAGCTATGAGAGAGCTGCTCAAGTAAAGCCTGGCAGAACTGCTGAACAGAGTCACCTCGTTGAGAAGGTCCTGACGTGCTGGTCTGTCCTCCCGTAGAGGAAGGGCCTCCCTACCACCCCCCCCCTTGGATCATCCATTCCCACGCGCCTTGTTCTGCTTTTTGCGCACCGCACATTGCTGATTGTCATGCCCGAAGTTCTTGTAATAATTGCATTGAACCCCAGTTGGTGCAAAAACAGGAGCAGAAACAGACACCGGAGGATGGACTGTAGTCGAAGTAGGAACCGTCGATGTAGTCGAAGAAGAAGGGGTAGTAAGCACAGACGGAACAAACTGTTCTGCTAACCCGCGACGAAGCTCCTCAGCACGAAGCATCGACAAACCCTCGGTAACTGTCAGTCGTGGTGAGCGGCTTAGCAGTTGAGCCCTGATAGGCTCAAACTCTAGGCGAAGATAGCAGACGAAGTCATAAAGGCGAAGGCGATCGCGATCCGCCTTCTACACTTTATGACACTCCTGGCAGAGCGGAGAAGCCAGCTCGTCCAGCTGGCACCAGAGACTAGCTAGGGCTCAGAAGAAGTCGTCAATGGAGGAGTCCTCCTGGCGAAGCTTCTCCAACTCACGCTGAAGTGAAAAAACTGAGCATCGCTGCTCTACTGGTATCGCTCGCGCAAGTACTCCCAGATCTGACGAGTAGCACGTAGACCAACAATGCCTGGCTAGATGAAGTCACCGACGCTGACCACTAGAATAGCTCGAACACGTGCCTCATCAGCACACCAGTACTCAAAAGCGTCTATGGCATATTGAAAGGCCTCGTCAGTAGCAGCGGCAGCCTCTACCTCCTTCTTGGTGGCCTCATCTTCTGCAGGAGATGTAGAAGTAGGCTGTTTGAGAGGAGGCTGAACCGGCGACGGCGAACAAGGTCGAGCACCAGTGGTATGTCCCAAGAGGCGGAGACCATCGAGCGTGATCTCCATGAGTGAAGACCACAACCTGTAGTTTGTCCCATTAAGCTTTGTTCCCGAGAATGGGTTCACAGCTGATGGAACAGAAGCCATCGGTTGACGACGCAGCGACCAAGGCAATGAAGTCTAACAAGCGGCGCTGGATGGCGCAGCGGTTAGATCAACATACTGTTTTTTTGTCTCGGGCCGACTCACACACTAAAACCGGCCTAATGCAAACCGGCCCTCACAAAGAAGGCACGCAAGGGAACTAGGGTTCCCCTGCGGCGACGGCGGCAGCGGCAGACGGGGTAGCGGTAGTGACGGCCGGTGTAGCGGCAGTGACGGCGATGGTCGGGGGTAGCGGCGGTGGCGGTGACTTTAGCTAACGATGGTGGCTTTAGTGGGCGGCGACTTCAGCTGTCAGCGTCCAGTGGAGGCTGGCATCGGGCGGAGCGTCGAGTGGAGGCCAGCGTCGGGCCTCATGGAGGCCGGTTGTCAGGCGAAGGCGGCCGTCGAACCTCGTGGCGAGCGGGCGGCGGCGGCAACCCATGGACCCAGTCACAAGGGCAAGAGAGACCAGGAGGCGCAGAGCGGCGGCGACCCAAGTAGGGGCGGTGGCTTAGCCGTGGGCTGGCTACGGTGGCGACAACGAGACCCAAGGAGGGCACAGAGCGGCGGCGACCCAAGGAGGGCGACGGCTGTGGCGGTGGCAACGAGGCAGGTGCGGAAAACTAGGGTTTGTGCCATAGATTTGATACCATGTTATGAATATTGTGTGTATATTCAAGAGGACCCAATAGGTAATATATATATAGGGATGTACAAGGGGGTTTCCATATACAGATAAGGAAATACAAAAGAGTCCTATTCTAACAGAGAGGAGCTAAGGCGGCCGGCCGGCTGGGCGTGGGAGCCAGTTCAGCTGAGCCCAAGGAGGAGGAGGGCCGACCGACCAAGGGCAGGTCCGCAGGAGGCAGGGGCAAGCTACACTGCGGATCTGCTCATCTGTCGTCTCATTTTTGCTGACTGTTGCGGATCTACCGATCTAGATCTGGTCTCTCTCTCTCTCTCTCTCTCTCTCTCTCTCTCTCTCTCTCTCCCCCTCTCTGGGACTTGGGCCTTCGACCATCGTGGGCGTGGCGTGAAACCGCTTGGCTGGCGGTGGTCATCTGCCAAGCCAGCCAAGCACGGAGCGCCTGAGGGAGAGCCGCGCCGAAGGCCGAGGATTTGTGGAGGACAAGACAGAGGATAGTGGATGTGTACACAATTAATGGCCTCTGGGAAGCTGGGCGGCAATGCGGCATATGGGCATCTCACATCTGGCCATCTACTGAGATTTAATGGCATGAAGAATAGAAGATTGAAGACTGAAGGCAGTGAAGAGTGAAGTGATCAAGTGAAGCCTCTGGCCTCGAACTACAGTAGTTGTATATAGTGTACTCATAATTCATTCTCAATTAGTTGATTAGCAATTTGTTAGAATATAGCATGGTATTGTGGTATATACTCAATTAGCAATTTATTCGTAGGTTTGCAATAATGGAGAAACGAACTTTGCGTAATTATTTCCCAAGGCATGAAATCTCATAGAATGAATTTGCCTTGTGAAAGTCGTGATTCAAGCTAGCGCAGTAGCGCCTAAGTGGTATGGGTTTTTTTTAAATTTTGAATGCTCACGATCATTTAAGTACAATTTACTATTGTATCATTAATTTTTTAATTTTGATGTACAGGTTGTTACTCATTAGAACCATACTTACATGTTTTGATGATACACTTTTCATTAGCGAGGTACATTCGTTGTATTTCTTTCTTTTCTTTTTTTTGCTTTGCTTTTATTCATATATGAATTTGATTGCACAAGAATACAATACTATATTTATTTCAAATTAGTTCAGTCATTTGAGACTTTGAGTCCACCTTCTATTTTCATTCTCGATCCGCCACTGTTGGCAGCTGGTTGGATGACGTGATCGGCCGATATGATGTAGCAAGTAATTCACTGGTCTACTTTTCATGCTGCTTATTAATATGCATGCATGGTGAAATTTGCTGTCTTAATTAGGTAAGGCCCAGTCCTTATCGTATCACCTACATGCATTGATACATCATCATTGGTATTTTCCAAGGCTGATTAGTACTCATGGGGGTAATAAATTTCACTTAAAAGAAGGTATACTACTCCACTGATGGCGGCAATCTACCTGACCTAATTAGTGTGTCTGAATCTCTGTGTGTGTTTAGAGAGGCCCATTGCATTTGAATCGCATGGCCCATCCTTCCATGCGGGATTTGCATGCATGGATTGAACTTGAATCGAATCGCTCTCCGGCTCCGCTGGTTGTTGTCGATCGCATCGCATCTCATGAATCATCTAGTCATGGAACCTAGCCTTCTTCCTAGTAATTTCTTGCCTCTTGCCAACGCTGGGTGGTAGTAGAGCACAGCGCAAGGCAGAAGAAGGCACGTAGCTAGAATAATGGCCGGCACGGCGGGCAGGTTGACGTCGCTGCTGTGCTGCCCCTGCCTCTGCCTCTTCTTCGGCCTCCTCAGCTGCCTCCTCATCTGCGTCTCCTCACCACCGGCCTCGTCACACTCGCCCTCTACCTCCTCTTTCAACCCCACCTCATCCACGCCACCGCCGCCGCCACCACCGCCGCCCTCTCCAACTTCACCCTCACCACCAAGACATGGCTCCTCCGCTACAACCTCTCCCTCGCCCTCGCCATCCGCAACCCCAACAAGCGTATCTCTTGGGATAGTCTCGCATCGGTTGTGGGAGGATACAGAGCACGATTTATAATGGTGAGGGTACACCCACCTATCAGGCTAGTCTTTTGGGGGGAAATGTGATGAACCCGAAGGTCCTTGTTTTGGTCCGATCTTTCGATGAGACGGTAAGTTCGGTAGTAGTCGCTCAACTCTCATGATCCTGGCTACGAACACGCAAGGCTCGAAACTACGCAATCGCTGAACTGCTCAACAAGTCGTTATCAACCGTGCACGAATACCCGGATGACCTGACCACGAAGGTCGATTCCTGCATACACCGAAGAAACACGCAAGAACAAGATAAAACAATCTGAAATTGCAAATAGAAATTGAAATATTTGAATTGAGTTAGGATTCTAAATAAGGATCTTCATTGGGTGGTCTAGTCGACACACGCAAAAGATACAAGTTGCAACGAAGGCAAACTAAACATAAACAAAATCCAAGGAAACTAGAGGGGGTGCGGTCTCCTTAAATAGAGCGGTCTCCTTAAATAGAGGATGATGAGCTACAAACTAAAAGAACTAAGGGGGTGGGACTAATTATGTTTACTGTACATGTGAACAGTAAACACGCCCTTAGGTGGTCCGCCGGCATATGGGCCAAGTTGAGTACGATTACAAAGTCCAATTTGGTCCAAATAGGTGATATGACATCTTCTTTTGATGATTGTGATCCATACAGAATAAATTTGGAGGTGAGGCTAGATCTGTTGGAAAGAGGACGAAATAAGCTTTCTATTAAGTACTCGTGGACCTCCAACGGACTCCGTATGAGAAAGTTATGCATGTTTTAAGCTGGTGTTGTCAGGCTGATTCCGAACTGATCTGACCAAAAGTATCCAGCTTGAACTCTTGCTTGGCACATGCAGTAGCACCATGACATGTAGACATAGTACCATGGCATGTAGACGTAGCACTATGGCATGTAGATGTAGCTCGATCCAATTGGGTAATATAGCATTGCATTAGCCGAAAGTCCTGTTGGAGAAGATGTTATTGAAGTAGAAGATGCAGTGCAGCAGATCGAAGCAGTGGTTGTATCCTTAGGTTTGATGTCCTCATCATCCTCCCTCTCTTGAATTTGAGTCGTCCTCGACTCAATCGTTGTCTCTAAATCATCACTTCCTGCAAAAGGTTAGTAGCAACAGGAGACAAAGAAACATGCATATCTTCTAAATGACACAAAGATTCTTTGCAAACCAAAGTAGAGCATTTAGATTGATGTTGTTCCAAGTCAATGCAATCAGATTTTGTAGCTAACATAACAGGAGCTTTCAATTTAATTTCACTTAGAACTATAATCTTATGATCATCTTGTTGGAAATATGCTCTAGAGGCAATCATAGATATGATTATATTTCATTATGTTCATAATATTGGATAATATGTTATCTTGTTCCTAGAGTAATATTGTTAATATTGATTATTAAGTATGTGACTTGATTGTGAAACTCTATATTTCTGCGATAATTATTCTTATACGATCCCTGGTCGGAAACATATGAGGACACATATGAATAGACTAGCATATGTATTGGTTGATGACTATGTTTCACGTGTCATGGATATGGAGATATCAAACCAATAATATGGACACATGTTAGAGAACATGATGTTGGATTAGACCCACCTTGAGACACTATTGAGATTGTTATGATTCTATGTGTCATTAGTTGGTCTCAAGCAATGATGATGTATAATCCTTAGACCTGATATCAACATGGTTTCCTATATGTGTAATAGCACTCTTAGGGGTTGCCAAACGCTACACTGTAACTAGGTAGTTATAAAGGTAACTTTCGGGTATACTATGAAACATGCAGAGGAATGTGACTGGTCGGATATGGGATTTGCCCGTCCTAACATAACAGGAGAGATGTCTCTGGGCCCCTCGTTGTGATCGGATAAAGAAAGTGCATGGTCATACCACTAGTAGTCGAAGTGTTCGACCACGTGAAGTTATCCGACACTCGATCGAGAAAGTATTGAACAGTCCATGGATGATACAACATCTCACCTAGAGTTCAACCAGAAATCGTGAGGCAAAGGGAGTATACACGAGTAGGTCACTCAGTTCGATCAGTTACGGACTGGTCGTATGGAGATACGAGCTGGTCGTAGACTGGTCGAACGTAATCACAGAGAGGACGAAACCTGATCGTAAGGACTTACGAACTGGTCGTGACCAAATACGAACTGGTCGTATAGAGATAGGACCTGGTCGTATGTGATGAGGACCTGATCGTAGATCATATTGCATTAAGGTTCGTCCGATATAATTTGTGTGTATTCGGGAATCGTTATGTTCTGCTAGGAGCCGCTACGACTCGTGATCGAAAAGAGTTTCCGAGTCACAACCGATTACGCATGAACCTACAGGCACTACTACAGAAAAGGCCTTCACAGACGGTTCAAAATCTGAGTTTATGGGTCAGTGATGACATGAGGTCATCACAGACGGTTTTCGAACCGTCTGTGATGCATGCTATCACAGACGGTTATTAACTCAAAACCGTCTATGATATATGACTATCACAGACGGTTCGTGGTAAGAACCGTCTGTGATAAATGTCTATCACAGACGGCTCGTGTTAAGAACCGTCTGTGATAACTATCTATCACAGACGGTTTGTAACACGAACCGTCTGTGATATATAAATAAAACATCCAAGAAATGGCTACTTGTGCCTTTAAAACTGGCTTCATATATATGTATATATATGTGTATATATATGTATACACACACACACACACACACACACACACACACATATATATATATATATATATATATATATGTTTGTAGTCTCCGACCACTTTGATAATGTAGCGTGATTTGAGGATGACCATGGTGCCACGGGTAACCTCTCACGAAGCAACCAATTTCATGAAGTGAAGTCCAAGAACCGTGGGCATACAATTACCAGGGTATGTAATGTCGATAGGTAATTGGACTTGACATCAAGAATGGTGGTTGGCTCGATGAGAGATTGCCCGTGGCAACTGCCTCATCCTCCTCACGCACTCGATCGAAGGGTCGGGACTACAAACGATATAATATATATATATGAAACCGGTTTTAAAGGCACAAGCAGCCACTGCTTGGAGGTTTTATAGAGAAGAGATGAGGAATAGAATGGTAGGACGTATACATACCTGGGATGCAAGGGAGGAGAACTTGACCTAGGACACAAATATGATAAGTTAATTGCAGCCAAACCCCATCTAAACCACATTGATCCCATGTAAGCTAACCAAGCACAAAGAACCGGCATCAATAACCCTCAATACCCATCAGAGAGCATTAACAAAACCCACCATTTTGCCCCATTCATTTTTGTCAATCTGAACCCACAGCATGAACTAAGCAATATGCACAGAATGCACATACACCAATAGCCCTCAGTTTACATCATAGAGCAAGGGGACTATTAATATGAACTAATTATCAATTTAATTTCAGCATAAGACTATTAACATCATTACATCACGAGCAAGGGACTATTAATATGAACTAATTATCAATTCAATTTCACATAAGACTATTAACATCATTACATCACAGAGTATGGTAGGGTGATACCTCAGTACAGTGCAACCACGGCAGTGACCCCACCACCAGCACAACCTTCATCCATCTCCTTCACCTTGCATAAATCACACAAACATCAAGACACAACTTAAGGCTCAAGCATAAAAATCAAACTCAACAAAAGACATTAAGCTAACAGATCTAGAGGAGAATAGAGGAGGATGGGAAAGCAAAGCCCGCCAGGTCCAAGCGCAAGAGGCCGAGTAGGAGAACCAAGCCATGGCGTATGAAAGCGACACGCTGGGTGGCGGCGTCACCGTATTTGTGGCACGACCTTGACACTGCACAAGACACTACAACTATCGTACGATCTTGTGCGGTCTGAGTGGTGTCACAACATGCGGCGACGGCGACGGTCAGCGGCGGCGACGGCGACGGTCGGGCGGCTCGCGACGGGGTCGAATGGCGGCGTCGAGTGGGAGGGGAGCAGATGAGAGTAAATCGCTCGGGAGTGACGAGTTAGGCGGCGCAAACCCTAGTGACGCTGGGAGTGACGAGTTAGGGCGGCGCAAACCCTAGCGGTAGGGCTCCTACTAATAAAGAGACTTATCACGACGGTTCTATTATGGAATCGTCGTGATAATTATCACAGACGGTTCCATAATGGAACCGTCTATGATATCCGTGATATCATGACGGTTCCATAATAGAACTGCTTTGTGAAATGGTTTTTCTCAAGTATATTTATCTTATATATACACTTACATGACATGAAGAAATTACATATTTATATTTCAATTTTGTCATTTAAATCTTCTTAAAATTTGCTTGAACTATATATACATACATACATACATACATACATACATATATATATATATATATATATATATATATATATAATTAATTAATTAATTTGTTCCACTAAACTGTCTCGATATATATATATATATATATATATATATATATATATATATATATATATATATATATATATATATATATATATATATAGTAATAATTCAACATATAATTAATATAGTAATTAACTTCACCTCCAAACTTTTTTTTTTTCATTTTGGAATTTTCATATGGCCAAACAAATAAGGGATACCGCTACAAAAATATTAAAAAAAGTAGAAACATATAATTAAACAAAGTTTTTCTAGTAGCGGAGGTAGACTGCTATCTCCGTCTTCAATACTTCATAGCGGCAGGCGTCGGCATCGGACGGTTCTCGATCATCGTGAACGAAGCTCGAAATCGTCCATTCACGACGCCTTCGCTCGAGTGTCTCTGAAGACCCTCAGACTGTTGAACCAAGAAGAATTGAGCCCATAGGCTCTCTTCCCTTGCTTGAGGTACCAGAGTCGAGGGGGAGAGAGAGGGGGAGGAGGCGCTGTTCGAAGAAGACGAGTCGGCAGCTGCGACCGCACGCGACGGCTGAGTGTTTTGATTCCCCCGTGGAATGGAGTGGAACACGACGGGGTTTTCAATTCCCGGCGTCAGCCAAGCGATGCATTCTTCTGTTCCGAGATTTCTATCCCCGCCGGAATTTTTTCCGGTCGATCCCGGTTGATCCCGGGCTTGCCAAACAAGGCCTAAAGAAAGGGCTCACTGAACCGGTGTCCTCACAGGCTTACAAAACAGAGACAAACAGCCGAAGCTGAGCGGCTCGGTGGCGAGGGTAGCGCCGGCAGAGGAGGTCACGCCGGCGGCCGTGGAGGGACAAGATGGAACGGGCCGACACGGGCGGTCCCAACGAGGGTGGTGGCGCTGCTCAAGGCGGTCAGTGGCGGCGCGGCAAGGGCACGGGGCGGCCGGAGGTGGAGGGGAAACGATGCGGCGGCGCACGGGTGAGAGACCAGAGAAGTTAGGGGAAGCACAAGCACCGCCTGGGTGTGGGGGACCCTCCGGGTCTGACGGTAGAGGCTGAGGAGGCCCGAGGCCAGCAGGCGGCCGGAGCTAGCGGCGGCGCGGAGGGAATGTCGTGGCGGCGGCGTTGGGGAGAGGTAGAGCTCCGATGGATGGTAGGGGGAGGTAGAGGGAGATGTAGAGGAGCTCTAGTGGGGAGGAATTGGGTGGAGGCGCACCGGCCGAGGAGAGGTGACCGGGGCGGTGGGTTTTGACCGGAGTTGAGGGAGACGGGGTTGGGGCGAGCTCTGGTGGCGCAATCCTTGAATTGGTGGAGCGGAAACAATTGCGGGGTGGGGAGACGCGACGTGACGCGGTTTTCCGGCCATGGGGTTCACCGGACTGCATGAAACGGTGAGGCGGCGCGGCGCAGCAATCGGCGGCGAGGATTTATTTCGCTCAATGGAGTGAGGGAGGACAAGGGAATGGCAGGGGGAAGAAAGCAAGGGGAACCGAAGGCGGCTCGGGCCTTTTGTAGGTGGGCGGTGGAGGCTGCGATGGCCAGCGGAGTGTCGTGGCGGCCATGCAGGGCGAAGGCAATGGCATGGGCTCGGGGCGGCGTGGCGACCATCTTGGGGCAAGAGGAGGCGGTTTAAGTGGCGAACGATGTCGCCAAGCAGGCCCAACGGCCAATGAGGAGGAGAGCGAGGTGGAAGGAGCTACCGCACGAAAAAGGCAGTTGGGCGGGAGACAGACATGAACGCTTCCCCAATGCTAATTTCCAAATTTAATGCTTTTAGCAAATTCAGAATTTGGATCAAATCATTTAGGATTTTAGAAAATAGCAAATAGAGTCCAAAAATTATGAAAAAATTCACAGAAATTTCCTAAGATATTTTGGACTTAGATAAAATATTTCCAACTTAACATTCATATTTAATTTTGTAAATAAATTATTTTGGATTTAAAATAAATAGGAAAAGCTTTTAAAATTTCGAGAAAATTCAGAAAACTAAATAAAAATAAATAAATTTTTATTTTAACTTTAAATCCAATAAAAACCGAAACTCAATAAGTTATAATGAAAGGCATTAAAACTCTTTTAAAACTCATAAAATCCAATAAAATAATATTTTATTAATTTTAAATTGGTAACAGAACTTTGGGCTGTTATAGAGCGCCGCTTGTCGCCGGCGCGGGTGACCTCGATGGCGGTGGCCATGTACCAAAACGGGGAGCCACAAGCATGACGAACACAGGGATACTGGTGGCGGAGTGGGTGGCATGTCGGAGCGACGGCGCGGCGGCAAGGAACGGCGGCGAGGGCACGGTCACGGTGGCGAGGGCGGCCCAGTGACACTTTGAGTCGGGGAAGAGGAGCACGAGCAACAGGGATGTCCAAGGAGCCCACCGGAAGCGACGGTGGAGCTTGAGGAGGATTGGGGCGGGTTGTCGGTGTGGACCGTGGTGGCGATGAGGTAGGCGAAGTGGAGGGGCTGCTGGAGGGGAAGAAGAAGGCCGGCGAGGGGCTGGATGGCTTCGGGGACGTCCTCTGGTGCTTCTGGTGTGGCCGATTGGAGAGAGGCAGCGAGGAGCTTGAATGGCGCTGGAAGGGGGAATTCGGCCGAGGGGAGGAAGACAACCCAATTTGGGTGATTCATTGGAGATACTCACCGAGGGAGGGGAGGGGTGAAGCGGGGAGGCATCGGGCTTCTTATAGCCAGGCAAGGAGGGCTGGGAGATGGTCGTTGTAGCTTGACGGCGCTTGGTCCCAAGGGGCGCGGTTAGAGCGGCATAGGCGTGGGGATGGGCGTCACTTAGCGACGACGAGACTGGGCACGAGCTGGGTGCCGGGGTCAAGGAGTAGGTGGCTAGGCGCAGGCACGGGGCGGACCGAACGGCAACTTGCGAGGGCGGGTGACGCGGGTGTGTGCGTGCTCTAGAGGTGGGCACAGGCGGCAGAGCAGGAGCAGGGCAGGTGTGAGGCGACTTAAGCGGTCGGAGTAGGTGGCGGAGGTGACGCGGCAGGGGAGTAGGCGGGAGCAGGGGCGCTCGTGGTTGGCATGGTGACCGGGTGGCAGAGGAAGCTAGGAGGCGACATGGCAGTGAGCACGAGGCGGCACAAGCGGCTTGCCCAGGGAAGAAGAAAGGCAAGGGGAAAGGAGCCGGGCCAGAAAGAAGCTGGGCCAGGAGGTGGGCCGGAGAGAAAGGCCAGTTAAGCCGAGGGGTGCTAAGCCAGGAGGCCAAAAAGGGGAAGTGGGCCGGGTGTCCAAGGAAAGATTGGGCTGAGCCCATGAAAAGAGGAAAGGTCAAATTGAGAAAAGGCCCGAAATCAAAAAAGATGAATTCAAATTGAATTTTGAATTTGGGAATGGCGAGGAGGTTTGAAACACAAACCCAAGCTTAAAAAGAAGCTAGGAGATTCTGAAAATAAACGATAATTTGACATAGGGTTTGCAAACCAAAAACCAAAATAGTAATTACTATTCACGTCCAAAAACGGGATGTTACAGCCAACCTCCCGCCCTTCTTCCAGGACACTGCCGAGACCGCCGACATCAACCTGGCCTTCCTCGGCCAGCACCCGCTCGTCGGCGAGGTCACCACCGCAAGGTTCCGCATGGAGGCCACCAAGGGGAGGTTCTCCGTCGACGTCAAGCTCAACTCAAGAATGAAGCTCAAGGTCTGGGCCTTCAGGCTGCCAGGCCCCAAGCCTAAGATCGACTACCCGCTCAGGCTCCAACGCCGGAACACCACCGCCGGCGTAGCCCTGCCGAAGTTCCAGCCAACGGATTGCCGCGTCTAGTTCTAGCAGATCAATATATATATAGTGATCTCCTACTTCCAACATTTGACTGGTTTGAGTCCAACATTTGACTGGTTTTTCAAAATAGCTCTCCTACTTTGACCGACGATCTAAAAATAGGAAATAAAATTATGAAAATCTAAAACTTTTCAGAGAGGTTCCTAGAATGTCCTAGTACTCATATAAAATTTTAAACCTCATTGTTTAAGTTTTATTTGCTTATTCTAAATTCAAACCTAGAATAGGTTGTTGAATAGAGTTTGAATTTCGCGTGGGTTGAAATGAGTTTCTTAAATTTGGGAAAAAATATATTAATTCATGATAAATATTATAGTATTTGAATAACTTATTTTCTAGAGGTCTTTATAAGGACTTATTTTCGTTCTCTTTTGAGGAGTTGATTTAGGTTATAGTTTAATCTTTGATTAAGATTTTTCAAGTGCAATAAATAATGCAAATGTTTCAAAACAATATGCATGCTAAAGAGATGCATAATAATTCCATTAATTAAAAAGGGGATGTGACATAAGTCATCGTAGACTAGCCTTGCATGTTGGATGACCGCAGTAGTGCGAGTATGTGTGATTGCTCGAATGGGCACCTTTCACCGATGTGTGGGGACCAAAGCCTTCGGACACAACGGTGAAAGCCTCACTGAGACAAGGGTGTGCCCGGGTGAAGTGATGATGTTCATTAGCCGGGCTAGTGCAAGGCTAGGACTAAGTCATATAAAGGCTTCGTTACGTACTCTAGACTACTTACTAAAAGATCGTGAGCGGTGGTATCGACAGATGCCGGATAAACTAGAGAATTCGTATACTTTGGGTAAAGTTGCACACCTCTGCAGAGTATACATCTATTTAAATAGATGTTCTTATGGTCATGAGTAAGCTTAGTGCAGTCACATCGGGTATAGTCTCTACTTTTGCAAAAACAATCTTATCGGGAAATGTTGGGATGGATATTTTTGATGATATATGAATTGAGTGTTATATCTATGGTTGAAAATAAGATGTTGATTGCAACCAAGGAGGGTTGTGATTTGTTATTTATCAAATTACTTACTTGTTGTTCTTTATCTATTTAACTGCTCTTTAAACTTCCATCGCAAAATACTACGTGATGTTATTGCAAATAAAATTTGCTTAATGCTGAAAGCAACTTGTAGCATAGAGCCTCATCCCTTGTTAGCCATGCATATGTATAAATTTTGTGATACACTACAGGTCTTACTGAGTACACAATGTACTCAACCTTGCTTAAAATGTTGTTCAGAGGACGAGGATGACCACATGCCAGACGACACCTTCTTCTATCCCGGTACCGGGGGTACGGGGACGGATCTTTCTAAGGTTTACTCCATGTCGGTTGCCTGAGAGATTGGATGGGCATACTGTTGGATTTTTTTTCTTTTAATCTACTAAATTTCCGCTGGTACTTCTGATACTTGACATTTTATTTGGTCGGTCGGCTCTTGTATTGTAAACTATGTAATCATCTAAGTTTACGTACCATATTTGTTTCATGTTGCGTGTAATTGTGTATGCTAATATTGTAGATATGTGTACTAGCTACTGATCATAAAACTAGTATTGTACACACACAAAAATTTCGGGTATTGAACGTTCGAGATCCAACAAATAGGATTCAAGTCCTCCGAAATTCCTCCGTTCCAAACAGGGGCTACGTCCTTGAAATTGCTCTTGTTATGGCGTAGCTATCAGGTACAGTACTGAGGGATCTACGAGACAAATTAAGGAAACAGGGGCAGATGCATATATGTATATACACTACATGAAGTGGAGTATCTTCCAAAGCAGCTAGCTAATTGGAGATCGCTCATTCCGTCAATTTGGATTTGAATTTGAATTTGAATTGGTAAGTAAATATGATGGGATCGAGTTCACATACGACATACATGCATTATATCTGGACCGCGTACGACCGGCTCTGATGAAGCTTTCATTTCATCATTCTTTATTTTGTCCAGATCGATGGTCCGTACTATAGCTAGGCTGTGCTGGGGGCACTCGACACTCCATGCTCATCCAGCTTGCTACTGCTGATAATGCTGCTGCTGATTGTTGCGTGCGGTGTTTAATTTTGACCCAACTGCATGCGAGAGGTGGGGGATTGTACGGGGAACCAGTGATAGAGGTTTGGCATGCAACAAAAGACCAAGGGGAAGCCGGAAGCGGTAGTTGATCTGGATCTTTGATTTTCGATCATAAAGATTGGATTCAAATGTGTGGTCCAAGCACTAGGCATAGATTTTAGCTCCCCTTTCCAATCACTTGCACAAATCCACTCTCTCCGTCTCAATCTATCATCATGAGCACATCTGCGAGACTATGACTAATATCTTTCTCCCGCCTCTCGCGAGCTGACGGAGGCACAAATATGAGGGATCTGGCGAAGGACCGGCGACGAGCCATCGAGCTGGCCTTGGCGGTAGGAAAGTCTATTTAATTTGTTGCATCAAGTTGGGAATTTGCTGTATTTTTTATTGCATCGGATGGGGATTTGTTGTATGTTTACTAAATAATTGTTTCGCCTCACCGATTTTGGTTAAGCCTAATCGGATGGCTGAGATCAAACATTTCAAATTAGATCCGATGATGTCCGGACGCTAGTTTCGGACGTTTTTGCAGTAAAACCTAAATTACATCCGGCGATCGGGTCGGGTGCACACAAGCTAGAAAACTGATAGAAAACAGAGAGGTAGGCTTGCAGATCGATCAGGCTAGAAACAGCTTGTTGGGGGGGAATCAGTACTAACCTCTCGTTTCATCAGCCGTCAGTTTTCCATCCGACGGCGACGCGGCTGTGAACAGCGACTAATCAGCGACCAGTTACTGTCGATCGCATTCAGTGACCATGGCGTGGGCCATTCATGCATGCTCAAAAACTAACTAGTAGTAGCTAGCTAGCGCTCATGCATCTCCATTGATTGTGTCGCCTTAAGCTTCTTCTTCTTCTTCCTTGATCTCATCAACTGCAGCTGCAATAATGCTGCTGAAGGAGGAGCAAGCGCTGGAAGAGGAGCAGTTGGTAGCGGCGGTCGGAGAGGAAGGCGAGGCGTCGGTGGTGTTGAGCGCGACGAGCAGGTCGACGAAGGCGCCGACGATGAGGCCGTGGGTGCTCTTGCCGTTTGCCCTCAGGTACCACCCCAGCATCTCCTCCAGCCACCGCCAGTCCTTGGCGCCGTGGCTCATAACCATCTCCTCCATCGACGCCCGGAAGTCTCGGTACGGGTTCTCCGACTCCATGGACATCGCCGTCGCACCATCGAACGCCGCCTGCTTGTTGTCCCTGCTGCTGCTGCTGCCGATGCAGGTGGTGGTGTCCTTGTCGTCGCCGTCGCTCACCGCGGGCTTCAGCTTATCCACTTTGGCCTTCTTCTTCAGTATGGAGGAGGAAGTGGCCGGTGACGCGTCGGGATCGAAGAAGAGGCGTTCGGAGCGCAGCGCGCGGATGACGGCCTCGGCCTCGACCTCGACCTCGTTGGCGTCGACGACGAGTGTCCCGGAGGCCTCGGACGCCGTGGAGAGGCTCTCGACGGAGGCGAGGGAGATGGAGAAGCAGGAGTCGGCGGAGTCCGGGAAGTAGGCGGAGTTCATGGTCTTGTAGGCCTGCTTGATCATCGTCATGTGGTGGCCATGGTGCTGCTTCTGCTGCTGCTGTCTGAAGGAGAGGGTCCTTGGCTGCTTGCAGGACGGCCATTGCCACGAGGAGGCGGCGGACATGGAAGAAGAGGAGGAAGGGCACAGCAACCCTGCAGCTGCACTGCTGATACCACTACTACTGCTGCTGTCCTTGCTGCTGCCACTGCTGCTGAAGAGAGAGGTGAGGCCAAGCTTCTTGACCATGGCTGGTAGCTAGTTAGAGAGAGGGAGGGGGAGGTGGTGTGGCTTTTATTCAGACTTGAGAGGAAGGAGGTGTATTCTCTCTCAATTAACAGGTACCACTAGTACAGGTAAGCGAATCCTTTGCTTATATGCCCCATGGGCGTTTTCTTCTCCGGAACTAGCCCCTCGTGCATAAATTTCCATTTTTGAACCCCCTTCTTCTCCTTCCGCGGTCAGAGAGTGGGGAAGGTCACTTTCCGCGCTTCCCGAGCGCGAAAAGGCACGCGAGGCTGGCCCAGCGCGGGACTAGCCATTTGCCACGGTGTGTGAGCGCGGGAAGAGCCTTTTCGCGATGGCCGAGTCTGAAACTCCCGCCTCTCTGTCACCGTCCATTCCAAATGAGATTGTACTGATCGCCTCCCGTGCTCACCGACCGTGGTAAGAGAGGGGGCTAGATTTGCAAATAAAACAGCACAGAGGCTATTTTTGTAATTGAGTAGTGTCAGGGGGCCAAAAAAAAGATTCCAGGTAAGCGAAACATGGAAAGAGTTCCAGCTCAAAAAAAGGGAAAGCAACCAAGAGAGTGAGAGTAGGTTACCTAGAGAGTAGAGAGTGGTTTCTCTTTTTTTTAAAGAGTGAAGGAAGATGTTTCTTTACCATGTTTAGTTGGGGGCGGCCGGGTGCTTCATGCTTTCTATACCTCTTTCTTTTTTGGCCATCCACGTGGAGCAATTAGCTTGCTCGTCTACGTACCTATACATGACACGTCATCAGCGGGCAGTAGCTAGTTGAACAACCCGGCCGTTTAATTGCATTGCTAGTACAAGATACTAGTGCGTTGCAGTTTAATCAATTCATATACGCCGTCCATCCAATTTGTCCAAACATAGGTACACTTGTAAGCAAGCAGCTAGCATACATACCACCACTCATCTCTTCCGATGAGTAGTCATGGTCTTCACATGTCATGTGGTACAAACTATCAAGGTGCAAACGGATCGGATAATTCTCAACCAATCCTATACCCAATTCATCCGGATCTATGTCTACGACCTGCCCTGAGGGCGCTGAGCTCTTCTTCGTGCCGCACTAATGTTATTTTGTTTCCTGTTATTGCATGGCGAACTTATGTATGGATTTATGATCTACCGCTTATATTGAACTTGTGTCGTGTCGAAATTGAAATGTACTAGACTATTGGGCTATTATGTCGTGTACGCACGTGACAGTTGTGATCATTTTGTACTTATGTTTAATAGTTGAAGGCTTGAAGTGATGGGGGTATGGTTCGTTGTATATTCCTTTCCGTATGCGTGTACTATCCGTCTATATTATCTAATCCCAATCTGAAACCGTGATGTATCCTTCCCGACGGTACCATATTCAAAACTCTGAATACTCCAAATTTGTATTCGTATCCAGCCTTATCGTATCCGACTCCGAATCCGATAAAATAAATATAGGTTAAAATACGGTATGAACATGTGAGGACCCCGGTTTATTAGGCTTGTAATACTTAGTCATCCATTGACCCTAGCATCACAAACATAATAACAAGAAATGCCGAGATATGTATACTTCCTGAATGCAAGATACATACCCTTTACAAAATCATGCATCAATTCCATTCAAAACATAGAACCAAAGCACGAACTAGGATAAAAGACATACATCATATAGAGTTATTACAAAAGGGCCGACCGCCAAATACAACTAATAAAAGTAACACGTTGGAAGCAAAAAGCCATAAGATGGCGATAAACAAAAGAGAGCCACAAGGTTTGCCTTTAGCCCACAAGGCAACCAACCAAGTCGCCTAGCTCGATTCCCAACCACCGCACATCTCACAAAAGTAAAGCCCTTTGGACCCTACCTCCTCTGCAACAAAGTTATTAAGCAAAGCAAATGAGTACAAAATGTACTGCAAGACCGACGTGTAGTATAACGTAACTATAGTTTAACTACATGCAAGCTTTATTTGAGTGGATGAGGCTTTGGACTTATTTTAACATAAAGCAAGTTTTCATTTGCAATATTTAAATAGGTTCCAAAGCAATTTTGCAATTCATTTTTCATTTGCAAGAAACAACGAGACAAGTAACAATAGTAACAAAAGATAGATGACAACAACAATCCTGGAAGTGACTAACCCAATAGCCACCACAATAGTATGAACATCCATTCATACCAACCCATCAAGTTTTAATTAAATGTTGTAGTCTAGTTCTTGCACGACCTTACCAAGCATGTCCATAACTTAGGGCGAGGCTATTCAATAGTTTTAACCTGCAGGGTGTACCAATGTACCCACACGCCGATCGCCTTTTTCGCCAAGCTATTTAGCACACTTCCTTTGGTGTGCCGCACACTAAGTCCTACGAGGCATTTCCAATGAATGATGCTAATTAAGAGTCACCACAACCCTAAGGTAGGAGACACCGCCCAACCTAAGCAATCATGGGTGCTCTTTCCCTTATAAAACAGCTTTTACTCACCGCGACCCAATTAACACCTCCCAAAGTACTTAGCCAAGAGGGTCCCATATCCCCTCGTGTGGTTAGCACGCATAAGCGCTTGGCTTAGTGACACAAGTAACTCGGTCCTTGGGGACTTAGGCACCAATCCATTTACACCCAACAATCACACCAACATCCATTGTGCCCAAGTCAATTACAGTTTTGTTTGCATTTTTATTTTGTTTGTTTACAAAGTAACAAAGCACAAGAGGGACATAATGGAATAATAATTTTTAGTGTGATCAAGGTCATCGACATAATGTCGACAACCGCCCATTTCTACCGTTATCTAAGCATTATCAACGTAACTACTAAATGATAAGAGTCCATCCATCGAACTCTATATCACAGCAAGATAATCCTAGGCTTAGTAGTAGAGAATGAACATTTTACCTACAGGAGATGCATCTATAGGCTCAACTAATCGATAATTTAACACAAGGTAGCAATGCATACATATAAGTGAAACAAAGTATTAAAATTTAAAGTAATGGGACATTAATGAGATATGATCAAACTGCTTGCCTTGCTGTGGCTGGTCACTATGCTGCAGAGAATCACTCACGGGATAACACACTCGTCGGCACCTAACGAAAAGGCGAAAAGAATCGACAAGAACGACGAAAACCACAAAGACAGCACAGCAAACAAACTCCAAAAGCTCTGAAAGTTCTACAGCAGCGAGAGGATGATTTTTAGGGAATTTAGCAACAAGAACCAATTGATTTGGATTCTCAATGCAAAAGATATAAGCAAAACAATTCTGCTCAGCCCTAAAAATCAAAACTGCCACAATTCACTAATTTAATTATTTGGCAACATTTTCTAGAAAGGTGGTGCAGCTGGGATTTTTACAGTAAAACAAGTACCTCATGAGATGAATAACACAATTGAGTTCACCTCATTTGGAGCTATTATGCACTTTCTATAATTTTTCAAAGACAAGAACTTGAACAAAATTAAAATGCACAAGCAAGCTTTTTGAAAATAGTGACATGCCTAAATCCTATTCTAACATTTAGTGCATTAACAGAGTAAGCCAACAAAGTTGGATTCACTCGAAAATAACCTACAGAGCAATACTTATGCATTTTACAAGTTAAATGAATTTTTAATGAAACATTTAAAGTTAGTTTTGAAAATTATTTACAAAACCATTTTCTGGAGCTGAACTGGGCTCATAACCATTTTTGGATTAGAGCCTGGTCCAAACCAAAGATAACACAATTTGAATCACCTTATTTGGATTTAAAATGAAGTAGTTATGCATTTTTAAAGTTCATACCTTTTTCAGTTTACAAAATAAGTGTTCTCTGGAAATTCTAAAAACCAAAAGAACCGGGGAGGACATGAGCCACAGATCCTGGATCTGACGGCTCAAGACCTCCCAGAGAACAACGCGCACGCGCGCTCGCGAAGGTCCAGAGGACATGGGCCGTGGATCTTGGATCCAACGGTCCATGTCCTCCCAGCAACGCGCACGCGCGAGCAGAGGGGAGGTCGTGGCCGTTGATGCTATATCCAACGGACCACAACGAAAGGGGGAGGACCGGGACGGCCCAGATAAAGCGAGGGAGGTCCTCAACGGTTGAGATCTTACAAAGGAAGATCTAAACTATCAAGATCTCCCCAAGGAAGATCTACATCGTCAGGACCTCTCGGGGAGGTCCCGGCGACCCGTATTTTCCAAGGGAGGACCTTAAGGGTCTAGATTGTCCGAGGGAGAACCTTAACAGTCAAGATCTACCCGGAGAGGTCATAAACGGCTGAGATGACCTCGAGGAGGTCCTACGCGGAGGTCTTAACGGGTCAGACCTCCAGGGGAGGTCTGGACGGCTAAGATGTGAATGGGGGAGGTCCTGGACGTTCAAGATCTCCTCGGAGGAGGTCTTGGACGGCCCAGATCCAAAGTGCACCACAGCTTTCAAGGCCAGCTGCCAGACAGGAGTTAATGCGCGTGGGACACAAGGAGGTCTGCGTGCGTTAAGACAGCAGTAAATGCTCCATCATTGGGAGCATTTACTGCCCCAAATCTTTGTCTTAACGGCACGCACGACTGACATGATCCGACAAAACGTTCACCGCAAAGATGGGGGCAATGCCGGCGATGCAGACCTCGCCGGCGACCACCAATGGTACCAACGTGTGCGCAATAGTGTTGCGCACACCATGGACCTCCTCTCAACGGCGGCGACGGCCTTGAACGCCGGTGAGCCGAAGAGGAGCACAATGGCCCAACACGGCCAAAATGACAACAGCTCCGCAGCATACATTCAAGCGTGTGCCAAGCTCCTAGGGATTACCAGGGAGATTACCTGGAGGTCCAGAGGTGCTGAGGAGGTCGAGGAAGGTGAGGACCGGAGCTGGGGAAGACAAAGAGCTCCACGGCCAACTCCAACTCCAAGCTCCACTTTGACCACCTCTGTAAATGCCCAAACTAAACAAGTTAGGACTTGGTCACAGAGGGAAATGGCACAACATGAAGCAATGAGAGGGATAGGAAAAACTCCAGGGACCCTTGTCCACCGAGGAGCTCCAAGCTCCAACAATGGCGGCCAAGGAGAGCTTCGGGTGGTTTGAGTTTACAAGCACCGAGGTGCAAGCAAAGGCGGCAATGGTGAGTAAAGGAAGCCAAGACAACAGTGGGGAGGTTAAATACCAAGGGCAAAAGAGGTCATGGACCACGGGTTAAGCTCATGGTGAGCTTAGCCCACGGGAGGTCCATGGCTCGGACAAGATGGAGGGGACAGGTGTAGGTAGGTCAGGGCATGGCCTAGGGGCGGAAAGGGGCTGACACGCATTTAATGCGCCTGCACAGAGCCGTTGGGATGTGACAAGGCTCTGACCTTCGCCACTGCCATGGCTCATGCACGCGAGCCCAAGCTAGGAGAAGAACAGGACCTCAAATCCACCGTTGGATTAAGAGGATGGGGAGGTCCTGGCCCTCGGATGTGTTTTTGAACCAGTAAGGCTTTAAACGAAAGGAGGAGGTCACAGCCCTCCGATTTGGACTGGGGAGGTCGTGGCCCTCCGATCCTTATTGCGCGGATGCGCAAAGGGAAGGGGATGGGAGGTCCAAGCCGTTGGATCTAAATCCAACGGTGTGGACCTGATGGGAGGACTTAACGTTGCGCACGTTACAGCCCAAGATGTGGAGGTCATGGCCTTTGGATCACCATCTAAGGGCGCACAACAAAAGGGGAGGTCTTAGGCGCTGCGCAAAGCGCAAAGGAGGTCATGGCCGTGAGATAATGATCTAACGGCAACGAGATGAGATTGGAGGTCGTGGCCTTTAGATCTGGATCTAATGGCTACGACCTCAACAAGGTGGGAGGTCAAGTGCGCACGGTGACAACGGGGAGGTCGTGGCCGTGGATTTTTAATCCAACGGCGCACAACGCATGATGCGGGGAGGTCAGGTGCGCTTGATAAGCAGAGGAGGTCGTGGGCTGTTGGATCTGATCCAACGGCTACGACCTCAACTAGGTGGGAGGTCTGAGTGGTTTAACAGCGAGGGGAGGTCATGGCCATGGATCTTTGATCCAACGGCACAAGACCTCGATGGGGTGGAGGACTAGGGCGTTTGAAAGCGAAGGGAGGTCATGGCCGTTGGATTTGATCCAACGGCTATGACCTCAACCGAGTGGAAAAGGGAGGTCTTAACAGAGCTGGTTTGAGGAGGAGGTCGTGATCGTTGGATTTGAATCCAATGGTTGCGACCTCCACAAGGTGGAAAGGAGGTTTGCGGCTGCAGGGGATGTGGTTGGGTTGGACCAGCTTTGCAAAGCGGCTCAGCCCAAGGAACAGTGCAAGTTTGAATTTCAAATTTTAACAGCTGAGACTTTGCAGAATTATTTAAGATAGCAAATGAACTCCAAATTTTATGAAATTTTAACTGGAGCTTGCTGGCAAAAGGATTAACCTTACATAAAATTTCCAGAGGTTTTTATGCAATGCATTTTTCTCAGGAAATTCATTAAGGCTGTTCAAGGGTTTGTTTTGCTCCCAAAAATTATCAAACAAGTTTTATAACTTATGATATTTTTCAGAGAGGTCCCACATCATCTTTAGGACCAAGGAAAAATTATTTCCAAAGGGTTGGCATAAGATTTGAGACAAGTGGAATGTGAGTTTGATTTTTTGCCAACAAAAGCTTTGTGTTTTTGGATTACACAAAACTTGGACAAGAATTACATGTGAGTTCAGGAGTTTCAAGATGTGAGAAAAAGTTTTAATTTCTACACATTTAATTACATTTGAAACAAACCCTGATTAAACATTTGGGATGTTACAGAACAATATCCATTCGGATCCGACCTGATTGCACCCTACATACTTTATATTATTTGCCGGTGCAGGCAGAAGCATTCTAGTGGTCGGAGATATATGCGAGTTGGGAGCTGGTCGTTAATTTGTTAATCTGCAGCACTTTGAGTACAAACTAATTAGATATATGAGTTCACAAACAAGTAATACCATATGTGTGTGTTAGATTTTGAGGGCTATTCGGTAATTTCTCAATTAGAGAAAAGAAGAAATATAAAAGAAAATGAAAAGTGGGGCCCACCTGTCGGTTTGAGAGAGGATGGGATAAGGTTGGAGGCTGGCCGTTGGCTGCCACCGCGCTACGCCGCCTCCTCCTCTCCTCTTCAAAAGGCGGCCTCCTTCTCCTGCTTTCTTCACCCAAAAATCAGTGAGTCCTCCCCTTTTTTGTGAGGTTCTTCTTCTCCTCCGGTTGAGCTTTGGGTTTTGGCCTTTGGAGCTGTAGCTCCACCGTGGTGGCTCGACGCCATCGGTGGTGAGGTCCAGACTCTCCTCCTTGTGCATCCCGTCGGCTCCCTTCTTGCACCCAATCCTTTGTCGGGTGTTTGGTCTCTAGAACCTGGGACTTGCACATTTGGAGAATTGATCTGGTCGGCTTTGGCTTGATCTTGAGTGGAAGAAGGTTTTCAATTTTGGTGCTTGGTGCTCTATGGGTGCATTTGGTCAGTGCACTGTGATTGACTCTTGTGCAGCATTTCTCTGTACCTCGACTTCGCAATTTTGGTGTGTCACAAATTGTGGATTGGCATTGTATCTCCGACGACCTCATCCATTCGAACGCGGCACAACAGGGTGATTGGTTTTCTGAGTCAGCGCCTTCGGCGTGCCTTGCCTGGTTTACAACTCGGTGGCTTTGAGTGCCATCTGTATCGTGAGTATTGATGTTTTTCACTTTCGCATTACTTTGCGTATGTGTTGTGCTAGTAGAAGGCTCAGTTTTTTTTTATTGATTTGATTGGAAGTAGCACCGGGAGATAATGCTTAGTAATGTTGTAGGCTCGGATTAATGCTCAATGAGGATTTGGGGTCATTGCGATAGTTAAATACGTCAATTGGATCTAAATTGGTCTTGAGCTAGTAGCTAACTTGCTGTTTTTCTATTGTGTCGTGTTATTCATGCTCTTTTGATCACTCTAGTTCATTCGGTTGATGTTGTCTAGTCACTTTGCTCCGTTCTGTTGGTAGCTTCGGCTCACTATGGTTCACTGTGATTATTGTTCAGACACTGTTTATACTCATGTCAATTGAAATATTGTGTGGGTGGTTCAATTGCATGTTGACAGTGAACTCTCAACTAATGATTTGTTTTAAAGTGACTGAGTAGACAAAGCAAGAATAAATTTAAAAGCACAAGGCCTAAATTATTTTAGAATAATTTTTATATTTAATTTGTAATAGATTTTTGACCCAAGTGGCGAGGAAACCAAGATTACATCTTGAGCAGTCCAACATCTGAGAACAATAAATAAATATTCCAAATCTGAGCATTATGCTGATTTTGTATGTTTTCGAGTCCTATCTTTTGAGCATATTATCATGTTAATTTACATAAAGAAATTACATATTTATATGTCATTTTGTCATTTAATATGTCTTAATTATGATAATTACCGCTTGAATTATATCTGAATATGTACTAAAACCGCTCATTTTACAAATATATTGTATTTGCTTCTCACGGTGGTTGGTCAAATAATAAAATCGTTATATAGGACACCGTTTACATACTCCTTGGAGTATGTACTCCTACTTCAACATACCACTTAAACAAATATATTATGTTTTTTTATCAATTTTAGTATACTTAAATACCAATTATAAGATACTTCAATGTGTTTTGAGTGAAAATTTTCCAATGGAGCCCTTTAATTGTTTTTTCTATATACCCTTTTTTATATATAGAAGAAGTATATACACAAATTTTGCAATAAAAAATGGATTTTAATGAAATTTTTTATGGAACCCACTTTGGGGTATCTTATAATCATTATTAGAGTGTGCTCAAATTGATAAAAAAGGGTATCATTATACAATTTAAGTGGTATACGAGAAGTGGGAGTACATACTCCCAGGAGTACCATACCATTTACCTATAAATGGTATGGTACTCCTAGGAGTATGTACTCCTAAATGGTATGGTACTCCTGGGAGTGTGTACTCTCACTTCTCGTATACCACTTAAATTATATAATGATACCTTTTTATCAATTTGAGCACACTCTAATAATGATTATAAGATAGGAAAATGGTATGGTACTCCTGGGAGTATGTACTCACATTTCTCGTATACCACTTAAATTGTATAATGATACCTTTTTATCAATTTGAGCACACTCTAATAATGATTATAAGATACCTCAAAGTGAGTTCCACAAAAAAAATCATTAAATTTTACTTTTTATAACAAAATTTGTGCTTATACTTCTTTTATATATGAAAAAGGGTATTTATAAAAAAAAATAAAGGGCTCCAATGAAATTTTTTCAATCAAGTCGTATTGGAGTATCTTATAATTGATATTTAAGTATATTGAAAATGATAAAGAAGTATAATATATTCGTTTAAGTGGTACATTCAAGTGGGAGTATGTACTTTCGAGTACTGCAAATGTGCTCTCTCTCTCTCTCTATATATATATATATATATATATATATATATATATAGTGCTAATGGGTAATTGAGTGCTAAAGTGCTAATGCTAATCTTGACCGTTGGATTATGCATGGTGTTTAATGCATGGCATTGGAGGTAGGAGCATGCAGGGTGTTTAATGAATGTGCATTAATGAAAGCGCATTGGAGATGGGAGCATGTAGGGTGATTAAATGGTTTGTAGGTGGGAGTTCACATTAATCTTAGCTGTTCAATCCAAATTCAACGGTCAACATTAGCATTAGTAGCTTAGCACTCAATTACCCATTATATATATATATATATATATATATATATATATATATATATATATATATAATGCAAGTGTGCAGACACCGGTCAGTACTAATTAAATAGTGGAGCAAGAAACACACGAAAGAGAAGCATCGTCAGATTCATCACTTCATTATTCTTGATCGTCAGATTGGTTGCCATGCCGCTGGTACAAATCCAATTGACAAGAGTGAGGAACATGCAACGGTGTGCCTCCCAATTAATTGTTTTTACGAGCTGAGTCGTTTCGTTCCCTGTTCGTCTCGTCTTCCTGCTGCATGTTCAGGAATATGTATGCATCTCGCAGTGCACCTATCTATCCATCCATCCGTCCGTCCGTCATGTCTCAGGATGGGTTTCATCTCCCTGCAAAGTAATCTTAATTTTTCACAGGTTGCTCCCTTCCCTTGCACTTGTTTGCTGGCAGCAGGCTGCTAGTGCCATGCTTCAGATTCTCTTTCTCGCCAGGAGATGCCATACTGCACGCACCATCAAAAAAAATTACATGGACAATATACGTGTATGTTGGTTCTAGAGACCAGTTAATTAATCCCACTAAGTCATCTCTCATGAACAATATGGACAGAACTAAACGAATAATAAAAATACCAAAGCAGTTTCAGGCAGGCTGTTCCATTTTTTCTGTTCTTTTACAGGGTTTAGATCACTTTCACATTAACAAGGGAACAGTAGTCTGAATCTTGCAGAACTAAAAAATTATAGCCTGTACAGCCTTAGCAGAAAACAAAGGAAAAAAAATTCCTCCGCTGATTTCAGTTTTGTTTGATACTATTTCTATGCACTCTGCAGCCTTAGTAGTAAATGTAGTGTCAAACGAAGAGTTCCACAGTATTCCAGAAACTCTTGTCACAGTCTACAGTTAACCAAACCCAATGATGGAGCATAATGAGTATTGACTGACAGGATCACAAGAATGAACTGCAAATTCTCTTATGTACAGTGCATACAGTTATCTGAAAATTTCCAGTTTATGTAGCAGAGGACTTCAGCTAAGCGGCAAATGCGGATGGAATTTCCCATTAAATGTCAATTAGACAAGATCTGAAA
The DNA here is from genome assembly GCA_036346405.1 of Phyllostachys edulis. Lineage (NCBI taxonomy): Eukaryota > Viridiplantae > Streptophyta > Magnoliopsida > Poales > Poaceae > Phyllostachys > Phyllostachys edulis. Next base: position 77,072,824 of record CM070553.1, read on the forward strand.
AAGAAGAGACTGAAAAATGAAGGTGATATTACAGTGACTTCTTCAGATTAACCACACTGAGGTTACAAGACATAAAGATGAAGACAAAAATGTTAGAGAAATAAATGAATGGTGGTGACTGGTTGTTGCAAATATTCCCTCTGTCTTGCCATTTCACCTCTTCTGAATTTTGTACTAAGCAAAGTGGTCATAGAATTCTACAGCATTTATGCAAGTCTGGCTAAACATGAAACCAAATTTATTGCACTCACCTCTGGGCTTCTTTCTTTCTTTCTTTCTTTTCCTTCAGCTCATTGAACGCCTCGTCATCTTATGGCATGGAAATCAAGGCTCCAATGGAAGGCAGGAAGCCTGTGACACATTTATTGCCTTTCTCTTGTAAGTTGGTGGTGAATCTAGACTGAGTAATCCTTAAGGAATTTGGGTTGCAGAGATCACATTTGATTTTCAATTTTTCCAAAGATTGTACATCCTAGGGTGGTTGGGAAAACTGCTGGTGCCAACCGGTTAGTATACGTGCAATGCAATCACATTATCAGTATTTGGTCAACTGATGGCAGGTTCAGAGTCTAAAGTTACGCTTGATGTGGCAAATCCTGTCAATGACTTTTGGAGAAACGGCTCTGTCAAGTTATTGACGATTGAAGGTGATTAAGACAGAATCTTGTGTTATTCTTGCACATAAACATGTTCTACAATTCCCAAGCAAAAATTGTTGAACTAAAGACCAGCCAAATATTTCTTGGTCATTGCCTATCGGTTAACCAGATAGTATTGTAGGATGCCCTTAACTCTTGGTCCACATGGTACCAGGTTAGTTACTACTAGTGATAGATTGATAACCTACCTGTACCGGTAATCGTGCAACGACCAAGGCAACAAAATCTCCATGCAGTATGCAAGCAACAAAAACTCCTGAATAAACTAGGATCATCGTAGGATACAGTAGTTAACAGCAAGGTGAAGAGTTGGCGACAAATTAAAGGAGTTGTATCGAATGCGACATATGCACCAATCATGTACCAGATCTGCATGCATGACCATGAGTTCTTCAATAGGTAACAGGAGATTACTCAATTAAAAGTGTTAGAAAAATAGAGACAAAGAAGACACGAATTTTTACGTGGAAAACCCTTGCGGGAAAAAACCACGGACGTCAATTGGCGATGGTCACTATATGAGGAGCGATTACAAAATGCAGGGGATTACAATGAGACGTCCCTCTTCCCGTGCGGCTTATAAGAGGTTTATAAAGGGGTAAAAGGACTTAGAGTCTAAGTAGGAAACTAATCCGCTAATATGGTATATTCCAGATACTTTTATATTAGAAATTCGGATCACATACGGATCCAAATATTAACAAAAAAGTACCCATATTGCCTCACAACTGAACTAGCTTGTTGTGGTTACCTTTAATGACCTGTTCCATGCATATTAGTGCGTAGCAATCACTGAAGCTGCTTAGACGAACAACGTCCCGTGTGCCTCCATGCATGCTACCATGCTAGTCAGTGATAAAGGTTGGTGCACTTGCTAACTGCTTCACTGTAGAATGATCCTGCAGATCCCTGTGGCCTGTATCCACACTGTTTGGAACAGTGTTGCACTTACAGCTTCTAATCATGGATAGCATATCTCACACACTTCAAATTGCAGCAGCTTTAAGAATCTACATGGAGCATGTATCGAATAGATTGGTGTAAAATTAGGAGGTAATTAGTTAATTAATGCAGAGCTGCAGAAGGATAAACCGTTGTAACTAAGGGCCATGTATAGTACACAATAGTGTCTGCTTGCATTGCTAACAGATCCACTGTTGTGGAACATGTAGCATTAGCTGTTGTGCTCACAACTGCAGCTAATTGCTTGCTAGCTAGCTGCTCACAACTGGTAAGAAACAGTAGTGAGTTCACAAGGTTGTACTTCCCTATATATGCTTCTACGATGGAGCCTCTTGGTTTTGTGACTTTTATTTTTAAGAGGGCTAATAAGAGCAAAAGACCTTGCAGATGCAATAATGCAAAGCATGGCTCCACAGGGCACATGCCCTGCCCTGCTGTTCACTCATGCATGGCCAACCACCGGTCGATAGCAAAACAAGAGTACCATTTTCTAAACTGAATTTGGTTGGCCACTCCAGAACAACACCTAACCTTAACCTCTCAACTAAGTCCAAAAGCTACTAAATCTTAAATAATCGTCTCCAAAAAAACTTAGCACACCAATGTCCTAATCATAATTTCATAAGCCGGGCAGCAGGTTAAGCTAAGGATTTATAGATTCATTAATTTTCAAAGGAATGTCTGTACTTACTTTGTACTACATTTCATGTATATATTCAGCTTTTTCTCGGGGTCTTACTTTGGATTGTCTAGTCGGTCCTTTCTATCATTTCTTCATATATGTGAAAGGATGGGGGGAAAAAGAATTATTAAAGCTGCATATCGAATCCTACTGTGTGTTGTGTAGTATGTGTAACAGCCACTCTTGGATTTTGTCTTCAGAGATGGACAAATTAGAGGACCCGATTGAACAGCTGTAGGATATATGGGAATCTGAATATAGAAGCGAGCGGTGTTTGCATATATCTGATCCAACATTGAGTCGAAATGAATACGCCAAAACTGGAAATTTTCCCAACAGTTGAATAGCGCTGAACAAAAGCTCCCTCCAACGGAATGTAAATGATTGATACACAAAAAGAAAGGAGCAAATGATGAACCAGATAATATTCTTTGAGCCCTTCAGCCAGGAGACAACGTGAATCAACAGGATTGAGGATTCACTATTTTATTATGATTGTTTGTGATTTAAAACATGCTGCAATTGCTAAACAAATGCATTTGTTTATTGGGGATGTTTCTAGACAATTTCTGAGTTGTATATGATCAAGCCAATTTAAATCAACTAAAATTGGTATAGAAGGCAGTGTTCTAGGTGCATATATAAAACTTTGATATTGGAAAATCCATACGTAAAGACGTATTTTATATTTTAAGCTACACATCAAGTATGTATCCAAAACGAAATAGGTTTTACAAGATGCAAATCCTGTCGAACTCACAAATGGAATTGAAGAATTCATCGTTTCTTACAACCGTATACTTTCCAACCCAAAAGAGACTAGGCATGAACCAACTTTAGCCTCTGGTTTCAAAATCATGTGTTAGTTTTGTTATGAATATTGTGTGTGTATTCAAGAGAGTCCAATGGGCAATATATATAGGGAGTACAAGAGGGTTGTCATATACAAATAAGGAAATACAAAAGAGCTATATTCTAACCCCCCCCCCCCAAAAAAAAAAAACTCATGGTGGATCACACATACTGAATTTGGAGAAAAAATACAAATATTGTGCCCTATAGTCTGTGGCTTCATGAAGAAATCAGCAACTTGTAACTCTGATGGCACAAACTGTAAAGCAAGTACTCTCTCTTGCACCTATGAGCGAGTGTATGAAGCATCCATACCAATGTGCTTGGTGAGCTCATGCTTCACTGGGTCCCAAGCAATACTGATAGCATCTGTACTATCAGACAAAAGAGTCGTAGGTCCCATCATAAGCACTCCAAGATCTGCAAGTAGCCACCTCAACCAAGTAACCTCTGTTGTCTGCATAGCTCTCAACTCAGCTTCTGCACTCGAACGGAAAACTACAATCTGCTTCTTAGTCTTCCAAGCAACCAGGGAGGAGCCAAGAAAAACACAGTAAGCAGAAAGAGAACGACGATCAGAAGAATCACTAGCCCAGGTCGCATCGGAGTACGCTTGAAGCTGTAGTGAGGTAGAGCTAGGGAAAAACAAACAACGAGAGATAGTCCCACGCAAGTAGCGAATAACACGAAGAAGGTGACTGTAGTGAAGATGGGTAGGACGAGCCATGAACTGACTTAAGATATGAACAGCATAAGCAATATTAGGACGAGTGCTCACAAGATACACCAAACTCCCAACAAGATGGCGATATCGAGTAGGATCCTGAAGAAAATCACCATCGAGAGCACGGTCAGAGGGATAGCTCTATGGGAGTCTCAAAGAAGGTGAGTGTCACGACTGCATCGATCAAGAAGATCCTGGACATACTTCTGATGAGAGAGGTAGTAGCCCTCAAGCATGGAAGAGACCTCAATCCCAAGGAAGTATGTAAGAGAACCAAGATTAGTCATAAAAAAACTACTCACTGAGATGCTTCTTCACATACATGATGAATGAGGAATCATCACCAGTGATGAGCATATCGTCAACATACAGAAGAAGCAGTGTCCTACCCTGAGATGAGACATGAACAAAAAGAGCAGGATCATGAGAACTGACAGTGAAACCGACAGCAGTAATCACTGAGGTAAAATACGCAAACCAGGCACAAGAAGCTTGTTTGAGGCCATAAAGAGCACGATGAAGACGACAGACATGCCCATCGGGAACAGAATACCCAGGTGGTGGCTGCATGTAGACCTCCTCATGCAAAACACTATTAAGAAAAGCATTCTTAACATCTAGCTGAGATATAGACCACCGACGAACAGAAGCAACCGCAACAAGAGTGCGAACAGTGGTCATATGGGCAACAGGGGCAAAAGTCTCATCGTGGTCACGACCGTACTCTTGCTGAAAACCGTGAGCCACAAGACGAGCCTTGTAGCGCTCGATAGTACCATCAGATCGGGTTTTAATCTTATACACCCAATTGCACGTGATTGGACGAGCATGCACAGGTGTCGGTACAATATCCCAGGTCTCCGTGCGTCGAAGAGCATAAAGCTCCTCTGCCATAGCGAGCTGCCACTCAGAATGAGGAGCAGCCTCATGATAAGAACTAGGCTCAATGACAGAGAGAGCATGAGCTATCAGAGCAAAGCCAAGACTATTAGGAAGTCGAAGGGATGTCTGGTCACAAAGGACATAACAAGGAGCATCATCAAAAGGATCAGATGTGGGTGTCGGCAAGATACAAGGAGAGGAGACTGGTGAAGGGCTAGGACGCCTGGAGTAGTGAATACCAAAGAAACAAGACAGTGATGCTGCAAGAACAAGAGGTAGTGCTGCAGGAAGCAGCACCGAAGGCGGAGGTACAGAAGGAACCACTAGAGATAGACCAGGGGAAGACTGGGATAGTGGAGAAACAGGTGAAGAGTCAGAAAGAGACAACCATGAATCGACTTAACGGTGGAAACAGGAGAAGAAGCTGAATCTCAATAGAAGAAAGGTCGAGATTCATCAAAGACAACGTCTCGTGAAATCCTGATCCATCGAGCAGAAGGATCCCAGCAGCGATAACCCTTATGCTCAGAACTGTAATCAAGAAACACACACTCAACTGATTGGGCCAATAGTTTAGTGTGCTCACAAGGCTGCAGCAAAACAAAATAAGTACAACCAAAAACACGAAGGTGAGTATACTGGTGGGCTTGAGAATAGAGACACTCTATAGGACTGACACCCTTAAGAGCAGTGGAAGGCTGCATATTGATGATATATGCAGCCGTAGAAACAGCCTCAGCTCAAAACTATGGTGGAACGTGAGAGGCAAGGAGAAGTGTGTGGGCAATCTCAATCAGATGACGATGTTTGAGCTCAGCAACCCCATTTTGAGCATAGGCACCAGGACAAGAAGACTGGTAAAGAGTGCCCTACTCAGAAAGAAACTGTCGAAAAGTGCCAGAACAGTACTCGCCAGCAGAATCACAGCGAAAAGTACGAATAGCAGAATCAAACTGAGTACGAACCATCGTTGCAAAGCTACGATAGATCGTAAGAAACTGACCACTATTGGACATAGGGAAAATCCATGTAAAATAGGAATAATCATCAATGAAGATAACATAAGATTTATGCCTACCTTTAGAGATAATAGGCGTAGGTCCCCCATACATCTGAATGAACTAAGTCAAAAGGACGAGAAGACAAGGACTCACTAGAATGATAAAGAAGTTGTGGCTGCTTGCCCAGCTTACAACCCTGACAAAACATGGCTGTGTCAATAGTAACACGTCCAAGAACACCTTGACGAACTAATGAAGAAAGATGGTACCCACACAAGTGACCTAAATGGTGATGCCACTACGTAAAAACTCCAGATGTGGTGGCAGTAGTGGTGGTGGAAGTAGATGTAAAGGTGATAGGAGCAACTGAAGTGGACGGAAGGTGGAGGCGATCGAGGATGTAGAGACCTTGGCGATCCTTATGGCGCCGACCAGTCCCAAGTACTATCTCTGTCTGTCGATCCTGTATGAAACAAGTGTGAGAGTCAAAATCAACCCTACAGCCAAGATCGGTGAGCTGACCCACCGAGAGAAGCTGCATGGTAAGCTAGAGAACATGGGAAGCAATTTGGAGCAAAAAGTTAGTAGACAAAGAGTGCCTAACAAATGATGCACATAGGAGTTCTCACACTGCTTGAACAGAGATGGGAAAAACAGGAGGTCCTACTGAAGTGAGAGATGTGGAGTCTAGTGTCATATAGAAAGAGGCACCAGAATCCAGAACCCAAGAAGTATCTAGAGGAGACGTCTGAACTAGGCTAGCAGAACCTGCTGAGCTGTGAGAGAGCTGCTAAAGTAGAGCATGACAGAACTGCTAAACAGAGTCACCTCGCTGAGAAGGTCCTGACGTGCTGGTCATGATGGTCTGTCCTCCCATCAAGGAAGGGCCTCCCTGCCCCTCCTTGCAGCGTCCTACCCCACGCGTCTTGTTCTGCTTTTTTTTTTGCACCGCACAACACTGATAGTCGTGCCTGAAGTTCTTACAATAATTGCATTGAACCCTAGTGGGTGCAAAAACAGGAGCAAAAATAGTCACCTGAGGATGGATTGTACTCGAAGTAGGAACTGTCGGTGTAGTCGAAGAAGAAGGGGTAGCAAGCACAGCCGAAACAAACTGTGCTGCTAACCCGCAATGAAGCTCCTCAGCACGAAGCGCCAAAAGAGCCTCGGTGACTGTCGGTCGTGGTGAGCGGTTCAACAGTTGAGCCCTAACAGGCTCAAACTCTGGGCAAAGATGGCAGACGAAGTCATAAAGGCGAAGGCGATCACGATCCTCCTGTACTTTATGGCACTCCTAGCAGAGCGGAGAAGCTAGCTCGTCCAGCTGGCGCCAGAGACTGGTCAGGGCCCAGAAGAAATCGTCAACGGAGGAGTCCTCCTAGCGAAGTGTCTCCAACTCACGCTGAAGCGAAAAGAACTGAGCATCGCTGCTCTGCTGGTATCTCTCGCGCAAGTACTCCCAAATCTGACGAGTGGCACATAGACCAACAATGTCTGGCTAGATGGAGTCGTCAATGATGACCACCAGGATGGCTCGAACACGGGCTTCATCAGCACACCAGCACTCAAAAGTGTCTATGGCATACTAAAAGGCCTCATTAGCAGCGTCAACAGCAACAATAGCGGCCTCCGCCTCCTTCTTGGTGTCTTCATATTCTACAGGAGGTGCCGAAGTAGGCTGTCTGGGAGGAGACTAAACCGGCGATGACGGACAAGGTCGGTCACCAGTAACATGTCCCAGAGGCGAAGACCATCGAGCGTGATCTCCATTAAGCTTGGTTCCCGAGAATGTAATCGCAGCTTGTGGAACGGAAGCCATCGGTAGAAGGCACTGGACGGCGCGGCGACCAAGGCAACGAAGTCTAACAGGTGGCGCTGGACGGTGTGGCGGTTAGATCAACATACTTTATTTATTTTTTTTTTGACGGGCCGAATCACACTAAAATCGGCCCATGCAAGAATGCAAGAGGCAGAAGTGCAAGCGGGGGGGGGACTAGGGTTCCCTCTGCTGACAGCGGTGACAGCCTGGGCACAGCGGTGGATCCAGCAGTGGCGGCGGCGGCAACTCCAGTGGATCCGGCGGCAGCTCCGATGGATCCGGCGGCGGCTCCAGTAAGCACGAGCGGAAGCCCCAAGCGGTAGCAGGCGGTAGCCGTGGAGGATCTGGAGGTGGAGGCCGCAGAGGATCCGGCGGTGGCTTCGGCGTGCGGTGGTCGGAGGAAGCAAACGGGCGAGACGCAACTTCGGGAGTAGCGGCGTCAGCTTCGGGAGCAGAGGCTCAAGCTACCTCGTGGCAGAGCGGTGGCGTCAACAAGACAGCAGAGCAACAGCGACCCAAGGAGGGCAGCGGCGGCTCGGCCGTGGGCTGGCTGCGGCGATTGCAACGAGGCAAGTGCGGAAAAACTAGGGTTAGTGCCCTAGCTCTGATACCATGTTATGAATATTGTGTGTATATTCAAGAGAACCCAATGTGCAAATATATATAGGGAGTACAAGATGATTGCTATATACAAATAAAAAAAATACAAAAGAGTTCTATTCTAACAAGTTTGTCTCTTACGTGGAGTGCATACAATCTACATGTGTTAGTTGTTGGGCAGGTCCCCTCCATCGTGCGAGCTATGGTTGGTTCTTGAGACAATGCAATCCTAAAATATTTCTCTGATCAGGTATTAGCACAAGAACCAAAGAAACTAACCTTGCATAAAGGTGTGTAATTAACACTTTGTTCTTTTCAGATCATCCTTTAATTTTAGTTAACCTTTGCATTCCTGCATCAAACATAACTTGGTCAGAAAAGCTTTCTAACGAACATCAGTATGAATAAACTACTTTAAAAAGTTAGGTCGCTCCAGGTCTCCATCCGCTACAGGATTCACCAAATACAAAACAGTTTTTGAATTTTTTTTGTTTTAGTTTTTACCTCTGAAAAGTGCCTCAGCTACGTGGTTGTCTTGTCTGTCACCTCCCCATATCCAATTATTAGCTGCATCTGACATAACCCTGTGAAGTTTTCAGACAGAAGTTTTGCTCTCCTTTGGACCCAAATAGTGAAGCTTTGCTGATTCTGACGACACAAAGTACAATTTTTCAGAGAAACGTTAAGTGATAACCGGCATCTGTCACAGATTTGTCACTTCACTTCTTTTTGAACAAATTACGACAGCAAGCGTTAAAGTTGATTGAAAGTTGGATGTATGAGCCATAAAATTGTACGATTAAGCTTTTGGATAGCAGAGCAGGGGCATTTTGACTTACATAGTAACACCTGAACTCTTTCAAAACCCTGAACACAAACAACACCGTAGGCATATACTTGAGATCTGGATGAACAAATGTTTCCAACTCTTAATCAAATGTTTCCAACTCTTAATTGGCCTTTTTTGGGTGTGGATGAAGAGGCCAGCTGGGCCTAAATGTCGGACTAGATAACAGTTGGGCTAATCGGTTGAAGACATGAGGCACTGCGGGCACCCAGCAACCACCGTCGGCTTGGCTTTGCCGCCACCAATTCCATGGAAGGGCGATGTCAGATCCGGCTAAACGCGAATCCGACTGAGACGAAATGGGTGTACAAATCATCCCAAAAAGAGCGCAGTTGCAGAGGTTTCGGTCGAATCTGGAAGGAATCGGAGAATTTTTTACATTTCTGGTTCTGTAATCATTTTTAATTTCAAACATAGCCTTCTTCTGTCATAATTTGTAAAATTGGTTTACGCAAGATTCTACGCGGATACCGGGCGGCAGCACCTACCCCGGTGGCGGGCGCGAGAGCACTGCCCGGGTGGCGGGCGCGGTAGTGGTGGCTAGGCCAACAAAATTCCAATTTTTTATTAAAAAAAATCAAAAAATGTTTTACTTTAAAAAAAATTTAAATTTTAAATTTTAAATATTATTGAATTTTATTTTATTCATAAAAAATGTGTTATAATAGATATTGCATTTCGTATGTATTATATTTAGCAAATCTTGTTGTATGATGGTTTTTTTAAAAAAAAATAAAAAGTGTAGTAACAAGGTTGATTGATCTGTTTGTTATTTCCGTAGAATATCAAAGGTACGAAATTTGTCAGACTTGCAATAACATTTTATGATCGTCGTATCTTGTTGTAGTGCGCTAAATTTCTGAAGAATTTTGTGAAGACGATTGAGATAGTGTTGAGTCGTAAGTAGGAAGGTAAGTGATATTACGATACGCCAGGGAATAACATGGAAGAATGGAATGCGAAAAGACGAGGAGATTTGATGTTGCGAATGAAAATAGACTTTATAATGAAGCTTGGAATAACATGGCGCATAGGGTGAATAACACGGAAGAATGGAATGCGAATAGACAAGGAGATTTGATGTTGCGAATTAAAATAGACTTTATAACGAAGCTAGCAATAACACGGCGCATAAGGTTTGGTTACATGCATAACAAACAGCATCATACATGATGCAACAAACCGAAGTACTCCTACGATACATATGCGCCTTTTTGGAATGAAAATACATTCGACCTTCGACGGGGGACTAGTACAGAACGGTCCGACCTATTGCGTGGACCGATGCCATTTTTCCTTCCTTGCTAGCTCGGTGTTGAACTCCTCGCTGGCCTCTTTGGCCTTGGCCGCAATTATCCCAAAAAAATCTAATCCGAGACCATCCGAATCCGTTTTCGTCCAGATCGGACGGAAACTATCCGATCCATTTTCACCCCTAGGTGTAGTAGCCTGTGAGGCGTGGAGAGGAAGCTCTGGTGTTGTAGTGTTGGGTTTGGTTGCGTAGTGTTCTCTCCCAGATCTCTTCCACCCCCTTTTAGAGGCCACATGGTTGGCATTGTGTGGTAAATTTTTTACAGAGTCCTGTCTTTTGGTTCTGAAAAGCTGAGGACGTAGAGTGTTGTCATGTCGACCTGAAAAGCTGGTGAGGCAGAGTGTTGTCACGTCTTACTCTGCAGAGAGAAGTCATATCTTGCTTTGCAGAGTGCTGTCTTATCGGTTTGAAAAGCTAGCGAGGCAGAGTGTTGTCACGTCTTTCTTTGCAGAGTCATGTCTTTTCGTTCTGAAAAGCTGGCGAGGCAGAGTGTTGTCACGTCTTTCTTTGCATAGTCATATCTTTTTCGTTCTAAAAAGCTGGCGAGTCAGGGTTGTCAAATCGATCTGAAAAGCCTAAACCCTAAACCTAAAACCTAAAACTCTAAACCCTAAACCTAAAACCGTAAACCCTAAACCTAAAAACATAAATCCTAAACTGTAAACCGTAAACCCTAAGCTACCTCGTGTGGTCTTGTCAGTACGCAAAGCTACCTCGTGTGGTCTTGTCGATATGCAAAGCTGCCTCGTCTGGTCTTCTCACTACGCAAAGCTACCCCGTCTGATCTTGTCACTGCACAAAGCTGCCCCATTTGGTCTTGTCTCCGCGCAAAGCAGCCAGCCCCATTTGGTCTTGTCATCTGCAAGCTAACACATTACCCTCTTTGTTAGCCTCCCCCCGTGGGCTATAAAATATGCGCCCCATGCTCCGAAAGTAGGACCACTCGACCCTTCGAACCATAGGAAGAAGAGCCTTCTCTGTCGTACAGTAACATACCATGGCAGATGCCGAGGGACCAGTCCAATAGGGGTCGCCGAAGCAAGACCTTCCCCTTGAAAGGAGAGAGGACTTCGGCCCTGACTACCGGTTGATGCCGAACAAGCATGCTCAACCGGTATGGCCGAAATACGGACACAGGGAGTAAGCTGTGGTGCAGGTCACGGACGGCCTTTTCGATGGCGGACGACGTTTCTTCCGATGCCCACACTCTGGGGTACAATTAGCAAATAGTTTTGTTCATGTTACTGCTAATACATCCTCCATGCTAACCGTCGTTTGCAGCAAATGGCGAAATGTGACTTTGTCCACTGGATCGATCCTCCCCATGAACGACATGTTGTGATGTACATGGATACATTGTGGGACCGAATCTTTGAGTTGGAGGCGCGGATTGACAATATCAATGAGCAAAATGATGACCTCCGCCAGCAGATGCAGCGCGAGAGGGGCAACGAGGAGGTCGTGAATATAGGAAGTTCCTATAATCCCACATGCTGCTGCGCGAACCCTAGCTGCATATGTGCGTGCCACTACAACGACGGCCAGCCACGTTCGAGACGCCCCCCTGTACAACACTCCATGTGGGTAGTGCGAGACACCTTCTATCATTAGGCACGGGCGGAGAAGCTTGTACCTCGGTAGTCTCCCCTTCTGTACGCAATTATGTTCAATCTTATAAAGTATGTAACTAATTAGTGGACGCGTCATTGCGGTTGCCTTTTATCGAGTTGACTGTTGCATCGATGTGCCACGTGCATTAAGCTATAGGCATCCATATGCATTGAACAAACATGCATTGTATGAACGAGTACACATAAGAACACAAAAGTATTACAGGAATCACACATTAAGTGCAAAATTTAAGTATCACATATACTAGGCCCCCACAACCGCACCCACAGCATCTCCTCCCATGTCGCCACGACCCACTCGGTCACGTTGTCACATCTTTCTTTGTAGTCATGTCTGTTCGGTCAGGTTGTGTCTCGTCAAGTCACTCGGTGGCTACTCCCTGTGCCCGGCACGGTAGGGACCTGCCCCCTTTGCTAAGCGTGGTAGGTGACCTGCACCCTCTTGGGGGCGCCGTCACGTTGCGTCTCGACCAGTCAGTCGCTGTCTATGTACGACGAATCTTGGGGCCGCGTAGCATCGTTTTCGCACAAAACTGCTTCGTTGGGTCACGTCGCACGCAGAGCTGCCCTCAGTGTGGGGCGCAGTAGGGATCTGCCCCCTCTGCCATGCGTGGTAGGGGTGTAGCTACTCAGGGTACGGCGTGTAGCTGGACTGATACCATGGGGCTGTATCGCCCATTTGAAATTGTCTGAGAGTGTGGGGCTCGGCGGGAGAATCTAGGATAACCTCCGCGGTTCCAGGTTGCATGTCCGTGCTCTCTGGAACGGCCTCTTCCTGCCTCCGTGAAGACAACGCCATTAGCATAGAGTCCCTCCGCAATGACGATAGAATCAGTGTGGAGTCCCTCCGTGACAACGACGGCATCAGCGTAGAGTCCCTGCATGGTAACTACGCGGACGACCGGCCGCCGACGCTGCGCCACTGGGTCGACTCGCTTGGATGGAAAGATGGAGGGGGCGAGGGTACGTGACGATGCTCTGTCCGATGCCTCAAGTCGACATCGGTGGGCCTTCCAAAGCTCATGCTACGAACGACGTGCTTAACATCTTCAACAAGAGTCTTCATGACCGCATAAAGGTGTTCAACTGTGTTGTTCGTACTCCGCTCGATTTCCCGGTGGCCGTGCTCCACAACGCTCTGCAAACGGTCCAACTGCATGGTTACTGAACAAATAAAATTTTGTTAGTTAACCCTATTCGGAGGGTGGTTTATCTACTACGTGCTCAACGTACCGAATCGTCACGGCGTGTTGCACGGTGCAGGTCCAGCCCCAAGCCCAAGCGTTCGGCATGGCTAGGATCTGCATGTTGGGCCGGGGGACGCCTGTCAATCTCGCCCGCGTGTGCCGTACATACCACTCCAAGTACGTGTCGTAAGTCCCTTCATCGTAAGGCTGTGCCTTCTGGAAAATGCAATCAGTGGCCGTTTGCCATGCATCTATCCATGGCTGCTGCGTCTAAAGCCACTCATCGCTCTTATGGCCCTTCTTCATCTGCCTGAAGGTGGAACAAAATAAATAAATTATGGTACTGATATAACATATGAGTAAAGGACCTACAATATTATTAAGCAATGCAATGTACTTACAAGTGACTACGCCTCGCAAGCGGTCGCCCTAGAGTAGGGGGGATCTCCTGGTGCAGCTGGAATTGCCTCATCACCCGTTGCGGGTTGTAGGGCTCAACTAGGGATGGCAATTGTGCCTGTTTACCCGCGTACCGTGGGCGAATACCCTAATGGAGGCGGGTATGGGTGTCTTTCTTTGCCCACGGATATAAAAACGGGCACAATTTCTTACCCATCGGGTAAACGGGTGTGGGTATGGGTAAGCTCCACCCGTACCCGCTTCGCCCGATTACCCGTCATCTACACTGACATGAGGGACCCACCTGAATAAAAAACTAAAATCCTAAGTAACCCTCGCTAGGTTTCACAAATTCACAGCCCCAGGCCTCAGCCACCGCCAGACCGCTCTCCCCTCCTCATTTCTTCTCTACGCCAGATCTCGTCGCTCTCCCCTCCTCAGATCTCCTCCGCGCCACCAGACAGCTCTCCCCTCCTCAGATTTCCTCCACGCCTCCCGGCCGCCGCCCTCCTCCCGGTCCACCGCCCGTTTACCCGCGAAGAACCTCGCTGCACCTGCTCTTTCGCGTTCTCTCACCCCTCCAAAACCCAGGCCAAAACCCCTAGCCACTAGACCCCGCCTTGGCCTCCGCCTCGTTGCCAGATAGGAGAGGTGGGCGGCGGCAGCGGGCTAACGCCATCTGGCGGCCTCGTCACTTGGGCGACTCGACGCTTGACCTTCAAGATAGCCTCCATGCTGACCCGCCGCTATCATCACCGCGACATCCTCATGAAGAAGCTCTGCGCCGACCACCACATCGGCGAGGCGAGCGCTGCCGATACCCTCGGGGCATGCCGTATGTCGCCGCCACAAAGACCCACGCCAATAGCTATCGCCGATCGCCGCGTTGATGCCGCCGCGCGTCATCGCCTCCATGCCCTTCGCGCCTAACGCCTTCACCTACAACCCGCTCATCCAGTTCATCTGCGTCATGCGGATGGGCGACGCGCTCGACGATATGCTCCACCGGGGCTGCTCCCCCGACGTGGTCACCTACACCATCCTCCTGGAGGCCACGCGCTAGAAGAGCGGCTACGGTCAGGCCATAGACCTCCTTGATGAGATGCGGGCCAATGGGTGCTCGCCAACATCGTGACATATAATGTCCTCATCAACGCCATGTGCAATCAGGGCCATGTCGATGAAGCTGTTGAGCTGTGTGAACACCTTGCCCTCCTACGGTTGCAAACCCAATAACATTAGCTATAGTATTGTGTTGAAGGGCTTGTGTAGCACCAAGAGATGGGACGGTGCCGAGCGCATTGTAACTCATATGGCTCAAAATGATTGCCCCCCAGATGAATTCACCTACAACATCCTTTTGTAAGGGATCTATGAGCGGAGCGGCTACAAGAAGGCAATGAAGCATCTTGACAATATGCGTGCCGAGGGGTGCACACTGAACATTGTCACATACAACGATTTGTCATTCATATGGTTGTCACCCGATCTCATTAGCTATACTCATGTGTTGAAGGGCTTATTGACTACCGAGCGGTGGGAGGATGCTTTGAGGAGCTCATGGCGAGATATGGTCCAGATGATGCCCACCAAATGTGGTAACATTTACCACGCTCATTAGCTCCCTGTGTCAGAAAGGTTTGTTCAATCTTGCACTTAGGTTCTTGAGCAAATGCCGGAGCATGGGTGCATGCCAAATACCGTCGCATTCAACTGTATAATTGATGGTTTGTGCTAAGAAAGGCATATTAGCGATGCTATCAAACTATTAAACAGTCTGCAATCCTACGAATGCAAATCTGATATCACTACATATAATACTGTATTGAGGTGGGAGGATGCTGAGAAGCTCATGGGTGAGATGGTTGGCAAGAATTCTTTGCGAGTAAACGGGCATGCCCGCGAGCGATGGGTACTCGTGGGCGATGGGCATAGGCGAGGTTCTTCACCCGTCGTCCTTCACGGGCATGCCCGTGGGAGAAAATTGGGCTCGCAGGCATGGGTATTGTAACATCCCAAATGCATAAATGGGTGTGTGTTTCAAATGTAAGAAAATGTGTAGAAATTAAAAAAAATTCTCACATCTTGAAACCCTTGAACATTGCCATAATTCTTGTCAAGAGTTGTGGAGTTCAAAAACCTAAACCTCCTGTTGACTAAAGTCAAACCCTTATTCCACTTTGTCACAAATCTTGTGCCAACCTTTGGAAATATTTTTCCTAGGTTCTAGAGTTGATGTGTGACCCTCTGAATAATTTGATAAGTTTTAAAACTTATTTGAAAATTTTTGGAGGTGAGTCATACCCTAGAACAGCCTTGATGAATTTTTGGAGAAAAATGCAGTGCACAAAAACCTTTGGAAATTTTATGTAAGGTTAATCTTGGAGTAAGGAAGCTCCAGTTAAAATTTTGGAATTTTTAGAGTTAGTTTCCTACCTCTAAAAATTCCTCCAATCTCAGCCTTCAATTTGAATCCAAAATCTGGCACTATTCCTTGGGCCCGAGCCACTTCCAAGTGGGTCGAGTCCAACCCTCTTCCTCTGCTCAGTCCGTGCCCTTTCCCCCACGTGAGGTCGTAGTCATTGGATCAAAATCCAATAGCCACGACCTCCGCCTCGCACCTCCCACCCCACTCACTGTCCTTCCGGTAGCGAGGTCGTGGCATGGATCGATCCAACACCACGACCTCCTATCTTTATCATGTGCACCAGACCTCCCATTTGCTGCGAGGTCGTGTCCTTTGGATCCCCATCCAACGCCCACGACCTCCCCAATCCTCTCATCGCCGTCAGATGGAAATCTCGCGGCCAGGACCTCCCCCTCCCTTTCTAGTGTCTAGCCTAACGGCCCAGACCTCTCGCACCTCAGCTCATCGCCTTTGGATCGAGATCCAATGGCTACGACCTCCCCTCTCATCTCGTTGCCTTCAGATCAAGATCTCACGGCCATGACCTCCTTTGCGTCGTGCGCGCTAGCCACGACCTCCCCTTAATGTCGTGTTCCGTTGGATGAAAATCCAACCGCCACGACCTCCCACCTCTGTTGTGTGTTGTTGGATCAAGATCCAACAGCCACGACCTCCTCACCCCTTTTTCCACATCGTGCGCAACTGCCACGACCTCCTACCCCTGTTCGTCGCCGTTGGATTGAGATCCAACCGCCACGACCTCCCATCTTTGTTGTGTGCCCTTAGATGTAAATCCAATGGCCACAACCTCCCTTCCTTGTTGTGCGCCGTTGGATTAAAATCCAACAGCCACGACCTCCCGTCCCTTGTCTGTGTCGCGCGCATCAATTAAGACCTCCCCATCGGTCCCGCGCCCTTGGATGCAGATCCAATGGCCATGACCTCCTATCCCTTTCCACGCGCGACCTCCCCCTTTCTTTTCGCAACCGTGCGATGGAGATCCCACGGCTGCGACCTCTCCATTTCCTTTGCAGGTCATACCGTTTCGAATCAGATCGGAGGGTCATGACCTCCCCATGTTCTTATCTAACGGTGGTGGTGAGCTCCTGTTCTTCTCCTTCCTCGGGCGCGCGCGTGCGCCATGACAGAGGAGGAGGGCAGTGATGTGTCACCTCCCAACAGCTCTTTGCTGCGGGCATTTAATGCATGTCAGCCTTCCGCCCCATCAGTCGCGCTCAGACCTGCCCCCATCACCTCCTCGTCCTTGTGGCGCCATGGACCGAGCCATGGGCTAAGCTCACCATGGAGCTTAACCCTAGCTCATGGTCTCTTCTCCTCGGGCTATAAGAACTCCTCTTGTTCCTCCTTGGCTTCTTTTACACACTTCACGTCTTGCTCTCGGTTCTGTGGAGCTCAAATCACCCGGAGCTCCTTGGTCGCCATTGTTGAAGCTTGGGGCTCCTCGGTGGAACCCGTGCTCTAGTGGCTCCCTCACTCCACCCCTTGCTCATTCTTGTTCCTCTGACCTCCTGGGGTCTTAACCCTAACTTGATTTAGGTTTGCCTCTTGAGTGCAAACTAAATTGAGCTTCCCTTTTCTACCGTGAGCTCTCGCTTCTTCCACAACCCAGTAAGACCTCCATTTCTCAATTCCTCTCTCTGGCACCTTTTTGGAGCTTGTTGAGAACCAATGTGATGACCTGGTGCTGTTGAAATTGCCCAGGTCCTCCTCTCCTCACTGTCCTCCTCGGCGCCGGTAAGGTCCTGCGTCGTCGGAGCTCCCCCGTCCTCCTCGACCTCTCCGCGACCTCCAGGTACCTCCTGGTAGTCCCTAGATGCGTGGGCACCCACTGGAATGGCTGTTGCGGAGCTTTACTTCACTTTCGTCCTTGGCCGTGCATTGCCGCGCCACCCCTCTCCGGCTCGCCGACGCTCTGGTCCACCCCCGCGGGTGTGAGTGGTACCAGTGGGTGCGCACTGCTATTGCGCACCCGTGCCTGGCACCCACTCGCACCGCCGTGGCCTGAGTCACCGGCGGTGGCCTTGTCTTCACCGTTGGTTTCGTTGTCGGATGAAACCGACAACTGTAGCGACCTCCTAGAGCCGTCCATGTTTAGATCTGGGGCTCAGATCTCCCAGGGGTCCGTGTGTGCGCTGTGTCGTGTTGGTTGCGAGCCGTCCATCTCGCGATCAACGGTCACAACCTCCTCCCCGTTCGCACGCGTGAGTTCCAAACGAGCGCGTTGCCGGGAGGACATGAGCCGTCGGATTCAAGATCAACGGCCCATTTCTGTTGGACCTACGCGGGCGCGAGCACACGTGCCGGGAGGACATGAGCCGTTGGATCCAAGATCCACGGCCCACGTTCGTCCATCGCGCGAGGGCGCGTGCGCGTTTTCCCTGAGGTCTTGGGCCGTCCGATGCAGGATCAACGGCCCAGACTTTTCCACGTTGTTTCCTATTTAGGTGATTTTCCGATGGACTTATTTGTAAACTGAAAAAGGTAATAAACTTTGAAAATGCATAACTAATTCATTTTAGCTCCATTTAAGTTGATTAAAATTTGGTAGCTCTGGTTTGAACTAAACTTTAATCTAAAAATGGTTGTAAGTGTAGTTCGGCTCCAGAACATGGATTTGCAAATTGGTTTAGAAATAGACTTTAAATGTTGCTCTAAAAATTGCAATTAACTTGTAAAATGCATAAGTAATTCTCTATAGATCATTTTTGAGTGAATCCAACTTGGTTAGCTTCCTCTGTTAGTGTACTAAATGGTAGAATAGGATTTAGGCATGTCACCATTTTTAAAAGAATTGTGGGTGCATGTTTCTTGTGCTCTTTTGTATGTCTTTGAAAAGGCATAAAACATGCATCCTAGCTCCAAATGAGGTGAACTCAATTGTGTTATTCATCTCATGAGATGCTGGTCTTACCATAAAAATCCCAGGTGCAACACCTCTTTGGAAAATTGTGCTTGGGAAGTTAATCGGATGAACAGTAACCGATTTGAATTTTCCAGCATTTTCCAGGCTGAGCAGATTTGTTTTGGCCATATCTTTTGCATTGTGAATCCAAATCAATTGGTTCTTGTTGCTAAATTCTATAAAAATCATGCTCTTGCTGTTGTAAAAATTTCAAAGCATTTGGAGAAAGTTTGCTGTGGAGTCCTTTTGGTTTTCTTCGTTCTTATCGGTTCTTTTTCGCTTTTTCGTTAGGTGCCGACGAGTGCGTTGATCCCATGAGTGATCCTTTGCAGCATAGTGAACAGGCCCAGCAAGGCAAGCAGTTTGATCATATCCATTATGTCCCTTTACTTTAAAGTCTACTATATTGTTTAACTTGTATGTATGCATTGGTATTTTGTTGTTAAATGATATCGCTTAGTGATCCTATAGATGCATATTCTGTAGGTAAATGTTCATTCTCTACTACTAAGCCTAGCATTATCTTGCTGTGATGTAGAGTTTGATGGATGGACTCTTATCACTTAGTAGTTTGCGTGATAATGCTTAGAAATGCTTAGATAATGGTAGAAATGGGCGGTTGTCGACATTATGTCGATGACCTTGATCACACAAAAATTATTATTCCATTATGTCCATCTCTTGTGCTTTGTTACTTTGTAAACAAATAAAACAAAAATGAAAACAAAATTGTTTCATGACTTGGGCACAATGGATGTTGGGTGATTTGTTGGGTTTGAATGGAATGGTGCCTAAGTCCCCAAGGACCGAGTTACTTGTGTCACTAAGCCAAGCGCTTTTGCGTGCTAACCACATGAGGGGGATATGGGACCTCTCTTGACTAAGTACTTTGGGGGTGTTAATTATTGAGTCGATGGTGGTTAAAATATTTTTATAGGGATTGGGGGCACCCGCAGTTGCTTAGGCTGGGCCAGTGTATCCTACCCTCCCAAGTTGTCGCGACTCTTAATTAGCATCACCCATTGGAAATGTCTCAGAGACTTAGCGCGTGCAGCATACCAAAGGAAGTATGCTAAATAGCTTGGCTAAAAGGCGGCGACGTGGGTACATTGGTACACCCTGCGCAGGTTAAAACTATTCGAATAGCCTCGCCCTAGGTTATGGACATGCTTGGTAAGGTCGTGCAAGAACTAGACTCAACCATTTAATTAAAACTTGTTGGGTGGTATGAATGGTAATTCATACTATTGTTGTGGTGGCTATTGGGTTAGTCACTTCCAGGATTATTGTTGTCGTCTACTTATTTGTTATTATGTTTTTGTCTCGTTGTTATTTGCAAATTAAAAATGAATTGCAAAACTGCTTTGAATCTATTTAAATATTGCAAATGAAAACTTGCTTTATGCTAAAATGAGCCTAAAGCCTTCCACTTAAATAAAGCTTGCATGTAGCATATGTATAGGGCTGTTACCCTTACACGTCAGTCTCGCGAGTACATTTTTGTACTCATTTTCTTTGCTTAATAATTTTGTTGCAGAGGAGGTAGAGCCCAAAGGGCTTTACTTTTGTGAGATGTGCTGCGGTTGGGAAGACTAGCTAGGCGGCCCGGTCAGTTGCCTTGTGGGCTTAAGGCAAACCCTATGGCCTTCTTTTGTTTATCGTCATCTTATGGCTTTTGCTTCCGTTGTTGTTTATCTTCCTTAGTTGTATTTGGCTGGTCGGCCCCTTTTGTAATAACTCTCTCTATATTATGTATGCCTTTTATTTTAATCTAGTTCGTGCTTTGGTTCTATGTCTTGAATGGAATTGATGCATGATTTTGTAAAGGGGAGTGTATACTGCATTTCTGGGAAGTATACATATCTCGAAGACATGAGTTATTTTGTTTGTGATGCTAGGGTCAATGGATGACTAAGCATTACAAGCCAAATAAACCGGGGTCCTCACAAAGTTGGTATCAGAGCTATACTGACCGTAGTAACCCTAGCTTGGTCGTCCTTAGAATGTTTTGAAAAACTTAGTTTCAAAATATCAAATGGTTTATGAAAGCTTAAGTGCATTCTCTAATTTTACTCCTTACCTATCTTAGCTTTCTCATCTCATCTCACTCTAATTTGAGTTTTAAAAGTTGTTTTCCCTCTCCTTCCCTCAAAAGATAGTGTTATTGTATAATTGGGTTTTGGGGATCAATGAGATTGGCAAATTGAAGTGTTAGCTGCCCTTTTACAAGGTTTTGAAGTTTCTGGAGTCGGTGATTTCGGCTGAGAGCTTGGATGCAAAATCCGGGCAGCAAGCATCAAATTTCCGGACAGCAATCTCAAGGTTCTAATTAGGATAGATAATGAGAGGATAATTCAACTAAAACTTGTGGGAATAAAAGGGTAAGATGTGATACTAGTTAGCTAAGTATCTAACACATATTTTATTGGTTTTACCTTGCTTTGTAGTAGTGTTAGAGCTAAAATAGCGTGCTGAAATTTTGTCTTCTCTACCGATTACTCATTCATTCAATACGGGTTTGTCGTGGTTTATAGTTGAGCTTTAGTCTCGTGTTTCCTTGCTATTTCTTGAGCCTTTTTGTGAACATTAAAATTGTGTTCTTGTTGTTTAAATTGGCTTTCGGTTAGGGTGATCTTCCATTCCCCTAGTCGATAGCTTTTCGCTTTCTTTAGCTCCTAATTTTTGGGTTTTGTTGCTAGCCCCTTTTCTCTCTTTAGCAGGATGGCTGGAAGAACTCGTAGTGGTCAGGGTCAGCCAGCTGGTCCGGATGAGGAGCTTCCACCTCCTCCGACCATGGCTGAGGTTCTGCTCCAGATCGAGCGGAACCGTATGGATCAGACTAGGGCCCTGGAGGCGATTATGCGCAACACCTCCACCCTTTCCGGTGCCTCTGGATCAGGGGGAGGAAGTGGGCATCAGCCGCGTGGGGGACTTGCAGAGTTCCTTCGCACCCAACCGCCCACTTTCTCCAGGTCTGAGGACCCACTCGATGCAGACAACTGGCTTCGTCTGGTTGAGCGTAAGCTTAGCATTGCTCAGTGCCAGGACCAGGAGAAGGCACTTTTTGCATCCCATCAGCTGGAGGGTGCAGCTCTTTCATGGTGGGAGAACTTTCTCACCATGCAGCCCGCAGGCCACACCGTCTCTTGGGAGGAGTTCCGTGTTGCTTTCCGGTGGTCTCACATCCCTGCCGATGTGATGAAGCTGAAGAAGAAGGAGTTTCTTGCGCTCAAGCAAGGGCGCAGCTCGGTCACGGAGTATTTGTACGAGTTCAACCATCTGGCTCGTTATGCTCCTGAGGAGGTGGCCACTGATGAGGCCAAGTAGGAGAAGTTCATGGATGGCTTATCTGAGGAGCTTCAGGACAACCTCTCCATCATTGACTTCCCCGACTTCTAGGCCTTGGTGGATAAGGCCATCGTCTCCGAGCACAAGGGAAGGGCGCTGCGTGACTCCCGCAATCGCAAGTGGGAGACTCAGAAGTCTTCCCAGACCAGCTCTTCGCGTGCTCACTTCGGGCAGTCTCAGGGGTCCCGTGCTCAGGCTTTAGCACCCCCGAGCTTGCTAGCACCTACCCCTCGCCCTCCGCAGGCCGTGTTTCGACCACGTGCACCTGCGGCTCAGCAGGGTGGCCTCCGCAATGTTGCCGAGGTCGCTTGCATCTTCTGCAACCAGAAGGGCCATTATGCAAATAATTGCCCTAAGAAGACTGGAGCAGCCCCTCGTCCTAATGGAGGACGCGGGCAAGGTGGGGGATCTTCCCAGGATCAGAAGATTGTCCCCGCAGCCCAAGGCGTGGGCAGCGGTCGCGTCAACCTCATCTCTGCTGAGGAGGCATAGGAGGCATCTGACGTCGTGTTGGGTACGCTTCTTGTTAACTCCCATCCTGCTACTGTTTTGTTCAATTCAGGAGCATCTCATTCTTTTGTATCTCAGTCTTTTCTTCTGTTAGTGATCTTCTTTTTGCTCCTTTGTTGGTCCCACACTCATTCGCTCTCCCAAGTGCGGAGATGAGAGCCGAATCCGAGTGTCGGGAGGTTCCTATTGAGATTGAGGGAGTAAGATTTTTGGTAAATCTTATTCTCCTCAATACAGCGAGATTAGATGTAATTCTGGGCATGGATTGGTTGTCTCAGCACATGGGGCAAATGGATTGCGCCCGGAAGCTCATCTACCTCACAAGCCTCTCTGGCGGCGGTGTTCACTTTTCGGCCGGTCGCAAGGTCCGCATCTCTTGGCGCAAGCGGCCAGCTCGAGATATTCGTGAAGTCCCAACGGTATGTGACTTCATGGATGTCTTTCCCGAAGATCTCTCGGATGCCGCCACCGAGACCTCGAAGTTCAGTCATCGAGTTGGCTCCCTGCATCCCGATTTCAAAGAGGCCTTACCGGATGCCACCGAATGAGTTGGTGGAGTTGAAGAAGCAACTTGGTGAGCTTCAAGAGAAGGGTTTCATCCACCCTAGCTCATCTCCGTGGGGTTGTCCAGCCATCTTCGTAAAGAAGAAGGACGGTACTTTGCGCATGTGCGTCGATTACCGTTCGCTTAATGAAGTGACGGTAAAGAACAAGTATCCTTTGCCCCGCATCGACGATATCTTTGATCAATTATCTGGAGCTCGAGTCTTCTCCAAGATTGATTTGAGAGTGGGATATCATCAAGTTCGGATCCGACCTGAGGATATTCCCAAGACGGCCTTCTCTACTCGTTATGGTTTGTACGAGTGCACCGTCATGTCGTTCGGCTTGACCAATGCTCCTGCTTTGTTCATGAACCTCATGAATTCGGTGTTTATGGAGTATTTGGATAAGTTCGTCGTGGTCTTCATCGATGATATTCTTATCTACTTCAAGAACGATGAGGAACATGCCGAGCATCTGAAGCTTGTTTTGGGCAAGCTACGTGAGCACCAGCTGTATGCAAAGTTCAGCAAGTGCACATTCTAGTTGAAAGAAGTGGCCTTCTTGGGCCATGTTCTTTCAGCAGGAGGCATTGCCATTGATCCTAGCAAGGTCAGCGATGTGCTTTCCTGGAGTCAGCCCAGATCGATGCTAACCGGCGCGGAGTTTTCTCGCTTAGCGGGATATTATCGCCGCTTTATCGAGAACTTCTCCAAGATCGCTGGCCGATGACTGAGTTGCTCAAGAAGGACAAGAAGTTCTTGTGGTCCGCGGATTGTGAGGAAAGTTTTCAAGTACTCAATACGCGTTTGACCACCGCCTCCGTTCTCGTCCTCCCCGATGTTCATCGGAGCTTGATATCTTTTATGATGCTTCTCGCCGAGGCCTCGCTTGTGTCCTTATACAAGAAGGCAAGGTAGTGGCCTATGCATCAAGGCAATTGAGACCTCATGAACTGAACTATCCCACCCATGACTTGGAGCTAGCTGCTGTGATTCATGCGCTTAAGATTTGGCGACATTACCTTATCGGTAATCTTTGTGAAGTGTATTCAGATCACAAGAGCTTGAAGTATTTGTTCACCCAACCAGATCTGAACCTCAGGCAAAGGAGATGGTTGGAGTTGATCAAGGACTATGACGTGGGTATTCACTACCATCTGGGCAAGGCTAATGTCGTTGTCGATGCGCGTCGTAAAGCGCATTGTAATGCATTGTTGCTCAGGGAGCATCAGCCCACCCTTCTGGAGGAGTTTCAGCGTCTCAACTTGGGTTTGGTTGAGCAGGGTTTTCTCGCTACCTTGGTTGTGCAACCAACCTTGGTGAATCGTGTCAAGGCTGCTTAGTAATCGGATGCTGGAGTGAACCAAATCAGGCAGAATGTCAGGAATGGAACAGCCAAGTGCTTCTCAGAGGATGAGCTTGGTGTTGTGAGGTTCGGACAGCGCCTGGTGGTTCCTAAGGACATGGATTTGTGGGACTTGATCCTCCGCGAAGCCCATGATTCTCCCTTGTCCATTCATCATGGGGCCACGAAGATGTATCAGGATCTCCGTCAGGGATTTTGGTGGACCGCATGAAGAGGGAAATTGCTAGGTTCGTTGCCAAGTGCGACGTGTGTTGTCATGTGAAGGCCGAACATCAACGTCCAGCAGGCCTGCTTCAGCCTTTGCCAGTGCCAGAGTGGAAGTGGGATTCGATCGGAATGGATTTCATCATAGGTCTACCCACATCCCCGAAGAAGAATGATGCCATTTGGGTCGTCATCGATCGTTTGACTAAGGTGGCACATTTCCTTCCTGTCAAGACTGACCTTCGGGTAGGTCTTTTGGCGGATCTCTACATAGCCCGCATTGTGAGTTTGCATGGTGTGCCGAAGACAATTGTGTCGGATCGTGGATCTCTATTCACGTTTCGTTTTTGGCATAGTTTGCAAGAGGCTATGGGAACTCGTCTTGCTTTCAGCTCAGCATATCATCCCCAAACTGATGGCCAGACCGAGAGGGTCAACCAAGTTTTGGAAGACATGCTCCGTGCTTGTGTTCTTTCCTATGCGAGGCATTGGGAGAAATGCTTGCCATTCGCCGAGTTTTCTTATAACAACAGCTTTCAGGCCAGTCTCGGCATGGCTCCTTTCGAGGCCTTATATGGGAGAAAGTGCAGAACCCCGTTGTATTGGTCTGAGACCGGCGAGAGACCTTCCTTTGGTCCGGACTCGATCAATGAGGCCAAGAGTCAAGTCCAGATTATTCGTGAGCGTCTTCGCACAGCTCAATCCAGGCAAAAGAGCTATGCGGATCGCCGTCGTCGTGAGTTGAGTTTTGAGCCTAATGACTTTGTTTATCTCAAAGTCTCTCCTTTGAAGGGCCGTCAACGTTTCGGCGTCAAGGGCAAGTTAGCTCCTCGATATGTGGGTCCCTACCGCATCATCGAGAAGAAAGGAACTGTTGCCTATAAGTTGGAGTTGCCTGCTGCACTTGAGGGGGTACATGATGTGTTCCATGTGTCCCAGTTAAAGAAGTGCCTCCGTGTTCCAACTGAGGAAGCTCCGTTGGAAGCTCTTGATGTCTAAGCAGATTTGACCTATCGCGAGCACCCTGTTCGCATACTCGAAGAGGCTGAACGAAGAACTAGGAACCGTTCCATCAAGTTTCTTAAAGTTCAGTGGTCGAACCATTCCAAGGATGAAGCTACTTGGGAAAGGGAAAATCGTCTGCGTGCGGACTACCCCTCTTTCTTTTCCGAGTGAGCCAAATCTCGGGACGAGATTTCTGTAAGGGGGGGGAGATTTTGTAACATCCCAAATGCATAAATGGATGTGTGTTTCAAATGTAAGAAAATGTGTAGAAATTAAAACTTTTTCTCACATCTTGAAACCCTTGAACATTGCCATAATTCTTGTCAAGAGTTGTGGAGTTCAAAAACCTAAACCTCCTGTTGACTAAAGTCAAACCCTTATTCCACTTTGTCACAAATCTTGTGCCAACCTTTGGAAATATTTTTCCTAGGTTCTAGAGTTGATGTGTGACCCCTCTGAATAATTTCATAAGTTTTAAAACTTATTTGAAAATTTTTGGAGGTGAGTCATACCCTAGAACAGCCTTGATGAATTTCTGGAGAAAAATACATTGCACAAAAACCTCTGAAAATTTTATGTAAGGTTAATCCTGAAGTGAGGAAGCTCCAGTTAAAATTTCCGAATTTTTGGAGTTAGTTTGCTACCTCTAAAAATTCCTCCAACCTCAGCCTTCAATTTGAATCCAAAATCTGGCACTATTCCTTGGGCCCGAGCCACTTCCAAGTGGGTCGAGTCCAACCCTCTTCCTCTGCTCAGTCCGTGCCCTTTCCCCCACGTGAGGTCGTAGTCGTTGGATCAAAATCCAATAGCCACGACCTCCGCCTCAAACCTCCCACCCCCAGCTCAGCCCTGTCCTCCCCGCGCGAGGTCGTAGCCGTTGGATCAGATCCAACAGCCACGACCTCCCATCTTTATCATGTGCACCAGACCTCCCCACCCGCGCGAGGTCGTGTCCTTTGGATCCGCATCCAACGCCCACGACCTCCCCTATCCTCTCATCGCCGTCAGATGGAAATCTCGCGGCCAGGACCTCCCCCTCCCTTTCTAGTGTCTGGCCTAACGGCCCAGACCTCCCGCACCTCAGCTCGTCGCCTTTGGATCAAGATCCAATGGCTATGACCTCCCCTCTCATCTCGTTGCCATCATATCAAGATCTCACGACCACGACCTCCTTTGCGTCGTGCGCGCTAGCCACAACCTCCCCTCAATGTCGTGCTCCGCTGGATGAAAATCCAACCGCCACGACCTCCCACCTCTGTTGTGTGCCGTTAGATCAAGATCCAATAGCCAGGACCTCCTCACCCCTTTTTCCGCGTCGTGCGCAACCGCCACGACCTCCTACCCCTGTTCGTCGCCGTTGGATTGAGATCCAACCGCCACGACCTCCCATCTTTGTTGTGTGCCCTTGGATGTAAATCCAATGGCCACGACCTCCCTTCCTTGTTGTGCGCCGTTGGATTAAAATCCAACAGCCACAACCTCCCATCCCTTGTCTGTGTCGCGCGCATCAGTTAAGATCTCCCCATCGGTTCCGCGCCCTTGGATGCAGATCCAATGGCCATGATGTAACGTCCCAAATTTTGGCTTTTCAAAAATCTTTTAAGTAGTTTAGGTCCCTGGAAAATTTCACCGCTTTTATTTGAATTAATAAAGCTTAATTGGGACTTTCATAAATCAAAAACAATTTAATATGATTAATCTCTATATCAACTATTATCAAAACTATTTTATTTGGGTTTTATGTGCTTGGATATATTTTCTAGAATTCTCTAGAATTTTTCCAAGTGCATTTGCTACCTTTTATTTGCTATTTGGATTTTTGGCTATTTTCTAAAAAGGAAAACTATTAGAAATCTCAGATTAAATATTCGGGCCGATTCTTTAACCTCGGCCCATTCTTTTCTTTCATCGGCCTGGCCATCATTTCTTTCCCACCCATCTTTCCTTCGGGCCGCACCGTTTTGTTTTTCCCTTTTTCCTTAGCCGCTTCTTCGTTTCTTTGCGCCGACCGCCTCAGCTTTTGCGTGCAGACAGCCCAGTCGCCAGCCTGTTCTTTTTGTTTGCGAGAACCCAAGTTGCACCAGTTGTCACTTTTTCTTCCTGTGCACGCACGTGAAAGCGGCCGACCCAGGTCGCCGCTCCCTCCCGTTTTCATTTGGCGCTGGCTTACAAACCCGAAGCGGGCGTAGCTCGCCACCACGTTTTTCGTCGGCGCGGGCGAAGCCCGAACAAACCGAGCCGTGCCTATGTCCTTTTTCTTGGTCTCACTGCGGGTGGTCTCGTGGTTAGCATCCGCACGTGCTTTTCTTCTCCACGGCGCCGAATTGGAGTCCATCTCCAGTACGCTTGGCCGTGCCGTGCTCCTCATGGATACCCCATCTCCGGTGCTATATAAACCAGTCCCTCCGCGTCAATTTGATCCCCTCGTTCAACTCATCCGAAACCCTAAATCTCCAGCCCCGGGTTCGTCCTCGTTTCGACGAATTTTGCTAGAGCGCCGCCACGGTTGAAGCTTCTTCACCCTCGGTGTTCGTCGTCGTCAGTCCACCTCTGGCCACGTGGTCTTTGCCATCGGGATCGCATCAACGAGGTCTTCGCTGTGCCCTCATCATCTCCTCCCGAGGACCACCACCCCATCGTGTTCATCTTCGTCCAAAAACCGCCGCCACCGCCCTTGTTCAATCTGCACGTCGGTGAGTGCTCTTGGCCGTCCAAGCGTGTCATCTTGTGCCCTATGCTTTTGTCATCTATTCTCCTCTCCTCTCGTTGCTTCCCCTTCGCCGAGATGCCGCCGAGCCGCCACTGTTGCAGTTCTTCTCCGTCTCTGTTCATCCTCGGATTGCTGCCGGCATGGTCCACTTCCGGTCGTCCCGAGCCTCACCCTGTGATCCTTGTGTGTAACGTCCCGTTTTCTTTAAGTTCTTGCCCAGTTTTCAAAAAAAAAGTAACCATTTGGCTTTATTGAGAATCCAAAGCTTAACCTGGCATTTTGAAAATTGGGAGAGTTCAATTGGAATTAATCAAACCTTAACTAAGCTCTTTGTTGGTGTTCTTTGCCGGTCGTGGCTCTCTGTTGTGTCTTTGCTACCCTTGGGCTGTTGGTTCTCCGAAGCCTCTCTGTGTGCCCCTGGTTTGTCTCTTCTCTTTTTATTTCCTTTGTTGGTTTGAATCTCTTTGAGATCTAGACCTCTCTCTCTCTCTTTTTGTTTCCTCTGTTCGGACATCTCCCGTGCTTTGGGTTTTCCTGTTAAAGACCCAGCTCAGGTTTGTGTTTCAAAACCTCTTTGGTCTCTTCAAGCCACGCTTGGTTTTGTTTCTTTTGGACCTCCCCGTGGACTTCTCCACGCTCTCTCGGAACCCCTGAGTTCTCTCGGGCGCTCCAGAGTCTCTCTGGACCTCCCAGTGCCCCTTTTGGGACCTTCCTAGACCTCCTCGTGGCTTTTTGGACCTCCCCTTGTTGAGATCTGGCCGTTAGGACCTCCTCTCTGGAGATCCTAGCCGCACAGACCTCCCTTTGTTGAGATCTGGCCGTTAGGACCTCCTCTCTGGAGATCCTAGCCGCATGAGACCTCCTTTGTTGAGATCTCGGCCGTTAGGACCTCCTCTCTGAAGATCCTAGCCGCATGCACCTCCCTTGTTGAGATCTGCCGTTAGGACCTCCTCTCGGAGATCCTAGCCGCACGAGACCTCCCTTGTTGAGATCTCGGCCGTTAGGACCTCCTCTCTGGAGATCCTAGCCGCATGCATCCTCCCCTTGTTGAGATCTGGCCGTTAGGACCTCCTCTCTGGAGATCCTAGCCGTCCAGGTCCTCCCTTTGTTGGATCCAAAGGTCCAGACCTCCTTAGCGCGTGGACCCATCTTTGACTCTCGTGGCTGTATCGCTTGAGGCTTTGCCTTCGTTACCTTAGGACCGTCCGATGCGGTTCGGATGGCCCGATCCTAAGGGCACGTTAGCCTGGTCTGAACATCCCCTTTCCCTCCTAACCGCCCGATTCCAATCGAACGGCTCTGCTCTGCTGCGCGTTTTCCTTTGTTCCCCAGGACCTCTCCCTGGTTGTTTTGCAAGGACCACCTCCTCGGTCCTGCTTTGGTCTTTATAAGGACCACCTCCTAAATCAGAATATCCCTGTTGGTCAGGACCTCCCCTGCACCCTTTGATTTGGACCGTTGAGGTCCTTCCCTTTGAGATCTTGACCGTTAGATCTCCCTTTTGGAGATCTACTCGTCAAGACCTCCTATGCACCCTTTGATCTGGACCGTTGAGGTCCTCCCCTTTGAGATCTTGACCCTTAGACCTCCCTTGAGCAGGTCTGAGTGTCAAGACCTCCTCGTTGTGAGCTTTGAGGACCCCTTGTCCAGGACCTCCTCTTGAGTCCTTGGACCTCCTGTCCAGGATATCCCCCTCGAGTGTCTTGGACCTCTTGCCCAGACCTCACAAAGGGTCTTTGGAGGAGATGATCCTTGCGGTGGGGCCACCTCTTTGACCGTGGTGCACCCTTTTGACCGGCCCCACTTGCCACCTCTCTCCACCTTGTAATTATTGCTCTTGCCTCGAGAACTCAGGCGCATTTAATAGGTGTCGGGTCACAATAAATGCAGTCACATCTGAGGTACTTTATTTTAATTCTTTTAAGGCAAGCCCTGGCCTAACCACCCCGATTGCCAACACGTCTCCAACCTCTTTCTTGGTGCACTCCTCCAACTCCGGCTATATATAGCCTGGGTGGGCAAATCCTTGTAACCTTTTGCTCATTTGCCCACCTTGCTCCTGCCTTGTTCGCTCCTGGCTTGTGCTCAGGAGCTTCACCAAGAGTGAGCCGCAAGTGTTGGCATCTTCCTTGGAAAAACCTCCTCGCAGTTTTTGCCGGTCTTTTGCTTAGAGATCACCCTCCCTTGCTGTGGACCTCCCTTGTTGTCCTGAGCCGCCTGTTTATCTGGTTTTGGTTGAGTTTTGTTTAAGTTCTTTTAGAGCTCTTTTGAAGTTCTTTGGCCCAGTTCGGTTTTGCTTATTTGGTTTTCTTGCGAGCGTGTAGATCACGAGTTTGAGGAGATCTTGGACCCAGCTCTCTCTACTGAAGGCTCTCCACTGCTTGACCAAGGCAAGTCACAGACCTCCTTTTGATCATTTTGAACCTAGTTTCATAAATGTATTTCGGTTTTATTTTATCATGCATGGCTATGTTTATAAGAAAATAGTTTGGGTTGTAGTTACTTGCCTACTTGCTGTTATGCCTCCTTCATACTTTGTCCCTATCATGTTGTCATGTTCTCCTTGTGAACCTTAAGGTGGATATTTTTAGTTGGTATCCTTTGTTAATTGCCAACATGGGGGCCGTAGGTCTTTATAGCTTTGCTTAGAAAACGTGGTTCGGTCGCATCATGCTTCATCTCTAATAATCTTGACTAATGACTTATGGGATGTGTGGTTGGTGCCACTGTTGAGCAACTATGGCAGGATGCCTAAGCTGTGTCGACTTTGGTGTGAGACCACTTGGTTAAAACTGTTGTGCCAAGACTGGGTGGTCTTTTGGCATGGGTTAATACAAATTGTTTTGTTGAGGCAAGAAGGCAGGGAGTGAGTACTGGGTGCTGTGCACACTTGGTTGTGGAAGTCTTGCCTTAACACGATTAAGGACTTAACTTTGTGTCTTTGACCTGAGCCAAACAGTGCAACCACAAGATCATTTGTGGGAATGGTCTGGGCTGAATAATTAGCAATGGGATGGCTTGGGGCTGTTGTGGTGGAGCGTGTGATTCGTTGGCGCAAGAGGGGGCACCCCATGAACCCTGCATGGACTTCTAGACCAAGGGGGATTATGAAACCTTAGCGGGCAGCTCCGAGTCATTTCAAAGCTTTGTAGAAGGCCTTGCGCTCTCTAGGTCAGCTCACCTTAGGAAGTGAGCAAGGGTGACCGAACCCGATCCCGCTAGAGAGGTCGTGGATTGTGGGTAAGTTGTACACCTCTGCAGAGTGAAAAATCTATTCGAATAGCCAAGTCCTTGGTCATGGACATGCTCAGTGAAAATGGTGCATGGGGTAGTTGTTTCAAAACTTGTGCCATTTGGACACCTCAATGAGATGCCTTGGCTTTGCCTCAAGAGACCTTGGCCGACTCGGAGGGGTCGGGGTTGGCTCGGGTGGTGGTCCAGGGTTGGTTCGGACCTCTAGAGTGGGTGCTCTAGAGTGGGTTTTGGTGAGGACACAGCCCTTTGGTGTGACCAGACCTCCCCCATTGTTGTTGTGGATGTAAGTTGGTGCTCACTCCACATTTTCTTCTTCAAATGTATTATGTACTATTGTTTTGCCTTCTCGCTTTTCAATCTATTATTGCTATTATTGTCCAAATCTGGCTTTGCATAAAACTAACCATCTGACTCTCATTTGGTAAGCCCTGGCATGATTATTATTGCATAAATGCTCTCTGTGACTTGCTGAGTACATTCAAAGTACTCATGGCCTAAGCCCTGTGTCAAAGCAGATTATGAAGATGACCAAGTGCAGGGCAGTGCAGAGCTCTTTGAGGAGGAGTTCTTCGACGACTAAGCTGCCTAGGACGTCCTCCACCCGACAGCCTGTGGTGCTTGTTGGATGGCTGTGCTCGCTTTTGGTGTTGGAGTCTTAGAGCTCCTTGTTGCTGGTTTTGTAAGTCCTTGCTGGTTTTGTAAGCCCTCAGTGGCAAACCTCTTGTTAACAAGCTTGACCATAAGGTCCTGTTATATAAAGCTTAATTTGTCTGCTTCATCTTTGTTTGACCTCGTGGATGTGATATTAGCTTGTGTTCTTGTGTGAGCTAGCTTTGTTGTTCAGGACTAGCTCGGATGCAGGCAAGGTGATCTCCGGATGTCCTACTAGACTTAACACAGGAGGTCTGTCGGACCTCTCTTGTGATGTACCCGGAGGTGCTACCAAGGGGTTGCATGCCTGACCTCCAGAGGTCTTGAAGACCTCTGGGAGGTCGGTGGCGGTTAAGACCTCCAGAGGTCTGAAGACCTCTGGGAGGTCTGGCGGAACCTCCACGGAGTACACCGTCTTGTCTTGCCACTTCCTCCGTGGTGGCTCCGTGGCGCAAAAAAAATGGTCCTCCTGACTGCGGTGCATCACAAGGGTGGGGCGTCACAAAAGTGGTATCGAGCCACAGTGGGTTGTAGGGCGTGGCCATAGGTAGAAAGGTCGATTTAGTTTTGATTCAAAAGTTATTTTCTAAAGCAAATCAACTTAATATTTGTTTGGTGGTTCTTTCCTTGTTCTGGATCCATGCTGCCCTTAACTTGTCTACATCTTTTCTCACCTTATTCTACTCCAATCTTAACTCCTCCTTAGTTCCATTATCTTGTCTCTGCTGGAACCTCGATTTTAAGTCTAACATGACCTCCTTGCCTTTGTAATTTCCATAGGGCCGATTGTTGTAAGGTTAGGGTTAGTGGTCCTAGTCTGAGTCTCGCTTAGCTTGGGTCTTTAAGACCTCTGTTTTGTGGTTTCGTTGCCTCTTTTGGCCCCTCCTGGCCTTTCGGTTTTCTCTCGGGTTTAACCAAGTCACCCTTTATAGATGCTCTATCCTTCTCTCTGTTCTCACTTATCTTGCTGCTTTATCTCCCCCTTACCTATCATGCTTTCTCTCTTACCCTCTAAACCTTTAGAGTTTTGTCCAGATGGTGCAGACTCGGCGATCCACAAGTCGGGTGAGCCCTGCAGCGCTTGCCTCCACCTCCACCTCCTCCAAAGGCGAAGAATGACCGGGTTTTGGGCAATTCATGGCGGACAAGCCCAAATGATGAGTTCTATGATGCGAGATTATGAACCAGATTATGGCTCAACAAAACCGCACCACCAATGCTTTACTTGCCATGATGAGTCGTAATAGTCAAGTCAAAAGAAGGTTTTCACCTCCACCCCCAACTCACCATCAATCAAGGTCGTCGAGTTCATGAAGACACGCCCGCCTACATTTTCGAGCTCCCCGAGCCCTTAGATGCGAGATGATTGGTGAGATCAACCGAAAAAATTTGGATATTGCTCATTTGTGAAGATAGGGAGAAGGTTTTATTTGCCTCACATCAACTGGAAGGACTGCAATAGAATGGTGGGACACATTCTCATGCCTCACATGCTGACCCCCAGAGGATCACGTGGGTAGAATTCGCACGCCTTCGCCACTCTCATGTCCCTGATGGAAAGGTAGAGATGAAAAAGAATGAGTTTAGAGATCTCAAGCAAGGCAGCATGTCAGTAAGTGAGTATCTCACAAAGTTCACACAATTGTCACGTTATGCCCGCGAGGATGTGGCTACAGATGATGCATGGCAGAAGCGCTTTAAGCGAGGCCTCCATCCCAGTTTAAAAGTTCAAGTTGTGGGCAACGATTACCCTGATTTTCAGCATATGGTGAACAGGGCCATACTCATTGAGGAGTCCCAAAGGGAGCTTTCTGAGTCTTACAAGAGAAAGGTGCCACCTTCCAGTGCTCAACAAAGACCTCCCCAACGTGTCAAGACCTTTGTGCAGTATCAACACAAGCGCCAAGGACCTCCTGGACCTCGCAGGACCTCTGCTAAGACCTCCCGCCTAACCGCTGACCAATTTCAACGCATCACTGGCAGCACCAAGTCAACCCCAACGACCTCCACAGCAGCTGGGATTACCTGCTTCAAGTGCCACCAAGTGGGGCATTTTGCCAATCAATGCCCACTGAAGACTGGTGCTATTGTATTACCAACGTGGGATGGTTAGATGCGATTAGATTGCTTAGCCATGCTGCAAGTCATCATCTCATGTAAAGTTGTAAATATAAACTTGACTAAGTGACTATAGAACTACGTGATAAAAACTATGTGTACTATGTGCTATTACTCGTTTATGGCATATGTTGCACTTAACCAATAGGGTGGGAAAAGGTTTTGGACGGGGGCAAGTGGTCTGGTATACTTTTATGGTGGATCTGTGTTGGCGGGAATAATAGGTTAGAATTGGGAAGTCTTGCCCCGGTCAACTAAGGACTTAACTTTGTGCGCCATTGAACTGAGCATTTCGTATAGCCACATGCCTGATGGGACGGGCCTAACATAGTAAGTTATGGAGTCTTGGCATTGATTACTCAGGTTGTAGGTTAGCTGTGTCGGATTGGGTGGAGGTGTGTACTACCAAGTAGTCGCATCACGGGGCGGCTCGCCGTGTCCCAATCCAATCGGTGTGCGTCTGTGGCGCTAAGCATCTTTGGGAGTGTCAATGTCAAGATGAAGTTTCGAACTGCTTTGTTACGGCTAGTGCTAGCTACACTAGTTGTATCTTATGGGTAAAGTGTACAAACTCTGCAGAGTGTTAATCAATCTATTCGAATAGCCGCGTCCGCGGTCATGGACATACTCGGGGATTTCACACGAGGGGTAGATTTTCATAAAAACTTGGGATGGGACAGCTGTATGAGATAACTTATGCAGCTGTGTGAATAATTTGTTTAGGCTATGTGTCTTTGTGAAAACAAATGGTAAAACTTATTATTATCTATTTGTTTTGAATTATGCTTTCAATCTATTATTTGTATTCAAATTGCAAATGTTGCATTTCTGCAAAATAACCACAGAAGCCATTCCTTTGGAATAAGCCTGCATCTATAATTGCATTTCTGTGGTATGACTTGCGAGTACGGTGTGTACTCATGCTTGCTTTAATAAATCAAGCAGAGGTGAAGGAATCGTCAGCCAACCAGGTCTACTTCAAGGATCGTGGAGAACTAGGTCACGACTGACCCGATTGCTGTGGGCATATGGATGGGCATCACTGGAGTTATTTTGTTTCGTTCCGCTGCAGCTTCATGGAGCTATCTGCCCTCTGAAGCATTAATTGTAAGCTTGACCTTAAGGTCTTTACTCTGATGTTTATTGTTATTTGCCTATTTATTAGTTATCTTTGTATATGGAAATGATATTTAACTAATGTTGCCACTGTGTGCACTAGCGTGATCTTGGACTAGTGCAGTATACACAGAGGGTCCAGAATTACATATTTTGGGTCCCGACACATGACCTCCTATCCCTTTCCGCGCGTGACCTCCCCCTTTCTTTTCGCAACCGTGCGATGGAGATCCCACGGCTGCGACCTCCCCATTTCCTGTGCAGGTCATACCGTTTCGAATTAGATCGGAGGGTCACGACCTCCCCATATTCTTATCTAACGGTGGCGGTGAGCTCCTGTTCTTCTCCTTCCTCGGGCGCGCGCGTGCGCCATGATAGAGGAGGAGGCGTTGACTGTCACCTCCCAAATGACTCTTTCTTTGCGGGCATTTAATGCATGTCAGCCTTCCGTCCCCTCAGTCGCGCTCAGACCTGCCCCCATCACCTCCTCGTCCTTGTGGCGCCATGGACCGAGCCATGGGCTAAGCTCACCATGGAGCTTAACCCTAGCTCATGGTCTCTTCTCCTCAGGCTATAAGACCTCCTCTTGTTCCTCCTTGGCTTCTTTTACACACTTCACCTCTTGCTCTCGGTTCTGTGGAGCTCAAATCACCCGGAACTCCTTGGCCGCCATTGTTGAAGCTTGGGGCTCCTCGGTGGAACCCGTGCTCTAGTGGCTCCCTCACTCCACCTCTTGCTCATTCTTATTCCTCTGACCTCCTGGAGTCTTAACCCTAACTTGATTTAGGTTTGCCTCTTGAGTGCAACTAAATTGAGCTTCCTTTTTACCGTGAGCTCCCCTTTCTTCCTCGGCCAGAAGACCTCCATTTCTCAATTCCTCTCTCTGGCACCTTTCTGGAGCTTGTTGAGAACCAATGTGATGACACGGTGCTGTTGAAATTGCCAAGGTCCTCCTCTCCTCGCTGTCCTCCTCGGCAAGCAAGGTCTCAAGGTCACCGGAGGAGCTCCCTCGTCCTCCTCGACCTCTCCGCGACCTCCAGGTACCTCCTGGTAGTCCCTAGATGCGTGGGCACCCGCTGGAATGGCTGTTGCGGAGCTTTACTTCACTTTCTTCCTTGGCTGTGCATTGCCGCGCCGCCCTCTCTCTGCTCATGGCTCGTCCACCCCCACGGTGTGAGTGGTAAAGTGGGTGCAAGATCGCTATTGTGCACCGTGCGGCACTCCACTCACACCGCCGTGGCTTGAGTCACCGGCGGTGGCCTTGTCTTCGCCGTCGGTTTTGTTGTCGGACGAAACCGACAACTATAGCGACCTCCTAGAGCCGTCCATGTTTAGATCTGGGGCTCAGATCTCCCAGGGGTCTGCGTGTGCGCTGTGTCGCGTTGGTTGCGAGCCGTCCATCTAGCGATCAACGGTCACGACCTCCTCCCCGTTCGTGCGCGCGACTTCCAAACACGCGCGTTGCCAGGAGGACATGAGCCGTTGGATTCAAGATCAACGGCCCATGTCCGTTGGACCTGCGCGGGCGCGAGCGCGCGTTCCGGGTGGACATGAGCCGTTGGATCCAAGATCCACGGCCCACGTTCGTCCATCGCGCGAGGGCGTGTGCGCGTTTTCCCTATGGTCTTGGGCCGTACGATCCAGGATCAACGGCCCAGACTTTTCCACATCGTTTCCTATTTAGGTGATTTTCTGATGGACTTATTTGTAAACTGAAAAAGGTAATAAACTTTGAAAATGCATAACTAATTCATTTTAGCTCCATTTAAGTTGATTCAAATTTTGGTAGCTCTGGTTTGAACTAAACTTTAATCTAAAAATGGTTTTAAGTGTAGTTCGGCTCCATAACATGGATTTGCAAAATGGTTTAGAAATAGACTTTAAATGTTGCTCTAAAAATTGCAATTAACTTGTAAAATGCATAAGTAATTCTCTATAGATCATTTTTGAGTGAATTCAACTTGGTTGGATTCCTCTGTTAGTGTACTAAATGGTAGAATAGGATTTAGGCATGTCACCATTTTAAAAGAATTGTGGGTGCATGTTTCTTGTGCTCTTTTGCATGTCTTTGAAAAATCATAAAACATGCATCCTAGCTCCAAATGAGGTGAACGCAATTGTGTTATTCATCTCATGAGATGCTGGTCTTACCATAAAAATCCCAGGTGCAGCACCTCTTTGGAAAATTGTGCTTGGGAAGTTAATTCGATGAACAAGAACCGATTTGAATTTTCCAAAGATTTTCCAGTCTGAGCAGATTTGTTTTGGCCATATCTTTTGCATTAAGAATCCAAATCAATTGGTTCTTATTGCTAAATTCTCTAAAAATCATGCTCTTGCTTCTGTAAAAATTTCAGAGCATTTGGAGAAAGTTTGCTGTGGAGTCCTTTTGGTTTTCTTCATTCTTATTGGTTCTTTTTCGCTTTTTCGTTAGGTGCCGATGAGTTCGTTGATCCCGTGAGTGATCCTTTGTAGCATTGTGAACAGCCCCAGCAAGGCAAGCAGTTTGATCATATCCATTATGTCCCTTTACTTTAAAGTCTAATATATTGTTTAACTTGTATGTATGCATTGGTATTTTGTTGTTAAATGATATCGCTTAGTGATCCTATAGATGCATATTCTGTAGGTAAATGTTCATTCTCTACTACTAAGCCTAGGATTATTTTGTAGAGTTCGATGGATGGACTCTTATCACTTAGTAGTTTGCGTGATAATGCTTAGAAATGCTTAGATAACGGTAGAAATGGGCGATTGTCGACATTATGTCGATGACCTTGATCACACAAAAATTATTATTCAATTATGTCCATCTCTTGTGCTTTGTTACTTTGTAAACAAATAAAACAAAAATGAAAACAAAATTGTTTCATGACTTGGGCACAATGGATGTTGGGTGATTTGTTGGGTTTGAATGGAATGGTGCCTAAGTCCACAAGGACCGAGTTACTTGTGTCACTAAGCCAAGCGCTTTTGCGTGCTAACCACACGAGGGGGATATGGGACCTCTCTTGACTAAGTACTTTGGGGGTGTTAATTATTGAGTCGATGGTGGTTAAAATGTTTTTATAGGGATTGAGAGCACCCAGCTTGCTTAGGTCGGGCAGTGTATCCTACCCTCCGGGTTGTCGTGACTCTTAATTAGCATCACCCATTGGAAATATCTTGTAGGACTTAGCCGTGCCGGCATATCAAAGGAAGTGTGCTAAATAGCTTGGCGAAAAGGCGGTCTGATGTGTGGGTACATTGGTACACCCCTGCAGGGTTAAAACTATTCGAATAGCCTCGTCCTAGGTTATGGACATGCTTGGTAAGGTCGTGCAAGAACTAGACTCAACCATTTAATTAAAACTTATTGGGTGGTATGAATGGTAATTCATACTATTGTTGTGGTGGCTATTGGGTTAGTCACTTCCAGGATTGTTGTTGTCGTCTACCTATTTGTTATTATGTTTTTGTCTCGTTGTTATTTGCAAATTAAAAATGAATTGCAAAACTGCTTTGAATCTATTTAAATATTGCAAATGAAAACTTGCTTTATGCTAAAATGAGCCTAAAGCCTTCCACTTAAATAAAGCTTGCATGTAGCATATGTATAGGGTCATTACCCTTACATCGCCGCCTCATGAGTACATTTTTGTACTCATTTGCTTTGCTTAATAATTTTGTTGCAGAGGAGGTAGAGCCCAAAGGGCTTTACTTTTGTGAGATGTGCTGCGGTTGGGAAGACTAGCTAGGCGGCCCGGTCGGTTGCCTTGTGGGCTTAAGGCAAACCCTATGGCCTTCTTTTGTTTATCGCCATCTTATGGCTTTTGCATCCGCTGTTGTTTATCTTCCTTAGTTGTATTTGGCCGGTCGGCCCCTTTTGTAATAACTCTCTCTATATTATGTATGTATTTTATTTTAATCTAGTTCGTGCTTTGGTTCTATGTCTTGAATGGAAT
Source organism: Phyllostachys edulis (assembly GCA_036346405.1). Taxonomy (NCBI): domain Eukaryota; kingdom Viridiplantae; phylum Streptophyta; class Magnoliopsida; order Poales; family Poaceae; genus Phyllostachys; species Phyllostachys edulis. Next base: position 77,112,484 of record CM070553.1, read on the forward strand.
TGATGCATGATTTTATAAAGGGGTATGTATACTGCATTTCTGGGAAGTATACATATCTCAAAGACACGGGTTATTTTGTTTGTGATGCTAGGGTCAATGGATGACTAAGCATTACAAGCCAAATAAATCGGGGTCCTCACAGGTATGGGCGAGCACTACCTGTACCCGCCGCGCACGATTGCCATCCCTAGGCTCAACCATGTGGGAGAACACCAGATGACAAGTTGTCCTCCAGTACGACGCATCCTGGTGGCATAGCAAGCTCAAGCCGTTGGGCGCTGTGCCCTGCACAAAGGCATCCGTCCAAGGAGCCCATATTATGTCGTCCTTGTGCAGGGCGTCGAATTCGTTGTGGAATTTGGAGCATATGCGATGCGCACTCTCCCTAGCCCACCCAGTACTTCCACAGTCCATTGGGATCCCATGGTCGGACCTTCCACGGGATCCTCGTCGTCTGCCCCACTGTAGAAATGTTGTGTGCGTGGGTAAGGGTGGACTGGGCAGCGGAAGTACGGCCGTTCGACCGTGAAGTGCTCCCACGACCACAAGTGTAACAGCGTGTAGCAACCCGAGAGCACGGGCTCGTTCGTGCCACTGCAGTGAAGCGTCGCGATAGGCCCGCGATGCGTAGCGCATAAAGATGCTGACTAAACCCCAATCTGCATGCATGCACGACGCCCTCATCGTCGGAGTCCACGATGGATTCCGCAAGGTGAATATAACTCGGGTACACCTTGTCCCCCTGCGTGCTAGGGAACATGACCCACCCGAATATAAACAACAAATATGCAATTAGGTGGCATCGAACCACCTCCTCCATTGCATCATTTGGGCAATGCATGAATCGTCGTAGCTAGGCGTGTCGAACGCCCTTAGACCTCTCGGGATAAGTGCTCGGCGATGGCGAGACTTCGCCTTCGATCCGGTGATCTCGGAGGAACAAGCTGCGGCCTCGAACGCAAGCGGTAGGTAATGAAGCTAACGTCTTGCAGTGTCACGGTCATCTCCCCCCACCGGAAGTAAGACGTGTGGGTCTCCGGTCGCCAACGATCAACCAGGGCGGAAAGAAGGGAGGGATGCTTATCAGGAGGTTCTACCCCATGTTCAGCATGCGGGCGAACGCAGTCAGCCCAGATTGACGAAGCCTCGAAACATACCGCTCGTCCAATAGCCACGTCTCCCTCGATCCTCGTGTCACCAGAGTTGGCGGCCCATCGCCACTGATCCAAGCATGACAGCAATGCTGGGCGTCCCATGCCTCCTCAAGTAGGGGTGGTAGAGTACGTGCCATTGCTGCAAATAGAGAACAACTAACAATTAGCGAAATCTAAGTACGTACTTAAAGCTAAAAATTACAATAATAAAAAAATTAAATACGTACTTAGCTAATATAATCGGAACACGCGCTGCAGCTTATGAGAAATCGTTGACCGCGTTCGTTCGTTTATATAGGCAGAAAACAGACAATGAATGACATCGACGAGTCATGATGTCAAGCAATGTGACTTCGAACGCGATTGAAAGGAAAAAAAAAATGAAAAACGCATGGAGCCAAAATGGCTTTAAATCGCATGTTGCGAGAAATTTAGCCAGGTGGCCGAGCCAAGCTCACCTGCCACGCCCGCCACCGGGGGTAAGCTGTAACATCCCAAAATTTGGTCTATTTTAAAGTTTTAAAAGAAAAATAACCATTTGAATTTTCTTGTTAAAGTTAAAAGCATAATTAGAATTTTCAGAGTTCAAAAATAATTTAATGTGATTAATGTCAACATCAACTATTATAAAAAAATTATTTTATTTGCATTATATGTGCTTGGATATATTTTCTTGATTTTTCTAGAATTTTTCCGAGTGCATTTGCTAATTTTCTCCTTGTTGTTTGGATCTTCTGCTATTTTTAAAATGGAAAACTAATTATTATTCTCAGTTAATCAGTTGGGCTGAAATCCATTTCTTTGGCCCATCTCCTTGGCCCAGCCGTTTCCTTCCCACCTGCCATTTCTTTTTCCTTTGCTGGCCTGCATTTCTTTTCCTTGCGCACCAGCCCGTTCCCTTCCCTTTTTCTATCGAGCCGGCCACGTTCCTCTCGGCCGTTTTCCCTTGGAGCGGGTCAACATGTGAAGTCACCAGCCTTTTCCTTTCCCGAGCCGTAAGCAGCCCAAGACAGCGCCAAGCCAGCCCGCCTCCATCATCTTTTGCGTGAGCAGCCCAAGCCGCCATTTCTTTTAGCCTAGCCGCCTCCATTTCTTTTTCGGCCCGCACCGATTGGCTGTTGCTTCCTTTTCTTTCGTGCGCGTGAGTAAGTAGCCGAGTCGCATTGCCTTGCGTGGGCGCGTTGGCCCAATTGGCCAGCTGAGCCGCACCCGTCTCCTTTTCTTTTTCTCAATTAGTTTTTCCTTAAGAGAAACAATCCTCTAAATTCTGAAATTCTGATACTATCATTTCATGTAAATCTTTCAAAGCCCATATCTTTTGGATCCGAACTCCGATTGAGTCCATTCAAATTCCTAAATTCATACAAATTCAAGATCTATTTATCTGAGATTTTTATTTAATTTTTGGAGTTGGTTTTATCTCTATTATTTATCTATTTGGTTTATTTGCTTGTTTGCGAATAAACGTTGATACTTCGGGAAGTTTTGAGCAAAAAGGATGACGAGGATATAACAATCCTCATTTTATTATATATCTATAATTCATATTATAGATAATAATAATGTCATATAACTCTTGAGTATACCCCTTAATAGCCATAAGGGGGAAGGTGGAGGTCGTAAGTTCTTCTACGACCACCTAGTAGTCGTAAGTCGGGGTGATCCAAAGATCATCAGAAGCACAATACTCTAGTCTTTGGCTCCAACTTGTAATTCAGCATACTCAATACATACACATAGGAGTAGGATTGTTATTCTCCCAAAAGAAGGCCCGAACTTGTATAAAAATCCCCGTGTCTCCATCTCTGTGTGATTTTGAGCCTAGAGGAACCCTCGAATCAAACAATCTTTACGTAAGTTCAGTCCTAAAACACCGACAGTTGGCACCGACCGTGGGGATCTTCGAGTCATCAGCTTCCCTTCGTCTTTCCAATTCTCATGCTCTCATGGCAGGAGAGTGGAACGAGGAGAACTGGTTCGACTTGGCCGATTACGCAGATATCGACATGGATGTCGGTTTCGACTACGAGCCGAGTGATGCACCATCTGATGGTGATGTCGCCCCCGGAGATCTTTCTCCATGAGACTTTACCACCAACGGAGTTGAGGAGGGATCCTTATCCCCACAACGTCGGATGGGGAACCACTTCCTCGAGAGGTAAGGGTCAATCCGACCACAGCGAGGGTCATCCCAAGGCGGACTCGGGGCATAGCGAGGGTTCCTCTCCAAATGTTCAAGTCCACCTGAGACAGTCCGACCAGGCGCGACAACTCCTGGAAGTCATAATTTCGGATCTTCATCAACACTTGGTGGTTCTCTCCCTCCGATTAGCCTAGCCAAGGATGCGTTCGAATATGCTCTTCCTACGAGTTCGACCATCCCAACGCAGGGCTCACTTGTGGACGAAGATGGCTATAACCCTAATTCCCTTCTGGAGGGTTTGCTCCAAGTCGCCGAGATGGTGTCATTCGACGACTCCTCAGCGAGGAGGCCTCTAGGGCAAGTGGAGATCATCAGCGGAGGTCTTCGCCACGCCTCGGTAGCAATAACTCTCCTAGAGACATGGTGGGACGCCTCAAGAAGATCACACGACCGCTTGAAGCGATGACAAGGACACCTCCGGCAATGAACAGAGTCAATACTCTAATGAACGTGCGGGAAATTCTCGAGATAATCGCACTTCACTAAGGCAAGCTCAAGGATCAGGTATGGATGATTCTGAAACAATCCGACGGAAACGAGTTGCGGTTCAGAAAAAATTGCCTGGGCGCACCCAATACCATTCAGAAGAGGCTCATGAACTTCAGCATATCAACGATCTGCTCGAGAACCCATCTCGAGAACTTGCCCGAGCACCTAGCTACGACCTCTTCGTTGAAGAGATCGCACGAAGGCTGCTGAGCACGATGAGCAAGCTCGAACAAACCCGTCGACATCATGCTGGAAGTCATGGCAGTACGACTCCATTAGGCTCCAGTTGTTCGAATAACTCACCACATGGGGGTCGCCGTAAGTTGCATCGTTCCCCAAACCAGAAAAGAGTTCCTGGAACGCCTGACGATCATAAAGCCCCTAGGAGAGGTGATCATTCACCACTCCGACTGAGAGGTCTACAACAACGGACAGAGTACGAGGAGCATTACCCTCGTAGGATCGAGACTTACCGTAAGTCAGATTCACCTGTTGCTGGGTATCATCGAGTACGATCACCTGGCGACGTCAACCCCTCTTTTCTACAAAGGAGGCGTTACGACGTAATTACCGGATGTCGGGCATTTTCGCCTGACCTCCGAGCAGTTCACTGGCCGCCACGGTTTAGACCAGGGAACATCGAGAAATTTGATGGGTCTCAAAATCCCCTCAAATTCCTTCAGATCTATACGACCACTGTCCGAGCAGTAAGAGGAGGAGAGTGCGTCATGGCGAATTACCTTCCAACTGTGCTCGAAGGGACTGCTCGATCGTGGTTGTTAAACCAACCAGTCGAGTCGATCTACTAGTGGCAACATCTCTACGAATAATTGTTGGCCAATTTCCAGGGCACCTACCATCGCCCCGGAAAGGAGGACGACCTACACAGGATGCGGCAAAACGACCACGAAATAGTACGCCAATTCATCAGGCATTTCAGTCAGGTGCGCAATTCGATTCCTGAGGTTTCTGACTCATCTGTTATCAGAGCCTTCAAGCAGGGAGTCCGCAACAAAAGGATCACGGAGGACATCGCATGAACCCTCCTGCTACTGTCGCCGAACTCTTCGAGATGGCTGATCAGTACGCTACTGCTGATGAAGCAGTCGAGTGGACCAAAATCATCGATCGAGATGACCAGCACCCTCAGGAGACTGGCGAAGGTGGCAAGAAGAAGGATAAGAAAGCCAAGAAATCCAAGAACAAGGCAAATGGCCAAAAGGCTCAAGCGAATGCTTCTAAGGAGGTCCTGGCCGTAAGCGATAAAGAGCTACGAACTGCCAAACAACACCCGATCGAGGCAAAGGTAAGCGCCCCGAACGGAAGACCGATAAGCCTAGGCAGTGTCCCTTCCATAAAAAAGGAAGGACATGATCTTTGCAATTGCTGAGTTTTCCAACGAAAGCTCGAGGACTACTACAACGGCAAAGGACCACTTCCTATTCTCGAGGAGGTAGGGCAAGCTAGTGGTCGTACACAGTCGGACAACAATAAGGACATGCCGTTTCAAGATCTCGAGCACACCATCGAGCACATCTTTGGAGGATCATCGGCATACGAGTTAAAACGACAACTTAAGGCAGTCGAACGCGAGGTAAACTCCATTGGCCCTCCTCTTGTCAATAAGTTACCGAAGTGGTCGGAAGTCACCATCTCCTTAGAGAAGGTTGACTGACCGATCCCTTCGACTCGACCAGGTCGATTTCCGATCGTGGTCGAACCCACTATCAACAACTGTCGAGTAAATCAAGTGTTGATTGATGGTGGTAGTTCGTTGAACATTTTGTTTACAAACACCCTAGACGAAATGCAAGTCCCCAGGACCAAGGTAAGATCGGTAAGATATTCATTTTATGGTATTATACTGGGGTCTTCAGCCAAACCCATTGGTCAAGTTTCTCTTCCTTTAACATTTGGTTCACCAAGTAATTTCAGGACGGAGAACATCTCCTTTGATGTGGTCAATTTCGATACAGCATATGACGCCATACTCGAACGACCAGCATTGGCAAAATTCTTAATGGCAACTCATTATGGGTATTAATGTCTTAAGATGTCAGGTCACAAAGGAGTAATCATAATTCATTGTGATAAGAAGATGGCACATACGTGTGACCGTCGATCCCTCGAGATGGTGGGTCAGATACCAGCTCGGGAAGAAAAAGGGCAGCCTTCGACCAAGCACTCGAAGTCTAAAGCAGCGCCCAAGCCGAACGACCAAGTCAAATAGGTTCCCCCTAGATCAGGAGGAGCCCTCGAAGACTATTCGCATCGGGGATACTTCTGACCCCAAGTAGGAAGACGCCCTCATCACTTTCCTCTGAGCAAACGTAGATGTCTTCGCGTGGCAAGCATCCGATATGCCCGGAGTCCCCAGGGAAGTGATCGAGCACAGGCTAGCTCTACGGCCTGACAAAGTACCCATAAAACAAAAATTACGAAGATTTGCCCCTGATCGACGAGATGCTATAAGGTCAGAATTGGACAAACTACTTAAAGTAGGCTTTATAAGAGAAGTCAACCACCCAGAGTGGTTGGCCAACCCTGTAATGGTTAGGAAGTCTAACGGCAAGTGGCGAATGTGCGTAGACTTCACTGATCTTAATAAAGCTTGTCCAAAAGATGATTTCCCTTTACCTTGTATCAATCAGTTGGTTGACTCTATTGCTGGTTGCGAAACATTAAGTTTTCTAGATGCATATTCTGACTACCATCAGATTAATATGTGTCTAGAAGATGAAGAGAAGACCACATTTATTACTCAATTTGGTATTTTTTGCTATGTCAAAATGCCATTTGGTCTAAAAAATGCTGGCGCTTCTTTTCAACGTTTGATGCAATCGACTTTTTCACCTCAGCTAGGCCGAAATTTGGAAGCCTATGTTGACGATCTAGTCGTAAAAAGAATCAAATGGCTTGATCATGTTTCAGACTTGCAGGAGACATTCGACATCCTTAGAAAACACCGCTTGAAACTCAATCCTGAGAAGTGTGTGTTTGGAGTCTCTTCGGAAAAATTGCTTGGATTCCTGGTCTCTGTACAAGGGATCGAAGCAAATCTCGAAAAGATAAAAGCCATTATTCAAATGCGCCCTCCAACCACGAAGAAAGAAGTCCAAAAGCTCACAGGGTGTATGGCGGCTTTAAGTCGTTTCATAGCACGTCTGGGAGAAAAATGACTACCTTTCTTCAAACTTCCAAGGAAGCACGAGGGTTTCGAGTGGTCGGAAGAGGCAAACACTGCCTTCGAAGCATGACCACGAGTCGAGTGGTTCACTGATTCGTCAGAATAGAAGTCTGCGCTACCGCCTGCGGCACGGTAGCGTCGCGGCACGGACTCCAGCCAAGCCCGATCAACTACTAACCCTCCGCGTCCCGTCGCCACCACTCTTCCGCCAATCCGCTGTCCCCGTCTTGCACTCCAATCACTCGGAGGTCGATCGATGCTTGGGCGTCGCCATCGCTCTCAAAGGCAGTTTCAGTTCGCGGTGGCGGTTTGGTCGACTGGTATAAATGCAGTGTAATCTGACATTGTGTACAAATACAACATATATACATTCCTATGGTCCAAACAAATTTAGGGGAAAATTCTATAATTTTGTACAAATACATAGGAGAAAGACACAAATACAATTGAAGTATTATAATCAGGGGTAACAAGGTCTATTTGCCTCTAATCCTCACTCATATGGTTTTTGGAGCTAACCTACCAGCCAAACGCTTTCAACAGACAGCTCCAGATTCTTAGAGATGTGGATTATCAGAGAATCAGGAGCAGAATCTGTAAAATTAGAATCTGGAGCATGTGGTTGTACGAAAGGCCTAGTTCAATGGTGTACAAGATTAAGTCCTTGACAAGTTACTCAGGCGAGAAATACCACAACCCACGACGTGTAGAAACACCACCACTATACACCAACCACTCGCCCGAGTGTAAACCATTTTATTTAACCAAGACCAATGATACACCCCGTCATGGTACACAAATTTTAACAACAGCAGTGGCAAACCACCACGATTCCATATATCATTAAGTCAAGATTAATCATTAAGACACATATGATAATGAACCCATCGTAACTAAGCTGAACTAAGCATCTGTACGATACCCATGTTGGTGATACAAATATGTCCAACTAAAGTTATCTATGCTATGGTGACAAAGGATTTATGGCATTCAAATAATTAATGGAGGCATAATGACAAGAGGTAATAACTAATCCCAAAACAATTTGTATAAAGATAGCATGCAGTTGCCAGTTGTATAAAACAATATACTTTTGAAATCATAGGTTCAATATGATCAAAAGACTATAGCTTGCCTTGGAATAAATCCTGGGATTGATCTTGATCTTGGTGTACTCCTCTTTGCTCAAAACTTCCCAAAGTGTCAACGTCTACTCGCAAACAAGTAAATAAACCAAATAAATAAATAATAGAGAAAAAAACTCCAAAAATTAAATAAAAATCTCATATAAATAGATCTTGAATTTAGATGAATTTAGAAATTTGAATGGACTCAAACGGAGTTCGGATTCGAAAGATATGACTTTTGGAAGATTCACATGAAATGATGAAATTGAGAGAAAAAAGAATAACCAAAGAATATTCCTTCGAATTAAAATAGATAAAAAGAATTGGGGACTTACAAGTGGGGTCCACTGGTAAGTGAGAAAGAGACAAAGGTAGTGGATGTAAGTGAGAAAGAGACAAAGGTAGTGGATGACATGTGGGCCAAGTTTCTAGAGAGAGAAATGATTAAAGAGAGAGGATCACAAGGGGTCCCACATGGCATTGAGATGGGTGTATGGTGGAACAAGTCTTTGGACTTTTGGTCTATAGTGAAACTGAGTTCACCACATGTCTTGACACGTGGCTCTGACTGGTATGCCACATGGGCAAAGAGGATGACATGGCCGAAGGGGTGGCCGCTGAGATGGCAAAGAGAGATAGGCTGTAGTGACCCTGACCTGGTGTAACATCCCAATTTTCAGAGCTTTAAAAAAACCTTTTAAATAGTGTAATGAGAAAATTCATCATTTGGATTTATTTGAATTTAAATTAAAAAGCTTAATATTGGACTTTGTGTAACAAAACAATTTAATATGACTAAAGTCAACATGAACAATAGTCAAAACTATTTTATTTGGATTCTATGAGCTTGGACATATTTTCTAGAATTTTACGAATTTTTCCAAGTTCATTTGCTATTTTCCATTGCTTATTTGAATTTACGGTAATTTCTTAAAAAGAAAAAGCTATTTAAATCTCCAAGCGATCATTGGGCGAATCTCTCGGCCCATTCTGTTCATCTGGCCCATCTCTTCGTGGCCGTCCGTCTGGATTGGATGGAGATCCCGCCTCGCCTCTCTTTCTCTCTCTCTCTCCTCGCTCACTTCAATCTCCACTTGATTGGATCGTCATTTGGGCCTGGATCTCACTTGGCCTTCTCTCTCGTCGCTCTCTCAGCGTGGGCCCTTCTGAGGTCTTCGTCTCCGACCGGTCTTCTTCCTCACATGACCGTGGATCATACCCGCCATTATCGCTTTCTAGAAGCTCAACCCATGGTAGTTTACGCTAACAAAACTCCCAGATTTTCGCACCAAACTCAATCCTTATCTCCTCCGCACCTCGTTCAATTTCAAACTTGAATTCGTTTCTATCCTGTTCTCGTCTGCGGGCGTTTGAGGCGATTTACCCCACGCAAGACGCGCCACCTCGAGCTCGCCAGGCCTATAAAGGACCCTCTGCTTCGCTTCGCCCCTTTCCAAAACCCTCGCTCAATTCCACCCGAGAGCCTCCACATTGCCGCCGATTCGAGCTTTAAGGAACCTCGCCACGGTGAGATTTCTTGATTAGCATCACTGCACCGCAGCCAGCGTCGTCGTGGAGCCCACCATCAAGTTCGCCGTCACCTCCTCTACCTCCGGACGATCGCCGTCGCTTAAACCTCACGGGGCGCCCGTCCGACAAAACCGAAGGTCTCCTCGCTCCGACCTCGCCGCCACCACCACACCCACCCCCACCACGGGCGCACGGAAGGTCGCAATAGCCTCAACAACACGCCCATAGCACCCACCTCCGCAAGAACCACCGTAGCACCGGTGACCATTGGGTCCGTCTTGCCGCCGTCGCGCCGCCGCGTCCTCGCCGACGTGGGCGTCAGTCACGTACACCTCGACCTCTGTACTGCGTGTCATCCGGGTGGCGCCAGCGTCGGCGCCCTGCGCCAGCAGGTTCGCCACCTCGGCCCTCTCGGTCGAAAGGCTCGGTGGGCTTGGTCCATGTGGTAGTGCCTCTAACATGTGGGTCCCACATGTCGGGTTTTCTTTATTTATTTCTTTTAGAAAATCCTGTGTGACGCCATGTTGATGTCATCTTTGGCGCAATATTCCGATTTTTACATTGAAAAATAATTCGGAATTCGATAAATCCTATTTTAGGGTTTTCTTTAGATTTAAACTTTGAAACTCCATATCTTTTGCATCCTAACTCCAAATCCATCCATTCAAATTTCTAAATTCATCTAAAATCCAGATCTATCTATTGGAGATTTTTAATTATTTTTTTTGGAGTTATTTGCCTCTGTTATTTATTTAGTTTGTTTGTTTGCCTTGTTTGCGAGTAGACTTGACGTTCTTTGAAAGAGTTGACGAAGAAGGACCTTTCCAAGATCAAGATCAATTCCTAGATCCTTTTCAAGGCAAGCTATACCTTTGACCATCTTGATTCCCAGTTTGCTAAATTATTTTATTTTAAATTCTTGCATTATTAATTCAAGTAATTATTTAAATGATTTTGGGAGTAGATGTAAATTCCTAATTGTTATGCCATCCTTGTTAATTGCTATGTCTAAGTTCTTTGTCACCCTAGTTGATATCTAGTTGGTTAATATTGTAGCACCAACGTGGGTTGGTTAGAACGATTAGATTGTTAGTCATGCCACGACTCATTTATTCATGTGAAGTACAAATGATTAATTTGACTAAGTGAATATGCAATATTGGATAATCTGTGTGTACTACGTGTCTTTATGGCATGTGTTGCACTTAAACCAACGGGGTGGTAAAAAGGATTTGGGTGAGGCAAGGGGTGGATCTTGTGTGAATTGGTGGTCTATGTGAATTTGTGTGGATAATATTAATCTGTGTGTCTATGTGGTTGGGTTAGTGGAAGTCTTGCCTTGGTCGATTAAGGACCTCACCATGTGCGCTAAAGAACCGAGCTTCTGTCGACCACATGCTGTTTTGAGACAGACCTAGCATAGTAAGATAAGGTATCTGAAATGCTCTGTTATGATCGATGCTAGCTACTGTGGTTGTATCTTGTGGGTAAAGTGTACAAACCTCTGCAGAGTGTAACTTAATCTATTGAATAGCGCGTCATGATCATGGACAATGCTCGAGGATTTAACACTAGGGGTAGAATTTCATAAAAGCGTGTGGGAAGGGAGCTATGTGATTAAATCATCTAGCTATGTGAAGAACTTGCTTAGGTTTGTGTGTCTTTGTGAAATAACTTGTTAAAATTATTATTGTCTATTTGTTTTACCACTTTCAATCTATTTAATTGTATTAAATTGCAAAAGTTGCATTTACATAAAAGAACCGCAGAATGCCTTTCTCTTGTAATAAGCTTTGCATGTATACTTTGCATTTACGTGGTGTGGCTTGCGAGTACGGTGTGTACTCACGCTTGTTTTGACGAATCAAGCAGAGGAGGAGTCTTCACCGACTTACGAGGGCGAGTTCATCGAAGGTGCCTAATCGCGAGTCTGATCGATCGGTTGCTGTGGTGAATCGATGGGATGCCACTACGTTCTTCGCTTCATTGCCGTTTATTTTCTCTGTTAGCCTGCGTGGCTCAATAAATGTAAACTTCGACCTTAAGGTCAAAACCATTATTTAATAATCAAAGTTATTCGTTTATGTTATATTTAAGCTTGTATGGATCGATTTCGGTTTGTTAACCTGTGTGCACTAGCATGATCTGGCTAGTCACGATAAACCTGAAGGTCTGAATTGTAATTTCGGGTCCCGACACCTGGGGTCACCAAAGAGGTCCTCTAAGACCAACCGGAAAGTCCACCAGGATCTCCCAGGAGGTCCAGCAGGATCCCTCAGACAGTTCTCTAGGACCTCTTGGAGGTCCAGCAGGACCACCTGGAGGTCCAAAGAACGGACCTGAGGAGGTCTTAAGACCCAGGACGTCCCCAAGTGCCAAGACCCGACTCGAGGGTGGTCGGGAGACCGAACCCGAGGAGGTCCTGAGACTTGGAAAAGCCCCAAGTCCTCTGTGTTCCGAACTAGTCTTAAGGATTAATGGCTAGCTCACACAGCAAACAATAGTGGAAGCATACATCAACACAAACTTTATTTACAACAAAAGGGTTGATTACAAGGGTGGCTTGCAAGCCGGCGAGATCAAAATAAACAGCAGGCAAAAGGTCAAGTCCATCCAATACACCACAGGCAATTGGCTGGAGGGCGTTACCTAATTGATCTGGTCCTCATCTTCATCAAAGAAGTCCTCTCCTGCTCAATTATCAAATCAAGCAAGAATGAGCACAACAACCGTGCTCACAAGTTACACCCGTCAATTAACAGAATGATATGCATACATGGATATTTCAAAGGAAGGCTTATAAGGTTGTCTTTGCATAAAGCCAAGTTTATTTCCAATTACAGGTAATAAGTTCCAAAGCAGATATACAATATCTAAAATTTATTTTTCTAAAACAATTTTATAGTTGGATAACATTCATCATCAAGTGGTGAAGAATACTCTCCTATCACAAGGCTCCCCGCCCAAAAACCCATTTGGATAGAGATCCAAAACAACTTTAACAAAGCCATTTAAAAACCAAAACCAACATCTAACTTGGAGCAGCTTTGCCAGCATGTCCTTGATCACAGACACGGCTATTCGAATAGTTTCACACTCTGCAGAGGTGTACAGCTTTACCCACATGACATGATTTCTCTAGCTTGCTTGGCATCCGTCGATACCACCACTCACTGCCGAAGGTAAGTGGTCTAGAGCTCATGACAAGACCTTTACGATGCATCATTCCACTGCAGTCTACCCTCGCTAAGGTTTCGCCCCCTTTGGACTACCCATCCGCAGGGTTCAGGCCCCCTCTTGCGCTAGGTGGGACTTAACATATGTCATAACATGACTACCCATGTACCAACAGGATCAACCGCGATGGAACTTTGCAAATTAGTCAACCAGGTCCCGCCCACATAGGACATGTGGTTGCACGGTGAGGCATGGCAAAATACACGCGAAGACCGGTCCTTAATCGACACAGGTGACCTCCATCAACCACAGGCCTCGTCCATAGAAATGGACGATCCCGTGCATGAACATGCACCCAATCGAACAACCAATTCGCCCAAGTCCAAACCAATTTTCCTTTTACTTTGCTTTTCAAAAACATTTGCAAACTATCATGACAGCCCAATGCCATGGATTAAAACATTTATACAACATTGGTCTTTTGGCAGAAGAGCTCCCAAACCAAGGTTTTGGTCTAAGCATGATTAAGCACAGATTTTTGCAACATGCTAGTTCGTACTAATGTACCAACTAGCTTTTACTACGGAGACAAGGGGTGATCAATTCAATACTTAAGATTGGTTGTACAAAGGAACTAGGAGTAACTACAAAGTTAAAACAGGGATTGAAATACTTGAATTGAAATAAGCATGCAGTAATACTTGAAACAGAACATAGATACTTCGAAATACTGGGTGCAACATGGTCAAAGGTGTAACTTGCCTTGCACAAAGGCTTGAGTGTCTTCTTCTTCTTCAAAGAACTCGGACTCTTCGGTGCCGTCACAATCTACACGTGAGAAAACAGAGTAACTCAAATAAAGCTCAAGTAAGATCCAAATGAACTCCAATGAAACACCAAAATAAAACCAATAGAGAAGCTTCAACGGTTTGGAGGAGGTCCAAGGGGCTGCTCAAGAAGAACCAACAGCTTGGGAGGAGGTTTAAGAGCTGGTCAGAAGAGCAGGAGAACTAGAAATGAGGAAAAAGGTAAAGATGAAGGGCTGCTCAAGCTTATATAGCCAGAGCTGCTGGGGGTTCCAAAGGCACACGAGTCCAAAAGTAAGTGAAGGAAAAGATAGGAGCAGGTAAAAGAAGAGACAAGAGAAAGAACGGGTGCTGCAAAAAGTGACATCATTTAATGCGAGTCAATCGACATTAAATGCACGAAGACTTCTGTGGCCCCAGAGATACGGCCGGGAAAAAGAAAAGGAGCGTGACTGACAAATGAGATCAGTCAAAGCTCAGGCGGGAGGTCCTGCGGAGACCTTGAGGAGGTCTTGCATAGGTCAAGGGAGGTCCCAACCCGCAGAGGTGGTCTTTGCAAAAAGACCGAGAGAGGTGGTCTTTACAAAAAGACCACAGGGAGGTCCGACCAAAGGAGGTCACGGCAAAACGACAAAAGGAGGAGGTCGTGGCCTCAAGGAGAGGTCACGGAAAAATGACAAAGGAGAGGAGGTCTTGACGGTTAAGATGAGATAAAAAGAGGTCTCAACAGTCAAGATGAACTCAAAAGAGGTCCTGAACGGTTCAGACGAGTTTAAAGGAAATCTTGACGGCCAGGATGAACTCGAGGGAGCTCCCGACGAACAAGATGGAAGCAAAGGAGATCTTCGACGATCAAGACCAACATAGGGGAGGTCTCAACGGTCAAGATGGAGCCCAAGGAGATCTTGACGGTCAAGACCAACACAGGGAAGGTCTCAACGGTCAAGATGGAGCCAAAGGAGATCTTGTAACGTCCCAAAATTTGGCTTTTCAAAAATCTTTTGATTAGTTTAGGTCCCTGGAAAATTTCACCAATTTTATTCGAATTAATAAAGCTTAATAGGGAATTTCCTAACCTTAAAATATTTAATTTGACTAATCTAAACATCAATTTAAAGAAAATCAGTTTTAGTTGGGTTCCTTGTGTTCCAAGGAATTTTTGTGTATTTTCTTGGATTGTTCTGAATTTATTTGCTATTTATTTGAACTCATTTGGATTTTCAGCTTTTATTTTAAATCCTAAATCATTTCTAAATCCGGAAATGATTGTGGGCCGAATCTGGCTCGGCCCACTTCTCTTCCTCTCTCCTCCGGCCCGTTTTCCCTTCCCGCCTCATCCGCCCGATCGTTGCCTCCTCCTTTGGTCGGCCTTGCTTTCCTCACTTTGGCCGTTCGCTTCCGCCTTGGCCTAGCTGCTGCTTAACCTAGCGGTGTGCAATTGATGCCTCTGGCATCTGTCGCCGCCGCACTAGAGCGCCCGCGCCACTCGCAAAGCATGCAACCGCCGCCGCCATTCTCGGTGCCGCGCTCGACTCGGTAGGCCGCTGCCGCCTTGAAGTCCACCCCCGCACGCCAAGGCGCCATAAACAGGCCGCCTCTCGATCCGCGCCCACCTCGCCCGGGATGCCGCCAAGCACCGCCGCTCGAGCCGTCTTCTCCAAACCCGGCGCCGGTCGTCTTCGCCCGTGCTCCGTCGCCGTGCCTCTCCACGCCGTTCGGTGCCTCTCCGACCTCGCCGACGCCGCCTACGGGATCCCCGCGCCGCCCGCGTCTCGGACCCGTGGCCGCCGTCATCGCCATGCCACCGGAGCGCCATCCCTCTCCAACCCGAGCCGTCGCCGCCACTAACGTCATCCCCGAGCTCATCCCCGTTCACCGGTGAGGCCCCATTCCCCGTCTCCTCTCATCCCCCTCGCCGGTTCTTACCGCCTTGGAACCCTTCGGATCCGCGGCTAGCTGCATCACGAGGCCAAGCGTTGTTTTCCTCCCTCGTCCTGCGCTCTCGCCAAGCTGCCCTCACCTCGGTTTCCATCACCTTGCAAAGCCCATCGAACCGCAGCGCTTAGCGCCGCCATCGCTTCGTCGAGCTCATCTGACTCCGTCACCCATCGCCACCCGGAGACGCCATGCGCGACAAGCCACCATGACCCAGCGCTTAGCTCTCGTGCGTGTTGGTTTCTTTGATGCCACGTCAGTGTTACCACATCACCCGGCCATGTGCACACCGTTCATCGCTGACCAGAGGAAGCCAGGGCAGCAGCGTGCCCCCTCTGTGCGCCTTCCATGTGGGCCCTGTCCCCCTCTCTCCATCTCTAGGGCAACACCCTCACCCCGTTTTCATCCTCACTGAAGTCCAGCCGGTCGCCGCTCTTCGCCGTTGACCCGCACTGCCGTACCCAAGTCACGGAGATCTCCGTCGCTTCCTCTTCCGGTAGCACCCATCCTTTTGCACCGCCGCGACCTGTAGCTCTGGCAAGCCAGTGAGCCCGAGCCGCCATGTTTATGTGCCAGGCACGTCGGCCTCGCCACCTCCTGCCATGCTGTCGTTTTGTCACCCGCCACCTCCCATGGCATCAGGGAAGCACCCCCACCCCATTTTCATCCTCACCGTAGTCCCCCCAGTCGTCGTTCGCCACCGCCAGGGATCACCGAGGAAGCCATGGCTGCCGCGCCATCCCTCTGTGTCCCTTACGTGTGGGCCGTCCAGCTCTCCCTCTCTCTTTAGTCTCTATGGCGAGTGGGTCCCGCACGTTAGATCAGTGCCTGTGCCACATGCGCCTGTCATCCGCCTAGTTATCGCCTTTTCAGCAGCCATCAAGGCCCTTGTGCTTGTGCGTCGTCCTTTGTAGCATCGTCGTCATCTCTTGCCACCCGACGCCTCAGCACGGCCTCACCAATCGCTAATCAGATGCCACATCGTTGTCCCCTCCTCGTCACCTCAGCGTCTACGCACGTGTGGCATGCACTGTCATCACCTGCGTGGCATGTACCTAACCCAGTCCTAAAACCGGGGCAATGTAGATATGGTTCATTGTGAACCTAGTCTATGACTTGCGGAGCCCCTTTCTCAGTCAACACCAGTCAAACCCTAGCCCTAAACCACACCGGTGTAGACTCGGTTCACCGTGAACCCAAGCCTATGACCTGTGAACCCCGCTTGCCAGCACACTATTCCATGAACCCATTCCTCTGTGCACCTTAAACCCTAGATCGTGGACTTGGTCTATAGACCAATGGCCCACTTGTCTTTCCCTTTAACTTATTTCTAGAATTATTGTAATTCTAGAAATTCATTTATTCAGTGGGTCCCACCTGTCATCCACTGTTCCTTTTCGGAAATTAATCTGATTTTTGAAATCCAATTATCCAATTGGTCCCACATGTCATTCACTGCCTTTGTCCTCTCTCACTTACCTGTATCCAATTCTTTCTATTTTATTTAATCCGAAGGAATATTCTCTGAATAATCTTTCCTCTCGCAAATTCATCATTTCATGTGATCTTTCAATGCTCACATCTTTTAAATCCGAACTCCGATTGAGTTCATTCGAATTCCTAAATTCATCTCAATTCAATATCTTTTATTCTGAGATTATTATTTAATTTTTGGAGTTTGTTTGTTCTCTGTTAGTTAGTTATTTGATTTATTTGCTTGTTGCGAGTAGACATTGATACCGCGAGAAGTGCTGATCAGAAGGAGCTGAAGATCAAGGAAGTAGAAGATTAAAGTTAAATAAGATCGTCATTGCTAGCAAGGCAAGTTGTACCTTTGATCATATTGAATCCCAGTGTTCTAAAAGTATCTTGATTCAAATTATTGCATTTACTTTAAGTATTTATTTAAATGCTTTTGGGTTTAGTTAATAATCCAATTTGTTATAACCTCCTTGCCTAATTGATATGTCATAATCTTTTGTCACCCTAGATTGGTTTATTTAGTTGGTATTATTGTAGCACCAACGTGGGTTGGTTAGATGCGATTAGATTGTTTAGCCATGCCACGAATCATCTGTTCACGTAAAGTTGCAATTATCAACTTGACTAAGTGACTATGGAACTATGTGATAAAACTATGTGTACTGTGTGCTATTATGGCATGTGTTGCACTTAACCAAATGGGTGGGAAAGGATTTCGACTGAGGCAAGTGGTGGAAACTGTGTGGCATGGTGGCTGTGTGAATTGGGAATATGAATCTGTGTGTCAAAATAATCTGTGTGGCTTAGTTAGAAATTGGAAGTCTTGCCTTGGTTAATTAAGGACTAAACTTTGTGCGCCATTGAACTGGGCCTTTCGTACAACCACATGCCTGTTATGGGACGGGCCTAACTTAGTAAGTTATGAATTCTTGACATTGATTGCTCAGGCAGTAGGTTAGGCTTAGTGATGGGTGGAGGTGTGTGATACCAAGTAGTCGCATCGCGGGACGGTTCGCCGCTTCCCTGTCCAACAGTGTGTGTTGTACCATCCTCTGTGTTAGGGTTGGTATGACGACAAAGCACACTGGGAGTGTCAATGTTGAGATGAAGTTTCTGAAAAGTTTTGTTGTGATCAGCTCTGATCCAGTTGATTGCATCTTGTGGGTAAAGTGTACAAACTCTGCAGAGTGTTAAACAATATATTCGAATAGCCACGTCCGCGGTCATGGACATGCTTGGGGATTTCACACGAGGGGTAGATTTTCATAAAACAATTGGGAAGGGAGCTGTGTGATCTAAATCATATGGCTATGTGAATAATCTGTTTAGGCTGTGTGTCTTTGTGAAATCAAACTGTAAAACTTACTATTGTTTATTTGTTTTACTTATGCTTTCAATCTATTATTTGTATTCAATTGCAAATGTTGCATTTCTGCAAAATAGCCACAGAATGCCATTCCTTTGGAATAAGCTTGCATGTATAATTGCATTTCTGTGGTATGACTTGCGAGTACGGTGTGTACTCATGCTTGCTTTGACGAATCAAGCAGAACTGAAGGAATCGCCAGTCAACAAGGTCTACTTCAAGAATCGTGGAGAACTAGGTCGCGACTTTATTGATTGCTGTGGGCATATGGATGGGCTTCACCGAGTTATCCTTTAGCTTCATTGCAGACTTCATTGAGCTTTTTGTCTTCTGAGGCGTTAATTGTAAGCTTTGACCTTAAGGTCTTTACTCTGATGTTTATTGTTTTTGCCTATTTATTAGTTATCTTTGTATATAGAAATGATATTTCACTGATGTTGCCACTGTGTGCACTAGCGTGATCCTGGACTAGTGCAGTATATACAGAGGGTCCAGAATTGCATATTTTGGGTCCCGACAGATCTCAACGGTCAAGACCAACACAGGGGAGGTCTCAACGGTCAAGATGGAGCAAAGAGAGATCTCGACGGTCAAGACTAACACGGGGGAGGTCTCAACGGTCAAGATGGAGCAAAGGGAGAGGAGCGACAGAGAGGAAGAGGCGCGGAGGAGCAAAAGCCGAGCGGACACAAGGTAAGTTCAAAGGAGGTTTAGATGGACACAAGGAGGTCCAGTTGAAGGGGGAATTCAACCCAAAATTAGAATTTCAAAATCAAGAACATTTGAAACATAAATCTGAGCTAGAACGCCTCGGGGGTGGACGTGTCCCAAGAGGAGGTCAACCCGAAGGGTGGTCTGGACAAGGAGGGAGGTCTGAACCACAAGGGAGGTCTGGACCCTCATATCCAAACGAAGGAAGGTCTGGACCCTTAGATCCAGACGAAGGGAGGTGATCCAAAGAATGAAGAGAGAAGGGTCCAGACCAAATGTTCTTTTTATTTTGACAATTCAAAAAGACTCCAAAAACCAGGGTGTTACATACACAGAGAAGATGGCTGACAGTGGCGACATGAGCGGCGGTGAAGAGCTTAGGTGCGACGACTCCGATGATGGGGTGGCGCCCGAGGGAGTTGGGAAGGAGCATGGCATCAGCGGAGGCACCAAGAACTCGGGGAGGAGCTCGGGATGATCGAAAGTGAACCATGTTGGCGGTGATGTGAAGTTGACCAGAGTACAAGAAGGTGACCGACGACGACACCTCGATGGCAATGAAACAAAGAGGAAGTGGGGAATCAGATGAGTAAAGCATAGAGCGCAAAGTCACGCGCTTGGATATGCATGGGGGCTCACCGGCAAGTAGATCGGGACGGTGGCGGCGGCCGGTTCTTGATGACGAAGATGAAAATAGCGAAGGGGTGGTCCTTGGGTGAAGTCGAAGGCTTCACGGTGTAGCACGCGCTAATGCAAACCCAAAGGAGGTGGAAGCCCGGCTCAAGATGATCGAGTGACCGAGAACTTTGATGAAGAAGCTTCCAGCGGCTGCTCGGTCTTGACAAAAAATCCGACAATGCAGAGACAACAACGACGCGGAGTGGATCGGCTTATATAGGCTCTGGGTAGAAGAGTCCATGAGGAGCACGGGCGGCTTCATGTGTTCGTCTTGCACACGATAGGCATGGAAAGAAATCTCCAGGTAGGAGACGATGCATCGCTGGCTTGGCGGGTCCCACTCGGTAGAGAAACACAAGAAAAGAAAGGAAGGCACGGCTGGGTTTGGTTGGCTACGCACGAAAAGAAAGCAAGAACGGGCTGGGCCTTGGTGCACGCAAATGGAAACAACCGTCTCCGATTGGGTCACGCGCAAGAAAAAGGAATGGCCGAGGTTGGCTCACGCGCGGGAGAAAAGCCAAGGTGGCTGGGTTGCGCACAAAGAAAAAGATCACGTGGGGTGGGGAGGACCTCCAGTACACCAGCCCTAGCCTATAATCTCGCTCTGTCTCTCTCCTCCTGTCTTCCCCCTCGAGCGACCGTGCGCCGCCTCTTCTCCCCTCGCTGCTGTCCTCTTCGCCCATCCCCTCGATCTCCCTTCATAGCCACCGCCGCTCCCTCCCTCTTCCTCCCTTGCCGCCCCTTCGGTCTCCCTCCTCACCCGCTGGCTCGGCGCCTCGCTCCCCTTCCGTCCCCTTGCCTTGTGCTCGTCTAGTGCCGGCCGCTGCTCTGCCTACTACTCAGCGCCTTGGGTCACCCCAAGCCACGAAGCCTCCTCCCATGGGTCCCTTTGGCCTTGAGCAACCTATTCTTGGGTTCAAAACCACCTCATCGTCTTTCCTTCGCTGCCGACGAGCTAGCTCTTCCGCCGCCATGTTTGGCCCCTGTTCTAACCTCTACTTCCCTCCTCCTCTCTCTCTCTGTGGCTCGCTCTCTCTGCCTCTTTGTGGATGATCGTGCACGACACTGCGATAACGCCATGGGCAGCTCCACACAATGTACCTTCGCCGTTGGTCGCTTTGGGCACCTTCTTGAGGGTGTAATCGACTATCGCTATTCATGAAGCCGCTATTCGAGGTGATGGGGGAGTAGAGCAAGGCGGTGCAGGGCGGGGTGGCCACCTTCCTGGTGAGGATGCTAGAGGGGGCAAGGCCTGGACTCAGGGTGCTGGGGATGTTTGGGAAGCTTGGTCCGAGAGTTTGCAAGTTGCTCGGTGGCGGGGAGTGCAAGCAGAGGGGGCACTGCTCGGTGTCGTCGGAAGCTTGGCTCAGGTAGGTGCTGGCTCTGTGAGTTTGGTTGTGCTTGCTATGTGTTCGATGAATTGACATAATGAATTTCAAGTAATATAAATGTGTGGAAGACCGATAGTCGTTGGTTTTAGCGGACGAGTGGTTTTAAAGTCTGGAGAAGGGAATGTTATCCTAGAATGTGACTTGTGGAAAGGCCTTATTTTGGGGTAAGTGTTGTTTCACACTACTATAGCCATAATTAGTTTGACCGTAATAGTCAGTTTTGGATTGTTGGGGATGTTTGGGAAGCTTGGTCCGAGAGTTTGCAAGTTGCTCGGTGGGCAGGGAGTGCAAGCAAAGGGGGCACTGCTCAGTGTCATCGGAAGCTTGGCTCAGGTAGGTGCTAGCTCTATGAATTTGGTTGTGCTTGCTATGTGTTTGATGAATTGACATAACGAATTTCATGTGATATAAATGTGTGGAAGACCGGTAGTCATTGGTTTTTAACGGACAAGTGTTTTTAAGTCTGGAAACGGGAATTTTATACTAGTATGTTGCCTGTGGAAAGGGCTTATTTTGGAGTAAGTGATGTTTGGCACTGTTGTAGCTGTAATTAGTTTGACCATCATAGTCAGTTTTGGATGCGGCTTGGTATATCTCACTGACAACTCTAGGGATGGAAACACTAGTAGGGTTTTTGTGTGCAGGCCAGGTGATTGGTGAATTACCATTGAGAGTGTGGGACCAGGGTTTGGATTTTAGGAAATTGCTACTACAATGTGTTTTGAACTTTTTATAGAGGGCGTGTAGGTGGGAGATTTAGCATTTGATATCCTGACACAGGGCATAGAAGTCTGTGTTCACTTTTGCCTACTGTTTGACCCCATGAACAATGGAAAGCGTAATTTGGTTTAAATTCAGTTGTGGTTATACGATTTAAATATGAGCTTAGCTAACCTTCCAGTTGTTTCTGGTAACTTTTTATTTATTTTTTTGTTCCAGCAAGGATTATGAGATATATCGTCTTCTACCTGTTCATAGAGATATGATGTGTCAATTTTTATTCTTTTTAGTTCAGTTGGAATTTCCTTTCTAATATATGCTAATATATTGATTCATGTATTAATTGAGAGAGTTGAAGCCTCTGTTTTTTTTGCTTATTCTATTGTTCATTGGCCATGGAGGTTATTGCATTAGTATGGTCCTTACTACTGATTTGGGAGTGTAGTTTGAATATCTAGGAAGAATAACTTTAGCCCTTTGGATTGCTGGGGCATGGAGTTATGGAGATTATTAGGTTGGACTATACTTGTGAGCTTTATTTTGTTATTTTTGTTAAGTGATTTATATATTATGATAACGTGAATTGAAGTCTCCAACTCATCTTTTTTTGTTCTGTTTTCTAATTTTGTTCATAAGGCCGCAACGCCGAACTGCTTCTTAGTTAAAATTAGGAGCCATAGAAGACCAGTTCTAGCATGGACGACCACGTATGCAGAGATTAGGTAGGTACAGTTTCTATTATTCCATTCCAATTTTCTTGAGCTCCTACCTCTTCAGTCAGTAGTTGTTTCTTGCATAGTGTTGCTGAAGTGGTACGATGCTTATATTAGGAAAAATAGACATTTCTTCTGTTAAATAGCCACATTAGTTTGTTTGTTTTGTAGACCCTTTCCTATAAATAAGTTTTGCCATTTTTGCTCTTGTGTACAATCTGGCTGAGCTTCTTTATGATATGCTACGCATATTTTTTTTGTCTCTGTACGATTATCTGTTTTTTTCTACTTCAAATTTTTAGTATAGATCCCTCGTCACACCCTCACCCACTACATAAAACATCAGCATCCATGTCAGTGACGCGGGTTAACTTCTAGTGTATTTAACATTAAGAAATATCTATGCTTCAGGATGGAAGACATCAAAAATGAAGTCAGCAAGACGTCTGAAGGTGTACCTGTTTCAGTCCAATGTGATGTGTACCCAGTGTGCAGAATTAAGTAAACTTTGTCAGGGTTGAGATCATTTCACTGCTGCTTTGGCAGCACCTGACTTCAGCATATACGAGCAATGGACAACCACCATCTGTGTCGTTCTCAAACAAATGCCGTGCACTGCAAGAAGTTCCTACCGAGTACCAAGTACAGTTTCTTAGTAGAAAATGACATCTGACATGGTCAAAGTGTTCAGACACTTCAATCCAAAGTGTGGTATGATTGCTCGGGGTTCACTTAAAATCAATTCATTTCAAACATGGAAGGAAAGGAACAGAAGAGATACATAGCGCAGAAAACCGCAATTCATCAACTCTGCATTTCTGCAAAATAGTAAGAAATAATGCTTTTATCATGGAACTGAAAATGAATGAACTGATGAAAAGGCATTATGGCCACATTGGCACCCTAGATATACAAAGAATGCTCTGCTACGAATTTAAACAGCATGAAAATGCAGTGAATCTACCTCTTGCGTCAGCTCTGAAAATTCTGTTTGAACAAATAGATGCCATCCGTATCTCTCAATTGCATCTTCTCATTGCAATCATCAGCAGCATCATACTCATCCTCTCTGTTGAAGTAAAAATCACTCCAATACTCCTCACTCCTCAGTGCATACAGGATCAGAACTCCAGAAGGCTCTCCCAGAACTTGTTGCATTCTGGAGTGCCCTTCGGCCCCATTTGAAACGTTCAAGATAGATTTCTGCACGAATTGAACCGCTTCATTTGAAATTCATATGTATGGACTCTATCTTTTTTTTGGCAGGTTCTCATGGTGAATACATATTTTCAAATAGCACTGCATCCCCATGTTTGTGCGGGATCCAATTCATGAGTTTAAAACAAGCCTATAGATACTGCAAACATGTATGAAGTAGATCCTATATGATACGGTAGCCTGCTAAATACGTGTTGACAAGTAGAATTTGGATATACATGTTGGGCCTTTTGACAAAGAACTTATGCAACTGCAGTTCCAGGCAGGCAGTGACTAATGAGATAATGACTAGTAGCCACCTGCGCCCTTTGGCGCGCGCGGAAAAGGCGAGCTATGAGCGCAGAGAAAAAGCCGCGCCCGGTGGGGCCCGCAGAGAAAAAGCCCACACGTGGAGGCCAGCCGCGAGCGGAAAAGGCGCAGGCGCAGCAGCGAAGAAAGGACAGAAAAATCGAACGGCGAGGACGATGACCAACGCGGGATCGCACGAGCAAAAACAATCGAGCTGACGTGGCCTGGCTGAGAGCGCGAGAAATCTCTCTTCATTTATACCGGAGGATATGGTCAGTGGCGAAGCCAATACGAAAATAGAGGTGGTGCTTATGCATCGATGCTATCTATCGAACACGGATTTCAAGAATCCAAATCCTCTGTGAAAACACTGTGCTATTCTCTGGATCAGTAGATAGCACTCACAAGTATGTCTCTGAATCAATTCATACATGGCGTAGATAAAACCATACCATTTATTAAACAACACATCAGAGCTTTACATAGACCGTATCGGTTCAAGTTTTACAATAGGGACCGAACAGGCCAAACTGAGTACATTACAAAAATAGCGGAAGTGACAACAGAAGCAAAAAAGGGGTGAGAGCACATCTCTCCACAAGCAAGTGACTGGGGAAACTCATGTGCGCCCGATATTAACCAAGAGCTCGGATAATATTGGGTGCACGCAAGCACCAACGCAGTCAACTAGACTGGGGTGAGGCTAGAACAACTAAAAACTAAACTACGCTTCATCATCTCCTGCACCTCCAGCTTCTGGGTCCTCGTAGTATGCGTAGTCTTCGGGATTTCCTGCTTCTGAGGGTTTTGGGGAAAGAGCGAGATTGAGCACAACTTCCGTGCTCGCGAGACAATACACAATGCAATAATATACATGCAAGGCTAAACAAGGATGGCTCGGGTTCTTTTATTTGCTAAAGCAACATTTTCAATTATCATAATTACAAAGTCCTATCGCTTAGCATTTTAACAAATTGCATTTTATTAAAGAAAGTAATTGTGCAATATTTATTTCAGTAGAGGTTCCCTCCATCGGAAACTCTACCCATGCTTCATTTGATTGGAGCTTCCTCCAATTATTACCACCGCTGAGCACGAAGGCTCAGGTAAAATCCAAACTCAGGGCTAGGTGAGCCCACCACATTTTCGTACCACCCACAAAGGTTTTTGAAATAGAACTAACTCAAGTAAAGTTCTCATGTCCGCCTTTGACCGTAGACGCGGTTGTTTAAACAGTTTAGACTCTGCAGAGGTTGTACACTGTACCTACAAGAGATAGTCATACTCGTTACCCTACACGATTCCTTAGTCATGTAGTTGAGCGACCGTCACAGTAACTTTTCAAATTATCTCGTCCCTACCACCATCTCACCCATATGGGGTTACGCCTATACGTTGCGCGGGATCGTTATACTGCAGCGTTTGGTGTAGTTGGACTACCCACAACGTTGGCAACTTCACCTGGTCTCGGTGTCCCATTCAAGCTGGATGTACCGCACGCTTGCGCATTCTCATCGCCTCTCCAGTGAAATGACTTTCAGGGTTCAACAAATTTACTAAGCCAATTTGCACTTTGCAGACTTGTGGTTGTACTTATTTTACACAGGAGGTCGTGACAAGATTAAGTCCTTAGGGGTTATCTGGGCGGCTTATTACATACACCACCTCTTTGGGCTGCATGAGCACCCATCCACATTACACCATTCATCACATTATCCTCCTAGATAGGAACATCAATTAGGGTTTTTTAGGAGTAAAATACGTCAACTCAACCATCTCAGTCATTTCCCCGCAATGACTGCCCAAATCCACTTTTTATGTTTAAAAGATGATGATTTGGACATTTAATGTCCCGATACTTAAGCAAGACTAGCATGTCGCTTAAGTACAATCTATAACTAGTATTTACCATTATTTACTAGGGTGACATGGAATAAGGGATTCGATTATCCAAGGATGGTGTTATAATTAATTAATCATCAAATGGGTATTTAACTACCTTAAGCTTTAACATACATTTGATTAAAGAATTAAAGTATGCAATTTTGGTTAATTTAAATGAATATAATTTGCATAAAATGTAGGCTCAATATGATCAAAGTATTGACTCGCCTTGGATATAGGTAAGAGGATCTTGACAATCTTGTGCTTGATCAACTTGGAGATCCTCCGCGTCTTCGAATCCTAATCGGACGAACGTACTGGAAAAAGGCACAAACAAGCAAAGAGAGCAAATAAATACAAAGAGATAACAAATGAACTCCAAATGTATTGAATCGATTCCTACTAATAACTAGGACCCACGTTACATTAAAAAACCACAAAATAATAATATCATCTCTCAAACACACTATCTTCTATGTAGTTGTTTAATGCTCATATGAGTTGTTTAATACTTTGAATCGATTTCTAAGTAGAGTTCGATTCCATGCATTTTTTTGTTAGAATCGACCCCTCCAATGTATTCAATCGATTCAATACATTCTCTCTTCTCATTTGAACCGGCTAAAACACAACATTGGAGATGGTCTAAGGAGCGGGTTAGAGTTGGATTCGGATCAAAAAGTTATGCGAATGATGCTTCTTTTTGAGCCCCAAGAATTGGATCGGATCCACCTGTTAATTCGCCGCTAACAGAAGTCATTATTATATTATATGCAATTAAAAAGAAGGAATGGAATGTAGAACTGTTCATGGGTGGCCCGCCGAAACACGACCATGTCGGGCGAGCTTGGGGCTAGGAAGCTTGCCGCACCAAATCCGGTAAAACAATTAAAAAAATAGAATTCTATTTATTTAATACTGAAAATGAATTAAATATTAGTTTTTTATTTCAAAAAATAATTAAAATAATACATTTTAAATAGTAAATTCGTTTTTTTGGGCCGGGCTCGGGCCTGCTGATTAGCCCGACCCGGTATTTAAACAGGTCTAATGGAAAGCTAGTTATTATGCAAAAGAAACCAAAAGCATAGGAAGATTTGAAGCGGAGTCCCCCCGTCCCCAGCCTGGTGAGTAAGTAGATTACTAAGTAGATTTGATTTGAGGGGAGGATTTCATTTGAGTGAGAATCGAGATCGACCAAGGCGAGTCCCCAGAAGCTTCCCGATGTCTCCCTCCGGCGAGGTGGTCTCCGTCGTCCTCGTCCTCCTCCTCCTGGCCTGCGTCGAGCTCGGCGACGCCGTCGGCGTCTACCGCCTCATCCAGTACGACCTCGCCGGCGCACCCCTCGGCTCCCGCGCCGCCGCCCTCAACCACCACGCTGCCGCGCTCCCGCTCCCCGCGGGCGCGGACCTCTCCCGCTCCGCGCTCGTCGCGCCGCTCCTCGACCTCCCGCTCTCCTTCCTCCGCGGTACCCTCTAACGCTCCTCGTAGCGGCACACCAGTAGATCTCTTGCTAGCTGCAGAATTGCGCCCGCGTGCATTCCCCTGCCTAGCTAGCTATTTGGTTGGATCGAGATGTGCAGTGAAATCCCTTCCGATCTCGTAGGATTCCCGGCTTTTGGGTAGTGCTGGGTTGCTGGGTGCTGCTCGTTCGGTACTGGAGATGGGATCACAGCCAGGATACTTGCTCTGTGCTTGAGCTTGCAAGTCTGTGTTTAGTTATCATCTGACTTGTTTGCTACTTATTCTTGCCAAATTTTGTGTATTCACTCATGGGGCGTTGCCAACTATCGTGTTCCCAATTCTCAATGTTTCATGTACGAAAGATCTGTTTTTTTTAAAAAAAGAAAAAATAGTTTTGTTTTCGATTCGTGAGGTTAAATATGTTCTGCTCGCCACTTGTGATATATGCTTGAACTAGTAGCGCCAACAATCTGTGTTGCTGACAGCATTGTTGTTTCATTGCCTACTCAGAGTACCTGGCAGAGAAAAAGCATCTCGGAGGGTTGCTCATTCTGCTCCCTACAAAGCTCAGCGATAAGGAGGATGGTGCAGGGAACGGTGATGACAAGGGGCGAGTAAAGGGTGTGTTGGCTGAGCTGGAAAAATTGCTCGTGCACGAACAAGTGCCAGTAAGTCACATAAGTTTCTCTTTGATTTCACAAAAGGAACTGAATATTTCTCAGGCATTTCACGCTCTAGTTCTGCTGGATATCTGTATGTTCCTTTACTTATTCAACAGCTGGATGGTTGTATTACTTAGCTCCACGGATATAAGATATGTAACACTTCGAAGGGTGGAGTCTAACACTACTATTGTGCATCCAGCTTCTGTATTCTGAACGACTCTTTGCCTACATCACTCAAAAACCTTAATTTGATTGCATTTGATATCCTCAATAGTAGTACTGTTAAGTGTTAACCAACCTTTTCTTTTGTTCAGCTGTTGCACCCTTTGATTTGTTCTTTGGGTCTATCATCAACATTTTGTGTGCTCCTGTATTCTTTAATGCTGTTTTTATCGGTCATGGTTTTTCTTTTGGTTTTGCTCCTGCTGTTCATGATTTTCTAGTTCAAATATGTCTTGTCCCCACTTTGTTCGGTCATCCATTTTTGTACTATGATGTAATATGTTGGCTAAATTACGTGCATTACTCCATGCAGTATCCGGTGTACTTCGCTTTCCATGATGACAATTTTGATAACCTATTAGCAGATATCCGTAGAATTGCCTCTTCAGGTCAGCCAGCCACTGCAGCAACAGGAGGGTAATACTCGATTGAGAAATTGAGCATAATTTAGATTGTCCAGTCTTTTGCACTTTCAACAGTTGCTACAGTGTATAGAAAGTTACAAACTGGTATTCTCCTGCATGGTGCCTTCTTTTGATTGCCTTTATCTCAAATTGCAGTTACAAGCTTGTCGTGTCTTCGGCGGAACCTAGAAAAGTGTCATCCCCAACCATTTCAAATATCCAGGTAGCCTCTCTACTATCAATTTACTGTCTGGCTCAGCATTTGTCAGGTTGATTTTATTCACTTTGTAGTTCACTGTAGCATCTTGTGGACCATTTTTCTTTGGGAAACAAGTAAAGAGACCATGATGAGTGGCCTTGTGTTGGAAGTGATTGTTCCAACTGATATATGTCTTAAGAAAATAATACCGTTTCTCATGTTTCATGAGATATGACTATGAGCATGCCTGAGCTGAATATTTTTGAGTTGCAGGGATGGTTGCCTGGATTGAAAGGAGAGGGCGATACCGAACAGCTTCCGACTATTGCCATAGTTGCAAACTATGACACTTTTGGTGCTGCACCTGTATGTCATACAGAAAAATGTTCCTAGAATCTTCTTTAACATTCTCGTAGATTTTTGCATAATATATATTTTCTCAGGCCCTTTCTGTTGGGAGCGACAGCAATGGAAGTGGAGCTGTGGCTCTTCTAGAGATTGCAAGGCTTTTTTCACGCCTCTACTCAAATCCTAAGACCAGAGGCAAGTACAATCTTCTCTTTGGCTTAACATCCGGCGGACCCTACAATTACAATGGAACTAACAAGGTCAGTACCCATATTGCGCCATTAACGAGCCAAGTCCTTGTTTGCGGCATCTGCTCGATCAACTTACAGCTGTTGTTTTTTAATTTTGATACAGTGGCTTAGAAGTTTCGATCAGCGTGTACGCGAGAGCATTGACTATGCAGTTTGCTTGAACAGCGTTGGTTCCTGGAATAATGAACTCTGGATGCATGTATCAAAGCCTCCGGAAAATCCCTACATCAAGCAAATCTTTGAAGTATGTTGATCATTTCAAGCTTGTTGGTCCATAACCTCAATTGTTTGGAAAGTACAGTCATTTACATCTATGAATTCATTTGCTTTCAGGATTTTTCGGATGTCTCTAAAGAAATGGGTGTTTCAGTTGGAATCAAGCACAAGAAGATTAATGTCTCAAATCGTAGAGTATGTATTTCTTGCTGTTTCAAAGATTATATACCATCATTAGATCTGGTTCTCATCAGGAATGAACATGGCAGTTCAGATGTTATTAGAAGTTAATATGCTTGTTTGATATATAAGCATATTGGAAGCTGGAACTGCTTTAGTTGGGCTGTTCAAGTGTCCTATTGCATTGAGCTGCCTTATGTGCAAACTCGCCAAGTGACATGCTTGCAAATTTGTAGGTAGCATGGGAACACGAGCAATTCTCGAGGTTCAGGGTGACTGCGCTAACTCTTTCAGAATTATCTGCCCCTCTTGAATTTTTAGAAAGCACTGGTTGTCTGCGTGACACTAGGTGAAGTCACTTATTGCATACAAAATTCTTATTTCTTCTTTTTAATGTAACTGTCACATTCTTTTTAGTATTTTACTTGTATGCTTTTCTTTTTGCAGAGAATCAGCAGATGTCGAGTCGGTAATCAGAACTGTCAGATTAGTTTCTGAAAGTCTTGCGGTAAGATAAATCATTTTTTTCTTCTAGAAATCGCTCGTTTTGCTTTGTACACCAGTTCTGTAGAGAACAGTTTTGCGATTATATATAATTTAGTTTCTGATGTATGTTTCAGTCTCTTCGTCCTTAACAAACCCCCTCTATTCAGTCCATTATACGTGGATGAAATATTTTTAGAGAAGTTGGATGAAGTTTTGGTTGTTTCAGTGTTACATGTGTCGTTTTCTAGACGGTGTTTTTTTATTGCTGATTTCTGCTGCCATGTAAGAACCTCCAAATCTGGCCAGCGGGACACTTCTATTATAGATCTTTAGTTAGTGCTTGGAAAATATTAATTCAGTATTGACTTGTCTGGGGAAAGGTGTTAGTATGGACCCACTACATGTTCGAATGTGCTTAAAAGTTTAGTGATAAATATCCCCTGTGGCAGGATGCATGTTGGGTACAAACATTCAACTGATATCTCACTTTGCATGAAGCTCTTCTCCTTTTTGGTGTAGCATTGTGCAATATGTCAATGGAGAAGCTAATGTGGTTATTATGGTGCGTCAGTTACACATGCATGTCTAGCTTACTAGAGATACGAGTTTAGGAGACTTTGCTATATACAATCATTCGTACTGTTTAGGTAGCTTGTTTGAATGTGATGAGCAAAAATCGTCGGAGCTTCGAAATGCTACTATGATGAGTGATTGGAATTACAGTTTACTGGCTGCTTCTTGCTCTTTCTGAACTAGGCTGTTTATTATTGGATCAAGTTTGAGTTTTGGTATACTATTACCTTTTACAGAGACACATCTACGGATTGAAAGGAAGGAACATTGATGTTTTTGCGGAGAACAGCAGCTTAGCCATCAATCCTCACTACGTCCAGTCCTGGTTAGATCTTTTATCACGGACACCACGGGTTGCACCGTTTCTTCAGAAGAATGATCCCTTTATAGCAGCACTAAAAAAGGTTAGCATTCCTGCTATCCATGATTTCATCTAGTTCTTTCTTGCAAGCCATGACATTCTTCCATGTTCTGGTGCAGGAACTGTCTGAACACACTGCTGATGTGCATGTTCAAAATGATGTCCTTGATGGCATGTTCACTTTCTATGATGCAACAAAAGCAACTCTAAATGTATACCAGGTAAGTGTGTAAGCTTCCTATCATTTGTTCATGTTTGGATGTCGTCGTTTAATTTCAGAACAGAGTGGTCTAAAAGCTTATTGTGGGGAGCATACGTCCCAGCTTTGTGATGCCTTATGATATATTATTCTGCTGATTAATTCCCTGACGAATTAATTAGCAGCAACAAAGATTCAAATTTTAAGTTCAACTGCACTTTTGAGTTGCTTTTGCGCGATATATCACCAGTTCACCACATTGAAAATGCCTCACTCAGCCTTTGATTATTCAATTCACAGGTTGCAAGTCTTACTTTTGATCTGCTGTTCCTTCTGGTGCTTGGTTCCTATCTAATTGTTCTCTTCAGTTTCCTAGTCATCACTACACGGGTACGGATCATTTCGCGCCTCTGGATATAATTTCAAGGCTGGTTTTCCTGCAACTGAGGACATATCTTTTTTCTTGAACAGGGTCTTGATGATCTCATTAACATATTCCGGCGGCCTCCATCACGCAAAGTCAAGGGAGCATAGGCAAGATTGTGTTTTGTGTATTAGTAACGAGAAACGCACGCCTAGTTAGAAGAGGTAGACACCAGGATGGCAGAGGCAAAGCTAGCTTTCCACAGCAGATAGACCTGTAATTTCAAATTTTTACTGTTTGTTCTCCAGCCAATGTGAGTGGCTTCAGATTCCGCAAGGTTAAAAAAAACCATTCTTTCTTTTGCACTAGGAATTTTGACTGTAATTTAGCTGTATTTTTCACCCGTGGTGCTCGCAATTTTGGCTACAGTGGAGTTAAGGCCTCTTTGCACAATTATCCTGGTAGTGTGTTGTCTACGGACAAGGCACAGCCAGGGAAAACGTTTTCGCCGAAATTTCAGCGGTTACTGACGATTTTCGG
Source organism: Phyllostachys edulis (assembly GCA_036346405.1). Lineage (NCBI taxonomy): Eukaryota > Viridiplantae > Streptophyta > Magnoliopsida > Poales > Poaceae > Phyllostachys > Phyllostachys edulis. The sequence goes on from CM070553.1 coordinate 77,145,015, forward strand.
CCTTATCGGTGGGGCCCAGTCAAGGATCAGGTAACCGGTACTGGGGGGATTCCTGGTTGGTATGGGTAACCGTCCGGTTATCGGAAATTCAGGGGGAAACCGGATAAAATTCGTTTGAGTTTGCTTAAATTTGAAATTTAAAATTTGAATGTGCTAAACAAGAAGAAAACCGGTTGAGATTATATTTCCCACCCCCTCCCGAACCAGTTATCGGCCTGGTTTTTAATACCTGGGCTCGGTAATGTACAACACCGGGCAAATTTTTTGCTTTGTTTGAAGCCAGTCGATTCAAGCCCAAACTTCAATAAACGTTGTCTTCTCCTCTCTTCCTCTCCCACGAAGCATTCGCCCTATTCCAAGTCGTGAGCGCGTGTGAGTGATTTTGAGCATTCTCCCCACTCCAAGTCGCGAGTGTGTGCGAGTGATTTCGGCGGTGGCCTCTGGCAGCTCCTCTCCTCCCGGCCATGAGGTCTTTCAGCGACTCCTCTTCCCCCTGGCCTTGAGGTCTTTCAGCAGCGCCTCCCCCCCGACCCCCTGCTGTGAGGAACGCCTCTCCCCCCGGCTATGAGGCCCATTGGTTTTTTGGTGGTTGTTTGGGGGTGGATTAGTTTAGAAATTGAGATTTGTGGCAGATCTGGTTACATCAATGGGAAACTAGAATGTTTAGCTTTGGAGCGTAGCTCTGTCATGGTTGTTTAGAATTTTCGCCAAAATTTTCAAATTCAGCCATTTTTGGGGCCATCCTAGCCTGTAGAAATTCGTAATTTCAAAGTGTGATTCAAAATTTTCATCTGAAAAAACTGATAGCAGACGATTACCGGCCCTATCGCTACCCTCCGAAATTCCCCCTACCTCTTTTGCGGTGGAAGGCATCTGGTCTGAATACACTGAGAGACTTGCGTGGTCTGAATACACTGAGAGACTTGCGTACCCGTGTTGATGTGCTTCCATATAATAATCTGCTGCGTTGCCTGCCATGACTTAAAAGTTGCAACACTTGAATGTTCCTTTACACCACAATGGGCAATGGCAGCATTACTGTATAGTTAACAAGTGGAAGGAGTCTAATTTCTAACAATTTTATCCCGTATTACTGGACAATCTTAAAGCTTAGGACGATCAAAGGTGTCTAAAAATAGTTCATGTCGTGTGGGTAACCTGTTGCTCGACAACAATTCATTGACGTATGATCATGAAATGATCCAGTTTCTCGATCTTGCGGGCTGCTCAATCTTTGCAGTCATTGTTCCAAAAAAAAAAAAAATCAAGAACCGATACAAGTACCTAGGTTACAACAAGACGCCAAAGGCGACCATTTCACAGCGATATCTCAACTGCACCAAGAGCATAGTGTCACTGCTCTAATGCTAGCACAGCATCATATGCAATCTCCTAGTCAGACGAGATTCTCTGGTCAGTCCTCGTCCAGCATATCAAGAGCAGGTACTCGTCGAAAGCGTCCTCCAATCCTTTGGTCTGCTGATACGTTCGGTGATCTTGCCTCAATTCTTCTCTTCTTAGGCGTAGACTGTTCGCCGGTTATTGATTCAAAGAGAGCTCCCATATTTGACATGTTGGGCCTCTTCTTATCAGCCTCCTCTTTAAGGAAACTGAAGCATGCATCAGTAGAGTAAGCGTTAGCATGTTTCAAGTCTACATTCAGATGCTAAGCAGTATCTTAAAACAGATTTTAAGTCACAGAGCAGGAAGCGGTATTCCAACTAGCAGTCAGAGCAAGCGCAGGAAAGTGGAAAAAAAAATCTGCAATTCTAAGAGAAGCAAGAGACTGTACCTCTCTCGGATGATTTTAAACGCTTCCATTGTTGCATAAGGTAACCCTGTCTTCGGATCACGATATCTACAAGAAGAAAACCTCAAATAAGCTTATCCACTTAGAATACAAATCATGGAAACATAACCCCCTCTCAACTCTCAACACAATGCATCAGTTCAGATGTACTACTTACAGTAGTTAAATAAATATATCAAATATTGTTCGTTTCTACTTCTGTGGGATCATTACAAAGTACTGAATCAAGAACATAGTACCATTTCACCAGGACAGGATATATTGAAGAGTGAAAAAAAAATAGCTGGAATAAAAATGTGCACAACAAAATTCAAGCAATGTGGTGTCTAAGGGTTGTCGGCTCATAGCCTCATACACACACTGGTAATCTTTAAGTGCTCCAGAGAGTATAAAACAAACCAGCATGAACCAACACCTGACCGTAAAAATTTGCAGCTGTCAATGAAAAAAATGTAACTATCCAGAATGTTTGGGATGATGACAAAGCTAACTTTTAGAAGATGCTTAGATAACAGATTAATGCATTTGTGGTTTGATCTAGTGAGTGTAGCTCAGTCCATTAGTTTCACTGATGAAGAGGATAATATGATCTGGGAGCTGCACTCATCTCGGCTTTATAATGTTCAGTCCTTATATGCTGTAGTGAATTTTAGAGATGTGCAGCCTATTCATGTTCCAGCTATTTGTAAGTTGATTGTGCCACCTAGAATTCACTTTTTTTTCTTTGGCTAATGTCTAATAACAAAATTCTGACTAGCGATAATTTAGCCAAGAGGCAAAATGTACCAGATAAAACCTGCCTGTTCTACTGTGAACTTGAATCAGTTTATCACCTCTTTTTTGAATGTGTGGTGGCAAAAGCAATTTGGAGAGGCATGTCAAATATTTCGGGTGTTCCAATTGGAAATGACTTTGAATCAGCGGCAAAGTGGTGGATTTGTAATAAAAATAAGTTGACATTGAATATGCTTACTTCGATTGTCTTCTGGTGCTTGTGGAAGGAAATAAATAATATATATTTTCGACAGGTACAATGGTGAGGAATGCAGGTACTTTGGAGGAAGATGGCGCTGATGGCTTAGAAATGGAGGGTACTCTGCCCAGGTACACATGAGGAGCAGATGGATCACTATATCTATCAATTGAAGTCCAAAGCGAATGCAGCTCCGAGCCTGAAGTGGAGATGAATTGGATCAACACTGAGAAGTCCCTGGGACAGGAGCGCTGTGTGAAGATCGACAAGATGGTGACTGGAAGCAAAGTCGTGGACGGTGAAACAAAATGGAACTGAAATGTGCTTAAGTGATGTTCTGTATGGTTTGAATAGGTGATAGGGGCGGTGCTGCCGTGGTCTATTCCTGTGTCTTTGCTCTGAGTTGGATTGTATGGATAAAAGCCGAGAAAACTGTAAACTCGTTTAGTTTCATTAATAAATGGAACTGGGGTGGTTAACACCCTCTATTTCTAAAAAAATGTGCAGCTATTAAACAAAAGGTGCATGTGTTCTAGTCAAGTGAAAAGTGTACTTATATAAAAACAAGAAGAAATTTCAACTTCACATATGAGGAAGAAACATGGATTCTGTTGACAAACTAATCTGAATGATTCAAGATTCTGAGTGATACGAGATTCTGTTGTGGATAGGTATTCAGAAAACATACTTGGCAGGAAGTCCTGTTACTACACAAACAGATTTCTCTGGATCTGCAATAAAGAAAATTATTGTGAGAATAGGAGGGTGTTTAATGCAGCAGCTTGCACTCTAATTGCCACACAAATTTTATGTAACTGCCAGAGGCAAAAAAAGAATACAGTACAAACGAAATTCCGACACTTACAAGGAGCTGAAGTTGTACAAAGTTCAGACCCAAATGATGCCCCATTGATGAATTCCAGATGTGATTCCCCTAGTTCAGCACAAAATAGATAGTTAGTAATTGGCTACCTACCTATAATTGTGGTGGTGGGGGTGGGGGGGGGGGGGATTCCCCAAAAGAGATTAGTTGCTAAGTCCACAATTCAGATGCAAACAAATGATTGATGATAGTCTGAAAGAGCAGCTACCATTTCTTGAGCAAAATCGAACCGTAGGACCCTCATAAACGGCTTTATGAACAACGGCCTTTTTCTTCACCTCCTCCTCTCTTGCCAGTACACGTTCAAGATTTCTCAAGTTCATGATCTCTGGAAATACAGACAAAGGGTAATAAATAAATAGACTCAATCAACACTGGCACATTCCAACTATATCTTTGGGAAAAGGTAAAAAGAAAACAAAACAGACCTGTTTCAGCTGCTTCTAAAAGCATCTCTTCTTGTGTCATACGTTTTTCTTCTCCCTCCTTTTTCTTCTTAATTGGCTGGAACAGTGTAGAAGAGTTATTCAACTAAACTCAAAATGCCATGGGTTGACAGACTAATCTGAGTGATACAAGATTCTGTTGTATGAGCACTAACAACATTTGATGCAAGAAGTGAAGGGCTGCTGTATGGAAGGTACAAACCTTCACGGTTGCTTCTTTTTCAGCACGTATTGCGTCTCTTTCAGCTTGTCTCACAATGACAGATGTTCTGGTTGATTTCCTGATTGTCTTCTCAGTCTCCAATTCATCAGGAATGTCTGCTTGTTTGGATGGACTTGGCTTATCAGAAGATTTGTCAGTTTTACCTTCATCTTCTAGTTTTGAGATGACCTTCTTCTTCTTGGCTTTAATCTTTTTCAAAGTCTTCCCAGGGAATATTAGCCGCTTCTTGATAGGTAAGCTGCTTCATAATTGGGACATGAATACAAATACATAACCGACTACACGGTGCATGACTGCATTCTAATATGCTTATCAACAAACATGTGTACCTCTCTCGTGCTTCCTTTTCTGGTTCATCATCAGGTTCAGATTCCTGGAAGAATCCAAAGGAGTTAGATTAGCACAAGCAATAAACAACTTGGTGAGATCTTTACTACAAACAAACAGAAGACCATGGACACTAATGAGAGCTTTAAAAAAACAGTTAACAGATCGGGATGTGGATGAGGAGCAATCTCACATCTTCACCGAAATCACTGTCGAATTCATCACCAGCATCCTGCTCTTCCTCATAGTTGTCATCATTCTCATCCTGTGGGAAATATTGAACAAACAATGAAGCACCATATAGCTTTCACAGTTCACACATGAAGCATCAGGAATTGTAACTCTTGGCCACAACCCAACCATGGAAGGAACGAACTGCATTGACACTACCATCGGGCTCTTGGTGGGCTAAAGAAGTACAGTCCGAGAGCTCTTACATTATCCATTCCAAGCACACACAAAAATACCTTATGGAAAAAAAAAATCGAGTAATGCAATGCGAAATCTCTTAAATTACACATCCCTATCAAAACTAAAACGGTAAGAACAACAAGAACGCAAATAAACGTTCCGTTTCGTTTTAAAAAAAACGAAACGAGAAAAGCAGCAAGAACCAAAATAAGAAGAAGAAGAAAGAAAGAAAAACGTTCAAGAACAACTAGAAGCAGAAAAAAAGCGACCCCAAAAAAGTCCAGTTGCAATCCACCTCCTTGAGGGCGTCTTGATTCCAGAAAACCTCATCCTGCTCAACCTCTCCTTCGAGCAGTTTGGTTATCCTGCGCAATCAAGAGAAGGCGCCAAATCAAGCAGCCGCGTTGGGTATTGCAACTAAGAACCAACCAGCTAGCTAGGGAAGAGAGGGAGAGGAGCAGAGAGGGCACCTCTTGCCTCGGGAGGCGCGGGAGGCGCGGTCGAGGAGGAGGGGCGGCTCCTCGTCATCGGCGTCCACGGTGTGCTCGGCCATGGCAACGGACGTTTCCGGCCGGCGGCGAGATGGCAAATGTGTCCCGTCCCCTCCCCTCCCCGCGGCTTCAGCTTGTACTTGCCCAAAACCACTGCGGCCCGTCTTCCGGCCCAAAGCAACGATTTCTTCTCACACTGTCCTCCGAATCTCAAGAGGTTGCCACTCGTTAAGATGATTATTTTTAAGGGAATAGTTAGGTGTTCGTGTGTTGCAACGGAAATTCTTATTTTGCACAAATAATTTATGTGCAATGAGCACTAAGTGTGTCTCAAACATATTATTCATTTGAATGTGCAATTATAGAATGTTAAATGAAGTATATATTTTTCCTTATTCCAGGTGGTTCATGTGTCAAATAAGGCTTGAAAGCATTAGAAGCGAACAATATCACAAATAGCTCTTTTCACACTAAAAAAAGAAACTTTTCTTGCATTGATATGTATATAATTATATCACCATCAAAGATGACCGTGCCTAACAAAGAGAACCAGTGAGAGCAATCATATATCGGAATATGATATGTCGGATGTAGGACTTAGGCTTACATCACCAGAATAAAAAAACTAATAAATATACAAAATGTTTTGCTTTACTCCGTAGCGTTTAAGCAACCATATCTTTAGAGCCTTAATGTTATACAACTAAAACCTTCAGTACACAGATTGCACTTGCAACGTAAGTGACAACAAAAAAGAAAAAATGTACAATTCTGATAAGAAAAACAAATAATATCAATGACCATAGCGATTAAGCAAGTATATCTTAACGGTGTCAAGTAACCAAATCCATCGCAATCACAAGATGTGGAACCCCAATAGCTGTTGTTTCAAGAATGGCATCGTTTACTTTGTTGCAGATCCTCTCAATATCGATGGAACTAAACTGAAATTCATCATACACAATGAATGGATGGACCTCCAAAAGCTGCAATGTGATAAATGAGTCATGTGTTACAACATTTTATTATTCCTGTCATTATTTGGTTCATTCTTATGACAGTTGCACCTTTGGTTGGGTAATCCAGTAAACTGCCTTGCTGGTTCATCGCCCATTGCCTTGAACATTTTCTTTTCAAAATAGCTTATTGACAAAATTGCATTTCGATCCACTCATTCACACTCACTTTAGCTCTGTTCTGTACAATTTTAAGATAGATACCTTTTCTAACAACTAAAACGAATACTAGAAGCACACACCTATAGACCTAATGAACAAACTGTACAGATTAACAGCTAGATACAACCCCCAAAAGAATAATAAATGAAATCACTACAGAATTACAAGAACCAACACATCAGGATATACACTTCACAAGTAAAGATGAACCTGTTGCTGTCGAGTAAAGAGCCTTAAGTACATAAAATGAACTTCATAGGTGTTTCTTTAGAAAACCACTTAAGTTTCCAAGTATGTATTGCGTAAATTTCATTTGATTACTTGTTCTGCAAATTTCTAATGCTACCGCAAAATCTTCCTTCATGCATATGGTTGTCTGAAACCAATGTCAAGCATTTCTTGTCACGATGATCCACAGCCTAAATACAGGAAATGCAGTAGAAAGTTGGAAATGTTTAATAAATGATATCAACTTTTTATTATGATGAGGCAACTAATTAGCTAGTGCTACAATATGCATCACAGCTCTTTTTTTTAGTCAAAGAGGGGATTGAGACATGGATGATGACATTAGCATGAGAAAAATCACCAAAGACTAGTCATGAGAAAATCATGAACAACTACAGAGCAAAATTACCTAGAATAGGGTGCACAGCTTTGAAGATTGATAAACTACATTATTGAAGCAAGATTAATTGTCATTAGATAAACAATACATACAAATATATTCCCCGACACAAACGTAAACAAATAGTGCCACATAGTGTAATGATTTTAAGTTGTGGCTCAAGACACAAGAAGATTCATATATACAATAGAGAATATAGTAGCCTATGAGCTTCAAGTGTGAATCCTACCTTTCAGCAGTTATCTCTGCGAATGTTTTGGGTGTCCAGGTCATTATCTTGTTTTCTACTATTAGCAAGCTGCCTTCATACTTTACATTGTTAATCTTGAATCCAGTGCCATCATATCTACAAAGTACAAACAGAAGAGGAAATTTGAGCCACATTTTGTCCTATCTGTCCCTCATGGTAGTAGTACAAAATGATTATTTTTAGAGGAACATCTGAAGCTCTCCAGTTTCTTAATGAAACTAAAAAACAATTTCGTACAAGGTTTAGCTCAGAGCCTACAGCTTAACAAGGAAAGCAGATCCAATAAAACACAAGCAAGACAGCCTTCACCTATCAGCACACTTCAATACAGGTTATCGAAACTAGACTCGTATTAAAATCTCTGAGTTTTACTATACCCAAACCACCAAATTGTTTCCTCGTGCATATTAGCTCCCAGCTAGATGGTATTTGTTTTTTTTCCCTAATCACTCTAGAACAATTGAATATTACATTTATCATGTTCCTGTAACAACCATTTAGGCAGTTTATAAATACATAAGGTTAATGAGTGGACTAACCATGTTATCAGTTATCATGAAGATATAAACAACTACATGTCTTGATAAAGGAATCAAACATAAAATCCACACATGAGAATGACATGAATTCATCATGCCAGGCATATCCATCGAGAGAAGAAGAAAATGAAGCATACCAATAACCTTATCTGCCGCAAGCAAAACTGCACGTAGCAAAAAGACTACCACTACATAAGCACCATGCGACAACCACAAAAAAAAATCAATACATGATCCAAAAAACCGCATGGCATCAAGAATTACACAGCTAGACCTTGATGACTTGCAGTTGGCCTAGACCATGTCATCAATAGATAAAGGACTGACCTTGCTGTTGGCCTGATTGGATGTAGTCCTTCTGTGCCTTACGACTTGATCTTGAATCGCACTCAAATCAACTTGATCCAAATAATTGATGCAAGGGCAAAATTAGAAGCAAAAGAGAGTTGAGTCCTAAAATAAAGCAATGTCGTATAAAGCAGTAAAATGCCTCGTATAAAGCAAAGCTAGCCTGAAACAGGCATTATATAGGAGTTAGAGGGTTAATAATCAATGAGGTAGATACTGTGCAAATTATGTTCTACTATGTCTAGGACTTGAGTCCAGCTCTACAAATTATCAATACTGGGAAGAGATCTATGTACAAAAGTTCTTTAAATGAAATCTGTGTAGAAATGCAAGGAAATTATGATCTGTGTACAAAACGTTGATGATGAGTATTCTGTCAGAAATGCAATCTGAAGAGTGATTCTTTAAATGAACAACTAACTGAATCTATCTCATTCAACTTATTATCAGCAATAAATCAAGCATTTGGTGGGCGCAAATACCATTAAACCATTACTCCATGAACACATCCTAGAAGTATAACCCAGATAAGCATTGTCATAAGAAAAGTAAGCAGGTTTCTTCATAATACCAGCACAAACCACATTTTGTAGTCCCAGACATCACAATAGCAAGAGATATGATTAAGTGATCCAATAATCCACAGAGCACAGAGTAGACCACAGAGGCAAAAGTACAAAAAAACAAAGGCTTGTTTGGTTGGTGCCCTGGATTCCATGCCTGGAAAAAATTGGTGCCTAGAGGTAGCCTGAAAAGTAGATGATTTTTGCCTGATTAGGCAAACCTAAAGATGAGTTGTTTGGTTGAAAGACTGTGCTTGAAATTGGTGAATGAAAAATAGAACATTGGATCAAATCTATCAACGGTGGATCTGCTTCCTAGCTCCCAGGTGCTACTTCCTACCTCCCAGGCGTTGGATTTCTCTGCCTGCGCTCGCAGCACTGCCTGGGCCTGGCAGCTCTGTAGGTTGCCATCCAAGCAAGCACCTGGCAGGCTCCAGGACCTCTCCTCACCAGGCAGACACGCACCAGGAAGCCAACCAAACAGCCCCAAAGTTCACCTAAGGTGAGAAAAGCAATGGGTTCACTCGGGTTAGGTACAACAAATCTCCCATAACCGAGCTTTTGGACGACTTTACTGAATCCCTTAGGCATATTAAGGATGCAACTTCAAGCCTTGGAAAGCATCACAGGAAGGCTTAAGGAACTATTTCAATTATTGTACTTATTCATGCTCGCTCTCCTAAGAATAATTGTACCTTCAATATTGCTGATATGCTATAGGTATCGCATTGTAGCAACTAAACCTAGAAACTCAACCGAGTGAGTTGGGTGTATTTTCTAGAGAAAAGAAGCTCTAGTTGTTTGACTCAAAATTCTCTAAAAAAATTACTAATAAAGAGTACTTTGGTATGCTTAACCTTTTACTCACCATGTGTATTGCGCAGAATAGCAAAAGAAATGTCCACAAACCACAATATTACTCATCTTCTTCAAAGTCCATAAGAAAATCAGTTAGGTTCTTAGAATCATCAATAGCACCTTTAAGCGACATTTGATATTTCTTTAACTCTTCCTGGCAAGACAGAAAGAAACATGCATTATCATTTGTGACCAATGTATCTATTATTATGACATGGCGCAAAAAATGTAGGTTTGTGTTTGGAACAGAAGCTACTACACTAACATGCCAAAACTTACAGATAATGGTGTTGCTTGTAGTGATGGAAAATGGCCTTTTGGAATGACCAGGGAATGCCTAAAAAGGAAACCAAAAATATTGGTCATGAATTAATAGTAAAAACACATTAGCATGTGAACAATAGCCAATTCATTACATTACAAATAGCAATGTAGTAAGCACAAGCTAAGAATCAAAGGGGACAAGTAAGCATAAGCCAAATAGCAATGCAGTAAGCATAAGCCAATTCATGGATAGCAATGCAGTAAGCATAAGCCAATTCATTACATCACAAACATGCAACTACACTTTCATCCAAATGATTAGTAGGTAACGAAATTTATAATCAAACCAGAATCAAAAGGGGTTATTCTCTCATTGAAGAAGTTGAAAATGTAATTTTTTCTGTACTTCACATTGAAGTTTAAGGATCAAGTTGGCACTTCTCCCTATTTACAGATACAACACCTCTAAATTGTTTCACTGATCCATAAAAAAGAAAATCACACAAACGCGGGGGAGGAGGAGGGGAATATGCCAAAACTCACAGGAGCACGATGAGGACGAAGAGGAGGAGCGCGGTGACGAAGGAGTACTTGACGGCGGCGGCGAAGATGGCGGCGTGAGCAGCTCACCCCACTGAGAGAAAGGTAGAGGGGAGAAAAGCAAATTATTTACCCTTTTTTGTGTGGAGAAAGGTGTGGAGAAAGGGAAGAGAAAGTGCAGGAAGGAGTTCATGTAGAAGAGGAGCTATCTTTTGTATGTCGGAAGTAAGCAACCACCATAGCACGCACGGTTCCTTGACTGCAACCAAGATGGCAACATGGGCGGGTGGGGGCAGGGGGTTTGGGCTGGGCGGTTGCCGAGGAAACTGACGGCAGTAGCTTGGCGGTTGGCGAGCATGCAACATTGTGGGGGTGGGGGAGATGTGATGAGGGGCGGTTACAAGCGAACTAAGGGCGGCAGTGTCGGTGCTGGTGCGGTTGTGTGAAGGGGCGGCATCTAAATGCAGCCACGTGAATCGGTGGCGTGTCGGAGAAAGAACAGCTGGGTAGCAATGAACCCCACTGGTTGCACATCCCGCTGGTCGGTGCCGGATCCTCGAGCTCGTCGGCGTCAGATCCGGCTATCTCCGAGCTTGCCAATGCCAGATGCGTTCTTCCCCTCCATGTCCCAGAACCGACGCGGGTGCGCACCCGAGTGGCGCGGGTGGGGAGAGGTGGGCGGCGCGAGTGTCGGCAAGGTGAGGGAGGAAGGGCGTCACGGGTGGGGAGCGGGAGGCGGGCGGCATGAGTGTCGGCGAGGTGAGGGAGGAAGGGCGTCGCGGGTGGGGAGTGGGAGGTGGGCAGCGTGGGTGGGGAGGGCGGCGCGAGAGCGGGCGCCGAACAACGCAGGTGGGAGGCCAGCGTGAGAGCGGGTGACGGACCGCGCGGGTGAGGAGCGTGAGAGAGAGGAGAGGGCAGTGCGTGTGGGGATTAGGTAGAGAGAGGCGAGAGGGAGAGGGTGGCGCGAGACTGAGCTGGGACGTAAGCGTGGGCATGGGAGCAGGAAAAAGCTAGGGTTGCGCGCAAATGATCTGGTCCGTCGGAGACCCGAAGTTCGATCCAACGGAAGCAAAAGATGGAGGGAGGACGGACGACCACCACCAACTCTAATATTTAAGTAGTAGAGAAATTGGCTCTAGGGCACTCAAATTTTGGATCAATGATTATTGGACATCTAAAAAACGTGGTTTTGCTAAAAGACACTAACATTTTATGGCTATTTGCTATAGGACACTAACCCCATTAAAATATTATTTCCGAACTCAAGAGGAGAGAGAAAGGCAGTGAAAAGTTCGTTTTACCCTCCTCCATCTTCTTCCTTCGTTCCTATTCCCCCTTTGTCTTCTCTCCTCTTCGCTGGGGCGTGGAGGATGAGGAGAGGAAGGCCAAGGCACTCGTCGAGTGGGCCGCGGTCGTGGTGAGGTTAGAGGAGGCGCATGCTAGGAGGCAGGAGGTCGCTGAGGGGCGCCAACGCCGAGACGCAGAGGTCGACGGGTGCGGCAAGATGGCGAGGAGGGGACAAGTGCCATGGAGATTCTCTGTTTTTTGTGGATTTGGGGAAGAAGAAATGCAGCAAAGTAGTTAGGTTAGTGAGGAAATTAATTAGTGTTAAGTGCAACTAGTTAGCCATTAATAATTCATTAGTATTTTGTATAACATGTGGGTCCAAAACCATTAGAATTGCAATTAGTGAGGTTAATTTGTATGACATGTGGGTCCAAAGCCCGACATTGTAGACGGATGAACCAGACCGACCGAGGCAGACATTGTGCCAACCGAGCCAGTCACTGTGCAATGAGGGTATCGAGGACATTTCACAAAGTTTCTCTCTCCTAATCACTCGGATAGAGGCATTGTTGAAGATGCAATTGATCTTGCATAGATGTACCCTCTCTTGAGGATGGAAATTATTGTGAGGAAATTTGCTAGAAACAACAAATAATTGATAAAACGATTATTAGTATATGTCAATCGGTGGATTATATACAGTGAAATACAGATCTTTAGTGCTCACGATTTGGAAGTTATATGGGAAATACCCGGTGATAGAAATTTAGAAGGCAAGTGTAATGGAACATGTGAGCAATGTGCTGGTTTTGCTTAGGATTCGTAATGTTTTTGGGATTTTGATCAAGATGGGAATGAACCTGTGAGTTAGATTGTGGGAGTAAATCAATAGTTATTTGTGCTCACTCATGGGTTGTTAAAATTGGAAGCAGGTTAGTGTCCTTACTAGAAATCGAATCAAACCTAAGAAATTATGGAGGAGATTTCATCCAGGCAAGCGAATTCGAGATTGTTGTATAAATTGTGGAATAATAGATTAGAGTGTGCTTGCTATAGACTCAATGTGGTTGGTGGATTGTAACTGGATAAATGACATTTAGGGGTTGTCAAACCCAAGAATAGCAACTTAGTAGTGGTTCGAGATCGAGACATTCGGTCCTTGGAAAGAAGTTTGGATTTTACCAAAGCGACAAAGTTTTTCTGCCCCCTCTCTTCTCCACCGGAATCTCGGGACGAGATTCTATTTAAGGGGGGTAGGTTTTGTAACATCCCCAAATTAATAAATGATAATTAGTATGCATCTCATTAACATGCACAATGTTTTTCAATCATTTGCATCATTTATTGTACTTGGGTTGTATTTCAAATGTATAAAAATGAGGAAAAGTTAAAACTTTTGAACATGCATTGATTTTTTTGGAGTATTTGTATAATTTGTTGCATTTGAAATTTTGGAAATCAAAGAAAACATACAACTCAATTTGAGGCCCTAAAAGAAAACAGGAATATAAACTTACGAACATCATCGGGAAATAATTTATTCAAATACTATAACAATTATAATGAATAAATATAATTTCTCCCAAAATTTCAGAACCTAACTCAACCCTCATAAAATTCAAACTCAAATCAATAACCTTTTCCAAGTTTGAACTTAAACTGAGCAAATAAGTCTTAAACAGTGGGGTTTAAAATTTTATTTGGATACTAGGTCATCCCAGGAATCCCCCTGAAAATTTTTAGAATTTTATTTCTATTTTTAAAGCCCCGGTCAAATCTGGAATTCAAATCCTCAGCACTGTTCATTTGGCTCGAGCCGTCCACTATTCCCCGACTCGAGCCGGACTGCACCAGGCCACCTGGTCTGGTCGGACCCGCTCACTGACCGCACCCAACCCACTAGCCCCAAAAGCCGCCTTCCCCTCTCTCTTTCCGTTTCCCTTTACTTGAAGGCGTACTCCCGTGAACCGTTTTCCCCCGTCAGCTCATCTTCTCCACGTGCTTCTCCTTCTCTACCGAGCGAGAGCACATGGCCGCCACGCTGCCCAGCCTTCCTCTGTCTCCCTCCATCAGTGCCGTTGAGCCATCGCGCGTGGCAACCAACCAGAGACCTATCTCGCCAACGCTGTCGACAGCTCCCCCGTCCATCATCAAGTTCTCGTGCGAGAACCGTCGCGACCGCAAGGACAAAGCGCGACATCCCACGAGCTCGAGTCGCCATTTAAGGGTGGACATGGGCTTGCGCTCTCCCTCCTCTCGCCCTCTCCAGTTCTTCCAACTCTCCGAGCCATCTCCTCTCATCTCCAAGCCTCATTCGAGCTTCAAGCCGAATGCCATCCGGCCATGGCCGCGCCGCCTCCAAGCACTCCGGCCGCTCCGACGAGTTTCGACCACCCACGTCCGCGTCACGGCGCATCGCACCCCTCCAGGAGCCGAAGCGCTCAACCAATTTTGGCATTGGCCCACCAGAGCGCCGCGCACACGCCATCTTCTCCGGTTCCGACCGAATCTGCCTCCACTGCCACCGCATCTCCTTCGGCCACTCCCTGCTCAATTCCTCTCTTGAAGAGTATCTCCCAGACTCCCTATACCTAGTACCACCACTCACTCGAGTTCTCCCTCTTCGCAGGTCGCCACCACCGTTGAACCTCCTTGTGCCGCCGTCGGCTCACGCCGCCAGCCCACCTCCGACCACCGTGTCTCCCTCCAATGGCACCGGTGAGTTACCTTTTCTCCATTAGTGCCCATGCTCCCTCCATTTTTGCCCAAACTCCACTCTACGCCGCCGTCACCATGTTGCCTCCACGGCCGACCAACGCTTGCCCCAGCTGCGCCGCCACCGTACTACCTGAGCCCCAACTCTATTACCCTCATGGTAGCCTCCACTCCCCGGTTCCATTTCAGCCTTCATCGCCGCCTCGCTGCCGCTCCACCGCCGGTGCCAACCACCGCTCCCTTTCAGTCGAACCTCCCCCTATTCCCCCTTGAGCTCCCTGTGGCGGACAATGGGACCCACTCATATAATCCCAACCCTTAACTGCTAACCAACTTTGTAAATGAAAATTAGGTTACTCTGATTGTTTAACAAAGTTTAAGATTGAAATTAAGAGTAGCATTTTAAGTACAGAGATGTTTTGTATTTGTCTGTTGCTGAACTGTAAAGGAAATCTGAAATGTTCTGAACTAACAATAGGTTAGTGGTATTCGAATACAAGTAGTCAGAACATTTGTCGATTCATCTAGCTAAGTTGGTGATGAATTAATTAGATCACTCATGCTTGCGCCTAGAAAAATTGAATTAAGGAGAAATTAGTTGGCAAAGCAGTGAAACCCTTTGATGAAATAATAATCAAATCAAGTTTTCTGAAAATGCGCTGTTTGCCTTTAAGCTATTAGCTTGAGTTTTGCAGTAGATAGCAATATCTTCAATCCAGATAGTCTTTAGGCAACTGCTTAGCAATTATCAAATGATAGCTTCTAAATCTAAAAATCCTTAGGAGTGTAAAATATCTGAAAAACCAGCAGAGAACAACTTTGATAACTGACCTTAGTGCCACTCAAGATGATGATTAGAAGGAAGGTTTATTGTCAGAGTAACCCTTTGGCCAAACTTATGTCCTTTGCTAATAAAATTTTGGGTTGGATAATTAGGTCATTTCAGTGAGTTAGCAGATAGGAAGATTGTATTGAAGGAAGTCCAATTGTAAGCAGTTCTGTCAGAGATGAGTATGCATGAATCAGTGACCTCAAGAATTACATATTTTAGCTGTGGGCTAATAGCTTGTCTAAATCTGGTAAGATTAACTAAATGCAATTGCTTTTAGAACTTGTAAGTATTGAGTCACTTAGTAAGTAAGCAAAATTTGAACTTTGATCTTATAGGGAGTTGAGTTCACAGCAGTCCGCCTCAGGCTAGTCCATGTTAATAGATGTTTGAAAAGAGAAGTGAAGAAGATAGTTTAGAATGTCAGTAGCAGTCATCTGCAAAATTATAACTCTTATGCTCACAAATTAGATATATGTCATTTAGATCACTCTAGTTAGATAATCTGTAGTTAAGTAAACCTCTCAGTGGCTAGCCATTAGTATATCCATCTTAAGGAGTAAATTTTTTTTAGAAGGCAAGAGTTAGATTAATTGATTATCATATAATAGCAGACCTTATACTTTGACCTTGGTGTTATCAACAGTAGCACTAGGACAGTAAGTTAGATAGTGTAAATTGGTAAAGCATTTAAAGATTAAAAATCATTAGTCGTACTTAGCATTAAGTCATAAGATCGTAGCATCAAGTGTTAAGCCCTTGTTCCCGGTTAAAAAATCCAATAAGTGGTTTACAACATGAAATTGAATTAACTTCAAAACAAAAAAAATTCATAAGTACTTCATTTAAACTCCAAATAGAGTGATTCAATTTTTTTATTGATCATAACTTTTTGATCTTTTCCTTTCCGTATAAAATTCATCACCACCACAGCTCCAGAAATTTGTGCCAAAAAGTTGAACTCGGTGAACAGTAACAGATGAGGATTAATTTGATTTTCCTGAAATCTAAGTTTCAAACTACTATAACTTTCTCACACTAAATCCAAACGGAATAATTCTTTCACCTAAATTCACCTAAAATCATTTTCTACCTTCTGTGAAAATTTCATAATTTTTGGATGAATTTAAAATTTTAAGTATTCTCGGTGTTATTCATTCTTATTGTTTCTTCTCGATTCTTTCGCTAGGTTTCAACGATTGTATTGTATACGAGAGTGATCCTCTGCAGTAAGTTAAGTATCTCCAGCAAGGCAAGCAGCCCTCCCTTGATCATATTGATCCTATTACTTTCGTTACAAAATATCTTGTTTTCAACTTGTATGTATGCATGTTCTACTTGAATGATTATTTTTCGTTAGAGGTAGTTATTCCTAGTAGATGCATGAGCTGTAGCAAATGTTTATCCCTTGCCACTAACCCTAAGTTATTATTCCCGCTGATGTTAGTGCTCGATGGATGTTATATGGTCTACTTATGTTTATGCGATGTCATGCTTAGCAATGCTTAGAGCGAGCTTGCCTCGGCGATGATCATTACATTATCACTTTAAATTACTTGGGTCAGGGTACCCATGTATGTATTGTACTTGAGAAACTAAAACTGAAAACAAAATATTTTGGACTTGGGCGTATTGGTTGGATGGTGTGTGATTGTCGGGTGTGTGCTTGGTGCCCGAGTCAACAAGGACCGAATTACTTGCACCATTGATCCAAGCACTCTAGCGTGCTAACCACATAAGAGAGATATGGGACCTCTCTTGACTAAGTACTTTGGGCGGTATTAATTAATGAGTCGCTGGTGGTAAAAAAAATATTGTTGTTGGGAAATGAGGGGAGCATCCGCAACGACTCGAGCTGGGCCGATGTATCCTACTCTTCGTATGGGTCCTTAGTGGGAACCGGGACGGCGTTTCACTAAGGGCTAACCCCCATACGTGCGACTCTTAATTAGTACAATCCATTGGAAAGCGTCTCGTAGGACTTAGCCGTGCCAGCATACCAAAGGAAGTGTGCTAATAGCTTGGCGAAAAGGCGGTCTGACATGTGGGTAAAGTTGTACACCCCTGCAGGGTATAATCTATTCAAATAGCCTCATCCTAGGTTATGGACACGCTTGGTTATTTCCCGCAAGAATTAGACTACAACATTTTTATAAAATTTGAATTCGGGTGGTACGAATGGGTAATTCGTGCTATGTTGTGGTGGCTGTTGGGAAGTCACCTCTAGGATGTTAATTATGCTTATAATTGTTGTCTCGCTGTTATTTAATCAAATAAAAATAGATTTGTCAAATTGCCTTTAATCTATTACCTTATTGCAAATAAAAAAAATTGCTTTGTGCTGAAAACTGCTTAGTGTAGTAGCCTTCCTTTGACACAAGAGTGCATCTATATATTCTTTTGCTTGTAAGTCTTGCGAGTACAACTTTGTACTCGGTTGCATTGATTTAATTGTTGCAGAGGAGGTTGACCCCCAAGGGGTTAACTTTTGTGAGACCGACTACGACTTTGACTTCGACGACTAGCTTGGCGGCCCGGTCGGTTGCCTTGTGGGTAATGGCAAACCGTTTGGCTTCATTTATCGCCATCTTATGGCTTATGTTTCTGCTACTACTTTGGTTATTTACCTTGTGATTTGGTCGGTCAGCCCTATTTTTGTAATATGAACTTGTATGTCCTTTATGTTGTAAACTTGTAGACTTGGTAATGTAATGACTTGTGTATGGAATGGATGCTTAATTTTTGTATGGTGTATGTGTACTGCAATTTTGGGAAGTACATATGCGCCGAGAGTCGGGATATTTGATTTGTAATGCTAAGTCCAATTGGATGGTTAAGTATTACGAGTTAAATACCCCGGGTTATCACACGATGGCGATAAGAGCGGTGGGCGTGGGAGTCGAGAAGATAAAGTGGAGTGGGGAGTTGTTTGGCGTCCGGTGCGTCGGACGCACGCACTCTGTCATTACCCTAATAAAATAGATGCAATATCTCAACGTGTGCCTTAATTTTTCTCCAAACAAGGAGGCCGGCGCTGACACACACGTGCCACCGCTTGTCCTCCCACTCGACTCGATCCAATATGGCTTTTTGTCCACCACGGCACGGCCACCGCCGTCTGGCGGCTAGGGTTTGGGGTTCATGTGTTGGATGGGATCAAAGGGATTTGGGGCCTCTGATGGATCTAATAATACCAATTTTCATGTTAGCAATCTTGGCAAACTTAAAGATGCTCGACGGATCGGATCGGATCGGAGGTAGTAGTAGCCTCAGTGAAATGGAACCAAGACCGGAGCAGGAGGAGCCATTGATAGGCCATGCAAATCTAATTATTATTCCATTATGTCCAGCACTTGTGCTTTGTTAATTTGTAAAGTCAAAACAAAAATGAAAATGAAAACTGTTTGGACTTGGGCACAATGGATGATGGTGTGATCTGTTGGTATGTGGAATGGTGCCTAAGTCCACAAGGACCGAACATCTTGTTACACTAAACCAAGTAATTTTGCGTGCTAACCACACGAGGGGGATATGGGACCAAGGTAGTTAGGATCGCGATCCAAGTCTTAAAGTCTTACGACTCTACGAACCCACGACAGCCTGTCGATCCAAGTCTTACTGCCGATCCGATCCTACTCAAGGTCGGTAGGATCGCGATCCTACTCTTAGAGTCTTACGGTTCTACGAACCCACGACAGCCTGTCGATCCAAATCTCACTGTCGATCCTACTCGTAGAGACTTAGGGCAATTTTTTTTAGAGGCCAGGCTTTGCTAATATTTTGTTTTAGAGCAAAATTTGTTGATATTAATTTCTGAGAATGAAACTATAAATAAACAAGGAGCATGCAAAATATTGTATCAGTGTGGTAATGCTAGTACAAATATCTATATTATGGCATGAGCAATCTTGAGCTTGATAATGATAAGCTATTTTTATTCCTGGAGTATGTCTAGCTACTTTTAAGGAACATGCAAGTGGTAAACCATATAACAATCATACAAACTTATAGTATAGATGTTAAATATGTGTATTTTTACAAATCCGTAGAATCGCCGATTCTACGATTCGATACTACGATTCGATCCTACCGGAGGCAAATCGATCCGACTCGGGATCTCGACTCTGACTACCTTGTATGGGACCTCTCTTGACTAAGTACTTTGGGGGGGTGTTAATTATGAGTCAATGGTGGTTAAAATGTTTTTATAGGGATTGGGAGCACCCGCAGTTGCTTAGGCTGGGTCGGTGCATCCTACCCTTCGGGTTGTCGTGACTCTTAATTAGCATCACCCATTGGAAATGTCTCGTAGGATTTAGCCGTGCCGGCATACCAAAGGAAGTGTGCTAAATAGTTTGGCGAAAAGGCGGTCCGCCGTGTAGGTACATTGGTACACCCCTGTAGGGTTCAAACTATTCGAATAGCCTTGTCCTAGGTTATGGACACGCTTGGGGAGGTCTTTCGAGAGTTAGACTATAACCTTTAATTAAAACTTGATGTAGGTGGTATGAATGGGTAATTTATGCTATTGTTGTGGTGACTATTGGGTTAGTCACTTCCAGGATTGTTGTTGTCATCTATCTATTGTTATTATGTTGTTGTCTCGCTGTTATTTGCAAATTAAAAACGAATTGTAAAACTACTTTGAATCTATTTAATTATTGCAAATGAAAACTTGCTTTATGCTGAAAACAACCTACAGCCCCCACTTAAATAAGCTTGCATGTAGCATATGTATAGGTCTGTTACACTACACGTAAGTCTTGCGAGTACATTTCTGTACTCATTTGCTTTGCTTAATTAATTTGTTGCAGAGGAGGTTGATCCCCAAGGGATCCACTTTTGTGAGATGTGCGGTGGATTTGACGACTAGGTTGGCGGCCCGGTTGGTTGCCTTGTGGGCTATAGGCAAACTATATGGCTTTTGTTTATCGCCATCTTATGGCTTTTGCTTCCGCTGTTTATTTAACTCTCTTAGTTATTATTTGGCTAGTCGACCCCTTTTGTAATAACTCTATTATGTATGTCTTTTGTTTAATCTAGTTCGTACTTTGGTTCTATGTCTTGTATGGAATTGATGCCTGATTTTGTAAAGGGGTGTATATACTGCATTTCTGGGAAGTATACATATCTCGAAGACACGGGTTATTTTGTTTGTGATGCTAGGGTCAATGGATGACTAAGGATTACAAGCCGAATAAGCCGGGGTCCTCATACTACACCTATCTAAAGTATTTTTCAGATGCTTCCAAAGATCCTCCTCCTCCTCCTTACCAAATTCTCTATTAAAGGTGATATTCCACTCTCCATTCTCAAAGCTATCTGCTACTCTCATATCTGGGTTCAAGCTGATATTAAACAAACTAGCAAATTTAATTTGCAAGGAGCAGTTGTCAAACCAAACATCTTTCGAAAATAGCGTGTCTTCATCATTCCCAATCTGAACCTCCCCCCCCCTAAAAAGATATCTGATTTTTTTGTAAGGATTTCCAAAACTGGGACCCCTTGGAGTCAAGTTGTCTTTAACACCCCCTTAGGAAAGTATTTGGCTTTCAGGATCCTAAACCATAACTCATTTTTGGCCAAACTCATCCTCTAAAACCATTTACACAAAAAGGCAATCATTCATCAGCCTGGTATCAATCACACCTAATCCCCTAAAATCTTTTGGTCTGCATACTGCCCCCATCTTACCATGTGATATTTAAAAGAATTACTAGCCCCTCTCTAAAAGAATCTTGATCTAATGGAGTCCATTTTCTTGTGAACTTTCTCATTTAACCTATAAAACCCCATTGTGTAAGTAGGAAAACTACTTAAGCAGCTATTCACCAGAATAAGCCTCCCTCCTGAAGAAATGAGATTATTTTTCCAGTTATGGTTTATGCTCAAGCGAGTGGGCGGTGGTGAAGGTGGGTGCAGACAACACATTGGGATGCGAGAAGTCTCACCTGAGCAACCACTAAGGACTTAACTTTGTGCGCCATTGATCTGAGCCATATGTACAACCACATGTCCAAGGTGGGGTGGACCTTGCTAACTAATTAGTAATGTTTTGATTTGGTTCTGCTTGGGTTGTTGAATTGGCGCGCAAGAGGGGCCCAGTATGGTGAATCCTTAGCGAGTAGAACCGGGTCAAAACAGAACTTTGTAAAAGCCTTGTGATAATCACTTAGTCACACGCCTTCGGAAGCGTGTAATGTCTGACATTATAAGATGATTATCTCTTAAGGGTCAAGCTGTATAACCTCTGCATAGTGTAAAACTATTCAAATAGCTGTATCCCCGGTTATGGACAACGCTTGGTGATTTCACACAAGGGGTAGATTTTCTCAAAAATGTTGGGATTGGAGTGGTTAGTGTTGGTTGTTGGTTGGGAAGTGAATGACAACGACAACTGAGGCCGCGAAACTAAGGACGGAGGCAATTTTAGAGAATGCAACATGACCAAGGTAAAATATTACAATTGTAACAAGATGGGTCATTTCTCTAGGGATTGCTGTGCGCCACGCCATGAGCGCAAGGAACGCGCCAATTTGGTAGAGGTCGACGACAACGAGCCGACACTACTGTTGGCACGAGCGAGCATGCTCGACGATGAAGTACCAGCACTGCTGATGGTGCATGCGAGCACCATCACCGAGATCACAACGGGCGCCACCGAGCATGTCACGCTGAACGAGGAACAAGCACTGAACGAGCGCATGAAAGGGAAGGAACAAGAAGCTTCAACCAGGAAGAGAGGAGTGCCATATGATGGCACTCGAGACAAGTCCAAGATAAAGTGTTTTAACAGTGGGATCAAGTGGCACTTCGATACAAGGACAAGCAATCTCGGATGCAAGGAGAACTTCACTGAGTTGGATTCTAACGTAAAGGGGTCTGTCAAGTTTGAGGATGGCTCTGTCGTTATGATTAACAAGATTAGAGAGTGATTTGTTGAAATAATCTTGTTGTTTCATTTCGAACGGAGCAGTTTTCTATTACCAAATGATGCGTTGTTTAGGAAGTGACGTGTTGATTCTAAGTGTCGCGTTGTTTCTCTATATAGCAGTTTTGTTTGTAACTGCATGTAGTCAGATCAGTATAAATAAGAATGTTTGGCACAAACAAAAGTGCCCAGATTCTAGAGAACCAAAAGAAGCTTTCCTTGTGCGAAGCTTTTGCTTTTCAGTCAGAAGCGCAGTTATTACCTTCGTGCAAAGTCGTGGTATCAAGACGCAGTCTTTATGGAGCACACAGTCGTAATAATGTGGACACCAAAAGAACGTGTTGTACGAGGCGCAAGGCCCCTCCTACAGAGCGCGCACAGAAGCCAGGTGATTGCTAAGAGCATTACAATAGATTGTTTCTTAGCTTGTTACTAAGAGGAGAGAGAGTACTCAATCTAATAAAAAGAAACAAGTCTTCCAATGGATTGTTTATTGAGCTTGTGTCTAAGACTTTAATTGCTACAAGTGTGTGTGATTCTTAATGATCAATAATGAAGTACAACTTTGTGGCCTACATGTTTTAGCTAATTTATCATATCAATAATGAAGTCGGGCTGCACAAATAATCTGGTATATATTTTGCTTTAAAACAGTGAGACCCACAAAATGCATTTTTAGGTAACAAGTAAGTCTCCAATAGAGTATTTGGTTGTTTCTTGTGTCTTGGTATTAACAATTTGCTAGTTTTTTCATGTAGAAACAACATCACCTTCTCTCCTCACATTCTCTCCTCCACATCACCTAAATGCTGATGTGGCAACCTTTAGTAACAGTTGACGTGGACTGTTATAGATGCTCTAACAGATGGTGGGCTTCTACCGCCTGCTTGGCTTCGCCATGGACCCCGACGGCATCAGGGGCATGGCATTTTACCGCAAGAACAACCAGAGCAAGCAGCCCAACTCCGTCCTAGATAGCGAGCGAGCTTGCTTCTTTCTTCCTTTCCTTTCCTTTCCCCAGTGGCTGTATCGATCGATCGATCATCCAACACATACAAAGGCGCCACACAACTAATCAAACAATATATATGTTGGGTTGCAACCAATCCATGATCGACAAGCTAACTTTGTTTTGATTTCTGCCTTGTTTGTTTCGATTTGGAGATCGAAATGCACATACAAATTGACGAACAATTGACAAACACCTTACACGGTCACTCTCGATGCTGCCTGTAATGCAAAGCGGCAGATATATAGAGCATGACACAAGAACTCATGAATGAGATAAACTTACAGTCCACACAAAAGCACAGCACTGGCCGATATGATTTACCATGCAAGAATCGATCGATGCCGGATAGATATATGATCGATGATGCAGCGAGCGAGCTAGCGCCTGCGGCTGCGGATGGCGCAGGCTCCCATGACGACGAGGACCATGAGGACGAGGACGGCGAGGAAGGAGGCGACGACGGCGCCGCTGGTGCGCTGGCAGAAGCCGTGGAACTGCATGCAGATGGGCACCCAGTTGGCGCGCCGGTTCCCCGAGTGCGCAAGGTACACTATGGCCGCCGCCGCCGCCGCCGCCGCCGTGAGGAGCCCGACCATGATCTGCAATTACGTACGTAGATGAACAGAACTTGAGATGGAAGCGCGATAACTAACTAATGGTGATCGCATATGTATACAGTTGATCTTAGTTAGTTGCGTACCGTGTCGCAGACAAGCAGCAGAAGCCTCACGCCGGTCGCCTTTGGGCGGATGATCCCCACGGCGGAGAAGGGAAGAGACAGCACCAGGTACCCCGCCACGATTGCGTTGCCGACCATGAAGAAGCTGCGACGTCAGTTTTCAGGTCAAGCTGGTATGCGTGGCAGTACGACATGGCAAGCTTAAGGCATGCATGGTGCATAATATATACTGACGTGAATGCCGGGAAATCGTCGAATCTCGCATGGAACTGGAAGAACTGGGTGAAGACGGACAGCGTCTCGTCGGAGGTGCCCGTGGAGATGGCGGCCGCGAGCGTCGGCCCGAATGCGGCCACCCTGAGCAAGAAGTCTATCAAGGCCATGCAGCGGCGGAAGCCCTCGGCGCCGCTGCGCAGGAGGAACGGGATACTGCCGACCTTGCGCTGCAACGGTGCACTTGTGGCAGTGCCGGTGGTAGGAGCAGTGGCATAGGACGACGTGGCGGCGGCGGCAGCTGGTGGTGGTGCAGCTGTAACCGGGGCCTTGCCGGCCGTGTTGGCGTCGTCCATGTGGACGACGGTGGCGCCGCCGGCCTCGCTGGTGCTCATGCTTTCTGCTTAATTAGTTTGCGTGCGTGCCGCGGCGGGGCAGGGGGATTGCAAAGTTGCTTACCAATATATATGCATGGAGTAGCTAGCTAGGCGTTGCACTGCACACGATGGCATGGCAGCAATATATATGCATGGAGATGCAGTGTATAGCGGAGTTGTTTCTGTAACTACTACCTGTTAACTAGAGCTGTTGGATGATGGCGATAAGCTTCTTTCTTTTCTCTCTCTCTCTTGTTTGCGATTCAAGAGCAAGTTGGATGGTGGTGTGGTGTACTGGCTGTGTTTGGGAGGCAATGGAGTTGCTGCTTCACCGCTGGACGTGTGAGTGGTTGCTTTGCTTTCCAACTGCTTTGCATGTCATGGTCATGGTCCAGTGATCTAAATCCTATGAGATTTCAGATATGGCTCGATAAGAAGGTCAGAAACATATTCCAATCGATGATCGAGACGACCGAAGTTGTGATTCCACAAATTTCTTGATTGAGGTCACAAAGGCTCAAAACCGCGGGAAAACCAAAACTCGAGCTAGAAGCTTGCTTGTGGGTGGGTCAAAGATGGCCAAGATAACCTTAAATCGGATCCCACAAAGTCCTAGCAAGCTAGATCACAACAAAAAACCCATCCAATACCCTTGGAACACAAAAACCCTAAAATCCTTGAGGGGAGAACAAGAACAAAATGGAACTCATCTCGGAGCAATCTTGATTGGATTGATCAGAGAGATTTTGTGTTTACAGTCACTCTATCATGAAGGACAAAAGCTCACACTTGAGCACCTAATTCATCAATCCATCTCTCTAGTCCCTTTATTTCCTCCACTTTCCTCTAATCTCAAATTAGGGTTTCAAAGGCATGGTTGTGCAAATCCTGCACCAACCTTTATATAGTGGAGGCTAGGTCCAGAGAG
This sequence comes from Phyllostachys edulis, assembly GCA_036346405.1. NCBI lineage: Eukaryota > Viridiplantae > Streptophyta > Magnoliopsida > Poales > Poaceae > Phyllostachys > Phyllostachys edulis. The sequence goes on from CM070553.1 coordinate 77,170,718, forward strand.
AAAATTAATCTTATTATGCACCCGTTAAGACCACACACACAAACAAGTCTACACCCACACACACTTTTTAAAGTGGATGACGAATCGGGTCTCCCGAATCTATATCTTCGTGATTTTCTTCTGTTAACTGTCACATCCCCATTTTGATAAGTGGGATTGTTATGCATCTTACTAGCATGCATATTGTTTTTGAAGCATTTGTATTAATTATTGCACGTGGAAAATCTCATTCAAAGATTAAATCTTTAACTCAAATCAACTCCCCAAAAGAAAACAGAAATAAGTACTATGAATACCTCTGGGAGATAATTTATTTAAATCCTATATTATTTATCTTGAATTAATATATTTGTTCCAAATTTTTAGAACTTATTTCAACCTTGTGAAAATTCAAACCAAGTTCTAAAAGCCTTTGCTGTTAATGAATTAAAATAAGAAAAATAAATCATGAATAGTAAGTTTTAAAAGTTTATTTAGGTACTATATCATCCCAGGAGCCTCTCTTATTAATTTCAGAATTTTAAGATTTTATTTGGTATTTTAGCACCTGGTTAAAGTAGAAGGGCCGATTTGAATTTCTAGTCAATTGTTTGACTCAGACCCAACCTAATGGACTTGATGCAACCGCATCAACTAAGTGCATCGACCGCACCTGAGTCCGAGCCATGTTGTTTTGTGCCGCTGCCACCCTGGGCCCGCCTGTAAGACTCATCCCCTACCTCCCGTTGGCGTAGCAGGACACGAGCTCCACGCGCCCGTCGAGTTCTGCGTGTCCCCGTCAATGCCGTCAATCCACCGCCACTTTGGACCACTCCCTGAGTGTGAGAACCCGGGGTATTTAACTTGTAATACTTAACCATTAAGATGATTCAAGCATTACAAATCAAATATCACGACTCTCGGCGTATATGTACTTCCCAGAATGCAGTACACATAGCCCATACAAAAATTATGCATCCATTCCAATCAACACAATAGAATCCAAAGCACAACTAAGCAATCCAAAAGACATACAATATAGAGTTATTACAAACGGGCCGACCGGCCAAATACAACTAAAGAGTCTAAAATAACAGCGGAAGCAAAGTGCCATAAGATGGCGATAAACAAAAACCAAGTAGTGTGCCTTAAACCCATAAGGCAACTAACCGAGCCACCAACCTAGTCCTCGAAACCACCGCACATCTCGCAGAAGTATAACCCTTGGGGTTCACCTCCCTCTGCAGCAATTTAATTAAAGCATAGCAAATGAGTACAAAGATGTACTCGTAAGACTTACGTGTAGGGTAACAGGCCTAAATAATAGCTACATGCAAGCTTATTTAAGGGGAGCAGGCTCTAGACTTATTTTCAGCATAAAGCAAGTTTTCATTTGCAATAATGTAATAGATTGAAAGTAATTTTACAATCTGATTTTATTAAATAAAAATAGTGAGATACAAGTAATAATAATAACAAGATATCCTGGAAGTGGCTAACCCAATAGCCACCACAACAATAGCATGAATTCCCCATTCATACCACTCACATCAAGTTTTAATTAAATGTTGTAGTCTAACTCTTGCAAAACCTAACCAAGCATGTCCATAACCTAGAACGAGGCTATCGAATAGTTTGAACCCTGCAGGGGTGTACAACTTTACCCATATGTCAGACCACCTTTTCGCCACATGATTAAGCACACTTCCTTTGGTATGCCGGCACGGCTAAGTCCTACGAGACGTTTCCAATATTGTGCATTAACTACGAGTCGCCCATATGGGAGGAAGCCCCATATGTTGATGCGGAGTCATCAAAGATGCTCATCTCCTTATAAAGGACGATGCTCCTTGCAGTGGATAACCTCCACCACTGCTCACCCAAGCACACACAAGTTTCTTTTTCAACACAACGCACACATCCACCATGCGACCTGGAGCTAACACACGCCAAAGTACTAAGTCAAGAGAGGTCCCATATCCCTCTCATGTGGTTGCACGCAAAAATGCCTGGATAGTGTGACACAAGATGTTCGGTCCTTGTTGACTTAGGCATACCACCACACACCCGATAATCACACCATCAACCATATGTCCAAGTCTAAAACATTTCATTTTCAGGTTCATTTTGTTTTTGACTTTACAAAGTAACCAAGCACAAAGTGCTGAGCATAAAGATAACAATAATTTTGTGTGATCAAGGTTATCGACTAAGTCGATAACCCCAATTCTACCTAGCTAAGTATTTCTAAGCATGACACATAAAAGACAATAAAGAGCATAATTAAATCACCGGCTCTAATTCACCAGCGATATTAATAACTTATGTTTGGTGGCAGGGGATAACAATTTAAGGGCAACCATGCAATAGGAATAGCTACCTCTAATCGGGAAAATTACTTTGACACAAAAGCATGCATACATACAATTTGTAAACAAAGTATTAGACTTGAAAGTAATAGGACATTTATGATCAAACTGCTTACCTTGCTGTGGTTGATTATCTTGCTGCAGAGGGTCACTCGCGCAATCAACAATATCGTTAGAACCTAGCGAAAGAAGTCGAAGGCACAATAAGAACGAATAACACCAAAAAGACTCAAAAATTCAAAGTCATCCAAAAATTATGAAAAAATCACAGAAGGGAGAGCATGATTTTAGATGAATTTATCAACAAAAATCAATTTATTTGGATGTTCTATGCAAAAGTTATAACAGTTAGAACGCTAGTTTTCTGGAAAATCCAAAATAATTGCCACCGGTTACTGTTCATCCTAATTAATTATTTTGGTGAAACTTTCCAGAACAGTGGTGCACTTGAAATTTTTATGGTATGAAGAGCACCACATGAGATGAACAATGGAATTTGATTCACCTCATTTGGAACTGAGATGAATTTTCAATGAATTTTCAAAGTTATGAAAGCAGTACTCAAGTTACATTCAAAATAAGATTTTCAGCAATAGTATCATGCTCACAACCTATTTTACAATAAACTACACTAACAGAGGATCCTAACAAAATTGAGTTTACTCTTTTTGGAGTCACAGAGAAATACTTATGCATTTTTAAAGTTAGAGCAATTTTTAGTGCAACAATAATACTAAACCTAAAGTAATTTTGCCAAAAGTGTTTTTTGCAATAGTAACATGATTCAATCCATTTTTATAATAAAGTACATTTAAAAATGAAACTAACAAAATTTGAATCATCAATTTTGGAGCTAAAATGAATTACTTATGCAATTTTGAAGTTTAATCAATTTTCAGTTCACAAATAAAGCATTTCGGAAATTATAATAACATACAATACTTTTTATACCTAGGCTAGCCTAGCCCTACTCACTGACCAGTGGGGCCAACAAACAGTGCTATTTTCTATTTTCCAATTGATTTCTGATTAAACCTGACAGGTGGGACCCGCCTGTCATTGGCACGGTCCACATGCATAGTGCATGGACCGAAAACCATGAACTGGGTCCACGGGTTCACAGCAGGATCACTATGCACTAATGGCCTCGGGCCCACATGTAAGTCACACAAGGACTCAGCTAATCATGTATTTTCCGACAAAGATCCATCATTAACACTAATCATTGTCATTAAAGCTAATCATCGCCGCTACAGTGGCGGTCGGAACGCGCCACGTGCTCGGTGCGCGCGACCGCAAGTTCCCCTGGCGGCTCGCCAGCGCTACGCGCCATGGCGGCCCAAGTGGGTGCTCAAAATGGAAAGCCCACCACCTGGCGCACACGACGGCACCAGCGGCGAGGCCGGAGGTGGTCCGACGTGGTGGCGCGACGGCGATGAGCGGAGGCAAAGCTACGGCTACGGTGCAAAACACAACCCGATGGCTAAAAGACCTAGCTAGCGTGCGCATAAGCAATAGGGGGGCTCCAGGGACTCACCACGACGACCCGGAGGTGGAGGGGTTGCCGGAGTCGAGCCGACGACGAGATCCCGAGGCGGCGGCGGCACCTCACCGAGGAGAGGTCGACTTGGTGAAGGAGAGAAGGAATGAGTGGTCGGGAGAGTACAAGTGAGGTCCACAGGTGGTGTGAGAGCAAGGAATCGACGAGGGGCTCACCGCATCGTCGCCGGAGAAGAAGATGGCACTTGCGGCCGGAAATGGGGAAAAGTCAAATCCCGAGAGCTCCTGCGACCGAAACACACAATTGATTGAGGGGTTCTCCTCCTTAGACCAAAAGGCGCATGGTGACGCACTTAAGGGAGAGGGAAACTCACCGGAGGGGAAATGGCACGCAAGAACCTCGGGTGCCTCGACGCCGAGAAGACACAACGCTGGACCAGGGGCTACAAGGTAAGATAAAGCTTCACATGAGCAAAATGGGGACGGTGAAGGACGAGGTGTCTTTGGGGGCTAATCGGTGGGAGCTTTACTGCGAGGAATCTTGCAAGACTGAGCTCCCTCTCCTCAAAGAACCGAGAGGAGAAGTGAGCGAATTGGAGGGGGAAGAGGGGGTTTTGAGCGGGGCAATGGATGGAGGAAGAGGCGGCGTTACGCGGGGAAGCACCTGGATAGGTCGACGTGGGCGGTGGATTGACGCCGCTGCTGCGCTGTGACAGGGTTGGCAGCGCGCGCGACGATGTGGCGCGCGGACTCTGCGCGGGCGCCAGCGCGAGAAAGGGGACGGAGCTGACAAGCCGGGCCCACGACGTAGAGACCCAGCGCGAGTGCGCGATCGCGCTGAAGGAAATCGAGACGGGCCGTTGGATCGAGATCCAACGGTCGACGTTGCGCGCGAGGAGTTACAACTGGCCGAAGCGGTACGCGATCGTGAGAGTTGATGCACGATCGGACGGCTGCATGCGAGGCGCGGTTAGTGACTTGGTTAGACCGAGTCGGCTCGGCCGGACCTGAGTCAGGTTCGAGCCTGACAAACAGTGATTTCAGATTTTGATTTAAAAAGCTGAGAAGATAGGGAATTTTTGGAGGTATCTCCGAAGCTCCAAAAATTCTAAAATTTTTATGGAAGCTTTCTGGAACAGAGAAAAACCTTGTGTAATTTTTTCAGAAATTTTTGTGCAATGTATTGCTCTCCAGAAAATTCACAAGCTGCTGCCCGAGAGGTTTGACCAGAGTTCAAACTGGTTTGACTTGCTTTTTTGAAATAGAAAATAAAATCTAAAAATTATGAGATTTTGCAGAGAGGTTTCTAGGATGATCAAGATGATAGGAAAAATATTTCCAGAGGATGATCACAATATTTGATCATGGAGGTTTTAAGGACAACAATTTCCATCAATAGAAACATTGTTCTTTAGAAATAGGAATTGCTAGGGGAAAATTTCTAGAAATTTCAAATGACATTATGAGGCATCAAAAGTTTTAACTTATCCTCATTTTATTACATTTGAAACACACACCATTGTTTGGGATGTTACACTGAGTTTCTCCGTGTAACGCCGCCTCCACTCCGTCTCATCCTCGGGCATAATACCCCCTCACCCTCCTCCATTTCGGCCATTCCTTCTCTCGGGGCTGAGAAGGAAGAAGCTCGTTTGAGCACCTTACTCGGGTAAGCTTCAAGCTATGACATCCCATGTCCTTCCCTTGCCATACCATCTCCATTTTGGCTAATGCCAGCTCCTACATTGCCTTGTAGCTTCTGGAACGCCATCGTGCCCTCAACGCTTCCAGAGCGTGCTCCGAAAGCCACCACCGAGTCTTCTTCACCTCCGGTGAGTATTGCCCTCAGTTTTGTGCGTCATCTTGTGCCTTTAGGTATAAGAATGATTTACCCTCAACTCAATCTCTTAATGTGTCACAAGAACCCGAGGATTTTGAAGTTTTTCATTTTCGGCCAGTGAACACTATTCCTCCTCTCCAACTCCTGTTGGTAAGGCATTAACCAATTCCTCTCTATACACCACCGTCCTTTGGACCTTCTTAAGCTATCCCAGCACTTCATATTCGATCTCTTTGCTCAGGGTGACCTCTCCATGTTGAACCTCTTCACCGCCATGGACCTCATTGACGTCAAGGCAGCTCTGGCCATCTCCACTCCTCTCCTGTACTCAGGTAGCATCTTTGAGACTTGTAGATGCTTTGGCACCCGCTTAGTGGCACAATGCAGAGCTCTACTCATGCATGCATGTTCACCGTAGAACCACCACCGCTCCTCTCTGGCTAATCGCCGATCTGGTCCACCTCAGTCGTCGCCACTAGTTCAAGGAGATGCGCACGACTATTAGGAACCCAGTCATGGTCTTGGCTCACGCCGGCGTGGACCACATCGCCGGCAGTGAGCCCGGCAATGAAATCGGGCTTTTTGTCGTACTCCTACCGGTACTGTAGCGACACGGTTACGACAAACCCCATTTGTTAATTGCTAATGATTGCTTAACTGACTAATGGTTGTCTTAAATGATCTTTTGAGTCATTGACATGCGAGGCCATAAACAGTTAACGAGGCTTTAAGTACCGGTTTGTGTTAGAGAGTGACATGTGGGCCCCGCACTTAACTGCGCAGTGCATTATGCGATGCACCGGTGAACCGGGTTCATAGACCGAGTCAATGACGTTGGGCCCCACTTGTCAGTTTGGTTTTAATTCGATAATAAAATGAAAAACGACACTATGCACGGGACCCCACTGTCAGCGACTGAGGCTAGGGTAGACTTCGGTAAGAAAAGTATTAAATGCTTATAGAAATTCCGAAATGGTTTATTTGTACACTGAAAATTCTTTTAACTTCAAAAATCCATAAATAATTCAATTTAACTCCAAATCTAGTGAAACCAATTTTGATAATTTTTATTTTAATTGCAATTTAATTTTAAATAGGTTTCAAACTTGTCACTATCATAGAAAATATAGTTTTTGGAGATTGATCCAAAACCGGATTATTTTTACACTAGAAAATGTTGTTAACTTTGAAAATTCATAACTAATTCATATGAACTCCAATTGAGGTGAATCAAGTTATTTTTGCCTTATAATTTTATTCTATATTTATCTATGTAATCCTTTTATCCACCACTGTTCTACAAATTTTCGCTAAATAATTAAAATCGGATAAACAGTAACAGAAGTGAATTTTTCAGCATTTTCCATAAATATGATTTTCAAACTGCTATAACTCTCTCATATAAACTTCAAATGGAATAATTTTTGCACCTAAATTCATCTAAAATCATGATATTACTTATGTATAAAATTCATGCATTTTTGAGCATTGTGAGTTTTTGGCTATTTCTCGGTGTTTATTCGATGTTGTTATTTCTATAGAGTCTGAATTGCCGCAAGTCGACGATTACACCACCGAGAGTGAACAACTTTACTTCCAGTAAGGTAAGCATCATTTGAACTTTATTTTCAATTATTTTGATCGTAGTTTTGCTAAGTTAGTTAATTGAAATGCAATGATATTGCTTGCATGCTATTTTGGATATGTCGATATTTTGGTGATGTGTAGTTAGTTATGTCCTACTCATGAGGTTATCCTAGATTAATCCAGTACGTATATTCTTAATTTAGGTTGTGTGAAATATGTAATATATATCGGGATTGCTTAGCCATACAAGTCTAGTTTTGCGTTAGATCGGTTGACGGGATTAACCTGTCAATTGTGGGAGACACTGAACTTCTCTTATCTTCGTTTTATCTAGATCTTCGTATCTGGTAATTGTGTTTAATTTGTCAAGTTAAAAGTATTTTTTGGGTCTCGACAAGTGGATGTTAGTATGGGTGCCTTCATGCATGAGACTCGGGTATGTGGTTGGACTTGTCCGGACCGTCGGTGGTGTGAGGGCATATGTGTTTGATCACTTGCCCGTAGGGCCCGATGCAATTTTCTATAATATGCATGGGAGCACTGTTTTTCTTTATTTACATTACATCGGTATATCTAGCACAACTTGCGTTCCCGCTTAGCAAGTTCTATCGGTAGTCTGTACTAAGTTGGGGTTCACTGCGCAAGGACGACTCTTCTCAATAGGATGATCTTGCTAAAAAGTACCGAATCTCAATTTACCCAGCCGTCACACCATAGGAAGTGTGCTATTATTCCGGAGGCCTACGGGCTAATCGAGTCGTGTGGGAAAAGATGTACACCCCTATAGAGTATTAAATCTATTAGAATAGTCATGTCCACAGTTACGGACGACACTTGGTATTGATTGACATCATTGTTAGACTTCAAATTAAAACTGACATGGTTACAACTTGGTTTTCGGCATGAATGGGTATTCATGCACTTTAGTTTTTCAAAGTGGGCTGCTACTTTGGTATTTGTTTGATCTAATTGTTTATTAATATATATTTAAGTCACATGTTTATTTTTTGTGTAAAATCTGTTTACTCACAAGTATGGGTAGGTTGGAAAAATTGTTGCATTTTCTGCAAAACTAAGCCACTAAAGCCATCCTTTGAATATCCTCTAGCATAAATACTTTTAATTTGTGCAAGACTTGCGAGTACAATTGTACTCAACCCGGCTCTGCTTATTCAGGTAAGGAGGATACTACGCCCGACGATTTCGTTAGCGCCGATTTTGGCAACGCTAACGAATAGTTCTGTTTTTTAACTCCCAGTTGGTTGCCATGGGTTATGAGGCACACTTGCTGGACCTTTTGGTTTATTTATATAGCTTCCGCTGCTACTTAATGTTCTTGTTTGAATTTGGCTGGTCGGCCGCTTTGTAATAGTTGTAGATTAACTATTATGTTGTATGACTTTTGGATTATCAGTGTATGAATGTTGTATGACTATGATTGACGTTGAATGAGGGTATGAGTGTATTGGTCGCTGATCTTGGGAGCCAACACAGACACATACCCGCTGTTGATGAATTCCCTTTTAACTCATTAAGTGTGGACTTGAACCGTTTGGAGAACTGAACATCATGCAGTGCTTGCAGAGGAGCAGTACGCATGATCACCGAAGCTCTAGCTTCGGTTGGGTCTTCTCACTTAGATGAAGTTAATTTGAAATTTATTTACTTGAGGCCCAGAGTCATTTCTATAAGACCGGGAAGGCCCCAGTCTTACGAAAATAACCCAAGGATCCTCACATTAACCTAAACCGCCTCTCCTTTGCGTCGTCTTGTGCCGCGGTTTCTCCAAGGTCAACAACCTGGTATTTTGGCCAAGATACCAAAATACCTCTTCTCGATCCTTCTCCATGATCGAGTCCAATCAACGTGAAGCAATCACATTGCTTCGCTACGTGTAGGTTCATCAAAGGCTTTCCACACACCGGCAAGTCTCTTCCATCTGGCTCCCACCGGAACCACCATGATACTTGCACTGGTTCCAAGCCACTTGATGTAATCTGTTGCACCGAACTTCCCGTTCGATCGTTCTTATCCATCTGGTGACTGTAGTTGACTCTAACCTAACCTATTCCTGATCATTCCCAGTGCATGAACTCCATCCGGCTGGTCAGAGCGCCAGCTAGGCCGTTGTGACCGCCAACTAACAGCCGATCAGACCACTTCCTAACTCCGGAAAACACCATCTCTAGATTTTTGGGCAAAACTCTATCTAGTTTAACATGCAGACTCTATTTCCAATAGCACCTAGTGCAAACACACCCTCAAACACTCCCACACAAGTGTTGAGTGTGTAATCCCCTAAAGCTCTCATTGTCGGTCACGACCAGTCTGACCACCACCCCTGGCCAGTCAGACCGCCTCTAGCCAAATCTGTCAATTTGCTCAACTGAGAGTTTGATCCCTAAACACCTTGACACCGATACTAATTGTTTAACACTAAGATTAGGATCATATGAATGATCTCCACAGAAAGAAACACCGGCATTTCAAGCTGTAGCACAACTATACGAATCTTTTTTTTATTTTGGCCCCTTGACGCCACTCATTTGTAAAAATAGCCCCCGTATCATTTTATTTGCAAATCTAGCCCCCTCCCTCTCTTACCTGTGAGGACCCCGGCTTATTTGGCTTGTAATGCTTAGTCTACCATTGACCCTCACAAACAAAATAACCCGTGTCTTCGAGATATGTATACTTCTCAGAAATGCAGTATACACACCCCTTTACAAAATCATACATCAATTCCATTCAAGACATAGAACCAAAGCACGAACTAGATTAAACAAAAGACATACATAATAGAGTTATTACAAAAGGGGCGACCGCCAAATAACAACTAAGAGAGTTAAATAAACAATGAAGCAAAAGCCATAAGATAGCGATAAACGAAAGCCATACGGTTTGCCTATAGCCCACAAGGCAACCAACCGGGCCGCCAACCTAGTCGTCAAATCCACCGCACATCTCACAAAAGTGGATCCCAGGGGGATTAACCTCCTCTGCAACAAATTAATTAAGCAAAGCAAATGAGTACAAAAATGTACTCACAAGACTTATGTGTAGTGTAACAGACCTATACATATGCTACATGCAAGCTTATTTAAGTGGAGGAGGCTTTAGGCTCATTTTCAGCATAAAGCAAGTTTTCATTTGCAATAATTAAATAGATTCAAAGCAGTTTTACAATCTGTTTTTAATTTGCAAATAACAGCGAGACAATAACATAATAACAATAGATAGATGACAACAACAATCCTGGAAGTGACTAACCCAATAGACACCACAACAATAGCATGAATTACCCATTCATACCAACCAACATCAAGTTTTAATTAAAGGTTGTAGTCTAATTCTTGCGGAAAATAACCAAGCTTGTCCATAACCTAGGACGAGGCTATTCGAATAGATTTAACCCTGCAGGGGTGTACCAATGTACCCACACATGAGACCACCTTTTCGCCAAGCTATTTAGCACACCTCCTTTGGTATGCCTGCACGGTTAGTCTTACATAATACTTTCCAATAGAATGCTTTAACTACGAGTCGCCCATATGGATAGACACCCATACGTTGATATGGAGTCATTGAACCTTTAGACAAATGACCAATGCTCATCACCCTTAGACAAGGATGATGCTCCTTGCAGGGGATGAAGACATCCTCCACTATTTGCCCAAAAACACACCCAACCCAAAGTTTAGTTTTCAACACAACACACACATCCACCATGCAACCCGGAATTAACGCACACCAAAGTACTAAGTCAAGAGAGGTTCCATATGCCCCTGGCGTGGTTAGCACGCAAAAGTGCTTGGATCAATGGCGCAAGTAATTCGGTCCTTGTTGACTCGGGCATCATTCTAGTCACACCCAAAACAATCACACCAACATACCAATATGCCCAAGTCCAAAATATTTTATTTTCAGTTTTAGATTTACAAAGTAACAAAGCACAAAGTGTTGGACATATGGTAATAAATAGATTTGTGTGATCAAAGTTATCTACTAAGTCGATAACCACCCAATTCTACCGTAAGCTAAGCATTTCTAAGTAATATCAACACGTAATCTACTAAGTGACAAGAGCTCATCCAACGAACTCTAAATCACAGCAAGATATTCCTAGGCTTAGTAGTAGAGATTGAATATTTACCTACAGAGTATGCATCTATAGGATCAACTAATCGACAATAATTTAACAACAAAATAGAGCATGCATACATACACTTTGAAAATAATATATTAGACTTTGAAAGTAATGGGATTAAATATGATCAAACTGCTTGCCTTGCTGGATATGCTCACTATGCTGCGGAGGAATGCTCTCGAGATCAACGCACTAGTCGGCACCTAACGAAAGAGCGAAAAAGAACCGATAAGAACGAAGAATACCGAAAAGACTCCATAGCCAACTTTCACCAAATGCTCTGAAATTTTTACAGCAGCAAATGCATGATTTTTAAGGAATTTATCAATAAGAACCAATTAATTTAGATTCTCAATGCAAAAGTTATGGCCAAAACAAATCTGCTCAGCTGGAAAAAGGCTGAAAAATTCAAACCGGTTACTGTTCTTCCGAATTAAATTCTTTAGCACAATTTTTCAAAGAGGTGTTGCACTTGAGATTTTTATGGTAATTACAGCACCTCATGAGATGAACAACACAATTGGATTCACCTCATTTGGAGCTAGAATGCATTTTCTATGATTTTTCAAAGACAAGAAAAGAGCACAAAACAAAATGCACCCACAAAGGTTTTAAAAATAGTGGCATGCCTAAAACCTATTCTACCATTTAGTACACTAACAGAGGAAGCCAACAAAATTGTATTCACTCAAAAAGGATCTATAGAGAATTACTTATGCAATTTACAAGTTAAATGCAATTTTTAGAGCAATAATTAACGCTTTTTTCTAAACCAATTTACAATCCATTTTCTGGAGCCGAACTAAGCTTCCAACCATTTTTAGATTAAAGCCTAGTTCAAACCAGAGCTAACAAAATTTGAATCAACTTAAATGGAGCTAAAATGAATTAATTGTGTAATTTTAAAGTTTATTACCTTTTTTCAGTTCACAAATAATTCCCTCAGGAAAATCCTAAAATCAAAACGACGTGGAAAAACCTGGGCCGTTAATCTTGCATCGCACAGCCCAAGATGAACGGAATGGCGCAAGACGCACCGCGCAAGAAGATCAACCGATCACAATCTTTGCATCGGACGGCCAGATTGAATCGCTACGGCAGCGTTGGAACTTCAGCACGCCGAACGCTTCGCGCGAATCTCAACCGTTGATTTCGAAATGGACAGCTCAAATTGACTGCCACGTTTGGAGTGTAAAACGTCCATGCGATCTGAGCCGTAGATCTAAAGATGGACGGCCTGCAGTTAAGCACATGCACAGTGCGACTTAACCGCGCGGGGCCCACTGTCAGCGACTCATTTGATCGCTTAAGACAGCCATTAGCAGTTAATGACACGCTTAACGCCTAATGATTTAGCTAGAGTGGAGCTCGCGTCCGACAATGGAGCCGAGCGCACTCCACGGCCAATCGCCGGCGATACAGGCCATGACAGCGCAAACCAACGGTGGTCTGAGCTGCGCAATAGCCGTGTGCACCTGCCGGTACCACTCACACCTGCAGCGGTGGCCTAGAACACCGGCGAGCCGGAACGGGGTGGCGCGGCAACGCACGGCCGAAAGCAAAAACACAAGGGAGCTCCGCAGCGGTTCTGAGAAGCGGTGCCACAACATCTAAGGACTACCAGGAGGGTTACCTTAGCACTGGGAGGCACTGAGGAGGTCTGAGTTGCGCCGACGATGAAGCACCGCGATGGCGACGAAGACGACAACGCGGGGACGACAACCAGAGCAAAGAGAGATGGACCGCGTCATCGGGATAGCTCCATCATGGCTCAAGGGTGGTCCCAAAGCGAGCAATTGGAAAATGGAGGACTCACCGGCGATGGAGACGAAAGGGGGCGATTTCAGTCGCAAGCTCCAAACTTCAAATTCAAGCCGCTCCTGTAGAAGCAACCCAAAATTAAGTTAGGGGTTTTGACCACCGAGATGAGAGGCACAAGCTGACGCAAAGAGAGAAGAAGAAAAGCCACTGGGCACTGCCTTCACCGACGAGCTCGAAGCTCAACAATGGCGGCCGAGGGTGCTTCGGGTGTTTTGAGCTCAACAAGCACAGAGGGTGCAAGCTAGAGCTATGGGGTGATGAAAGGAAGCCAAAGAAGGGAGCTGAGATCTTAAGTAGCCGGGGGTGCAAGGAGGCAACGGCAACACTCCCCCACAGTCAAGCCTGCCATGGAGACACTGAACGCGATGGGAGCAGGTGAACGAAGGACTTTCGGGGGCGGACGCACGACGCGCATTAAATGCGTGCAGAAGGACCCATTGGCGAGGATGCAGAGGTGACACGACGCCACTGCGCCCACGCCACCTCGCCCATGGCGACCGTATGGCCAAGACGCGAAGGCGACCCGAGGTAGGAGACGACCCGCGCGCGGAGGCCCACCTGCCAGCGAGAGAAAACGGCACGGTTTGAGTCCAACAGTGAGCGAGTTGGTTGCGTCGGACCAACAGGCATGGGCGCAACGACGACGGTTGGATGGCGATCCAACGGCTCGCACGCGATCGGGGTTAAGTGGCTGCGCGCAAACGTGGACGGTGCGATGGAGATCGGACGGCCCACAACGCGCGCCACTATGAACAGAACCTGTGTAGTTAGTTGGTTGGGTCGAGTCAAGACGGAGGTCGGGCTCGGAACCAAGGAACAGTGCACTGGTTTAGGGTTTAAATTTGAAAGCTGAGTTTGGAAGAATTTTTAGAGGTAGCAAACTAACTCCAAAAATTCTGAAATTTTGACTGGAGCTTCCTCACTCCAGGATTAACCTTACATAAAATTTTCAGAGATTTTTATGCACTGCATTTTTCTCAAGAAATTCCTCAAGGTTTGTTCTAGGGTTTGACCTAAGGTCAAATTGGTTTGACTTGCCTCCAAAAATTATCAAATAATTTCTAAAAATTATGAAATTTTTCAGAGGGGTCACACAGCATCTCTAGAACCAAGGAAAAATATTTTCAAAGGTTGAACATAAGATTCTTGATAAAGTTGAAAAAGTGTTTGACTTTAGTCAACTGGAGGTTTAGGTTTTTGAATTCCACAATTCCTTTACAAGAATTATAAAAAAGTTCAAAGACTACAAGATGTAAGAAAAGTTTTAATTTCTTCTTATTTCCTTACATTTGAAACACACACCCATATTTGGTTACATTTGAAACACAAACCTTGGTTTGGTTACATTTAAAACACAACCTATATTTGGGATGTTACATACCGCAGTCGGTGAGCGCGGAACGTGGGTATACAGCACGAATCTCCGCAGGAATGGACGGCGACTACGGAATCGGGGGGTTTCCGCGCTCGGCCACCGCGGAAAGAGCCTTCCCGCGCTCATGCACCGCAGTAAGTGGCCAATTCCACGCTAGGTCAGGCTCCCGTGCCTTTCCGCGCTCCTCGGGTGGGGAAAGTGACATTCCCTACTCCCCGACCATGGAAGATAAGAGAGAAGGTCTAGATTTACAAATAAAACAGCCATATACCACATTCATGAAGTCACCGTAACAAGAGCCACAAGACACCCAATTCATCCACAAGCACAACGGCAGCAAAAGATAGGCACAGCAAGATATCCGATTCATCCACAAGCACAACGGCAGCAAAAACACAGGTACAGAAAAGTGAAACCACCACCTTGTTGTTCAGGCACCCGAAACAATAAACGACAACTGTACATGCCGATCCCATTTTGTACAAACCATTTCATATTAACTTCTATGAGCAAAGCACCAACTGCCTCTACCGGAAACTCAACTGCAAATCTGATGATCAAAACATCATTTTTAGCTTTGGAAACCGAACAGAGCCGAACACAGCATGCATTGTCCCTGGTATTGTGCTCCAAATGAGGTAATCCATAGTGTGATTCATGATCTGCATGATGGAAGGGAAAGGCCTCCACAGAAAGCAGCAATGATCAAGTACAGAAGAAGTACGATGACAACCGTCAACACAGCTCTGCAACAAAGGCAGGATAAGAAATACCTCAGAAGCTGCTAAACAAGTTACTTAAACCTTGAGATTATAGCAAACACCAAAAACAAAATTCCAGTGTTCAAGAAAATCACTAGTAGCTTGCCCTGCCTGCCAGTAACCATCAATAACTAGATTTCCCAGTTTTTTTTTAGAACGCGCAAAAGCATTGCGTGTCATTCCATTAGGAGAGTAAAAACCAACAACAATCGTTAATTACAAGCAGAAAAGCACGACAAGCCAAACAAAGCCGGAAGGCAACGATTAAGGAATGTAAGATAGACGACCGGAAGACTGGCCAAGCCAGCCGGGTACTTAGGGAACTACTCCGAGTGCATAAGCAACTTATTCCATTCAAAAAGGAATTTTGAGGTGATTAACACTCATCTAAGACATCTTTTCCATTGTTCTTTAACAAAAAAAAACACGTGATTTTGTTATTTCGGATTTGCATAAAAATCACAATTCTTTCTCGTTCAAAACTGGCGGTTGAATTTGGGGATATGGCAAACCATAACTGCCAGGAAAACACTGGGAACGAGCAGGAAACCAGTACAAGTGGTTATGCAGATAGCAGATCTGGGAGTGTTTTCTAGTAGCAATAGGGACTGCCCACTGTAGAGTAAATTGTAGTAGAAAAAGTTTTAAGTGAATGACCACAGGACTGATCCATAGTTGACGGCTAGTGTCTTTGAAAATTGATGAGAAGGAAAAGAAGCAGAATTTGAAAGATGGAAAATGTGTAAGGCTTACAGAAGCTTGGCATTCTTCATCCACAGAGCTCTGTGAAGCCTCTTGGATTGCTTCCGGAAGTGAAAAGTGCTGTCTTGCATGGTGGAGGTCTTGTCCACAAGAAGTGAGATGCGATCGCCTCTGTCCAGAATTTTCTCTATGTTGTCAACCATGACAGTATGTATCTGCAGAAGTTTGAAAGCACAAACACGGCAGGTTCAGAACGCTAACGCCATCCAACAAAACTGTGCCGATGCCAAAAGTTTTCTGTTTGAACCAATTTCTGCCACTTGCCTCACTAACTTCGCCACGGAGACGGTTGAGCGTGTCGGCACTGGGGTTACTTGAGAAGAACTCCATTTGCTGATGGAGCACCCTGGAGAACTCATCGTTCATTGCGTAAGCCAGTGCAGAATGCACAATTCTGCCATAATTCTTCATAAACCTCATCTGGATGTCCTCAAGATATAGGAAGGGAATCCTTCCTGCATCATGAATAGAATAGAGGAATTGTACTGAGAACAAATGCCATGTTATAGTGGTCTTAATAAGTATGATGATTACGCTAGGTAGGTAAAGTGCCAAGTGAATAGGGAAGAGCAAATCATATAGTAGTAAGTTGCCGCAGACCAACAGCGTAGAGCAATCCACAGAAACAGGCCGTGATCCTATCATGTACAATTGTACCCCCAAAACCACGAGATACAAAGGCAGACACATGTTAGTTTAGAGGATATGCAGCAGAGCAGAAGAATCTATCTAGACCAGCTGAGCTGCCCCTGCCAGAGAGTAGACAGACTAACAAGAGAGAAAGAAAGAAGGGATAATTGATTATTTGCCACTGCAAAGAAGAGCCTTCTAGGATTTATCACTCCTAACAATGCAATCTATAATTTGCCACTCCAAAAGTTGGTTGCTTAATAATTTACTATTTTTGCCTTTTAATGATATTTCTTATGTTTTCTCTCTTTTTTCCTAATGTGAAATGATCTTACTACCCTTTTGGCCAAAATTGCTTATTGGCTACTGTGCTTGGGATGCGGCATGCTTATTTTATCTGACACCATGGCCGTATTGAAAGAACAAAATAATTATAGGCTTACAGCTATCTTTGGTTTTTACATAGAACATCAAATGTTCTCTCTACTGATTGAGTCCTTACTGAGTAGAAATAACATATTCATATCTGATAAATCATCAATCCTTTGGAATTATGACCTGATGCTAAAAGATTCTATAAGCAAATTAATACATGTCTCAACCATACTGAGATACAGAAATCGCCGACTCCGGCAGCATCTGCAGATTAACTCTGAACTGCAGGGCGGTACCCCATTTGAACTGGGGACGAACTCGGAACAGAGCTTTAGTAAGTAAATTATGCAAACGGCACATACTTATGCAGTTATGCTCGTGATAAACATATGGCTTGCGTGTGTACATAGATTCCTTAGTTGCTTACTAACTCAGCATCTGCGTGCATAAAGAAAGAAAACATAAGAAATGTCATTAAAAGACAAAATGGTAAATTATTAAGCAACCAACCTTTGTAGTGGCAAATTATAGATTGTATTGTTAGGAGTGACAAATCTTAGAAGACTCTTCTTTGCAGTGGCAAATAATCAGTTATCCCAAAAAAGAAAGGGAGCCCTAGCCAGAACCAAAATTCCCAATTCAGGTGATACTGACTGACTGGCTGCTAACTGGGCCTAGGATTCACGAGAGTCCCGTCTTCTATCTAGTAAAGGAAGCTAGGAATTGAAGAAGAGAGAGAGAGAGAGGGAGAGAGATGCAGGGAGGGATGGGATCAAATAAATCAGTACTGACTTCCGAAGGTGTCGTTGGCCATGCATAGGAAGGTGAGGCCTTCCGGGGAGCGGAGGACGTGGAAGATGTAGCGGTCCTGTGCGAAGCACAGCCGCGCCTCCGCCTCCGCTGGCAGCTTCTCCAGGATGCGGCGGGCCACGGCGCCGGCGTTGCCCGAGACGGCGGCGAACTCGGCCAGCACCACGGTGCCGCGCGCCACCAGCGCGTACACGATCGCCATCCTTGTTGACTGGCTTGGAGTCGGAGTTGGGTCCGATCCCCAAGGTCTCTCGGACTTGGAACTGGATGCGACCTGATCTTGGGGTTTGGGGATTGGATTGGACGGTTTCTTGAAAAGGTAGCACGAGGGTCCGGGTTAAGGGCCTGATTGATTGATGTCCTGGATTTTATGTTTAAGGAAAAGTAGTGTTTAGAGGTAGTATGAAAAGTAGATGATTTTTGTTTGATCAAGTAAATCTGAAGATTAGTTGTTTGGTTGGAAACTTGTGTTTGGAATTGATGAATAAAAAATAGACCGTTGGATTAAAGGAATTAAAGGTGGATAGACCTGCCTGGCTCCCAGGCGTCAAATTTTAGCGCTCGGGCCTGCAAAATCGGCTGGCCTGGCAGCAATTCATGGAAGCCAACCAAACAGCGTTACGGCTATCTCCCGGCAACATCCTCTCGCTAGGCAAGTTGGGCCAGGTCACAAAGCAAAAGTGCATAAGGCTACTCCTAGTGCTCCACCCTGACTGGTATCTTAAGCCTGCTATGTAGGCAAAATGATGATGTGGCACCATAGTTAATAAAGAGAGATGGTACTCTAGTATCTAATCTAGATACCAGTTCGGTCTCGAAATCCAACGCATAAAATTTATTATGATCGATCCCGTGCATTGGGAAAATCATGCATGTATTGCTTTAGTACATGCCACAAATAGGCCACAATGCTCAAATACTAGTAAAGATCATGCATGTAATTAAATGAAACAGCCTAAGATACTACACCATAAGAAACCATTCATTGAGAAGATAATATCCTAACACTCCTCATGCACTAAAGAAACTGCACTAAGATACCGTCCATTAGGAGCAGCCTAAGGCCATCTCCAATAGTCAGAGATAATCTTATCTATAACATATGCTACATCATCTTTAGAGATAGCATCTCTAATAGATAGTCCCTAGCACACTCTCCAATATTTACATTTTATAATTTTCCTTTGAAACGAGTCTACATGTCAACTAGAGTAGATTAATGTACCATGTCTTGTTTTCGCGTGCACGACAGTCTCTTCAGAAAGAGACATCATGTGCTCTCTCTCCTCCCCATCTCTCCTCCACGTAGGATTTTGTTGACGTGGCATAGCTAAGAGACGATAATAAATACACTATTGAAGATGCCCTAAGAAGTGCTATTTTACATAGTTTTTGATGTGAAGGGGAGTGAAAGATGAGAGAAGATAAGATCGTCATCTCACAAAGTAACGGGTGCATCACACGAAACAAGGCACTAGCGACGAAGCTTTTTACTGTTGGAGCGAAACAAGGCATTTGATTCATGTAAAGCTTAACTTAAATGCTTGATAGCTCAAGAGACGATGTATTAAAATAATTGTCTCTAAAATTATCTCAAGATAACATGGAGGGTGTTAGAGGCAACCTAAAAGACAAACTATTAAACATGCCCTAAGACTCCAACGCTGCTGAGCTACTCCCTCCAATTCCAAATGTAAATGGAATCGTTTGACATTGACATTGTCTGAGATAACATTTTGATCATTGTTTTAAATAAAAATAATTATACATTATGAAAATATTTTCATGATGGATTCAGTGATACAAATTTCATGTTGTCGGTCCAGATAATTGTTTATATATTCATGGTTAAACTAAAAAATATATTTGATATTCTAAAACGAATCACATTTGGAATTTAAGGAGGCAGTACATATCAGCACGCTGTAATGTAATCAGACGAATAGCACGTGGTCGCTTGATCTGTTTATGACAGACGAATAGAGCCTTGATATTCGTACAAAGCTCACACGGCCAACAAAATTGGATCCTAGTAGCTAACAAGAAACCATGGCAGAAAACAAGCACACACTTGGAGCCAGGTTGCTCCCCCTTTTTTCCCTCTGAAAAAAAATTCAACAACCTTCTCCTCACAACTTTAGTGCTATACCAATAATAAGAGGACTATCATCAAATCACATGGGCCAGCCAGCTGAGAACCAAGACAACAGCAAAAAAACCAAACAACACTTGCTGTACAAACCCTGCATTGCAACACCTTTTCTTCCTCTGACACCAACATCCTTCTTTCTTCTCCCTCTTTTACTTGACACAGTGACCTGGATGATCTCACTCCATGCCGGACACCGGATAGAGAGTTATTCACCACTAGTTTCTTCTGTACCACCTCTTTCTGGGCCTCTGCAGTCAATCTATGTATGTCTTCCATATATACATCACACGGTTAGCTAAATGTCTCCTTGCTCCTAAGCCAAATTGACAAATGATCAACAGCTGCTTCTATCTCCAACAAATTCTGCCCAAATGAAGAACAAGCACCTGAACAATAGTCCATGAGAATTTGAATTTTCACCAGAATAATGATAAATAAACTTCAATATCCGAATGATACTACAGTTTAGAAAATCTCTCCTTCCAAACTCAAGCACTGCTGGCAAAGGCTGTTTAGCAGTTTTGTCTCATTTTCACTCCTAACCAAACCAAATTGTAATGGCAGTTCCAGTTGCTATTAAGATTACATTTTACATGACCCGGGCCGAGCAGCTCAAACAGCAATTTGCACAAACGACCACATAATTCTTATGGATGACCCCCCTTAGTAAAATGTCCATCATTAGACATGCCAATTTATGCAAATTCCTTATTACGTGCCAGTTTTCTGCAAACTGGAGGTTTTTCTTAACTTTGATCATTGAGTAACTAAATTATCAAGCTATGAGCATACAAGTAGCATTATCTTTCAGAAACATACCTGAAGTTATGTGCATTTGCGGATTCACATCTGTGAGCTATCCATCTCTAATGCCCCCCACTCCTTGTCTCTAATGCTGAACCATCCTTGAGCGCTTCTCGAGCATCATTTTCCTTTCCTAATGAAAATAGCGCCGCAGCCTGAAGATAAAATGCAGTCGGCCATGTAGGAGATATCACCAGAGCCTGCATGGCATCATTCAGAGCTTGTTGTGGCATGCCATTCATGAGATATGACAAGCAACGCCTGGCATAAATTGTTGGCGAAATCATGGTACCAACATCAATGAACTGCACAGCATTACAACAAAATCAAAATTGTCCTCCAGGAATGGAAGTTTGCAATCTAAGATGAACAGTTTGGATCTACATTTATCACACAAAAAAGAACATCAAGCAGCTGTCAACTGTGGTTGTTGCAAAAAAAGAGAGGATAAAACCAAATTTAATTAGCTTGATCCAATCGTACATGGATTAAGTATGATCCACTGAAAACAAATGACAACTTAAGAAATAACGAATAGACGGATGAAAGGCAACCTGAGAGTAGCAATCGATGGCTGTAGTAAAATCCTTTTGTCGAAATGCATTATCGCCCTTCTTCTTTGAGTTCATTGTAGCTTGCATTTGATTAGTCCACATCTGAAAAGAGAGCTGCCACCAAGAAGAAACAAGTTAAGTGAAATGATGCTAACATAAATATTAAAATCCAGTAAAATACTAAAACATTGATTTTTACTTATTACCCAAAGAAATTTCGCTAGTTGGAAGGCTCCTAGCTGAATTGTTTTAACAAAATATATTGCATACACCCGGAGTTTCATCTTAAGTATAGATCAAGTAGACAGTGGCCCAAAGGGGGGAAAAAACTTAACCTCATTTGCTGTTCCCTCATCGTCTTTATAGCCAGTTGTTTCTAGAATTTCATGTATTGCAGTCAGATCCTTTCTGGAGCAAGCTTCAGCGAGAGGAGAGAGATGCATTGATTCAAGAGATGGTGCACCACCATGGGGCATATTCATAAGATCATAAGATGGAGTCTGCAAAACACATCAACATTATCACAATTTTCACAATATAGACTTCAAGCTGAACGAACAAGACAAGCAAAAGAGCAAATCATACAGCAGATCTAATCTTGACTACAAAATAACAAAGGACACAAATCAAGAAAGGGAACATGCTTTAATGCATACTAGAGATATATACTCACCTCGATATCCTTCTGAAGAGAAGCCAGCGCGAGAACCAAAGATCTTACATTAGGCCGCTCTCGTGGTTCATAATGTAGGCATCTTGAAGCTAAACGCATCAGTTCTGTTCCTTCCTCATTTGAAAATTGGCCCTCTAAACAAGAGTCTATGAGCATACTAAAATTCCGATCACGAATCAGGTCAAGGGCCTGGACATGTTTGCACTAAATCAGTTGATAGCAAACATAAGGATACAAAATAATAGTAATAACAAAAAAAAAGGTTAAATTCTGGTTGTTCCTCTACAGTTTTATCTAATCATTGATTTTTTTTCCCACTCCATCCAACTGTTGCTTTGTACATTATACAAGCTGAGGGGATATAGCAGCAGTAAGGTACAAAGTAGAATATTATTCAATACTATTCTACTTTGTTCAATGATCCCACATAGGTTCATCATCACAGCACTCTTCCTCATGCTTCCAACTATGTCAAATGATATTGATATCAATTACATTTACCGGTCCCTTCTACTTCTGACCAGAGTAGCAATAGTGAAACACTGACATGGAGATCAGATGTCCCATTAATATGTAGAATAGTAATATCGACGTAGAATTACTGTACTTCATGTTGCTCAATGAAGCAAAAAGACAACAACAAGCCAGTTCACTCCCTATATGTAACTGGATTTATTTAGATATAACCCTTAATACTGACTAGTGATGTACACCAAAAAATTACATGATCATGACAAAACCATAACAAAAAAAGATCAGAACAACATAGACATACTATGAAAGAAGGAAAGCTCGAAACTATACATGGCTAGGAGGAATATGCTTCCCACTAAGAACATCCAACAACAATGTGCCAAAGCTGTATATGACGCTTTCCGGGCTTATTCTTCCTGCGGGTAAAACTCAAGTGTTAGAGGTAAACTATAGCTTTAAAAGCTCAGGATCTAAAATGGATCATCACCTGTGCACTAGCTCTAGACAATACAAGTTAGAAAATCACAGCTGAGTTTATTGCAATGTCTGGTCTATTGTTGGACTAATAAATTCAATTCATAATATTCAAGCAGCAAAATGTTACTGCAAAGTTGAAAAGGCATGCACCAATCCTCAGGTCCAGAAAAAATGGCATCACCAGATGCAATTCACAACTCAAGTTTGCTAACCAACTCTATTGTGATCAATTAAAGTTTGTACCTCCTTTCTAGCATGTAAATAAAACTGTAGTTTGCTATAACAAATATATCAAAAAATTGCATACTAGTTGAAACTAGTTTCATACTTTCATCAGATACACGAGTTCCCTCAATGGCGAAGAATGATTCAGGTGCAGAGACCACAAAAAGCTGATAATTCAGACGATGTTTTAAATGTAATTCTAACAAAATAATTAGTTACTGGGGATATCTACGTAGCAACATAGGCTGGCCACAAAACTCTACCTAGACTAAAAAAACCTTGCATTTAAGGTATCCATTATAAGCAAGCTTTAGCACATTCTGAAAGTAAAGAAGGACTCACCAGTCCTCATATATTCAGGAGGAGTGAATGCCAAATTGGTGCTATAACTTTTGCCATCCCGACTGTTCTTCATTAGGCCAAAACATGAAAGCCTAGGGTTGCAGTCCTGCAGGGTGTCAAGAATCTCAGAAGTTACAAATCATACTGACAGGTGGTGTCTACATTGCAATAAGTTGGCATATGATACTCACATCATCAAACAAAACTCTATATGCATTAAGATCGTGATAGAGAGCCCGCCCCTCACTCGTGAAGTATTCTAAAGCCTCAGCAAGATAAAGAACAACCCTTAATCTCATGGGCCATGTCATTGCCTGTGACTCCCCTGTGATGTGAAAAAATAATCACGTCTTCGATCTCATAAAATGAATAAATGAGAAGGGCATAAGTAAAACTGTATGACAGACACTATACTGTCAGCTGTGATGAAATTGTGATTGGTTTTTTTCTGGATATCTGGCACCACTTTAAAGCTCATAGCAACAATAAAGACATTTGGGTAAACAGTGTGGTGTGTGGAAGTTACGTACTTTAGAATGAGAAAAGGCTGCCTTTTTTTATCATGAGAGAGATTTTAGAAAGACACAAAAGAACAATAAGCATAATTTCCCTCATTTACTGCAATAAAGCCTCCAATAATTACATCTACATGGTGTAGTACGTACATGTTCAGTTAAAGTACATTTTGAGCACAGGACTTTGTGCAATATGCCAAAATATAGACATGGCACAAACCAATCATAAAAAATCATAATGTCAGCCACGTACAGAGACATTCTTAACCATGGTTTAGGTGGAAACAAAGGAAAAATATATTAAACTAACAAGCTTTCTTCAGGCAGAAAGCTACAACAGCAAGATATGAACTCACAATGGAAAAGATGTCTTGCCAGCGTGTCATTGGGCATGTACTCAGCAACAAGCAATCTTTCATCAGCTTCACAGCAACAACCAAGCAAATTTGCTAATCTTTTGCTCCGGAGCTGGCCAACAGACTTAGCTTCTTCCTAAAAGCACAGAAATATCTCCAAGGGGTCATCAGTTCTGAAATTTTTACTGAACCTATTACGAAATTTAAATCAATAAACTGTTTTCTGTGACAATGGAAGCACCCCATTTGGATAACGCAATGCTATAACTCTCATAAGGTCCTCCCAAAATGGTACTTGCCGTGTAAAAAGGAGAAAAAAAAGGCATACATTGGAAGTTTAGGCTTGAACAAACAACATTCTAACAGGTGAGGTCACAAAAAACAAAGCAGTGAGGTTGTAAACTAGAGCAGAAGTTTAACGCACTGTACCAAAATCAGTCCACAGTGCATGTGGCAGAAGTTACAAGAGCGACACTGTTAACTAATTACCTGTCAAGGACTCAAGGTCCACTTAGTCAGAATTGAAGATTAGCAGAACAGCCAGCATCATTTCAGGTGTAATCTGACACATTAGCATTCTTATTCCAGGCAAAAGGACGCAGTGATGCAAGTCATTCCCAAGAAGTGTATGACAGATACTACGGAGGTGGCCTATGTTGCAATCATAACATGGGACATTTGTAAATTTCCTTTTCAGTTAAAGTTGGCAAATAGGGAAGAAAAGAAAAATTCCTAGCAAAAAATAGCAGTCGGTTCATGTGCATACTCATAGCAAGAAGCGTTAATCCTAACGAAGCAAAAGGGGAGAAACCATATTTTGCTTACTCTGAAACTGAAATCATTGCTTTAATCAATGATGTCTCACACTTGAGAGAGAATTGGTATGTAATAGAAAGAGTGGGACAAACACAAACAATAATGAAAAGATTTGGCAGTAAAATAGCCGGCAGATGCGTCAATTTCATCTGCAAGCTGCCTTATTCTAGCCAAGGAAGCAACATAAGTCAATCCCCAAACCATCCAAACGGATTACATATTAGTATTGAGAATTAACAAATGACAATTTAAAAGCTTTGGAAAGAGTAAAAAGACTTTTGGAGAGCCAAGGGGCGTGGACAGGAAATAGCAACCAAGAATTGGCGTGGGTCGGGCCAGGCGGCGCGGTTGAAGCGCTTGACGGCAATCCGGCGCTGGGCGTGGAGCTTGCCCTTGTAGACGACGTTGGGCGCCTTGTCGCAGTGTTCAGAGACGATATTCTCGGCGGCGAAGCCGGAGGTGGCGAGGCGCAGCTGCTCGAAGGAGAACTCCTGGAAGGGCGGCAGGTCGTACGAGTCGCCCGTCTCCTCCCCCTCTACAAGAATGAACGAAATCACTCCCCCACAAAAAAAAAAGGATCATGAACTCGAAAATAACCAATTGTGAACTCGGATAACTCGAGAATTGTAGCCGGGGGATCAATCAGTTGAGACAAAGTGTGATTCTGTGGATCTTCCAAGAAAGGGATGCAACCAGAACCAGTTGAGGGTGAGCAAGATGCAACTGATTAAGAGAAGATGACCGATCGAGATACGCACCGGCAGCGTCGGGTTGGAGGTCGACCCCATTGCGATTGGATTCGCAGCAGCAGAGCAGCCTCGACGGCCGCGCGCCCATTTCTTTCTTTTCGTACCAAACAAGAAGAAATCGTTATGGTTACAGGAAAAAGAAAGCCGGCCCTGCGGTGCGGATCTGAGGAACTGAAATTGGATTGCCCAAGGAATGATATCTTCAATCTCACTCTCGACTGAGCACTCAGAGCTGATGGAGCGCCCACGGAAGCGGAACGCGATCTCAGAGTTAGCAGCCTAGTGGGTGGCGGGCCGGCTCTGCCTAACGCAGCAACGCCTTTCCTGCTGCCTCCTTCCTTGTGCTGCTTCTTCAACATTTCAGCAGAAAACCTGCAGAGAAAACAGCTATCCATGGTTGATTCCATTCAACTCAACTCGTCATCGCTTTAGACAAACACAGCTAGCTTGTTCCAAACACATGGTTGACTTGTTCTCCGTTAGAATTAGGCGGGCTTAATTTGCACCTTTACGCCGATCTATAGCTTGTTTCACACTAGCTAACCAAGTGGACTTTTTTATTTGCCGTTTCGCACTCAACTGCTAGCTAGCTTCTCCTTTTTATCTGCACCACTCCTCTTCCTCCTTTCTTCGTTAGGCAGTTTGCCATGGATCAGCCCACTCGGTCGATCTTGCCTCTTTTGTCCCCAAATTTGAGAGTTGAGAGCCAGCTTATGTGTCGGCTGGGCTAGCTCAACTTACGGAAGAATATGGAAAATGCTTCACGTAAGACCCAAAAAACTCGTCGTAGCGCGTACGACGACCTGGCCGTGAGCCCGCGTCGCCCTGGCCGCACGCCCGCGCAGCCCCCAGCCGGCCGCCTGCGTCTCCGTCCATACGGCCGCCACGTGCGTCGTACACGTACGACGATAAATAGTTCGTGTGTATAGCACTGCTAGAAGAATATATACACACAAGAAAGAGACAAAGTTACGCACTAGAGGAATTGCACATTTGTACTGTTGATAGTATTGATCTTTTTATAACACACTTTTATTGGGCAATATATCTCATGCACATCGGCTCTTTGGTGGCCAAATAGACATAGAACATCTGAATCGTCCAACACGAAATCAACGGCCAAGATCGAGCCAAATCCCACCTCCCCCGCTTAACACACTTAACCCCCTCCCCCCCCCCCAAAAAAAAAAAAATCTATCTTTCCCATTTCACCCCCCGTGCTCTCCTCTTGCAGCCTGTATCCCATTTCCCCACCTGCATCTGCGCCCGAGCTAGGGTTTCCATGCGCCAGCACCCCACGCCTCCTTTGCTCCTTCGACTCCAATGCAAGGGTGACATCAATTGGACCCCCAAAGAGTAGTAGTATGTCAGTCAATCATCTTTAGTTCTTGATTTATTGTATACTTGCCAATTTTTGCGAGTCCTATCCTCAAATGATTTTTCACAGGTATAAACCTATCGATTTGCTGGTGAGATTTGATGTCCCCGACTCTTCAATCAGCCATGGATTAGTGAATTGTATTGTTACTCCATGAAAGGAATTGTCAAGGAAGACGTCCGAGTGTGGGAAGTTGCTGGGAGAAGAGCCTTGCGGCCGAGCATTGGTTGTCGGCACTGCTGAAAATTTTATTGAACTATCCATTTCAAAAAAAAAAACTGAACTTGATGAAAGATAGATAAACAAAGCTACTCTTGAAGAGTATTCTTTCACTTTTTTGTAGCATGGATTTCATGCTTGGAACACTTCAATAATGCATTAGTCTTTTAGGAGTTACAAAGAATTGATGGTCCAATGCAATCTTCTATGAATATCATAATCTCACATTCAGCAGAAGCTTGAGAAGGCCAAAGAGCTTATAAAAAGTAAGGTACGCTCATACCAACTTAAGATTTGTTCTCGAATGTACAAATTTAGTTTTAGTGACCTTTACCTGTGCAAATAACAACAAGCAAGGGTACAAGGCCTTGAGAAGAAACCGAAAGAAAAGGAAAATGATTTCATCTGGGACCTGAGGTCTTCAAAGAAATTTAAAGCGCAGAACCGAACGATTTAATTCAAGAAATACTCTGACTAATAATGGCTTCCCTAGTCCAAGTGCTGGATATGGAAATCAAACAATGAAGCTTGATGAAGTGATGCAGGTTCCATGCAGCAAGGAGTCTCACTTGAACCGGTTGACCCCTGAGGCTAAAAGTGATCTGAACTTAAAAGACAACCTAGACAACAGGATTGCAGATGTGATAGACCTAGATGCCAATGATTCTGTCTTCCCAGATGAACACAAGATAGAATCTTGTGCCAAATCGTTTGGGAATTGTGATGACACTGGATTCCCAAACTCAATCCAGTCATTGTCAACGTGATAACAAAGAGCCGTTTGACTGTGTTTGTGAACCTCAGTCATGTATGATTTCAATTTTAGTGAGGTTGCATGACTGTAATGTATGACTGTAACTTGCCATGTCGAGTTGTTTTCTAAACATAACTACTGTTCTGAATGAACAGAGATGGAGAAGCAATTCTATCGCATGTATTCATAATTTGTATTGCCAGTGTAATCTATATACTAGTGTCCCATTTTTCTGATAACACCAAGAATCAAACACATAATCACCCTTTATTTAACACTAGACTTGCTGTCCAAGGAAGGGTAAGTTTCCTGCATTGAGGAAACCCAATAGTGAAAGCGTCCAAATCCAATCAGGAAGCAATAGGTGTAACACCCCGACCCGCCACCTAGGCCCAGAATACTACCACTACACATTATTCATTACAAACTTTGTGCAGCTAATTTAACAACTAGACATAATACATCAAAAGTGGAATATCCAAGAAGGATGGTTTGCATTAGTAACTATATATGACGTGGATATACTATTCTCCCTTCCCGATGTCTGTCAACTTCGTCGCTCACCTAAACACCAAAATAAACAAGGGTGAGTCCGAAGACTCAGCAAGCACATAATACAAACGATAAGCACTGCCACACCAACATAAACATAACCATATCATTATTTCCATCATTAACTTTCCATCAGTGCAATGCATCATTATTCTACATGCTCATTTGCTCATTGCATTGCCCATATATGCGAATGCACCATCATGCTCATATGCATCTCATCAGCTGATACCGGTATCGTGGAGTGTCCACCCGTCGATGACATACTCTTCCCCCATCTTCGTTAGGATGGGGTACTTACATTGTAGGACTTTATCTAGTCCCTACAGATGTAAGATTTCATCTAGAGCACTCCGGATTAGTCATGTATCTTTCTCACTGACCTCATCGAAATAGTTACATAACTTTCTCACTGACATGGCTCGTGCATTCCTGCCATGATGCAAATGCATATGTCCATTGTCATTAACATGGTTCATCATCATCATTGACAAAGAAGCCTCATTGCTCACCTCGTTCCATCATTATTGCCATTACCATAAGCATCATCATATAAGCATCATCATATAAACATCATCATATCACACAAACATCACATAATTCATAGCACTTACAGGTTATCGATCTACCATGCACTTGCCTATTAACCAAGCGAAGCAGAGTAACGTGCGGATGACGCTATTCCAGAACCTCCACATGAACATGCATTCAACCAGACTCAACACATGGTAGCAATACATGTACACATATGGACGTCATTGATCCTACGCGCAAAACGACATGAACAAACCCCTCTCACTGGGCACTAATCTGCCGGCCCGGTGCCCAAAATATTAATAGGTTAGAGATTGCGTCGTCTATCCTTGCGTGTAAAATTTATCATGGAACGTCCAAGAATCAGCATGTTAAGAAGTTTTGCGTGCACTTCCTAACAACTAAAGTTTCAAACAGTGAATTATCTTAGTCATAATTCAAAGTTGGTTGTCATGAGCAACAAATATGGTTTTATGAGATTGAGAACCACGAGGTCAAAATTCATTCCCTCATGATAGACCAGTATTGTGGCAGATGCTTTGAATCAGAAGAACTACCACAAGAATCTATTGTGTAGTCGGCTAAAGTCACTTGTGAAAGTCAGAAGTTGAGTCTTGAGTCAGTTTCAAGAGGATGTTTGCTGAACCCCCAGAGTTCAAACCGATGCTGGAAAATCAGGCTTAACCAGAAAGTTTTGTCAAAGAAATCTGTCGTTTCATTCCTTTATATCACCAAGTTTGGAGACCGTCTAGCAAGGTGGTATACGACAAAGGTTGTATATAACAGAGATGGTATTCACCGAAATGGGTATGGTGCCAGATCGATAGAGATGATCAATTTGCACGATGTGTTAGAAAAGCTAGTGTCAGACCAAGGATCCCAGCTTACCTCGTGTTAGCGACAAAGTGTCTATGAAGCCTTGAATGCTCATTTCAGTTCAGTACTGTGTATCGCCCCAAATCGGTAGACAGAAAAAAAAAGAGCTATGCCTTAACTCATGGTACCAGGTCGAGCAAGTAAGTGTTCTGTACAGAGTTTCCCTACAACACCAGTTGTCAGTCAGTTCACAATTGTCACCATCTGAAATTCGCAGTGGTTGATTGCCCATCATTTGCTCAGCTAGAAGTAGATCAGATCACAAAGTATGTGGATTTCTGCATTAATCATGAAGCAGAAGGCCAAGTGTCTTTAATCCTAAAGGGATTGTAAGTAGCTGAGTTCAAGCAGAAAAGCTACGCGGATTATGCAGATTATCGCCCTCGCAGTCATGTCTATCTTCAGAATACCTGCTGAAGATTTGTATTAAGGATTATACGATAGAGGTGACAGAGATGTGTCAGTCTGTTTAGATTCCAAAGCTCAGAAGAAGAGTCGTTGTCAACCTGAGATGCCAGTCAACAGCAGGATCTCCTCAACTCTAGAAGTGTTTTCGAGCACCGATCAAGCAGCCCTGTTAGAAGCAATCGAGTTTTAAGATGCCTTTCCTGCCAAGAGCCAGTTTGTCAAATTTTCGTTGAAGCAAGAAGTTCAGCAAGAAGCAAGGCGTTTGTCTCGTAAGTGTTCAGAAGAGTAGTTTTGTCAAAGTCAAAGCAGTTTGAAAGCCAGAAGAGAACCCGAAGGCTGAGTTCTTTAACATATTCTATCCTTTGGGGGGGGGGAGGTTTGTAACGTCCCAAAATTTGGCTTTTCAAAAATCTTTTGAGTAGTTTAGGTCCCTAAAAAATTTCACCAATTTTATTTGAATTAATAAAGCTTAATTGAAAATTTTATAAATTAAAAATATTTAATTTGACTGATCTAAACATCAATTAAATAAAAACCTGTATTATTTGGCTTTCTTGTGTACCAAGAAATTTTCTGGTATTTTCTGAGATTTTTCTAAATTTGTTTGCTATTTATTTGGCCTCCTTAATTTTTAGAATTTTCTTTAATTCCAAAAATCTCCTTTTTCTCTCTCCTGCCCATGTGCTACAGTAGCCGGCGGCACTGTTCATATTCGTATCCCAGCCTCATTCTGTACGTGTTTCCAATTCAAACTTCCAAAACAAACTTTCCTTTCCTTTCTCCTCTCGGTAAAGCGCGGTTTACTGTTCACGTATTCCAACCGATCATCATCGTTCCCGAACCGATCGGCCAGAGAGTCCAGTACGTATTCAGATCAAACCCAAATCCTCCAAATTGGATATCTTCCTCCTCGGTGCGTATAAAAGTGAATCGTTTACGCTCACACGTCCGTCTTGATCTTCTATTCCAATCCTCTGAATTGGTTTCCTCCAAACCAATCTATTTTTGTCACTATCTGCAGAATACCGAGTTCTACCCAAAGGTCTTCTCCGGCGAGTTGCGCCTTCATTCGACGTTTGCCAACCGAACCGTCTGCGGCGTTGGCTTGGTGTCGTCGTCCTCTACGTCATGGTTCTATCCACTTCGCCCGAAGATCGCCGGAGCTATGTCAAGCCGTAAAGCCAAACCGTGTTCGTCGCGTTGCTCGCTTCCTCGGTGAGTTTTTCCAAAATCCGATCGCACCATCGCGTTCGGCTCGTCGTTTCCTTTCCGTTTTGC
Organism: Phyllostachys edulis; assembly: GCA_036346405.1. Classification (NCBI taxonomy): domain Eukaryota; kingdom Viridiplantae; phylum Streptophyta; class Magnoliopsida; order Poales; family Poaceae; genus Phyllostachys; species Phyllostachys edulis. The sequence goes on from CM070553.1 coordinate 77,202,810, forward strand.
CCCTTCGCTGCCGCTGCGTCGCCTTGGTCCGCCGGTCATCACGTGAGCACAATCAGCCATGTACTGTTCATGCATGCATGTCCAGTATGTGCGTTTCATCTTTGTGCCATGTTGCTTGTTTCGTTTCTCTGTTGATTCTCACAGCTAATCCATTCCCTCTCATTGCTTTGTCATGCCAATGCCATGCACATGGAAGATGGAACCCATCCGACGTCAATCTGATGCAATTCGGTTCGGTCCTCCCGTTGATTTGGTTCCTTGTTGCTTCGCTGATTGGTTCTCTCCTTCTCGCAGGTAATTACTTGTGGGTCCCTAGTGTCAATGCCACCATGCCACCATGAATAGGCCGGCAGCTCCTTTGCATCCCTGTCTGTTCTCTGGTTTCGGTTCCATGCGATCTATTGTTTTCTTCTGTTAATTCCTTTGCCTCCTTCTCTGATGAGTAGTCCCCACTTGTCATCCAAGCCATGCATCTTCTCTGTTAGTTCTCTATTCCATGTTTTGCCATCTCCTGTAACCTGCGCATGAACCAGGCCGATGCCATCTTGCACCATGAATTGGTCGGCAACAGCAGCTTCCTGTTCCTGGCTATTGCTTCGTTCGGCTCTATGGAATTCCTCTGATCCCCTTTCTTTCTTTGTTGTGTAGGCTTAAGTCCTCCTCTCCTCTCTCTAATCCTAGCTTGTCATCTCCTGTCAACATGCCAATGCCGTGCGCCATGGACAAGGCCTAACACCTCTCTGTCGTTTGATGTTATGTGTTGAAGCATATTAGCATAAGCACATTTCTCTCTGTCCAGTTTCTCTCTGTCCATCTTCTGTGTCTATTGAGTGGGTCCCATGTGTCATCCACATGTGGCATCCATTTAGCGTTCTCTTTGTTGAGTTCTATCTCCCATTGTCATTCAATTAATCCAAACCACATATCTATCTCTCCCTTATATGTAGACCCCACATGTCATCCTTCCAATTAGAAACCCTAATAAGTTTCTCTCATGTACATGCGGGTCCCGCATGTCAGTCAACCTTGGTCAAACCCTAGCCATGAGCTTGGTCCACCGTGGACCTGGTCCATAGACCAGTGGCCCACATGTCAACCCCTAATCTTATTTTCGGGAATTAATTTAATTCTAGAAAACTCTTTTATCTTATCGGTCCCACATGTCGCCCTCTCCATCTTAATTCTGGAATTATTTAAATTCTAGAAATCCTTAAATCCAATTGGTCCCACATGTCATTCACTACCTTTGATCTCTTTCACTTACCAGTGGACCCCACTTGTAAGTCTCCAATTCTATTTAATTATTTGATCCGAAAGAATATTCTTTGAATATTCTTTTCTCTCTCGATTTCATCATTTCATGTGATCTTTCAAAGCTCACATCTTTTGCATCCAAACTCCGGTTGAGTCCATTCAAGTTCCTAAATTTATCTAGATTCAAGATCTATTTATTTGAGATTATTATTTATTTTTTGGAGTTTGTTTGCTCTCTGTTATTTATTTATTTTGTTTATTTACGAGTAGACGTTGATACTGCGAGAAGTGCTGATCAAGAAGGAGCTGAAGATCAAAGAAGTAGAAGATTAAAGATTAAATAAGATCATCATTGTTGTAGCAAGGCAAGTTATACCTTTGATCATGTTGTATCCCAGTTTTCTAAAATTACTTTGATTCAAATTATTGCATTTACTTTAAGTATTTATTTAAATGCTTTTGGGTGTAGTTATTATCCAAATTGTTATAACTTCCTTGTCTATATTGATATGTCATAATCTTTTGTCACCCTAGCTTAGTTATTTATTTAGTTGGTAATATCGTAGCACCAACGTGGGTTGGTTAGATACGAGTAGATTGCTTAGCCATGCCACGAGTCATCTCATGTAAGTTGCAATTATCAAATTGACTAAGTGATTATGGAACTATGTGATAAAACTGTGTGTACTGTGTGCTATTACTCGTGATGGCATGTGTTGCACTTAACCAACTGGGTGGTAAAGGATTTAGATTGAGGCAAGTGGTGGATACTATGTGACATGGTGGCTGTGTGAATAGGAATATTAATCTGTGTGTCTTAGTTAGAATTTGAAAGTCTTGCCTTGGTCAATTAAGGACTTAACTTTGCGCGCCATTAAACCGAGCCTTACTGTACGACCACATGCATGGTATGGGATGGGCATAACTTAGTAAGTTATGGATTCTTGACATTGATTACTCAGATAGTAGGTTAGACTGTGTTGCATAGTGGAGGTGTGCTACCAAGTAGTCACATCGCGGGACGGTTTACCGCTTCCTTGTCCAACGGTGTGTGTCGGATTGACTTCCTGTGTAGGGTTGTCTGGCGGTTTGTAAGCACACTGGGAGTATCAATGCTTGGGATGAAGTTTCTGAAAGGTTTTGTTGTGATCAACTTCGTACAAGTTGATTGCATCTTGTGAGTAAAGTATACAAACTCTGCAGAGTTTACATCAATCTATTCGAATAGTCGCGTCCGCGGTCATGGACATGCTCAGGGATTTCACATGAGGGGTAGATTTTCATAAAATAATTGGGAAGGGATAGCTGTGTGATCTAAGTCATATGGCTGTGTGAATAACTTGATTAGGTTATGTGTCTTTATGAAATCAACTGATAAATTATTATTGTCTATTTGTTTTGAATTATGCTTTCAATTTATTATTCATATTCAAATTGCAAATGTTGCATTTCTACAAAATAACCACAGAAGCCATTCCTTTGGAATAAGCCATCATGTATAATTGCATTTCTGTGGTATGACTTGTGAGTACGGTTGTGTACTCATGCTTGCTTTAATCAATCAAGCAGAGGTGAAGGAAGCGTCAGTCAACAAGGTCTACTTCAAGGATCATGGAGAACTAGGTCGCACTACTACTGGGTGCTGTGGGCATATAGATGGGCTTCATTGAGTTATTACATTACGTTCGCTCTCTGACTTCATTGAGTTATTTGTCTTCTGAGACATTAATTGTAAGCTTTGACCTTAAGGTCTTTACTCTGATATTTATTGTTATTTGCCTATATATTAGTCATCTTTGTATATGGAAATGATATTTCATCGATGTTGCCACTGTGTACACCAGCTTGATCCTGGACTAGTGCATTATACACAGAGGGTCCAGAATTGTATTTTTGGGTCCCGTGTAACATCCCAATTTTCTGAGCTTTAAAAATCTTTTGAATAGTTAGTAGGGAGAAAATTCACCATTTGATTTTATTTGAATTTAATTCAAAAGCTTAACATTGGGCGTTGAGTAACAAAACAATTTAATATGACTAAAGCCAACATGAACAATGGTCAAAACTATTTTATTTGGATTTTATGTGCTTGGATATATTTTCTAGATTTTTCTAGAATTTTTCCAAGTTCAATTGCTAATTTCTATTGCTTATTTGAATTTCTGGTATTTTCTAAAAAGGAAAAGGTATTTAAAATCTCAATCCTCTCTTGGGCCAAATCTCTTCAGCCCAACTCCTATTCCTTCATGCGCGGCCCGTTCCCTCGCGCAGCCCACCCTCTCTTGGCCGTTCGATCGAGGGGGAATGCTCGGATCAGGGCCGCTTGCGCGCACGTTTCGTCGCGTTCTCCTTTTGCTGACCAGTGGCCCCGCCGAAGTCATCATCTCCGCCGCGCCTTCGTTCTCCTCGCGTCCGAGCCACATCCGCCATGTTTCTTCGCCGAACTCGTCCGACAAAAGGGGAAACAGTCCTGATTCTTCGCGTGGACGACTCCATCTAGAAGCCTTATCCTTCCCGCACCCATTTCAGTTGAATTCAAAATTCGAATTTGTCTCTATCCCGTTTCTCGACACTTTCGTTTGAGCGGTTTGATCTCCGCCAAAGACGCCTCCGTGCGCCTACGACCCTATAAATAGGCCCCCAGGGATCGCCAGCTCCTCCACATCTCAGAGCCGCCACCCAATTCACCCCGTTCGCCCTCGAGCCATCTCAATTTGGAGTTTAGGGTTTTGGAGCCGCAAGCCAAAACTTCGAATTCCACCGCCGTCGATCATGCCCCGTCCCGGTGGTCTTTGCCGTCGTCTTCCTCGTCGTACCCGCAACCTCGTGCACCCCTTCGTTGCTTCGGGACGTCTCGGGTGGTCATCCCCGACAACAGCCGATCATCCTCCTCCGCTCTGGCACCGATTCCGGCCACCTCCGTTCCTCTCTGGTGCCAAAGAAGGTAGCCCCAAGTGTGCAATAGCATCCCCTCTCGAATGCGTGCACTCGCCGCCGCCGTTGTGCCCTGGTTCGCTGTTGCCGGCCGGTCCAGGAGTGCTCGCCTCCGTTGTCGTCCCCGCCAACGTGGACGCCAAGTCACCCAGCCACCTCAGCACCCCGTCCGCATCTGCGCATGCGTGTCAGCCCACATAGGTGCTGATTCAGCCGCCACGTGTGCGGTTGCGCCACCTCACCCCGAACCAGATCCCAAACCCTCGGTGAACCCGGTCCATGGTGCACTGTCCTTATGATAGTGGGCCCCACTTCCAAATATATTTCTTTTATTTGTTTTCAGTTGATAAATCCATCGCTAACGTCATCCTTACGCAGTAATCCAGATTTTCTTTTAAAGAATAATTCGGATAATTCAGAAAATAGGATTTCTTTTAGATTCAAACTTCCAAAGCTCATATCTTTTGCATCCGAACTCCAATTGAGCCCATTTAAATTTCTAAATTCATCTAAATTCAAGATATTTTTATCTAAGATTTTTATTTAATTTTTGGAGCTTTTTTCTCTATTATTTATTTATTTTATTTGTTTGCTTCGTTTGCGAGTAGACGTCGATACCGTGGGAAGGTTTGAAGAAGAAGGAGTACCTCAAGATCAAGATCAATATCTAGACCTTTTCCAAGGCAAGCTATACCTTTGACCATTTTGATTCCCAGTTTCTAAAAATTACTTCGATTCAAATTATTGCATTTAATTCAAGTAATTACTTAAATGCTTTTGGGTATAGTTAATGATCCAAATTGTTATAACTCATTGTCTATTTGATATGTCGTAATCTTTTGTCACCCTAGATTGGTTTATTTAGTTGGTAATATCGTAGCACCAACGTGGGTTGGTAGACACGAGTAGATTGCTTAGCCATGCCACGAGTCATCATGTCATGTGAGTTGCAAATATAAACTTGACTAAGTGATTATGGAACTATGTGATAAAGCTGTGTGTACTGTATGCTATTACTCATTGATGGTATATATTGCACTTAACCAACGGGGTGGGAAAAGATTAGGACTGAGGCAAGTGGTGGATACTGTGTGCTACTTCTGGTGGCTGTGTGTATGGGAATATTAATCTATGTGTCATAATAATCTGTGTGTCATATTAATTTGTGTGTCTTAGTTCGAAATTGGAAGTCTTGCCTTGGTCAATTAAGGACTTAACTTTGTGCGCCATTGAATTGAGCCTTAATGTACGACCACATGCCTAGTATGGGACGGGCCTAACTTAGTAAGTTATGGAGTCTTCATATTGATTACTCAAGTAGTAGGTTAGGCTGTGTGTAAGGGTGGAGGTGTGTCCTACCAAGTAGTCACATCGCGGTACGGTTCGCCGCTTCCCTGTCCAACGGTGTGTGTCGGATTGCTTCCTGTGTGGGGTAGTTTGGCGCAAAGCACACTGGGAGTGTCAATGTTCAGACGAAGTTTCTAAAAGGTTTTGTTGTGATTATCTCTGATCCGGTTGATTGCATCTTGTGGGTAAAGTGTACAAACTCTGTAGAGTGTTAAACAATCTATTCGAATAGCCGCGTCCGCGCTCGGGAATTTCACACGAGGGGTAGTTTTCATAAAACATTTGGGAAGGAAGCTGTGTGATCTAAATCCTGTTTAGGCTGTGTGTGTCTTTGTGAAATTAAACTGTTAAAATTAAATATTGTTTATTTGTTTTACTGTATGCTTTCAATCTATTATTCATATTCAATTGCAAATGTTGCATTTCTGCAAAAGAACCACAGAATGTCATTCCTTTGGAACAAGCCTGCATGTATATTTGCATTTCTGTGGTATGGCTTGCGAGTAGGGTTGTGTACTCATGCTTGTTGTAAAACATGCAACAGAAGAGGAGGAGTCATCACCTGCATTCGAGGAGGAGTTCATCGAAGATGCTTGATCGTAGGGTCTTGATCCCAGTTAGTTGCCTGTGGTGAATTGATGGGAGGGCGCTGCTGTTTCTGTTTCTGCTGCTATTTAATTCTCTGTTAGCCCTGCGTGGCTTAATAAATGTAAACTCGACCATAAGGTCGAACCCTTATTTGTTAATCAAATTATTAGTTTATGTTATTAATCGCTTGTGTGGATAGATATTTACCTATGCTGATACTGTGTGCACTAGCATGATCCTAGACTAATGCATTATAACAGAGGGTCCAGAATTGTATTTTTGGGTCCCAACAGTTTGTAACGTCCCAAAATTTGGCTTTTCAAAAATCTTTTGAGTAGTTTAGGTCCCTGAAAAATTTCACCAATTTTATTTGAATTAATAAAGCTTAATTGGGAATTTCCTAAATTAAAAATATTTAATTTGACTAATATAAACATCAATTAAATATAAAAACCTGTTCTATTTGGCTTCCTCATGTTCCAAGGAATTTTCTAGTATCTTTTGAGATTTTTCTGGATTTATTTGCTATTTATTTGGCCTCCTTAATTTTTGGAATTTTCTTTAATTCCAAAAATCTTCCTTTTCTCTCCCCTTACGTCTTTGCGGTACCATCGAACCTTGTCCAAACCGAAAGCGAGTTCGGTAGAAACCGAATGGGAGAGTCCAGTACTTATTCGTTTCCAACCAAAATCTTCCAAATTCGATATTTTTCTCCACGGTGCATATAAAAGCGAACCATTTACGTCCACGCGTCCGTCTTGATCTCCTCTCCCAATCCCCTAAATTGGTTTCCTCCAAACCGATCTATTTTTGTCGCCATCTGCAGAATACCAAGCTCTACCGAAATGTCTTCTCCGGCGAGTTGCGCCTTCATGCGACGTGCCCTGGCCGAACCGTTTGTGGCGTTGGCTTCGCGTCGTCGCCCTCTACGTCATGGTTCCATCCACTTCACCCGAAGATCGCCAGAGCGATGTCAAACCGTAAAGCCGAAACGTGTTCATCGCGTAGCTCGCTTCCTCGGTGAGTTTTTTTTTCCAAAATCCAATCGCACCATCGCGTCCGGCTCGTCGTTTCCTTTCCGTTTTGCCCCTTCGCCGCCATTGCGTCGCCTCCGGCCGTCGGCCATCGTGTGCGCATGAATCATCCATGCACATGTGTACAGTGCGTGCGTTTCTTCCTGTTGCGTTTGTTGCTTTCTTTGTTCTCTGTTAATGCTCATGGCTAATCCTTTCCCTTTGCTTTGCCATGTTAGTTGCCTCCATACGACAGGAAGACATGCCACATGAACTCCAATATGTTCTTCTATTATTCCGTTTCTCCTCTAACCTTCTCTGTTTTTTTTTCTGTGCGTTGTCTTCTCTGTTAATTCTTTCTATCAATTGCCATCTCATGCACAGAGCTGCTGTAACAGCCCTAGTTTTAATAAACAGTAATAAGATGCTTTTCGTAGCATCACTGTTTATTTTGAAATATGTGGCTACAAACTAAAACCTTCCTTTTATAGCCAAAATCGTGAGCCGTCGGATTCTCGACGAACCGCCCAGATTAGCATGAACGTTCGGACCGTCCGAACGTCACGTTGAATCTGAGCCGTTGGATCTGGATCGAATCATCGAGGGAGGCGGTGAATTTTGGACCGTCCGAACCTCTCTTCAAATCTCAACCGTTCAGATCAAATTCATCGGTGCCGAGCTCAAAGCGTTTGAAACCTTGCTGCGCATTTTCTTGGCAACCATCGGATTCCAATCAAACGACTGAGCTTCTTTGAGCTATTGTTGGAGTTTTGCTGCTGCTGCCAATGGAACACAGGGTAGCGCCCTCTTTCTCTTCCTCCTCTCACCTGCGTGCAGTGCCGTCGCCGACCTTGCTACCGGAGAAGGTGGCGCTTCCTCAGGAGCTTGTGAACCTCTGTCACCTGGCATCAAAACTGCCACCACACCATCTCTAGAATCCTCCCCATTTGCTCTGTAGGTTCAAATATTATAGAAACCCTAGTTTCTGCTCACTGTCGTGGCTGACCGAGAGAGAGCTTTCTTCACCCATTTTCTTGTCCAGTGAAGCTTCTCTTACTCTCATCTCATGTTCATCCCTCTTGGTGCTTAATTCACTTAGTAAGGTGAGTTTTGGGCATCAATTGCAGGTTGAGCTGAAATATTGCTCTCTGTTGAACCGAACCGACTGGAGTAACATCTTGGGATTTCTTGCTCCGGTGAGGTGTTCTTCAATATTTCCTATCAAGATCGTGTATTGTGATCCAAATAGCTAAAGTCCATCCATTATTTTCGTTCTTGGTCAAAACAGGTGAAGCAGATTTTCAAATCTTGCACTGTTGACCAAAAATTGTAAACTTCCTTAATTCTCTCCATCTTGAGCTTCCTAAGGACCTCACTAGCTCACTGGGATCACTCATTTTTGCATATAAAGCTCAAATCTTGTTAGTACCGAAATCTTGCTTTTTTATAACTTTTCGGTCTTTCATATCGTTTTTGAGTTCTAAGGTTTCTCTTGTTATCTTTTCAGCTTAATTAGGTCTTTACTAAACCCTAGTGGCATAAGCAGCAATTTCTTTTACTGATGATGTTTCCAAATCAGCTAAATGGCAAAATCCATTTCCTTGCTGCTACTGTCGGACTAACCAGCAAGTGCTGTAGCAAAACTATAATTATAGTCTTTGTTGGTTAATGCTAACAGGGATTAATTAGGGTTGCTATCCTTGCTAAAGGGTAGTTGTAGCTTAAGCAAAAAAAAACCTTGCTTAAGTGTGCTACGCAATCCTGTAGCAAGCAATCGGCTGCACCTCTGTGTTTTGTCGGTTAAACCAACAATATGCACAGCAGCAGCTTCTCTTGTTAATTCTCATCACTTAGTGCTAATAAATGATAAGTAGACCTTAGTTACTTGCTTAGCTACAACTTTAACCAAAATATTACTTTGTTCATACTACAATAAAACAGCAAACTTCAATTTTTGACAATCATCCAGCAGTAATTTGTGCCTCTGTCCCATTAATAAGATGGCCCGAAAGTGCACAAAACTTCATTAGCTCTTGTCAATTGCTGCTAGTAGATGGTGAGTTAACTTGCTAACCTAGTTAAGAATACTCTAAACTTAAGCATAGCACTTTACTTGTGAATGTTTCGATCGATAACCATTCTTTTGAATCATCTGTTTTCATATTTCAAAATCTGGGCTATGATCCAGATTTAAACCAAAATTTGATAATTGGTGTTAATTGATGTTAAGTGATAAGTTAACTTTTAGTTTTACTTATTTAGCTATAGCTTAATCAAAAATATCATTCTCTCATAGTCTAAATTAGCAGCAAGCTCTACTTTTGTCAATCTGTCCAATTTTCGGTTTTTGCTAAAACCTGAAACTGTAGCTAACTGAAGCTCAAATTCCTGTCTTGGCTGCTATTGCTGGTCATGCCGATAGCATCCAGCCTGATGTTAGCCTTTTAGTTTCACTCACTTAGCTGTAATCTAAACAAAAATGTTATTTTGTTCATAAGACAATAAAGCAGCCAACTTTACTTTTGTCCTGTTTTCAATTTTCTAAATCTGAAACTGAATTCAGCACCAACTTTGTTCAGTTATTCATGGAGCTACACACACAGCCACCTATTTCTCTGCAGAATTGGCAGATTAACCACGTTTTGCAAGTTATGACACATGGAGCACATGTTTCCTCAAATTAAATTTTCGGATCAGATAGGTTAAAAAAAATTCCTGTAAGGATGAGGATACAGTTTATGAATATAAATAAAAACTACTCGCCAAATATATGAAATACTTAGACAAATGGTAAATCAATCGACTATCCTGAAATTTGCTTTCTTACCACTACCAACAACATATCAACACCACTAGCCGTAAGTTTCAATCCTTTATTTGTAACTTGTTCTGTTTCAGTTCAAAATCTGAAACTGCAATGCTACTAAACCCTAATCTTGACAATTAGTATCAGTAGGCATTGAAAATGGGTTATTATTCTTACTTGAGCTAGTGGTAACTTAAGCATGTTGCTAAGTATGCATTAAGACCTTGATCATGCATTCTTTTCTATATTTTGTTCTCTGCCATTTTCTTGTTATTCATTGGACTTTTGTGTTTTAGATTCTGGTTCTTCTGAAGTGATCGAATCTGTTACTGAGCAACAAGAACCTGAACAAGAGGTTTACTATTATCAAGGCAAGCATCCTCTTTGCACCATATTGATCCCAATTTTTGTACTGTAGATTTCTAAAAACAGTGACACTGTTGCATGCTAGTTTCCTAAAATTTTATTTGTGATCTGTTAATAGTTAGTTACCACCTAACACTTGAGGCTTACCTTTAATCTGATCATACACTCGAACTTAAGATAGTGCTTCTATACTAAAATACTTATTCCAGGAATTACTTAGCCATGCAGTCTATAGTGTTGTCAAGTTTATTTTACCAAACTTGGAAACATTAAATGAATTTCATTTATTTTGATTCTTTGTTCAGTTTATTTAAATCTGAAATGAAAGCAAATTTTGTTTATTTACATTGATTTTAAATCTAGACAAGTGGGTGCTAGTGATGGTGCCTTAGTGCACGAGATTGGGAAATGTGGTTGTCTTGTCTGGATTGATTAAGGATTGAACATTGGTGAGCGATTCAAGCCCCAGCGTACTTCCACACGCGATGTATATAGCGCTTGTTTGGTTAAGTAAAGGTTAATGCTATTGAGTTGGAAAAGCAGGAAGTAAGGACATATGTGTTTGATCTCATATCAGATCATATGTTCTTAAGAGGGTGAGGCGTACATGCGTTCCATCACATGTACGTACCTTAAGGGCTCTTATTGCGAATTAATATGTGCAGCTAGCACAGCTCTACTTTCTGTCATTTAATTTCTGTTTTTCGAATCGGCATTCCCGGCACAACATGTGGGCCCCGGTTGGCAGGTTCTATTAGTAACTTGAACTAAGCGGGATCAGTCACACATGGGAATTCTAGCTCAATAGTGTCAACTTGTTGAAAAACACCAAATCTTAGTTTACCCGGACGGCATACCAAAGGTAGTGTACTATTATTCCGGAGGCTTACGGGCTAACTAAGTCATGTGGGTAAAGATGTACACCCCTGCAGGGTTAAAACTATTCGAATAGCCGTGTCCACGGTTATGGACAACGCTTGAATGGAATAGATCTTTGTATAGACTTTGAAATGAAACTTTTTGTAGATACTGTTTCGGTATGAGATATAATTATGCAATGTATTTGCCGTTTATGTACAGCCACTTAAATGTGATTATTGTTTATGATCATGTTCACTTTTACTTACTGTTTTAGTCCAAATCGGTTTATCAAAATTGCTTTATCAAAACTTAGCAAGTGTAGGCTTAAGATGTACTGCTTTACGCACAAATTTCAGCCATTATAACCTTCCTGTTGTTAACCTTAAGCATGTACAAATTCTACTCCTTTTAATAGGATCTATTAAACACTTTCTTTTCATAGTTTGTGTAAGTCTTGCGAGTACCTTCTGTACTCAGGTTTTATAACTTCTTGTTGCAGGTGAGGATGGTTATTTGTATGAGATGCCCGTTAGCGCCGATCAGGGTGACGCTAACGAGTGAAGCTAGTTCTAATCTCCACTCAATAGCCTGAGGGTGATGGGGCCATTGGTGGTCTTTTGCTGTTTAATTCTGTCTTCCGCTGTTAAATGTTGTTAGTGACTATGTGTCACCTAGATTGTAAAACCAAACCGAAATGTAAAGTTTTGTATGAAGTAATGTAAATGTATGCCTTGTATTTATGATACAATGTTGTGTGAGGATATATGTGCAATAGTCACTGATCCTGGGAACTATTGCAAGACATATATCCGGGAACCTGAATATTGGATTTGTGCCTTGTTAAGAATTATGCTTCTAGTATAATTTTTAATTAAGGACTGGTTGTTCTTGATTAAGAATTATGCTTTTGGTATGATTGTTAATTCGGTATAAACCTCCAATATTCCGGGGTCCTCACAGCTACCATCTCAATGCCACCATCTTGCGTTAGGAACCAACCGCCCCATCTTTCCTCTGTTTATTGCATTCGGTTCTCAATTCCTTTCTGAACTAACGCAGGTAGTATTTCTCTAATACATGCCTCTCTGTTAATTCTTTGTTTAGCCCTTGCTTTGCCATCTAAATCTCAAAATCTGGCATCCCATGCCATGATGCGCCATAGCAGGTCGAGCAGCTCCTTGCTCTCGGTGATGTTGTCCTCTGTTGGTTCTCTTTTGGGTTCGTTCCTTGTCTAATGATTAGACCAAGCATCATCATAATTTCCCTTGTATTAATTCTCTAATATTTTCCTTGCCTTCTAATATTTTCGGAATAGAACATTCTGAGAATATTCCGCAGACACCAATTGTCATTTCATGTGAATTCCAATCTTCCGAGAGCCGTATCTTCTTCATCCGAATTCCGATTGAACCCATTCAAGTTTCCAAATTCATCTAAATTAATTATCTACCTTTTAGTACCATTCAATTTCAATTTGGAGTTTATTTGAATTGTCTTTTTGAATTTAGTTTGTTTTTGCGCTTTCTTTCTCGTTAGACGTTGAAGTCCCGGAATCATCCGAATGAGCCGAAGATCAAGGAAGTAGAAGGTTGAAGATAAAATAAGATCATCATTGCTGTAGCAAGGCAAGTTATACCTTTGATCATGTTGAATCCCAGTTTTCTAAAATTACTTTGATTCAAATTATTGCATTTACTTTAAGTATTTATTTAAATGTTTTTGGGTGTAGTTATTAATCCTATTTGATATATCCACCTTGTCTATTTGTTATGTCATAATCTTTTGTTACCCTAGATTGGTTCATTATTTAGTTGGTATTATTATAGCACCAACGCGGGTTGGTTAAATACGATTAGTCTGCTTAGCCATGCCACGAGTCATCATTTCATGTAAGTTGCAATTATCAACTTGACTAAGTGATTATGGAACTATGTGATAAAACTATGTGTACTGTGTGCTATTACTTGTGATGCCATGTGTTGCACTTAACCAACTGGGTGGTAAGGGATTTAGACTGAGGCAAGTGGTGGATATTGTGTGACATGGTGGCTGTGTGCATGGGAATATTAATCTGTGTGGCATAGTTAGAAATTGAAAGTCTTGCCTTGGTCAATTAAGGACTTAACTTTGTGCGCTATTGAACTGAGCCTTACTGTACGACCACATGCCTGGTATGGGACGGGCCTAACTTAGTAAGTTATGAATTCTTGACATTGATTACTCAGGTAGTAGGTTAGGCTGTGTTGATTGGGTGGAGGTGTGCTACCAAGTAGTTACATCACGGGGCGGTTCGCCGTGTCCCTGTCCAACGGTGTGTGTCGTACCATCCACTGTGTATAGTTTGGTATGACAGTTTGTATGCACACTGGGAGTATCAATGCTTGAGATGAAGTTTCTGAAAGGTTTTGTTATGATTGCTCAATCGCGTACTTCTGTATGGCGAGTCATGGCAGACATGACGAGTTAATTGTATCTTGTGGGTAAAGTGTACAACCTCTACAGAGTGTAAAACTATTCAAATAGCCATGTCCGTGGTCATGGACATGCTCGGGGATTTCACACGAGGGGTAGATTTTCATAAAACTTTGGGAATGGACAGATGTGTGATCTAAGTCATACAACTGTGTGAATAACTTGTTTAGGCTATGTGTCTATGTGAAAACAACTGATAAATTATTATTGTCTATTTGTTTTGAATTATGCTTTCAATCTATTATTCATATTCAAATTGCAAATGTTGCATTTTTGCAAAAGAACCAAAGAAGCCATTCCTTTCAAATAAGCCATCATGTATAAATTGCATTCTGTGGTATGACTTGCGAGTACAGTTGTGTACTCATGCTTGCTATAATCAATCAACAGAAGTGGAGGAATCATCAGTCAACAAGGTCTACTTCAAGGATCGTGGAGAACTAGGTCGTGCTACCCCAGCCGATTGCCTGTGAGCATATGGATGGGCTTCACTGAAGTTATTCCGTTACGTTCCGCTGTAGCTTCATTGAGCTATTCGCCTTCTGAGACATTAATTGTAAGCTTTGACCTTAAGGTCTTTACTCTGATGTTTATTGTTATTTGCCTATTTATTAGTCATCTTTGTATATGGAAATGATATTTCACTAATGTTGCCACTGTGTGCACTAGCGTGATCCTGGACTAGTGCAGTATACACAGAGGGTCTAGAATTGTATTTTTGGGTCCCCTATGGCATCCCAACAAAGTGCCGATCAACACTTCCGTCTATACAAATTTACTAAATCGATCCACCACTACCCAAATTACGTCCTTACCTCACTGGGTACAAGGTAGGCCGACCATGAAATCCATGGTAATGTCATCCCATGGCCACTGAGGAACATCTAAAGGCTGCAATAGCCCAGCGGGACGTTTATGCTCAGCCTTCACGTGCTGACAAACCCTGCAAGACGCCACATATAGAGCGACATCCACCTTCATTCTTGACGAGGATCTAATAATCCTCATTTAATTATTTATCTGTAATTCATATTATGGATAATAATACTGTCATATGGTTCTTGAGTATACCCCTTAATATTCATAAGGGAGATGCCGGAGGTCGTAAGTTCTTCTACGATCACCCCATAGTCGTAAGTCCTCCTACGACTATCCCATAGTTGTGTGTCTTTCTACGACTATCCCTTGATCGTAAGTCCTCCTACGATCAGTCTGTGGTCGTAAGCTTTACTACGACCACCACCTAGTCGTAAGCTCTTCTACGATCAGTCCCTAGTTGATAGGGCTTACAGATATGTGGGTCTAGTCGATTAGGGAATCTTTTACACCGTATCTAAAGATATGGGCAGTTAATTACACTGTCATTCTCTAGAATAATGGCATGATTTAACTCTCTATCCTGGTGATAACTGCTTGGAGACGTGGGAACGTTACAACTCCCATAATAATCTCCAGTAACGGCTCCATCATCTGAAGCATTAAGGCGCCCTTTGGACTAGAGAAACAGCAGCCCTCCTCGAGTACTGTATAAAAAGGCAGAATCATCAGGAGAAGGGGGGAACACAATCAGGAGCACGAGACATCACACTAGAGTCTTTCTCTTGATTTGTAAACCAGCATACTCAATACATTCACATAGGAGTATGGTTGTTATTCTCTCTAGAGAAGGCCTGAACCTGTATAAAAATCCCTCCCTCTCTCTCTCTCTCTCTGTGATTTGAGTCTTGGAGAACCCCTGAATCAAACAATCATTACGCAAGATCGGTTCTAAAACACTGATAGTTGGTGCGATCGTGGGGATCTTCTAGTCATCAAGTTTCCTTTGTTTTTCCCAACTCTAATGCTTCCATGGCAGGAGAGTGGAACGAGGAGAACTAGTTCGACTTGGCTAATTACGCAGATATCGACATGGATACCGATTTCGACTATGAACCGAGTATTGTATCATCCGATGGTGATGTTGCCCCCAGAGATCACTCTCCAGGAGACCATACCATCAATGGAGTTGAGGAGGGATCCTTATCCCCCACAACATTACATCCAAACGAGGAACCGGCTTCCTCAGAGGGCAAGGGTCAATTCGACCACCATCAGGGCTGTACCAAGACAGGCTCACAACATGATGAGGGTTCCCCCTCAAAATGTTCAAGTCCATCTATGACAGTCTGACCTGGCACGGTAAGTCCTATAAGCCATTATTCCAAAGCTTCATCAGCATCTCGTGGTTGTCTCTCTTTGGTTAGCCCCACAAAGGATGAGGTCGAGCACGCTTTTCCTGCAAGTTCGACCATCCCATCGCAGGGCTTACTTGCGGATGAAGACAGTTATAACTCGAAATTCCCCTTCCTGGAGGGGTTTGCTCCAAGTCGCCAAACGGTGTCTTTCGACTACTCCTCAAGCGAGGAGACCTCAAGAGCAAGTGGAGATCATCAACGGGAGGTCTTCGTCCTTCCCTCAGATAATGATCACTCTCCTAGAGACAGAACTGAGGATGCTCCCAAACGATCACACACTACGACCCCTCGTGGCGATGACGAGGACACCTCCGGTGATGAACATGGTCAATACTCTGATGAGCGTTAAGGAGATTCTCGAAATGCTCGCACTCCATTGAGGTAAACTCGAGGACCAGTTATGGACGTTCCTGAAACAACCCGACAGAGAAGAATTGCGGCTTAGAGAAATCTGCCTGGGCGCATTCACTATTAGTCGGAGGAAGCTCAAGAACTCCAGCGCATCAATGATCTTCTCGAGAACCCATCTCGGGAACTTGCTCGAATACCCGGCTACGACCTCTTCGCTGAAGAGATCGCATAAAGGCTTAGAAGCACGATTTTCAGACTCGAGCACTCTTGTCGGCATTGACCCAGAAGTCGTAGCGGTACGACTCCATCAGCTACCAACCGCTCGAATAACTCATCACGTGGATATCGACGCGACAACAGGTCACGACACTCTCCTGATCTTCACTCCAGTCGAAGAAGAGTTCCTCGAACGACTGATGATCAACAAGCTCCCAGGAGAGGTGATCGCTCACCACTTCGACAGCAGATGGAATACGAGGAGTATTTCCCTTGCAAGGTTGAGACCCACCACAGGCCAGGTCTACCTACGACTAGGTATCGTCGTGTATGATCACTTGCTGATGTCAACCCTTCTCTTACACAAAGAAGGCATCAAGAAGTCATTACCAGATGTCAGGCTTTCTCACCCGACCTCTGAGCAGTTCGCTGGCCACCGTGGTTTCGGCTAGTGAATATGGAGAAGTTCGATGGGTCTTAGAATCCCATCGAGTTCCTCTAAATCTACACGACTGTTGTCTGAGCAGCAGGAGGAGGAGAGCGCGTCATGGCAAATTATCTTCTAACTGTGCTCAAAGGGTCCGCTCGATTGTGGTTGCTAAACCAACCACTCAAGTTGATCTACTCGTGGCAACACCTCTGTGACCTTCTGCTGGCTAACTATCAGGGTACCTACAATCTCCCTGGAAAGGAGGACAATTTGCACAGGATAAGACAAAACGACCACAAGACCTTACTCCAATTCATCAGGCGTTTCAGTCAAGTTCGAAATTCAATTCCTGAGGTTTCTGACTCATATGTTATCAGAGCCTTCAAGCACGGAGTCCGCAGCAGAAGAATTACAGAAGACATTGCTTTAAATCCTCTAGCTATTGTCGCTAAACTCTTCGAGATGGCCGATCGATGTGCGACTGCTGCAGAAGCAGTTGAATGGAACAAAACGATCAATCGAGACGACAAAAATCCTCAAGAAGTAGGCAGAAGTAGCAAGAAGGACAAAAAGGCTAGGAAATCCAATAATAAGGCGAAAGGCCAAAAACCTCAAAACAATAGTTCTAAGGAGGTCTTGGCCGTAAGCAACAAGGAACCATGAAGTTCCAAGCAATATCCCGATCGAGACAAATGTAAGTGCCCCGAGCGGAAGAACGACAAGCCTAGGTGGTGTCCTTTCCATAAAAACTCGAAGACTACTACAACGACAAAGGACCACTTCCTACTCTCGAGGAGGTAGGACAAGCGAGTGGTCGTACGCAGTCGGACAACAACAAGGAGATACCATTCCAAGATCCTGAGCATACCATCGAGCATATCTATAGGGGATCATCGACATACGAGTCAAAACGGCAGCTTAAGGATGTCGAACATGAGGTAAACTTCATTGACCCTTCTCTTGTCAATAAACTACCGAAGTGGTCGGAAGTCACCATCTCTTTCGAGAAGAGTGACTGCCCGATCCCTTCTACTCGATCAAGTCGGTTTCCGATCGTGGTCGAGACCACCATCAACAACTACTGAGTAAATCGAGTGTCGGTTGATGGTGGCAACTCATTAAACATTCTGTTTACGAGTACCCTGGATGAGATGCAAGTACCTAGGACCAAGGTAAGACCGGTACAATACTCTTTTCTTCGTATTGTACCGGGGTCTTCGGCCAAACCTATTAGCCAAGTTTCTTTTCCTTTAATATTTGGTTCTCCAAGTAATTTCAAGACAGACAAGATCTCCTTTGATGTTGTCGATTTCGATACAGCATATAACGCCATACTCGGACGACCAACATTGGCAAAATTCTTTATCGCTACTCATTATGGGTATCAATATCTTAAGATGCCAGGTCCCAAAGGAATAATCACAATTCACTGTGATAAAAAGATGACGCATACGTGTGACCGTCGATCCCTCGAGATGGTTGGCCAGATACCAACTCGAGAAGAAAACAAGGAACAGCCTTCGACCAAGCAGTCGAAACCTAAAGCTGCGCCTAAGCCGAACGACCAGGTCAAAGAGGTTCCTTTGGATCCAAAGGAGCCCTCGAAGACTGTTCGTATCGGGGATACTTCCAACCCCAAATAGGAAGACGCCCTCATCACTTTCCTCCGGGCAAACGCAGATGTCTTCGTGTGGCAAGCATCCGACATGTCCAGAGTCCCTAGGGAGGTGATTGAGCACAGGCTAGCTCTACGACCTGACAAAGTACCTGTAAAATAAAAATTATAGAGATTTTCTCCTAACGACGAGATGCTATAAGATCAAAATTGGACAAGCTACTTAAAGCAGGCTTTATAAGAGAAGTCGATCACCCAGAGTGGTTGGCTAATGGTTAGGAAGTCTAACGGCAAGTGGTGAATATGTGTAGACTTCACTGATCTTAATAAAGCTTGTCCAAAAGATGATTTCCCTTTACCTCGTATCGATCAGTTGGCTGATTCTACTGTTGGTTGCAAAACATTAATATGTGTCTAGAAGATGAAGAAAAGACTACATTTATTACTCTATTTAGAATATTTTTCTATGTCAAAATGGCATTTGGTTTAAAAAATGCTGGCGCTTCTTTTCAGCGCTTGATGCAATTGACCTTTTCACCTCAACCAGGCTTAAATTTAGAAGCCTATGTTGACGATCTAGTCGTAAAAAGAATCAAGTGACTTAATTATGTTTTCGATTTGCAAGAAACATTCGACAACCTCAGGAAACACCGTCTGAAACTCAATCCTGAGAAGTGTGTGTTTGTAGTCTTTTTAGAAAAATTGCTTGGATTCCTTGTGTCAGCACGAGAAATTGAAGCAAATCTCGAAAAGATAAAGGCCAATGTGCAAATGTGCCCTCCAACCATGAAGAAAGAAGTATAGAAACTCACAGGCTACATCGCGGCTTTAAGTCGTTTCATCGCACGACTGGGAGAAAAAGGACTACCTTTCTTCAAACTTCTACGGAAGCATGAGGTTTCGAGTGGTCAGAAGAGGCAAACGCAGCCTTTGAGGATGTCAAGAGGTATCTTACGAGTGCTTCTATTTTGGTTTCTCTGAAACCAGAAGAGACACTCTTAATTTATGTAGCTGCCACGCCACAGGCAATGAGCGCAATACTGATCGTAGAACGTGAAAGTGTCCAACGACCAGTTTACTATGTAAGTAAAGTTTTGCACGGGCCTAACGAGTGTTACCCTCAGGTCCAAAAACTTCTATATGCCCACCTCATGTCTTCGAGGAAACCGCGACATTATTTTCAGGCGCACAAGATAATTGTGTCATCTGAGTTTCCCTTAGTAGTGATTCACCAAAACAGGGAAGCAGTGGGACACATGGCAAAATGGTCAGTAGAACATGGGGAGTTCGACCTCCATTTCGTGTCCCCAACGGCCATTAAATTTTAGATCTTGGCAGACTTTATCGCCGAATAGACAAATCCTAAACCTGTTCAGGATCCCCAGTACGATACCCACGACTAGTGGACGATGTACTTTGACGGTTTGTAACGTCCCAAAATTTGGCTTTTCAAAAATCTTTCGAGTAGTTTAGGTCCCTGGAAAATTTCACCAATTTTATTTGAATTAATAAAGCTTAATTGGGAATTTCCTAAATTCAAAATATTTAATTTGACTAATATAAACACCAATTTAAATAAAAATCAATTTTAGTTGGGTTCCTTGTGTTCTAAGAAATTTTATGGTATTTTATTGGATTTTTCTGAATTTATTTACTATTTATTTGGATTCTAGTATTTTCTTATATCCTAAATCAATTACCATTTCTGAAAATCCTTTTGGGCTAAAAGTGGTCCAGCCCAATTCGCCTTCTCTCCCGTCCGGCCCAGTGTTTCCTTTTCCTCCGTGCGCATCGTTCCTTTTCCTTTTCTCAGCGTACGCCTGCCGCTCTCCCTTACTCTTTGCTGCCACTGTAGGTGGGCCTTCTTGTACTGTTTATCTTCCTTCTCCATTTCTTTGTCATGCCCGAACCAAACTAAAGGCCACACCGTGCTCTCCATCTCCACGTGAACTCCCCTATTCTAAACCCTATATAAAGCCACCCCGCGTCAAAATATCGGCATCATCCAGCTCCACCAACACCCTAAAACCCCTGTCCCAAAATTCAAGACTTTTGTCGTATTTCGCCAAAACCCGAGTCGCCACCTTCAAGACTTCCTCGCCGGATTTATCCACCTTCAAGGCTTCTCCGGACGTGCCGTCATCGCCATCGTGTTCCTCTTATCACGTTCTTCCACGTGCTTCCACCATCTTCCGCCGAGCCACTCGTGAACTCTGTTTTCGGTTTTGTCCGAAAACCGGTCTTTGTCACTGTGTCCGTGAAGCCGCCTTTGTCACCACCATAGCCACATCACCACCACCCGTAGCTTTCTGGCATATTGGAGATCTCGTTTTTGCCCTTCCCCGGAACCCCGTCACCTTTTTCTCACCCTCGGTTCCACCTTCTTTGCATCGGCCATGGCTGCACTACTTTCTTCCTTGGTTCTTTTCTGTTCTTGCCTCTGCTGACCTGGACCATCGACTCAGTAGCCACCTAAGCAGTTTTGAGCATGTGGCATCCACATGTTTCGGCCATGTAGCACACCTATCCAAACCCTTATACTTAGTGCTGAGTGGACATGGTTCGCCATGGACCAAGTCATTTACCCATCGACCCCGCTTGCCATTGCCCTGTTCCATGGACTCATCCCACCGTGCACCATAAACCCTGGATCGTGGACTTGGTCTATGGACCAATGGCCCACCTGTCATCCACTGTTCCTTTTCGGAAACTAATTTAATTTCTGAAATTCAATTATCCTATTGGTCCCACATGTCATTCACTGCCTTTGTTCTCTCTCACTTACCAGTGGACCCCACTTGTAAGTATCCAATTCTTTTTATTTATTTTTAATCGAAGGAATATTCTCTAAATATTCTTTTCTCTCTCAATTTTCATCATTTCATGTGAATTTCAATCTTCCGAGAGCCATATCTTCTTCATCCAAATTCCAATTGAGTCCATTCAAGTTTCTAAATTCATCTAAATTCATTATCTACCTTCCAGTACCATTCGATTTCAATTTGGAGTTTATTTCATTTGTATTTTGAATTTAATTTGTTTTTGCGCTTTCTTTCTCGTTAGACGTTAAAGTCCCGGAGTCATCCGAATGAGCTGAAGAGCAAGGCAAGTTATACCTTTGATCATGTTGAATCCCAGTTTTCTAAAATTACTTTGATTCAAATTATTGCATTTACTTTAAGTATTTATTTAGATGCTTTTGGGTTTAGTTAATAATCCAATTTGTTATATCCAGCTTGTTTATTGTTTTGTCATAATCTTTTGTTATCCTAGATTGGTTCATTATTTAAGTTGGTAGTACTGTAGCACCAACGTGGGTTGGTTAGATACGATTAGATTGCTTAGCCATGCTATGAGTCATCATCTCATGTGAGTTGCAAATATAAACCTGACTAAGTGAATATGGAACTATGTGATAAAACCGTGTGTACTGTGTGCTATATATTACTCGTTGATGACATATGTTGCACTTAACCAACTGGGTGGTAAAGGATTTAGACTGAGGCAAGTGGTGGATACTGTGTGACATGGTGGTTGTGTGAATGAGAATGATAATCTGTGTGTTGTAGTTAGAATTTGGAAGTTTTGCTTTGGTCAATTAAGGACTTAACTTTGTGCGCCATTGAACTGAGCCTTACTGTACAACCACTTGCCTGGTATGGGATGGGCCTAACTTAGTAAGTTATGGAATCTCGATATTGATTACTCAGATTGTATGTTAGGAGCTCAGTGATGGGTGAAGGTGTGCTACCAAGTAGTCGCATCATGGGGCGGTTCGCCGCTTCCCTGTCCAACGGTGTGTGTTATGCCAAAGCACTATGTTAGGGTTGGTATGACGACAAAGCACACTGGGAGTGTCAATGTTTGTGGTGAAGTTTCTGAAAGGTTTTGTTATGATTGCTCAATTGCATACTTCTGTATGGCGAGTCATGGCAGACATGATGAGTTAATTGTATCTTATGGCGAGTCTTGATCTTGGTTCAGCATCTTCCTCTTGAACCCAAGGTCCTGTTGTCGGCAAGGTGCTTCTAGGTCGAGTGTCTTAGGGTGAAATTCTTCTGGATTTGGTTCCTCTGATCTGACTTGTAATGCTGAAATTTCTGGAGGTGGCGGTGGCAGGGCGGTAAACTGAAGGTTTTGGTTCACCAATGCTATAAGGGCAGCAATGGACTGGTTCTGCTGGTTTACCAAGTTGACTAGGGCTGCTGTTGCCGTGGCTTGATCTTGTTGAGCCAACATTTGATTCATGCTCTGCATCACTGTGCTCATTAACTGGGTCTGAGCAGCCAAAAACTGACTTAAGCCTTGATCAACTACTGATGCTGGTGGAGGTGGGGCAGGGAGGCTGACACTGGCATTGGGGGTCCTCTGATCCACTAAGACTTGCGGAGGTGCTGGTCTGGTCCATCTTGAAACAAACCTGCCTAGGTTTACTAGATAAGGGGAAGAAAGCACAGTAGATGAGAGGGAAAAGCACTTAGACAAGAAGGAACAAGGGAAAAAGATGTAGCAACCTAGTCGGGAAAAAGTAGGTTAGACCCAAAAGAGCAAGGGGCCGATAGGCCAAAAGAGGCAAAAAGGTGCAATAGGACCTCTCACAGGAGTCCTATTGCGCCAACTAACGATGCAAAACTGAAGGGGGACCACTACACAGAAGGAGTCTAGCAACTAAAGCTATAGGGTTGGGCTGACGAAACGATCTTCGGTCTTCAAGAAGTCCGACAAGATGTCCTTGGAGAGCAAATACAACGTTGCCTCTTTTCTTCCATCTAGCTCTTTCCTCAAAAGCCACTTGCCACAACCAAGGGCTGGTTGCCAGCCAAGAGCCAGGAATCAGCCTTCCAATTTTGGCTGGGTCCAAAACCTATGATTAAAAAGGTCCACCAGATCACTTGTCTTAAAGTCATCCAATTAGAAAGCCAATCAATCAAACAATCTTCCAAAACATTGGTAAGACGCATGATTCTCAATTCTTTCTTGGGCATAAGCTTAAGTAATTTCACAAATTGTTCAACTGGTCGGAGGAAGACACAACACCTAGTCGAAGTCTTTCCTCTCTGCACGTGGTCCTGCCCACCAGAAGAAACTTCCTAGCGTCGTCCTGTTTCTAACTCTTACTACCAGAGCGAACCTACCGAGTGGACTAGAATAAGTTGAACAAAATTTTAAGGTACTCCAGACGTTTATCTAACTCAAGTTAACTGTTCTCGATTTAATTAATCTGGTCAAAGAAGGTAACATCACCTAGTCGAAGCCTTTTCTTTCTACACGTGGTCCTACCCACTAGAAGGAACTTCCTAGTGTCGACTCATTCCTAATCTTTCGACCAGTGCATGATAATCATGATTGAAAACTATAAGTTAGCTAAACCTCTCTATTTTTCAAGAAAATCCATTTCACACTATTTACTTAGCTTATCTAAATAAACTAAGAAAATAGTCGGGGGCTACGATAAAGTTATTAATATGACTTCAATTTTTAGTCTTAATTTCTTTTTCTGTTCATTATCTTATGAGTTACTAACTACTTGACAACATGATTTGCAGGAAGAAGAAAGGATCATATATATCAACAATAAAAACTTGTCTTTACAGGTTTCTATTACAAACTACTCTGACGAGGGAGACCCTATTTGCATCTGCTTTGTGACTTCCTTGCTGATCGACTGCATATCTTTCATCACCGCTTCGCTTCTGCTTCAGAGCAGTCGAAGTCGGCTTTGATGGGTTGCAGATTAAGACTGGGGTCATGTGGGGACCCCCGGGTTATTTTCGTAAGACCAAGGCATTCCCGGCCTTATGGAGATAACACTAGGTCTCCCGTGTGAATGGATTCCAACTTAACTCCATCTAAGCTAGAGGCTTGACTGAAAACTAGAGCCCCGACGATTATGCATACTGCACCTCTGCGAGTACTGCATGATAATTGATTCTCCAATAGTCCAAGCACTACACTTAGTGAGTTAAATTGGAAACCATGAACAGCGAGCATGAGATCATATTGGCTCCCAAGATTAGCGACCAACATGCCCTAAACTCACATATAGCATTGATCACATCCATACAACATCCATACATTCATAGTCTAAAAGACATACATCATAATAGTTTAAGTCTACAACTATTACAAGTGGCCGACCGGTCAAATTCAAATAAGATCATAAAGTAACAGCAGAAGCAAGTAAATAAACCAAAAGTTCAGCATGGTATGCCCCATAACCCATCGGCAACCGACTGGGAGTTAAATAATAGCACTACTCGTCAGTGTCGCCTAAATCGACACCAACGAGCTCATCGGGCTCAAAGTCTTCCACACCTGAAATTGCAGCATCCGGGTTGAATACAATATATTTGGGGATAATGTTAGTTATATTCCTATTCGATGCACAATCCTCCTTGAAAATATTTATATACTTATTGTTGTAGCTATTAGGGTATGGTTTAGACAATGAATGATGTCGAATTGGGTTTTTCGAATGTGAATATTGCATAAATGCTTAGCCGAGCTTTAGTCATTACTAAAATTTTAAAAATGGATGACATGTTGAATATGAGTTTGGGATATTTGAAATGATGGTCCAGAGGGGTTTACCTCTGTTAGTTTTTATAAAAACAAAAATAAAAAACTTAGTTTGTGACACGGACGAGTTATATTATAATATGAGGAGTGTGAGAGGTGTATCTCACAAGTAGATAGGGGGAGATCCTTGCTCGAGTCGATTAAGGACCAAACACCAACAAGTCCCACCTAAGCCTAAGCGTACAACCACATGTGCCAGTATGAGACTGCCTTAGCTAATTAATTCATCAAAAACTAGCCTTGTGCGTTGGTAGGCCGTAGTAGTGCGAGCATGACCGGTGTAGGCATATTCGAAGGGGCTCCCTTCACCACAGTGTTGGGCACAAGGCTTGTCGACACAACGGTGAATGTCTCACTGGGATGGGGGTGTACTGTAACATCCCAATTTTTTGAGCTTTAAAAATCCTTTAAATAGTTAGTAGAGAGAAAACCTACCATTTGGATTTATTTGAACTTAATTCAAAAGCTTAATTATGGACTTTGAGTAACAAAACAATTTAATATGACTAAAGTCAACATGATCAATGGTCAAAACTATTTTATTTGGATTTTATGTGCTTGGATATATTTTCTAGGATTTTTCCAAGTTCATTTACTAATTTCTATTACTTATTTGAATTCTCAGTATTTTCTAAAAAGGAAAAGCTATTAAAATCTCTCAAATAGTTCCGGGCCGAATTTCCATCCGCCCGGCTCCTTTCTCATGCGTGGGCGCCTCATGACCCATTCCTCACGCGACTTCTTGAAGCCAAGACGCTGCGTCCTCGGCTTCGCTTCATTGCCAGCGGGCCGCTCCCTTGTTCATTGCCAGGTGGGACCGCCGAGTCGTCGTCCCCGCCGCTTTCTTCTCCGCGGAGACCAGCTCGCGCCCGCCATTGCCGCGTCCTCGAGCTCCGTCCGACAAAGGCGCAAACGGCCCTGATTTCGTGCGCGGACGACGCCATATAGAAGCCTTATCTCTCCCGCACCGCCTCGGTTCAAATTCGAATTTCGAATCCGTCTCTATCCCCTATTCCTTCGCGAGTGCGTTTTGGGTTGTTTCGGTCTCCGCCGCCGTTACGCCGCCCCGGCCATCCCCGACGCCTATAAATAGCCCCCGAGCATCACCTTGCCACCCTTTCCAAAACCCCTCACTCCATTGCGCCCCTTAAGCCCTAGCGCCGTTGTAATTCCTCATCTAGGGTTTTCGGCCGAGCTTCATCCTCGTCGAATTGCGCCACCGTCTCCGCCGCCGTGTCGTCGTCGAGCACACCGTTGAGTCCGTCGTCGCCGCCTCTACCTCTTGAGTCTCTCCGTGTCATCGGAGCGCCGTCGAAGCCCCCGTCCGACAACAGCCGAAGCTCACTGCCGGCCGCCACCGACATCCTCAACCACCCGGGAGTGCATCACCGGGTGCGCAATAACCCGGGCTACACACCCGTACCACCCATCTCCGGCGAGGAGCCCCCGAACGCCGACGACCAGTGGGATCCGTGCGCCGCCGCTCACGCCGTCGCCGTGTCAGCCGCCACCTCAGTGCCCTTGCCTCCGTGGCGCATGCATGTCAGCCACGTAGGCGCTGACTCGGCCGCCACATGCGCGGGTGCGCCACACCAGCCCGAACCAAATACCATACCCTCGGTGAAACCAGTCCACGGTGCACCATCTCACTTCCATGTGGGACTCACCTATCAGGTGGAGTACTATGCGGTCAAACCCCTTCGCTGACGTCAGCGCTGCGCAATATTCCGATTTTTCTATTAAGAAATAATTCAGGAAATTCAGATAAATCCAAATAGGATTTTCTTTAGATTCAAACTTCCAAAGCCCATATCTTTTGCATCCGAATCCAAATCAGTCCATTCAAATTTCTAAATTCATCTAAATTCAAGATCTATTTATTGGAGATTTTTATTTAATTTTTGGAGTTTGTTTTGCTTCTGTTATTTATTTATTTTGTTTGTTTGCTTCGTTTACGAGTAGACGTCGACACTTCTGGAAGATTTGAAGAAGGAGCACCTCAAGATCAAGATCAGTACCTAGACCTTTTTCCAAGGCAAGTCATACCTTTGACCATGATTGAATTCCAGTTTTCTAAATGTTATTTTATTTCAAATTATTGCATCTAATTCAAGTAATTATTTAAATGCTTTTGGGTATAGCTATTAAATCCAAATTGTTATACCTTCCTTGTATAATTGATATGTCTTAATCCTTTGTCACCCTAGTATGGTTTAATTAGTTGGTAATATTGTAGCACCAACGTGGGTTGGTTAGATGCGATTAGATTGCTTAGCCATGCCACGAATCACCTTTTCATGTAAAGTTGCAATTATCAACTTGACTAAGTGACTATGGAACTATGTGATAATCTGTGTGTACTGTGTGCTATTATGGCATGTGTTGCACTTAACCAATTGGGTGGTAAAAGGTTTGTACTGAGGCAAGTGGTGGATACTGTGTGACATGGTGGCTATGTAAATGGGAATATGAATCTGTGTGCCAAAATAATCTGTGTGTCTTAGTTAGAAATTGGAAGTCTTGCCTTGGTCAATTAAGGACTTAACTTTATGCGCCATTGAACTGAGCCTTACTGTACGACCACATGCCTGTTATGGGACGGGCCTAGCTTAGTAAGTTATGAATTCTTGACATTGATTGCTCAGGCAGTAGGTTAGGCTATGTGAAAAAGGGTGGATGCGTGTGCTACCATGTAGTCGCATCACGGAGCGGTTCACCGTATCCCTGTCCAACGGTGTGTGTCGTACCATCCACTGTGTATAGTTTGGTATGACGTAAGCACATCGGGAGTGTCAATTTTAAGATGAAGTTTCTCAAATGCTTTGTTATGATTAGTGCTTGCAACACTAGTTGTATCTTGTGGATAAAGTGTACAACCTCTGCAGAGTGTTAATCAATCTATTCGAATAGCCACGTCCGTGGTCATGGAAATGCTCGAGGATTTCACACGAGGGGTAAATCTTCATAAAATGTGTGGGAAGGGAGCTGTGTGATCTAAATCATATGGCTATGTGAATAATCTGTTTAGGTTGTGTGTCTTTGTGAAATCAAACTGTTAAATTATTATTGTCTATTCGTTTTGAATTATGCTTTCAATCTATTATTTGTATTCAATTGCAAATGTTGCATTTCTGCAAAAGAACCACAGATTGCTATTCCTTTGGAATAAGCCTGCATGTATAATTGCATTTCTGTAGTGTGACTTGCGAGTACGGTCGTGTACTCATGCTTGCTTTAATAAATCAAGCAGAAGAGGAGGAGTCTTCGTCCGCATTCGAGGAGGAGTTCATTGAAGGTGCTTGATCGTAGGGTCTTGATCCCAGTCGATTGCCTGTGGTGAATTGATGGGATGCCGCTGCCGTTTCTGTTTCCGCTGCTATTTATTTCTCTATTAGCCCTGCGTGGCTTAATAAATGTAAACTCGACCGTAAGGTCAAAACCCTTATTTGTTAATCAAATTATTCGTTTATGTTATTAATCATTTGTGTGGATCGATATCCATCTTTGTTGATACTGTGTGCACTAGCTTGATCCTGGACTAGTGTATTATACACAGATGGTCCAGAATTGTATTTTTGGGTCCCGACATGTACCCGGGTGAAGTGGGGGTGTTCATTCGTCGGGCTAGTGCAAAGTTAGGACTAGGTGATGTAAAGGCTTCGATGCGTGCTCTAGACTGCTTACCAAATGTTAGCGATCAGTGGTATCGACAGATACCGAACAAACTAGAGAATTCGTGTGTTGTGGGTAAAGTTGTACTACTCTGCAGAATGTAAATCTATTTAAATAGCCGTGCTCGCGATCATGAGTGTGCTCAGTGTAGTCTTAATGGGTATAGACTTGGTTTTACAAAAAATGGTTCTTGTTGGAAAAATGTGGGAATGGTTGTTAGTTCATATTTGAGTTGAGTACCATGTCTATGGCTGGAAATAAAATGTTGATCGCAGCCGAGGAGGGTTGCGATTTGTTATTTATTCAAGTACTACATATTAATATTGCAAATAAAACTTACTTAATGCTGAAAATAACTTGTAGCATAAAGCCTCACCCCTTGATAGCCTTGCATGTATATAAACTGTACGATACACTACAAGTCTTGCTGAGTACGCAATGTACTCAATCTTGCTTAAATTGTTGTTCAGACTAAGAGGATGAGCCTACGTCGGACGACACGTTCTTTGCACTCGGTACCGGAAGGTTCGGTGACGGGTCTTTCTAGGACTTGTTTTTTGTCGGTTGCTTAAGGGTTCGGATGGGCATACCGCTGGACTTTTGGACCTTATACATGTTCTGTTTCCGCTGTTTATGTTGCTACTTCTAATACTTAAGCTTTTATTTGGTCGGTCGGCCCTTGTGATATAACCCCTGTATTCGCCTAACTTATATACCTCATTTGTTTCAATTTGTATGTATATATGTATGGATGTGATTATCAATATTGTGGATGTGTATACTGGCTACTGATCGTGAGACTACTTAATTAATTATTGCTTAATCATCTAGCTAGCCAGTGTCAGCAGCTGGTAGCTAGCGAGCTCTTCTCCTCCATCTAGTGGACCCTGCTGCGCACCTCTGCGTCCCTGCGTGCCATCTCCCTGGCCTCTTCGGCGGTGAAGGGCGGCGGCAGCGTGCAGGGGTCGTAGTCGGCGACGTACGTCTCCCTGGACTGCATCATGAACTCCCTGTCGCGTCCCCGCGCCGGGCAGGCCATGGACTCGGGGCAGAGCTCGACGGCCTTGTCTGGCACGGTGGGCTTGTACCGGAGCAGGGCGGCGTACTGGGTGAGCGCGTGCAGCATGTAGTCGTAGACGTAGTCCATGCTCATCTCCTCCCTCGCGAAGCGGCTGCCCTCCTCGCCCATGCGCCGCGCCTGCGCCGGGTGCGCGTTGCCCCAGTCGACGGCGAACTTGATGGAGCCGCACTTGTGCGCGGTGTCGATCGGCCAGTAGTGCCTGCCGGCGACGAGCCCCCGGGAGAAGAAGTCGCGGTAGGGCGTGGAGATGGCCAGCATCGGCGAGTCGCAGGCGAGGATGTACTTCTCGCTCACCGACCACGACCGGCCCTGCACGTAGATCTTGTACCTGTAATGGCATTGCTTCGCCAGGTTCGACTCCCTGAAGCCGTTGCGGTTGGCGTAGCCCCAGTCCTGCCGGAACAGCCGCGCGTTCCACTCGACATGGCGGCCGGAGTCGTTGTTGCACCGGAAGAGGTCGCCGCGCACGGGCGACACGTCCGGGTTGCCCTTCCAGTACGCGTACGGCTCCCTCTCGTGCCACCGCAGGCGCGCGTTCTCCCGCGCCACCTCCTCCATGAGCGGCGCCCACGGGCGGATGTTGACCTCCGGCCAGCCCCAGAAGGACCAGTCCGGGAAGAGGACGTCGAGCGTGGTGCCGTCCTTGCAGTAGCGGAAGAGCGGCGGCGCGGCGGACGGCGAGGGGTAGTCGGCGGCGCGCACCTCGGGCATGTCCTCGCAGTTGAACATAAGGTCGAGGTCCGGGACGCGGCCAGGGTAGCGGCCGAGCAGCTGCAGGATGCCCCACAGCGTGAACACGTCCCGCGTCTGGAACGCGCGGTGGTACGTCTCCACGAAGGCGCGGCCGCCCACCACCACCAGCCGGAAGTGCGCGCGAGGCCGCCCGCGCTCCACCGCCTCCCGCGTGATGCCCACCCCGCGCCACGGGTCAAGGTCGGAGTGGATGTGCCGGAAGTAGTCCGGGCACGACGGCGGAGAATGTCCGCGGCGTTCAGACGAGGAGGGCATCGACGGCGATGGTGCTGGTGATGCTGCGCCTGCGCGGCGGCATGTCGTCGTCTCGTTGCCGCAGTTGAACGGGATGGTTGCCGCAGATGAAGAGCGGGTGTGGTGAGGAGGCCGACGTCCGACCATGCTGCTGCTGCTGCCGCCGTTGCCTAGATTAAGAAACAACGACTGTCTAGACAGAATTAGCAAGCTAATCAGTGTTTCACGGATATAGATGAGTTTCTACATGTTGTTGCTCTTCTCTGCTTGACATAAAAAACCGTAAATGTTACTAGTTGTGTTCACTGATGAGATATGAAATGAATCTCCAGGGACGACATGGATAGAGGTGAGTTTCTACAGATTGCTGCGTTTATCTGCTTTATCGATAGAGAGTTAACTATTAAGGAAAACTCTTTTTTACATCCTAACATGATATCGTCAACTTACCATATATTGTTATCTTATTACCATTCATGTTTCAACATATTTTATATGTTTCACTGGACTTGTATTCATGTATATATTATCCATGAGAGTTTTGTCTCAATCCTTGTGAGAGTTTTTCAAACAATGGCCGCCTCCTCCCTGAGCCCGCCTCCCCTTTCCTCTATTCTTTATCTCTTCTCTACAAAATCTCCAGCGTTGGAAACGCTTTGCCTTTATATATATATATATATATATTAAAGGCAAAAGCAGCCACTGCTTGGAGATTTTGCAGAGAAGAGGCTATCACAGATGGTTCCAAATACCAACCGTCCGTGAAGAGACTATCACAGATGGTTCGAAATACTAACCGTCTATGAAGAGTCTATCACAGACGGTTCCAAATACGACCCGTCTGTGAAACTTAAGCTATCACAAACGGTTTATATATAAAACCGTCTGTGGTAGTCAGCTATCACAGACGGTTCTGAGTTAATAACCGTTTGTAACATTGTGCATCACTGACCCATAAACTAAGACGGCTCACGAAACCGTCTGTGATGATGTTTTTGAACCATCTGTGAAGACGTTTTCTGTAGTAGTGTGAGGCACGGACGCCGCCGTCTTTGTGGCGGCCGAAGACCGAAAAACGGCGCGGTGCATAGCGGACCGGATGCGGGCATGGGCGGGTCGGTGGAGCGGGCGCACAAGAGTCTAGGCGCGGGCTCCCAACACTAGGGGGAGGAGCACGGCCGGGGCTGCCTGGACCAAGCCGGAGGGGGGAACACAGACACGGCCAAGCCAGAACCGGGCGTGGGCGCGGGCACAAGCCGTGAGGCGGCGGCACCAGCGGCACCAGGTGTTAGAAATATGCCCTAGAGGCAATCATAGAGATGATTATATTTCATTATGTTGATAATATTGGATAATGTGTTATCCTGTTCCTTGAATGAATCATTGGTTATGAAGATTAACAAGTATGTGACTTATTGGTGAAACTCTTAACTTATATGATGTCGTTCTAAATAAATCCCTGGTCGAATGTCACTTGTCGGGACACTAGTAACTCTACGACCAGCACATGTATTGATTGATGACCATGTTTCACCGGTCATGGATATAGAGATATCGAATCAATAATGTGGACACATGTTAGAGAACATGGGGTTGGATTGACCCACCTTGAGACACTATTGAGATTGTTATGATTCTATGTGTCGTTAGTTGGTCTCAAGCAATGATGATGTATAATCCTTAGACCTAAGATCAGCATAGTTTCTTACATGTGTAATAGCACTCTTAGGGGTTGCCAATCGCTACTCGTAACTGGGTAGTTATAAAGGTAGCTTTCGGGTATGCTATGAAACATGCAGAGGAATATGACTGGTCGGATATGGAATTTGCCCCTCCTAACATAACAGGAGAGATGTCTCTAGGCCCCTCGTGGTGGTCGGATAAAGAAAGTGCATGGCCATACCACTAGTGGTCGAAGTGTTCGACCACGTGAAGTTATCCGACACTCGATTGAGAAAGTATTGAACAGTCTATGGATGACACAACATCTCACCTGGAGTTCAACCAGACATCGTGAGGCAAAGGAAGAATACACGAGGTAATGCTTAGTTCGATCGATTCTGGACTAGTCGTATGGAGATACGAGTGGGTCGTGACCGGTCAACGTAATCACATAATAGTCGAGTTCAGTCGTAAGGAGTTACGAATCGTCGTAATTAAATATGAACTGTCGATAGAGATAGGACCTAGTCGTAAGTGATGAGGACCTGGTCGTAAATCATATTGCATTAAGGTTCGTCCGATATAATTTATGTGTATTTGGGAATCGTTATGTCCTGCTTGGAACCGCTAACGACTCGTGATCGGAAAGGGTTTCCGAGTCACAACCGATTACGCATGAACCTAACGGGTCACACACTTAACGGGATAGAACAAACCAGTAAGGAAACTCTTAGGGGTTGTCAATATGGTAGAAAATTTTGATTTGTTGCTATCGTAGCCTATTCGTACCCCAACAGCCGGTGGCCGGAGGCGGGCCGAACTAGGAGGAGCCGAGCGGTGGTGCCATGGAGGGCCGAGGGGGAGCACAGGTGCGCCGGACCGGAGGGGAGCTAGGAGGAAGCACCCATGGCCAAGGGAGCTTCAGTGAAGCAAAAACCAAAAGAGAGAAATAGGGAGAATGGAGGAGGGGAGAAGAAATAGCATGGGGAAAAGCAAGAAGATGAGGAGGCGGCACCAAGATGCTCATGGTGCCAAGAATGCCATGCGGCCAGGAGGAAATGGAAGAACAAGAAATAGAGAGAGGGGAATGGAAAAGGGGCAAAACCGGTAGTTTACCTTTGGAATATATGGAAAATTAGAAAATAGAAAAGAAAATGGGTGATAATGGCATATGTCAAAAGTAAAAGAAACTGAAGTGGCAAATTTCGAATTTCAAGAAACTGAGTGGCAAATCTCGAAGTGGCAACTTTCTGAGTGGCGTATATCAAATTTTGCCATTCTTCCCTCATCTAATTTGAGCTTCTTCTTCACAAATACAGCCACTACTCCCTCCGCTTTCCCAATATTTATCCATGGCCCACACACACACCAAAGAAACACTAAATCTAATAAATAGTTAATGAGAAATGACTATATTAATTAAATGGCATATTACAACCACATAACCTCTTTCAAAGCATTTAAGCAGGGCGGGCAGAGAGTAAAAAAAAAGGACGCTCTAGATTCCCTCGTTAGACAAATATATTGAAACGGATACTCCGAACACCATAGACAAATATAGCGACTAGTGAAGTGGGTGGGGTGTGTATGTTATCGTTATCGCTAGTGACGGAGTTAGTGTTTCTTTGGTGCGTATCTGCTTAGCCATCATCAGTAGATTCAAAGGTCGGCATAAGTTAAGTAGGTTACTCCTCCATCTCCTCTGTCATAATTAATCCCACACGTACGCCAGTTGACTTGTAATATTGCTGATAATTAAGCTATCAAAGCAGAATTGGAGAGTATATATATAACCAATCAATGAATTTACACCGTACCTATGAGTATATATAGTCATGCTAGCTAGAGTTCGGCCGGATCTTCTGATATGATGGCGCAAATTAACAACGAGCTTGACACGGCAATGGCAACGACGGTGAGACACCACTAGTTTCCTATTCATCGTAGAATTCTTCCAAGTGCAGAATTGACTACTCACTCTGGGGTTATTATTATTGGTCCAGCTGCGAAAGCAAGATTGGAGCTTGTGGGCTTTCAGGTCAAACTAGGAGAAAAGAAGTATGCATCCCCCGTCTAGAACGGCTTTCTTGACTAGACTTGGAACACATACAAGAGGTAGAAGAAGAAAACGATACGATACGACTGACGCATACGTCTAGCTAGGCAGTACGTGCATACGATAAAACTTCGTATCCAACAAAAATACTCGGATTTATCTAAATTTAGATAAATTTCGTCCTTACATCTGAAAATAGTCAAATTTTAATTCAAATTTTTTGTCCGAAACGATAAAATTTCCGAAAACTACATGGTTTTCGCTGCGTATATATGCGCATGAGCACACAAACTATAAGCCCGACCGGCTTTAACTTGAACCTGCATGCTAGGAGTTAGCAATTCGATCTGTTTCTCTTGCATATATATCACGTGCACATGTTGGCTGTGCATGCAGAAGAATATATGCATCAAGAAGCAATTAATTAAACAACATATATATATGCATACTACGTAATAAGAATATAAGATAGCAATAGCCAAGACGATCTAGCTGGACTACTTACAGCGTCGAGGTCGAGCCATCCGGTGCCGACGAGCAAGGCAAGAAAGACGAGGCCGCCGATGACGAGCCCGATGGCGCCCCTCGTCGGCGACAGCAGCGACGTGGCCCACGCCTTGTTTGTTGTCGACGACGACTGCCGCTCCGCCGCCGGAGCAGCGCTGCCGTCGTCCCCTGCAGGAGGCGGCACCAGCGCCGCCGCCCCCTCCTCCTCGTCGGCCTGCTGCTGCTTATCAGCTGCAGGGAATAGGCTGGGGAACCAACTACTCTTCATCACGTACGCGTGGACGGACGTGGTAGAGTAGAGCAGTATACGTATACGTATACGTATACGATGGAGAGGAGAGCTAGGTAGCTTGAGAATCGATCCAAACAGGCTACTAGCTAATAGAATGGTATACTGAAACGATCCATCGATCGAGTACAAGACAGCTCTCAGCTCCCCGGCCGGCCATATATACACTCTCGACTCTCAAGTCAACTCAACCGAACCGCATCGATGATCTGTGGCTAGTTGCACCGGCCGGGTCTCAACCGAACCGCATCAATCTGTAGCTAGTTGCACCGGCCGGCCGGCCGGTGCAACTAGCTGCCTACAAGCTTATTACTCCCTTCCGAACCGCATCAATCTGTAGCTAGTTGCACTCGTAAAAGGAAGTCTTCGATGACTTTGTGAAGTCAATAAGTGTCACTTTATTAATTAAATTCTACCATCGTATTTTCAAGAGAGAAAAAAGGTATGAAAGCGTAATATATATTATGAAAATATTTTCCGTGACAGGTTTACTCATACACTACCAGAAAACGGAAAATCCCTCACGGCCTTTGTTTTTTTTACGGGCCCACAAAGAACGTCAGGGATTCCCCGTTTAAATAGAGAACAGAGATTTTTCAAAAGGTCAAAATAATCTCTAAAAGTTTGATAAAATATTTTTATTCAAGATAATTTATCTAGTATTTGATAAAAATACTTTCCCGGTCTCAATACAAGCATTGACTTGCATTTTCTTTTAAAGCTTCAAAACAAGTCTCAAGTTTGGGTTGAAATGGGAGTTTTTAAATTGTAACAAGATGCTCATGTTTTAAAAATGACCAGAAATATGCTATGAAAAATATTTTATTACTGTTCATTAAAAGCTGAGGTCATTATAACAAATTCTTGCCTATAAAGAACTCTTCATGTTACTTCGTAGATAAGACTAAAGACAAATTTCATATATTCTACTGAGATGGTCATTGTCTTTTTAGTTGTCTTTATAGAGCACACAATCTTTTAATGCTTTTCTTGTTTCTTGTGCTATAGTCGGCTATAGGATTATAGACAACATCTTTCTCTCTCTCTCTTTATTCTCTTTCATCCACGTCAGTAAAAATTCTATGTTGCAATGACTATAAACGGCTGACATAAACCTATTATAAATGCTTTAAGGCTAGCTAATTAAAGGTGATGACGGGACGGCTTTTCACTGGCCTAATTTGGGGTTTAATCCACTGCGTTTGAGTGCACGGAAATTTAGTAATTAATGGGTGAAGGTACTTTAGCTAGGTCTGAATTTTGCGTCACCGGTCTGACTAGCTAGCCACACCAAAGTCGTCTGTTAGCTAGCTAGCGACGGTATGCATGTACGCACGGTTCGTGCAGGAATTCGGCGGTTTCTAGCCGTTCCGTTCCGTTCCGTTCGAAGCTAGCCAGCCAAGTGAAGATCCATGCATTTATTTTTTCTGAAAAAAGACAGCAGCAGCAGCTGCTGCTTCTTCTTCTCACCTTCTGAAACCAGGAACTTCCATTCAGAGCGATCCAGTGCGTTCAACTAGCTTCATGGAGCGCAGACACCTGCTTTACCGCTGAAACGACTCGTAGCTGCGCTGAGTTGGATAGATGTTCGAGAAAGTAGCTAAGCCTAGGGGTGTTCGTTCGGTTTTTTCGGTATATATGGTCCGATAAATACGGTATATATGGTGAATACGGTATTGTTAATCCGGTAAATACGATATTATTTAAAATACGGTTCGGTGTCGGTAAATACCATATTTATCAAAGTTGACGTGAATTGAGAACGATACAGCGAGTCAAACAGACTAATAGAAGTACACTGAGTACTACTGCTGCAGTGCTAGCGTACAAGGTTTCAATTTTTTTTCGGTTTTCAACTGGTTTTTACCGAAAAATCGAACTTAAAAAAAACTGATTTCCAAAAATCGTACCGAATACCGATCAAACCGAATTAACCGATATGATTCGATTTTTTCAATGCGATTTGGAAATGAAGCCCTAGCTAAGCCCATCATCGTAGCGTACTCTTCCTGTTGAAAATTGGATGGATCAGCTGGCTATCTTAAAGTAAGCGACTTTAACAGCAAGCAGAGGGCCCAATACCGTACAGAATATGATGATGAGATTGTCCGGACGGATGTCGACCTACAAGGCCCAAATTAATCCATTTGTCTATAAATTTGGAGCTGAATTGGGCGGACATGTTGCATCAAATACTACCATCGTGAGAAGCAACAATACAAAAAATCTATTATCTAAGAGGATACAATATGCAAAAAACATATATCTTACCAACAATTAACTTATTTGGTGTCGATGGTTTAGTATCGATCTTACGAATAAATACTGTGTACTCTCCTTGAGTTAAACCATACAAAAAAAGACACCGATATGCTCTTCTCCTGAGAGAATAATAACTCTACTTCTGTATTGTTGTATTGACTATGCTTTATAACAGAGAATAAATCACTAGAACTAGGGCTTAATCACTTATGTATACTGATCTTTTCACTACTTGTCTTGTGTTCGGTGTCGTTGTCCTCTGTCCACTGGCTCTACTGCTTATATAACGCGTGAAGGGGTGACAGCTGTCCCGTATCAAAAGGTGTCTCACAGTTTGATGAAATACGCACGTTTAGTGACAGTTATTGTCAGATACTAATCCTCCCACGTCGCCTTGTAGTTATGTCAGAGACAGAGGCTTAATACGTGAAATTATCCCAGAGAATAACAGTACATATTAACTACTGTTCGTATTAAACACAGCGTATAAATGTCCCTAGTCGATTGGGTCCACATGAATTTAGACTTTATTGACCATAGGGGTGGTCGTAATTGACCTAGTCGTAGTAAAACTTACAACCATGAAGTGATCGTAGTAAGACTTATGATCATGAGGTAGTCGTAGGAAATCTTACGACTACTAGGTAATCATAGAAAAACTTACGATAATATAGGGTGTCGTAAAATGGTTTACGACCACTGTAACATCCCAGTTTTTAGGGGCTTCTTGAAAAATTTTCAAATAAAAATAAACATTTGGTTTTGTTGAATTGCTAAAGCTTAACTTGGAAATTTTTGAAATTAAAAGCAATTTAATATGAATTAATCAAACTTCAACTAATTCAAAATTTGGTTTATTTTGAGTTTATTGGAGTACTCTGGTATTTGAATTTCCCTTTCTCTGTTTTAGCCGAATTCCCGTCGGCTGTTCCTGCTCCCGCCTCCTCCCTCACCTGCCCTTGACCTTGTTGCCTCCCCGTGCACCCCTTTGTCGCACGTTGGCACCACCTTCCTCGAGCTGCTCCCTCTTCCCCACCTCTCGTAGTTGACCACCTTTCGGTGTCCACCACTCTCTCAGTGTCGACCACCCTCTCGGTGTCGACCACCTCTTGGTGTCGACCAGGTGGTCAACCAGCCCCGCCCGTCAGCCCCCTGCTCACCTTCTTTTTCCTCCCTCTTTTTCCTTAGCGCCGCGTGCATTAAATGTTGTCTGCGCATTAAATGTCGTCTGCACATTAAATGTCGTTGTCTCCGCCACACCGCCGCCAATCCCGTCGTTCTATCTTGTCGCCCGATCCCCTCCTCCTTCCTCTATGCATAGAGCCCTAGGGAGCCCTCGCCCTCCGCTTGCTTTCCCTCAACTCTCACTCTTTCTCTCGCCCCGTTTCGTCGTGCTTCGAGTTTCGCCACCGCCGGTTGGTGTAATACTCCAATTTATTCTAAGGAAGAAAGTAGTTAAAAGAGAAATTAGATGTTAGAAGCGAGGGTTTCTGCAGTTCTTCAGCAACCTGGGCCTCGGGCCTTGGCCCGGGAGGCCCATGAGGAGCCGGTCACCAATAAAAGGGCATTGCTGTCGGCCAAGGAGAAAGGTGGAAGAAGAGAGGAGAAGGGAGAGGAAGAGGAGGGGAAGTCTTTGCGAAGGCTTCAGCGGCGTCTAGCGTCGTTCTTGTGGGTAATTTCGCATTTTCCATTAGTTTTGGTAGATCGTTCATATGCAAAATGTCTCCAATAGCCAGATTGTAACTGCTGTTGTAGATCGATTGATTTTGCTGTTCTGTTAACGTGCGAAGTTGAGTTAGTTCCATAAGGATCTAGTGTTTAGTGTCTCCTAGACTTATGTGGGGTTCCGCGTGGGCTTTCCAGAAAGTATAATTCATAATTTTTGGTTGAATGATGAATTAGTTATGAATTTTGCAAGTCTATGTGCTTATTCAGTCTCTGGATTCGGGTAGCGAGTGTAGTTCTGTGAATTAGGGATTTGAGATGGACGAATTTGGTCAGTTGATCTCCTTGTGTTATATAGATAACTTCATTATGTTTCTAGGAAGATAAAGTTCATAGTTTTTGGACATTTAGAATGAACGATATGAATTTTTGAAGTTAATGCTGTAATCTGTCCTTCTGTTTTGGACAGTAGAGAAATACTTGGCTGTTTGCAACCTCTGTTCCACAGTGAGGATAATTGTGATAAATTTATTGAGAAAGCTAGTTTCTTTTAGTTTCCATAGAGTCTTGTAATAGTGGGTTTGGATGTACCAAATAAAAGTTACGAAATTCCCAAGTCAGAATTACCGAATATGACAGAACGGTCCTCGGGATTAAAAACAAAGGCTTAGATATGATAATTTGATCTTTCGGTCACCTAAGAAGTTGTAGCTATGCTTGTGTGGATTCCAGAAAAATTAGATTCATAACTTTTGGAGTTTTGACTCAAAAGTTATGGATTTTCCTTTGATAGCTGTCAGTTTGGACATATTGGGATTTGGGAGTATATCGATTAAGTTTCAGGTTGCGATTAGAAGCGATTTATTTCATTTTGCTCCATTGTTTTGTTGTGCACTTTTGAATGGTATAATTAGTATAATTTACAGTTTCCAGGTGGTGGTGTGCACCGGGGCTATAGCCTTCCCATCGTCGTCATCCGTCTCACGGTTGAGACAAGTGCAAGCAGTGTAGAATGAATTGCGATATTTCATTCATGTTAATTTCCATGGTTTAATAATGAAGTATTATGTTTTGATAATATCGCTGAATATTATACTTTCATGATGGATTGAGAATGTGAGTTTCGATTTGCATCATGGCATTCATTCTTGAACCTTGGACTACGTGGTAGCCAAGGGTTGTTTCTTTTGAGGTTCCTGTCATGCATTGGACGGGCTTGGGTACCCACACTCGTGGAGTGTGGGCTTGAGGTCCCTGTGCCTAAGGACACATGCTTAAGTATGCATCGACGGATGCACTACTCCGCATTACCGGTAATTACAAAGAAGAAAGAAAGAGCATTCTTGACATATGCATTGCATATAAGCATAAGAGATTCACTTATGTTCCTTGCTATTGTTCATAAGAAGATTAGATATCTTCACTAGTTGGTCATGAGGCTATGTTTTTATTACTGTTGTACTTTGCTGAGTCGTGGACTCGCGCTTGTTGTGTAGTTCTTTCTAGGTACCTCTCAAGGCAGCGATATGCATGGGAAGGGGTGGACTTGATGCACATCACACTTACACTATCCATGGCAAATAAATTAGTTCATTTATCTAAACTTTGAGTTCATGATAATTCCCTGAGATTCAGACTGTGTCTATCCTTCGTGGTGGTTGGTTCGTTTGTATTCGTGGATGATCTGTAGACGTGTGATTTGGATTTGGTGATAAGGTTAAAGATCCATGCTTAGATTAATTACAATTGATAGATGCCATTCTTTATCTTGTTTAATTATGGATGATGCTAGATCTTGATGATTAGAACTGTGTCTTTTAGTTCAATGTTTTGCTGAAAGATTATAATTAAATTGAAATGAATTGGTTCTGTAGAGTAGTTGGTAGCATCCTAGGATCTATGTTGGGCTAGGGTGTTACAGTTGGTATCAGAGCGGGCTTTAGGTCCGTGGTGAATAGATTAACAACTTAGGTAACTATTTTTGCTAAAATTTGCTAATGGTTAATTAACTTAAAACTTGACACACTGGTGCACAGTAAGATGAGATGGGTCAAGCATTGCATTTACGCTTCCGTTATGTTGTATTGATGATTCATGTTATGAGATGATTTTATATATTTATAATGATTATTATGAGTGGTGGTAGCGAATGTCGAGGGGTAGAAATTGGTTGTGGTCATAGGCATGGCCAAGTTGTACCACTGTTCGTGGTATGAGAATAGTTGTCACATCCCCAAATTAATAAAGATAATTACTATGCATCTCATGAGTATGCATCATTGTTTTCAAGCATTTGCATTATATATTGCACTTGGAAAATCTCAAAAAGGGATTAAACCTACACTTTAAAGTTTGACTCCAAAAGAAAACAAGAACAAAACCTTATTCACATCTGCTGGAAATAATATATTCAAATACTAGAACTAGTATAATGAATTAAAATAATTTTTTCCAATTTTTTGGGACTGGTTTAAACCCTAAGAAAATTCAAACACAATGTAAAGACCTACATTAAGTTTGAATTTAAATTATACACTATATATCATGAACAGTAGTGTTCAATAATTTTTGTAGACACTAGACCTTCTCAGGAAACCACTTGTGGTCGAATCTCCTTCCAAGTAGGTAGTCAAACCTCCTTCCGTGTGCTTGTTCTCCTTCGTTCGAGCTCCGATTCGAGTGGTTCAAATCTCTAACCGCTTCTAAATACAATACCTTCCTTTTGGTTCTAGTTTGGTAATTTTTGGATTTTATTTGGAATTGTTTTATTTATTTGGCTCTTTTCGCACATATAGATTCCAGCGTTTCGGAAGAGTTCTTGGACCCAACGGTCGAAGCATCTCAACTCTTCAATGAAGGCAAGTTATAGACTTTTGATCATGTCGTACCCAGTTTATAAAATTATATTGTTTTATATCAACATGCTTGGTTATTTGTATAAAAATGGTTTTGAGAATAGTTAAACACCTACTTGGCAGTATGACTCCTTGAATAATTGTGAACGACATGTTGACATGTACCCCTGGGCACCATAGGTTGGGTAATCTTAGTTGGACACTATTGCAATACCAACGTGGGTGCGTATTATGCTTAGTTATGTGATGTCTCTCGATCACATGATTCAAAGATGATGAATTTAACTTAATGATATATGGAATTATGGTGCGATGCCACTGTTGTGCATCTGTGGTGCGAAGTCATAGTTGTGTCAATTGTTGTACGATGCCGCAGTTGTTAAAATTTGTTGTGCCTTGGCAAGGATTGTCACTTGGCCGAGTTGAACGAAAATGATTTATGCTCGGACGAGTGGACGGTGGTAAAGGTGGGTGTAGGAAGCACATTGAGATGAGAAAGTCTCGCTTGAGCAGCCACTAAGGACTTAACCTTGTGCGCCATTGATCTAGGTCATATCGTGCAACCACATGTCCAGGATGGGGTGGACTTGGCCAACTAATTAGCAAAGTTTTGAGTCGGTCCTGTTTGGGTTGTTAAGTGGCGCAAGAGGGGCCGTTAAGGCGAATCCTTAGCGAGCAGAACCGAGCCAAAATGGCGCTTTGTAAAGGTCTTGTGATAATTTCTTAGTCGCACACCTCGGAAGTGTGTGGGCGAATAGTATAAGATGATTATCTCTTGTGGGTCAAGCTGCATAACCTCTGTAGAGTGTAAAACTATTCGAATAGCCGTGTCCCCGGTTATGGACAATTCCTGGTGATTTCACACAAGGGGTAGATTTTCTCAAAATGTTGTCGTGGATGGTTTCGAGTAGTTGTTTTGGTTGAGGAAGCGATCTGGTCGTGGAAGTGATCTGGTCGTGGTTGTTGGTTGGGAAGTGAACGTGGTGTTCACGAGCGGTTTCAAAGAACTGGATTACCTACGTATTAATCTTTCAAATCGTGTGTTACGACCTACTTACTATATTTACTGTCAATACCGCTTTACACAAATTAAACATAAACCTATCCTTGTCAAGTCTTGCATGAATACTATGCGTATACTGTTCCCGACGACTTGTTGAGTACTCTATGTACTCACGGCTTTGCGTCATTTGTTGATCAGTCGCCGAAGAAAACCCGGAGAGAACCGAGTTCTACGAGAAGTATTTCGAAGAATATGCGAACTAGGATGCGTTCTGCACTTGATTGCCTGTGGGCATGTCGGATGGCCTCCACGAGTTGTTTTTTTGTTCTCTGCTGCAACTTGTACACTGGTGTATTTAGCCCTGCGTGGCAAACTTTGTAAAAACCTTGATCATATGGTCCTTTTGCTACTAAATAATATTAATTTGTCTGCTTCTTGGCTACCTTGTTGTATGGATACGATTTCATTGATGTTGCAAACTATGTGGACTAGGTACTGATCATAGGACTAGTTCGGAATACACAGAGGGTCTAAAGGCAATCAAATTCTGATTTTGTCTTTATGGTTCAGTAGTCATAAAATTTGACCACTCTTTTATTAAACGCGTGTATGGATATGATATCCATCGATGTTATATAACGTGAGCTAGCTACTGATCATACGATTAGCTCCGTACGCGCAGAAAGCAGGTCCGACAATTTTTGAACTAGCTAGCTAGCTAGCAGATACATAACGCGGTCCGTGGTTTTTTTGATAGAATACTCTACCGGCCGAACCAAAGCCGGGCGAGAGTGAATGGGCCTCTTTGCACAGCATCCATCACATGCGTTCCTATCGGAATCGGCCCGGCAAAACGATCCATCTCAGCATCTATGACGATGATGTATGCTAGCAGCGACTCGACGTCAGGCTGCAGCCAAGTAGTCAGCAGAGCGAGTAATTACACGCGCCTCTCACGCTCACGACACCCGGCGAAGTGGAAACCACGAAGGAAACAAGAGACGATGGGAGCTCTCTGCTTTTTGTTTGGGGTTAAAGATGCTGCGGTAGGAAGAGCAGCCACGTACCACATACACCTTGTAGAATGGATGTAACTGCCTGCCAGTCACAGACTCTCTACTTTTTTGTTTCGGTAGGAAATTCAGTTTTCAGTTACGGACAGGACAGGGAGGGAGACGAAAGCTCTGTCCTGAACAAGGCACAGGAGAATCAGAGCTAGCACGAGATCAATGGAGATGAAGGGGGCATCCTCATCCAGTGGTGGTGGTGGTGGTGGGGCGGTGGTCGCGCGGACGTTGCTGGCGCACGTCCTGGCGGTGGTGGCGACGGTGCTGGTGCTGCTCTGGTGCATCCACTTCCGCGGCGGCCTCGCCCTCCGATCCCACGACAAGCAGCTCATCTTCAACGTACTTCTTCTTCCTCCTCTTCTTCTTGAGTCGATCGATCCGCTGAATTTCCTAAATCAGAGTATACATGCGCTCGCGTTAATTGCAGGCCCACCCGGTGCTCATGGTGATCGGAGTTATTGTCGTCGGTGGAGAAGGTGGGTAGCCCCAGCTTAATTATCTGTGTCTTTAATTGCTTCCACGGCCGCGGGTCGCCCAGTTCGTTCCATCCGTCTTTTGCAGCGATCCTGAGCTACCGTTCTCTGCCGGCGAGGGTGAGCCGGGGGTGTCGGAAGA
The DNA here is from genome assembly GCA_036346405.1 of Phyllostachys edulis. Classification (NCBI taxonomy): domain Eukaryota; kingdom Viridiplantae; phylum Streptophyta; class Magnoliopsida; order Poales; family Poaceae; genus Phyllostachys; species Phyllostachys edulis. Next base: position 77,247,597 of record CM070553.1, read on the forward strand.
AGGCGCACCTGGCGCTGCACGCGGCGGGGCTCGCCGTCGGCATCCTCGGCGTGTACGCCGTGTTCAAGTTCCACGTGGAGAGCGGCATCCCCAACCTCTACACGCTGCACTCGTGGATCGGCATCGCCACCATCTCCCTCTACGCCATCCAGTGGCTCGCCGGCTTCCTCGCCTTCTTCTTCCCCGGCGCCGCCCCCGCCACCAGGCGCTCCGCCGTGCCCTGGCACGCCGTCCTCGGCCTGCTCGTCTTCTCGCTCGCCGTCGGCAACGCGCAGCTGGGCTTCCTGGAGAAGCTCACCTTCCTGCAGGGCCCCCCCGCGCGGGTCGAAAAGTACGGCAAAGAGGCGCTGCTCGTCAACTTCACCGCCGTCGTGGTGCTCCTCCTCGGCGTCGCCGTCGTGCTCGCCACGGTCAACATCGACGCCAGCAGGTACACCGCCATGTGAAATCAACTAGGCCGCTTGATCGATCTACCGCGCAGGCGTGCATATCCTACTCGTTCGTTCGTACGTACGTGTTATAGTACTAGTGCACAAAGGAATCATTAGCAGTTGCTTAATTAGTTTGCTCTCAGCTAGATGTTAATCTGTGTGTGGGGGGAACAGCTTTATTAATGTATGCATGTACCACTGTGTCGGTGTCTGTGTCTGTGTCTGTGCGTGCTGTTGATCCAACTACAGAGAGAAGCAACGGATGTAACGACTGCAGAGAGAGACAAGACCGGATCCCTCTCTCCTCTTGTCTCTCTCCACCGGCCGATTTGTCGATGGTGGACATGAATCTCATGCTGAGCATCTCCCCAGAACAGATTCCTCATCTTGTCTCTCTCCCCGAGCATCGCTGGATCTGACATGGAGACCCCTTGTCAGCGGCGATGGGTGAGCAGGTGCGAGGGAAGCGCACGACGGGGTGCGCAAGCAGGCGCGGTGGCAATGCGCAAAGCAGGTGTATATCGGCCGACTGGTCTCGCGCTTGCGGAGCTCCCGCGCGCATGGAGAAAGACGATCGCTAGCTCTAGCATGCGCTAGTAATGGGGTCGATGAGCTCAACGAGGAAGACATGTGCGAGATACATGGGTCGTTCAATCAAAACGGATCACATGGTCGATCCCTATCCCGTTGAGATTTGTTTCTATAGTAGAACGTGCTTATGAACGCCTGCGTGTTCAGCGCATGGAAGGCAGTACACTCACGCAATGTTATCTCTGTAAGCATAGTCTCAAAGCGTATTAGTACTCAGCACACAACGTAAACTAGCTAAGGAGGCGTATATCTCCCAGATGTCCACCTTCCAAAAGAAACTAATCATGGACCTAGACGAGAAAAATGCAGAGGATTAAAGCGACAAGCATTAAGACATTGTCTTCACTACACAATCCAAAATGAACGGGATAGATTGATCGCTAGGATACAAAAGGGAACACTAAAATCGACACAGTTTTTTTCGTTACAGTAATATGCACTGTTTCTACTGTGTCTTGCTACAGTATTACTGCCGAGTACCGCTCAGTTTGGGGAAAAAACAGAAAGCCGTTCCGTTCCCAAATGGATGGAGTATTGGAGTAGAAATTTGGTTTGAAACCCGCAGCGCAGCGCAGCAGTTGCAGCTGGTGTTGGTGTTGGACTTGGAGGGAACCGAAATCCCAATCGAAATCTCGACCACCCTTACCCCTTGTCTTGGTCGTCGGCGCCGGCGCCGGCGATGGGGGTCAAAAACCTCTGGGACATCCTCGACTCCTGCAAGAAGAAGCTCCCGCTCCACCACCTCCAGTCAGTCCCAAAACCCTCGCTCCCCTTGCACCCACCCCTCCCTGATCCGCCCGCTAATCCCTTCTCGCTCCGTGGATCGCTCAGGAACAAGAAGCTCTGCGTCGACCTCTCCTGCTGGATCGTCCAGCTCCATACCGCCCACCGCACCCCGGACTTCGCCAAGCAGAAGATCTACCTCAAGAACCTCTTCCACCGCATCCGCGCCCTCCTCGCCCTCAACTGCAGCCTCATCTTCGTCACAGGTGCCGTGCGATTCCTTTTCTTTATTCAACTTGCGCATTACTAGAATTATTGACCTTATTGTTTTCTCGTAAATCCAACAGAAATGTACTAGCAACCAAGGGGATGGGATGGAATGGAATGTCAGAAAACTGAATTATTGCATGTTTCTGCTCTTTGTTTTCAGATGGGGCAATACCTTCAGTTAAGTTGGCTACTTATAGGCGTCGGCTGGGATCCAATTCTCAGGTCAGTGCTGCTTTGTCTGACCTCCAGACCTTCTCGAATATCATGAAGCCAACTCCATTTGTTCAAACTCACTTTTGTAATTCACTCTAGGCTTCTCGAGAGGAGGTGAATTCGCAACCATTGACTTCATTGCGTCGGAACATGGGTTCAGAATTCTCGCGCATGATTAAAGAGGCCAAACATCTTGGGATGGCCCTGGGCATCCCTTCCTTGGATGCGTACATTTTTCTCTGCTCCAATCGATCTCTATTTAATTGTTAGATTGGTTTGTCATCTCAACAAAAAAAAAGCATCAGTTTGTCTCCTGTATGCTTGACTATGTTCGATTCAATCTTTTTTTTGGTGGGTGGGTGGGTGTGGGTGTGTGGGGGGGCACCTGACCATGTGCCTTTGTTTCACCATTGTTTTCTTTAACAGAGTGGAGGAAGCGGAAGCACAATGTGCATTGCTAAATTTAGCCTCATTGTGTGTAAGTACAATACTTTTCCTAACAAGACGACGAACAGCATATACCTGTTTCTTATTCATTGTTTATATTATTTCAGGATGGCTGTTTTACATCAGATTCAGATACATTTCTTTTTGGGGCAAGGACAGTTTACAGAGATGTTTTCATAGGTACAGTTGATTGCTGAGAATTGTTGGTTTATTGAATTTCATTACCATGATAAAGAAGTCTTATATTGCACTATCTGCTCCCTTTTTTTTTGTTACAAAGTGGTCTTATTTATGTAGCTGAAATTCTAGTGATTTGCTCATGTTCTCTCTCAAATTAGGGGAGGGTGGCTATGTCATTTGCTACGAAATGGAAGACATAGAGAAAAAGCTTGGTTTTGGCAGGAACTCACTGGTATGTTGCATGATTTATCCTGCTTGAATTGAACTCATTGGATATCTTCTAAACCACCCAACACCATATCACAAAAAAGATCAAGAAACTTAATTAAATATTCCCCTTATGTTGCCAAAAAGATCACTTGGCCTTAGAGTGATGCAGGTGCAGCAAATTCTATTTGGCATGGTTGTTCTATTTTTTTCCCAATTAACACAGTCAAAGTAGGTTTCTTAAATTCTGGTTGGAGTTTCTTAAGTTTCGATTGGAATTGAACTTTTGTGTTAATTGAGGAATATGTCTATTTTTAGAGGAGGTGCCAAGTAAAGTTGTGAGTTGTGACCATTGTCCATTGATATTACAAGATTTTCTCGGTGAACACTTAAATGTTGTTTGGAGGAACAAGCATGTGTTGGTTACTTGGTTTTAGCTGGAAGTCACTAGAGGTTGCAAATCTAGTGAACATGATTTATGCCATTATGTGCCCAGTCCTAAGGGCTAAGGTTAATGTGCAATAACAATAGCATGTCTACCTGCCTCCATTAACTTATTAAAATACTTTTTTTTTGTATTTTACTTGCTTTTGATTCACCGTGAGTTTTAAAGTGCTTCCCAATTTCTAGTATAATACTGCATAAATTTTGATCCTTTTTTTAACTGGTTCCAATGCCAACCTTTCCAGATATCACTTGCGGTGCTTCTTGGTAGTGATTATTCTATTGGAGTTCGTGGTTTTGGCCCAGTAAGTACGGAAAGGCGCAGTTTCATCTATTTTTTAGACTGCTGATTCTGTAATGTCCATTAATTTGTTATAGTGTGATTGTATTGGAATTGTTCTTACATACTTTACTATCTGAAATTCTATTGTCAATCACAAAAATGGTAGGATGAAGCTTATCAAGGTCTTTGTGATATATCTGTAATGATTCTCTTTAAGTGCTTCAGGAAACAGCATGCCGTCTTGTTAAGTCTGTGGGGGATGATTCTATTCTTGATCAGATTTTGTCTGATGGAGTTAAAGCTACAAGAAAATGTAAAGGAGAAAATAATGGCATTAATGGAAACAAGTTTGGTGTCATATGCCCAAAAACCACAACATGTGGTAAGCAAATTTCTGCTGTGTATTTCTCTAGCTATGTAGCTACATCGTACTTCATTGTACAACACGTCTTGAACACAGACTAGAAAATTGTAACTCATGCACAATCTTTTCTTACAGAGGTTGGGATGAGCCAAGATTGCGATGGCCAATTTCATGACGTAATAAACGCATATCTGGAGCCAAAATGTCATTCACCTGATTCCGAAGCTGTGCAGAGGTAAAGAATTTGTGGATAAATCTCCTTCCTTTTGTGGTTTATTAGTTTCGGGTTCACACTAGATGTAGAAACGGTGCTTTGCTTTCAGTTTTAGCTCTCCTCTTTATTTTTCCTATTCATTTTTGGCTGTGGGGAGGAAATGACCCCGGTCTCAGGGTGTAGAACGTAGGGAGTTGGTTTATGGTTTGCTCTTGATGATTAATTTTGTGATGTGTCCATAGGGTATGCAGCCAGCACCCATTTCTTCGGTCAGAGCTCCAACAGATATGTGAGAAATATTTTGATTGGACCCCAGAGAAGACTGGTATTCTTGAAATTCTTAACTGTTATGCTTGGCTTGAGCAGATATATGTGATAGGAAGGTAGTATCACTACTTATTTCCTTGGATATGTCTGCAGATCAATATATCCTTCCAAAGATAGCTGAGAGAGAACTTCGAAGGTTTTCAAATCTTCGCTCGACATCTTCAGCTCTAGGACTAAAACCTTTGTTGAGTGAGGTAGTAGCTTTGCATGCTCAGCGCATTACTGAATTAAACACTTTGAATCTACTTTTCAAGTCTAAGTATCTAATTTGCAGATTCCAGTACCATGCCCTGTATTGGCGATTGTGAAGCAGCGAAAAGTTTGTGGAAGTGAGCATTATGAGGTTTCATGGAGAAACATAGATGGGCTCCAAGTTTCAGTTGTTCCAGGGGATCTTGTTAGAAGGTAGTAATGATTTTCTCCCCTCCTCTCCTATCCTGCAACTGCAATAGTCAAACACTAGTTTATGTCCTTATCCTGTAAGAGATTGTGTTTCGCTCGTCCAACTCACTGCTGAAATCAAATCAGTAAGGGGTAGACACATGCATTTATCATATTCAAGGATTTTGTTGCTGGTGCAGACTGCAGAGCATTCTTTGTGAATATGATGTGTATAACTTCTTGTGAGGGAGAGAAAGCATGAATTCGTCATATGTTCTGACTACTAGAAGTACAGGAGTTCTATTCGTAATACACTCATCTTAGTGCAGGGATTGTAGTGGAATGAGGGTTTAATTTGTGACATTTTTGCTGTTATATACTTTTCATTTTGGTTTTATATTTACTCTTATGTAAAATTTAACCTTCTGAAATGCCCTACCTGTGCAATTACAGTGCATGCCCAGAGAAAATAACTGAATTTTTGGAAAAGAAGGGTGAAGAGAAGAAGCAAAAGAGGAGAGCAAGGCCAAAGAAATCAGCTCAAGCTGCGGTAAAAGATGTCGATGTGCAGCTCCAAGAATTGCTGCTTGATATTGAATCAGAAAGTGGCACATTTCTGCCTCTTACTAATCGCCCTCAGGTAGCAGATGCAGACACTGTGGCAGCTAGCAAGGATATAGTTGATCTGTCTTCTCCATCCCCGCCTCTCCGGGCTTGTAAGATTGCCAAGTCCCAAAAGTTCATCGGATCAACCACAACAGCCCTGAATGGGATTGATCTGCAGTGCCAAAGTTTGCTGACTGGTATGATGGAGTCACAAAGTAGCACCCAATCCAATGACGCTCCGAAATCCACCCCAGACGGCGACCTGATTGATCTATCTTCTCCCTTGCCTCCTGTTGCCAATAGACCTCGTAGTTCACAAGACTTGCCACCCTATAACGAAGCAGAAAGAAGAGCCCTCTCAGATATAAGCAATTTCGCTGAGAAAGGCAGCATTTCACCTGACAAGCATGAAGCTGGAACAAGTGGTGGTGGCGCGCAGCTCGAAGCTGATGGGACACAGACGTCCAGTATAACTGATTGTTCTTGGAGAAGCGATGTACAGAATACTCCAGTAGCAGAAGCTGCCACCATCGATCTGTGTTCTCCTTCACCTGTCGCTACAGGTGATGGAAAACTTGCATGGTGCGACACAAGGAGAAGGAATAAGCCGCATGATGCCGATGTAATAGACATTTGTGAAGCTGACAGTAGTGATATGTCTCCTGATCATGAGAGGAAAGCAAGGGAGCTAAGATAGTTTCTAGACAGCATAAGAGATGAATTGTATTGAACACAACATTATTTGGTGAAGATGAATGGCACACGATCTGATTGATCCAAGTGGTGCTACGCTATATATATATAGGGTGATACGCTAGCTGTAGGTAAGTTTTACTGACAGTAATTTTATTCAGGACACAGCAAAACAGTAAGTAGCTAAAGTTGAAGGCATTCTTGAACCACAGCTCGGAATATTAATAAATCCAACAACCAAACAGGCATACACAAACAGGCAGTTGAAGGCTGCTGATCACTCATCACAAGTACAAGAGAGTGGTACAAGAAGAAGCAGCATGGATCACCTTCACTTCACTTGAGCGCCCATGCTCTGAGCAGCAGCAGGCCGTGCGCGACCATGCCGCAGAGGAACCCGAGCGCGGCGCTGGAGCCGACGAGCGACACAGTGGTGCAGACGAGCATGACGAACGCCTCTGCCTTGGATGACATGTCCCTTGCCGCGATGGCCAGCTCGACGCCGGCGAAGAGCAGCAGCACGCCGAGCAGCCCGACGGGAAACTGCGCGAGCACCCGCAGCATGGAGCCGCCGAGCACCAGCCCCAGCGCAAGCTTGAGCCCGCCGAGCGCCGCCACGCACCCGCCGCTGCGCCCGCCAAACTTGTACTGCCCCGCCAGCCCGCCGGCGCCGTGGCAGCACGGCATGGCGCCGAACCAGCACCCCACCAGGTTCATGCAGCCCATCGTCACCGAAACCGACGTCACCGACGCCTCCTCCTTCTCCGGGAACAGGTCGCGCGTCAGCTTGCACACCGCCACCACCGAGTTGAGCACTGACAGCGGGATCTGCGGCACCGCGCCCTTGATGAAACCCTGCTTCCACGCCTCCCGAGATATGTGCACCACCCGCATCCGCGACGGCCCCGCGCGCAGCTCCCTCACCGCCGCCGGGTGCCGGACGATGGCGAACACCACGCCCAGCACGAACACGATCACCGCCGAAGGGATCGACGACGCCAGGCGTCGCCTCCAGTGACGCCAACCATTTCCATCTTGTTCTTCTCCTTGGGTATTGTCTCCCCCTCCTTGGGCACGACCGTTGCTGCTGCTGCTGTGATTGTGATTGTCTTCGCCGGCGCCGTTGACAAGGACGATGAAGCATATGGCCGCGATGGCGAGGACGAGGCCGTCGAGGCCGGCCCAGGGGCGTCGGCCCTGGGACTTGCCCTTGCCAAGGTCCTGTTCGTAGCGGATGTACTTGACGGCGGCCATGGCGAAGTTGAGGCCCTGGGCGAGCTGGATGCCGCGCACGACGGGGAGCGGGACGATCCAGTAGACGAGCCTCATGAGGCGGGTGAGGCCGAGGAAGAGGACGAACGCGGCGGTGAGGATTCCGGCGGCCATGACCTCGGGGATGGCGAAGGAGGGGTCGGAGAGGGCGGTGGCGGCGATGGCCTTCATGGGCTGGACGGGCATGGGGACGCCGTAGATGAGGCCGGTGACGGCGTTGTAGATGCCGGTGAATATGAGGGTGGTGCCGAGGTCCAGGTGGCGGGACAGCGCCAGCGACAGCACGATGGGGATGTAGGTGCCAAGGTCGCCCATGGCGCCGTTCAGCTCACCCCACGCCGACCGGAACCGCAGGTTGTCGCGCGCACGGGCGAGCAGGGTCGCCTTCGGTCCAGGCCGCTTGGCGAGCGCCTCCGGGTCGGCGTCGGCGGGGTTGACGGTGGTGGCCATGGGCAGATGCCAATGTTGCTGCTGCGATGCGGGTGGCGCCAAATGGGGCGCAGGATTTATAGGAGGGAAGGAGGCGGGTGTGTTTGGATGGGATATGTTTTGGTTGGTGTGTTTGGTTGGGTGAATAGAACGAAATCATTCAGGATAGTTGATTCAAGTTTAAAAAATATTTCACAAAGACACTGAATCAGTTTGTTCGGCAAATTCGGCTGAACCACGTGGTATAGCCCCGTCTCGTGTGTTGGATTTTTATGTGGCTTTCAACATTTATTTTGGTTGTTATCTATTTTAACTCAATGTGGAATATTGATATATGTGATAGGGAATTATTTGATGCGGAATCTAACTCGAGGATTTTAATACTCGAGGTGCTGAGGACGGCTGTGCTGGAATAGGTAGACATATTTTATTTTGAGATCGAGTCTACTGGAATTCAATATGCATGCGTATGATAAATCCGGATACAGCACAGGGCGGAATAGCTGGGTTTGTTTTGCAGGATCAGCTCTGCAGGCTGTTGACCCACATGATCAGATTGGAATTGATCTCGTAAACAATCTGATCATGGCACATGACTCACACATGTGTGCTAGGGACTGATATATTTTAGACTCATTAAACTGGCCTGTTTGATCGTGGTTGGTGACATGGCTCAGGAGTCTCACGGTGTACCGGAAACAGGTGGGTCAATTATAACACCTGGAAGTGGAGTCTATAAATAGGTCCCTACCCTCTAGCCTCATTATGCAATTGTGAGCGGCACCACGGAAAAGCAGAGGAATAGAGGGTAGACCAAAATAGACACCACAAAACCAATCTAGGGTTTGATTAAAACCCAACATTGGTATCAGAGCCCGAGCTGATCCAATCGCGCCGCCACCTCGCGCGTCTGCCTCTTCCGTCCCGTGTCGAGGGCAAAGCTGCCGTTCACCACGTGCTCGCGTCCGCATCGGCGTCGTCTTCGGTCGACGCGTCATCCGCAGCGCGGTTTTTCTTCGGCGCGTTGTCATCTGAAGCCAAGCCGACAGCGCGCGTGAATTTTCTTCGTCCGTGGACTCCGCACTACGCCTCGGCCCGATCGGCGCCTGCAGACTTCGGCGCCGCCATCCATTGCGTGCGCACGGTCCAAGACAAGGAAGACATCAACTTGTTGTTTATTCACGCGCAGCAAGGAAGTTCAGAGGCATTGGTACCCGTGAGCATCCTGTTGATTATTTAATTGAAGGAAAGCATCTTTTGACTTTTGGATTACAGCAACCAAAAGCTTTCACGGGTCATCTCTTCATCCATTAAAGAAGAAGAGGAATTTCTGATCTGTTTGGTGAAGTTGTTTGGCAAACTCAATTTCCGATCGCATCACGTCTTCTTCTTTATAATAATCTGATTCGGTATCCTCTCGCAATGGCAACCAATAGTGTATTTTCAGAACTGCTTAGATCTTGCAAATTGGATGGCTCAAATTTCACGGTTTGGAAAAGAAAAATCACGTTTTTGCTTTCTGCTGAAAACATTGATTATGTTATAGACAAAAACGAACCGGAAGAGCCAGAAAAAAATGCCACTGTTGAGGAAAAAGAGAATTATGCAGAAGAATATGAAAATTGGACACGAGATAATAAAAGGGCACGTATTTTTATGTTGGGATCAATGACTGATTCTTTAGCTGCTGAGTATGAAGGTGAACGGAATGCGCGGAAGATAATGCGTAATCTGGAACAAGATTTTGGTGAGGTATCTCTTATTAAAGTGCTTAATCTTGTTAATCGCTTTCTCTCCACCAAGATGTATGATGGTACTTCAATTAATGAGCATCTCAATAAACTCAGATTTTAGCAGAGGAATTAAAAATGTTGGCTATCCTTTTTACGAAGAAGTGCAGTCATGGTTGTTCTAAACTCTTTGCCAAATTCATGGGAACAATTTAAGATATCTTTCTGTCATTCTGAAAGGATACTCAATATGCGCACTCTGAGGCATCATTTGCTTATGGAAGAAGATAGAAAACTCCCTCAGGGAAAAGATAGAAATACTCACAATTCTGAGTTACACCTTGGAGAGGAAAAAGGTACTAATAAAAGGAATTGGCAAAAGAGGAAGTCTAATGGTGATTTGAGAGAAAAGCTTAACAAGAAACGCGATCGGGATGATCGTGGAAACTTTAACTCAGTTCAGAGGAATGATAAGTACAAGAATTTCAAGTGTCACAACTGTGGTTAGCATGGGCATTTTAGAGCTGATTGCAGGAAAAAGAAGAAGCAGAATGAGCAAAAGAATCAAGACAAGCAATCAATTGAGCGTAAAGGCGATTCATCGCCTAACGGTATGTTTAATATTTTTGTATGCACTGAATCTTTATTTACTACTACTTTTCCAAATAGTTGGGTTATTGATTCTGGTGCTACATCTCATATTACTAAAGATAATATAGCTTTTACTTCCATGCGAACAATTCCAAGGGGAAATAGATATATCTTTTTGGGCACTGATGCCAAAACTGATGTACTTGGAATTGGAACTTATGTCCTGGAACTCCCCATTGGAGGAAAATTATTATTACATGACACTTTATATTCACCTAGCATGAGAAGGAATTTAATCTCTGTTGCTCAATTAGAATCGACTGGTTATGATATACTGTTTGGAAAAGGAAGAGTTAAAATATTGCTCAATGGGAAATTAGTGCATACTGGAACTCGTCATGAAGGTCTATATTTTCTTGATGAGCTATCAAATGATGACAATGTTGATTGCTTAGTTGGTGAAAATAACTCTGTAGTGAGGAATACTAATAATATGAACACATGCTCGGAATCTTATTTATGGCATTTACGACTTGGTCACATATCTAAAATGAAATTAAGAGGCTTATTAATTCTGGAATTTTGCACTTTAAGTGGGAGGATTTTGGTATTTGTGAGGCATGTATAATGGGTAAGATGACCGCGCCTTTTCCAAAGGTGGAAAGATCAAATGAGCCTCTTGCCATTATTCATTCTCGATATTTGTGGTGAGATGTCTACTCCACTAAAGGACAAAAGATTTATTTCATCACATTCATTGATGATTATTCAAGATTTGGTTATGTGTATCTTCTTAAACATAAGTCGGAAGGATTTGATGTTTTTAAGTCATTTAAAACTGAAGTGGAAAATCAATTGAATAGAAAGATCAAAGTTTTGAGAACTGATCGTGGAGGAGAATACACTTCAGGAATATTAAATGATTTTTGTAAAGAGCATGGAATTATTCATCATTATACCATGCCTTACACTCCACAACAAAATGGTGTGGCTGAGCGGAGGAATAGAACACTTATGGATATGGTTAGATCTATGATGGCTTATTCAGTTCTTCCTTTATCTTTTTGGGGTGAAGCTTTACATCTTCTTTGTTTATTTATTAAATCATTCGCCATCTAAAGCAGTAACAGTCACCCCTTATGAGTTGTGGACTGGAAGAAAACCCTCACTTCGCCACTTAGCTGTTTGGGGTTGTAATGCACAAATTAGAGTGCCAAATCAAAATCGTACAAAATTGCAACCTAAAAGCACGCCAGGAATTTTTATTGGTTATTCTTTGGAATCAAAAGGGTATAGGTTCTATGACCAAGAAAAGGATAAACTGGTGGAAAGCAGGGATGCAATATTTTTAGATCAAAACACACCTCGCCGTGCTAAGCGGGCTAGAGTGGAATTATTGGCAACTCCACCTGAAACACAGATGGATACATCTGGAATTGATTCTCACACTGAAGGAGGTTCAGCTCCTGAAGAAAATGCAAACCAAACTCCCAATACTAACATGCTTAGGAGAAGTGGGAGGAATTTTAGTACACCCCAATATCTAGATGATTATTATTTGTTCTTGGGGGAAGTTCACTCTAAAATTTCAGATTTAGAGGAGGAACCAAAGACTTATAAAGAAGCAATAAGCTGCTCTTAATCAAAACTATGGGTGGAAGCAATGCGGGAATAATTAAACTCGATGAAAAGGAATAAAGTTTGGGAACTTGTTGATTTACCAAACAACCGTAAACCCATAGGTTGTAAATGGATTTTTAAAAGGAAATTGAATGCAGCGGGTTTAGTGGAAAAATATAAGGCTAGGCTTGTTGCTAAAGGCTTTACACAAAGGGAAGGTATTGACTTTGTGGAAACTTTTTCTCCTGTTGCAAAGTTTACTTCAATTCGTATTATTAGTGCTTTGACGGCTTATTATGATCTTGAACTCCACCAAATGGATGTTAAAACTGCTTTTCTTAATGGTCATTTGGAGGAGGAAATATATATGATACAGCCGGAAGGTTTTGGAGAAAAAGGGAATGAAAATAAGGTTTGTAAGTTGAATAGATCAATTTATGGTCTTAAACAAGCTTCACGTCAATGGTATATTCTTTTTGATAATGCTATCACGTCATGTGGTTTTTCAATGACGGAAGGTGATCATTGCATATATACAAAACTTATTGGTAATTGTTTTGTCTTACTGTCTTTATATGTTGATGATATTCTCATTGCTTCTAATGATAAAAATACATTGATGGAAGTGAAAGCTTGGTTGTCTTCTAAATTTGATATGAAAGATTTGGGAGAAGCTTCCTATGTATTAGGAGTTGAAATACATAGAGATCGGAATAAAAGGATTCTTGGATTGTCTCAAAAGGCATACCTTCGAAGTGTTTTAAAACGATTTTCTATGGAAAATAGCAAACCTGTTAATGTACCTATTGTAAAGGGAACTAAACTCAGTGAGGAATTATGTCCAAAAACTCCTAAGGAAAAAGCTAGAATGAATGGTATTCCTTATTCTTCAGCTTTGGGATGTCTTATGTATGCTATGTTATTTACACGACCTGACCTTAGCCATGCCATTGGAATTCTTAGTAGATATCAAAAGAATCCTGGGGAAGAGCACTGGAAACAAATCAAATATGTACTGCGTTATATCAAAGGAACTATGGATTATTCATTATGTTTTAATGGTCATAATCTTCAGCTGCAGGGTTATACTGATGCTGATTGGCAAGGGGATCCAGATGACCGAAAATCAACTTCTGGCTATCTATTTACTTTGGCAGGAGGTGCAATTTCTTGGTGTAGCAGGAAACAGAATTCAGTTGCTCTTTCTTCTATGGAAGCTGAATACATTGCTGCATCTGAAGCAGCAAAGGAAGGTGTATGGCTGAGGGAATTTCTTGCATCAATTAAGGTCGTGGAAAGCGCATCACAACCTGTCACCATTTTCTGTGATAACCAGGCAGCGATCAAGGTCTCAAAGGATCCTAAATTTCATAGTAAAAGTAAACACATTGAAGGAAGGTATCACTATATTCGTGATGTAATAAATAGACTCAAATCTATTCGTTTGGTTTATTTGCCTAGCATTAATATGGTTGCAGATCCACTGACTAAGCCAGTTAGTCAGGAATCATTTTCTAAGCATGTTAAAGACATGGGACTTCAGTTTATTGATTGAAATGTTTTCAGCCAAGTGGGAGATGTTGGATTTTTATGTGGCTTTCAACATTTATTTTGGTTGTTATCTATTTTAACTCAATGTGGAATATTGATATATGTGATAGGGAATTATTTGATGCGGAATCTAACTCGAGGATTTTAATACTCGAGGTGCTGAGGACGGCTGTGCTGGAATAGGTAGACATATTTTATTTTGAGATCGAGTCTACTGGAATTTAATATGCATGCGTATGATAAATCCGGATCTGACCTGTATGAATAGCTGGGTTTGTTTTGCAGGATCAGCTCTGCAGGCTGTTGACCCACATGATCAGATTGGAATTGATCTCGTAAACAATCTGATCATGGTACATGACTCACACATGTGTGCTAGGGACTGATATATTTTAGACTCATTAAACTGGCCTGTTTGATCGTGGTTGGTGACATGGCTCAGGAGTCTCACGGTGTACCGGAAACAGGTGGGTCAATTATAACACCTGGAAGTGGAGTCTATAAATAGGTCCCTACCCTCTAGCCTCATTATGCAATTGTGAGCGGCACCACGGAAAAGGCAGAGGAATAGAGGGTAGACCAAAATAGACACCACAAAACCAATCTAGGGTTTGATTAAAACCCAACATCGTGTGCACTCACCTCCCTCTTGCGCTCTCTCGTTCTCGACACGTCTCACCGAGTTGCGCTGCCGTCGTAGCATGCTTCGGCCATCCCCTCCATGTGCACTCGGTGTCCTATATCATCCAATTCCATTCATCTTGTTCATCCAATCAAACTCACCCTAATTCACGCAGATGCTTGGAAGCATATTCGCGCGGATGCTTTGAGGTGAGCAGCAGCAGCTGGTTGTTTATTGGTTGACCTTGATCCATCTGTCTCAGCTGATTCGCAATCTGCGTTGCATTGCATCTACAGCGCCGTATTGTATTGTATTGTATTGTATTGCATTGTATATACAGATTTACTTACCTACTATTTTAAAAGAAACAAAGAAGAAAGAGTTGTCAATGAAAATAATTAATGTTATCTTCCGATCGGAACTCGTCCTGCTGGGATTTCCTCAAAACTCATCCATCTTATTAAAAGGAACAGAACGGAATATATATACCCAATCAAATGAGTACGTAGTACCAGCGTACTAGACTAACAAGTTTTCTATACAACCACAAACCATTTGGAATCTAGCAGCAGCCTTTTTTTTTTTTTTTGAAAAAAGGAGGACCCCAGCTTCTATTAACAGAAACCAGAATTACAAAAATTCCAATACACACTAAAGTCCAGCAAAAAAAAAACAAGTAGCAGTTTGAAACTAAAGTAGTAAAAGGGCTCAGGAGCTACAATTACAACCAAAAGCAGGCTAACTGACAGAATCAATCAATGGTAGAAACTAGCAGCCCTATCTACCATCAAGAACAGCTCAAACTCTCAATTTATTGATCCACGGTGTTCATCGTCGTCTAGCACCAAACACCTCCAGCGCCACTTGTTCTAGCAATTTAGTACTTCTGACGAGCATCTCCTGATCTGACTCCTTCTGCATTTTGGTCCGAAGACCAATCCAATCAGCAACAGCCTGCCATTAGGAATCAGGAATTCTTGTCTGGCTGGTGTGGGATGAAGCTAGGACCTCCAAACACTTGGCGCACTAGTAATAGTAGAATATCACTAGTAATAGTAGAATATATCCTCTCTCGTCCATTTCAGAAACTGTGCAAGATGGAAGTTTGGTAGCTTTGACAGCACCGATGCAGAGATTACGATGTAATTTATCCACCAATGAAGGACACATTCGATGCCAAAGCAAAACTGAACAAAGATTAATTACGAGCCGTCCATCGGTTGTTAAGACAGATGCTTTTCTTCTTCTTAATTTCCTTCTCTCTCTCTCTCTCTGGGTGGAAAGAGAGGGAATTAATTTCTTCGTCTGTCGATCACCTATCGCTGCTGATGGCAGCCTAGGCATCACACATCACAAGGACCAGACCGAAAGGAAGGCTGCCTGGAACAGGAATACCAAACAGAGAAAACGACTCACAAGCTCATCGTGCATTCCCTTCTCTTGTGCATTGACTGAAAGATATGCTGCACAATACAATTGCCCCACTCATCGAAGGGATGTATCATTCCATCGATAGTGCGCCACATTCAATGGTTTATGACTTAGGTCATTCACATCTTTCACAAAGGATGACAGGTTATTGAATACCACAAAATAAACTCCAGACATTTCGCCATCTAGGCTAGATTCCCCACTTTCTTCATGTAAAAATATTCCATATTTGTTTTGTTTTGTTTTTTTTTTGCCAAAAAATGAACATACAGACAAGATGCCGTCATGGTTGATATGACATAATCAGGTCTTCGAATTGGCAGAGAATGTGAATATTAATCCAACTAGAAGAGCAACCAGTAGTACAAACAAAGCAGCTAGGATGTTGAAACTGTTGCCCTGTGTTCTCCTCGAATCATTCATCTGTCCAGAGTGACTATCTTTAAGGCTGGGTCCGGCAGGCGCACGCGACAAAGCTCCAGGCACCACATCCCAAAATGATTCTAGTGTGGCAGAAGCCGCCGCACTTTCTGGTTCTATGATTGAAGAGCTTTCCACATCTGTCTCCAATGATATCACTTCCTTGCAGCGCTCCATTGCATCCTGCGGGTATCACACAAAACGGTGTCAAGCCAAAACATATCGTCTGTTCTAGCAGAATTGAAGATATGTGAGACAAGCAATCATAAGCCACCAAACCAACCAGTGAACAATATATGGGATATATAAGCATCGTATTGCACACGTGCTAGAAAAAAAAATGGAATATTTTGGAATTTGGACTCGAGAATCGAGATCCCTGGTGCACTCAAATAATAGCTAGGAGAGAACATAATTACCTCTGTTGTCTCTGATTGTTGCAAGTAGTCACAAACATAGGAGCCAGACAACCAAGGAATCAGAATTCTTCTAGGGAATGAGAAACTATAAGGTTCTCTGTTTGCAAAAGAAAAAGAAGAGGATGTAATCAGTTGCATATAAAAACATAGCATGAACCCTGTGAAGAAATAACAAACTAAGTCGGCGCCATATTTGTTGTTCTGTTATAATCAGAGAAAACAACGAACATGTAAGTTTAATATGATTATGGATACACTAATGGCAACCTGCTCCATGACACCAAATAACGGACCTGACTTATCAGAAAATTTAAAATATGGTGGGTGTACTTTTAATTCTCTTCAAAATATAAGTGTGCCCTGCAAGATATGAAGTACCTCAACTCATGAAAAATAACTTGGGTGGCCTTCTGAGACGGCGAATTCTCCAAATCATTAATGGTAGATTCATCATCTGCCTCATCGAGGATGATATCCAATCTGCTTCTTAGGCTTGTGATGATGTCCACCTTATCAGGGAGTAGGGCAGGTAGAGGCAGCACACACCAAAAAAAAAATAGTTTGCTAACCATTAAAAAAATCAAATAATTATAACAGCTAACGTAAAATGATGGTTGAAACTAGAAATAAACCAATGCAGCACAGGTTTATCATGTTAACTCTTTGGAGATTCAATTATAAAAGGGGCAATAATACTACAGTGCCAGGTAACACAGAAATAAATTTTCAGTATCCATCAAAGCTCCATCACTCAAAACAAATATCTACATGTCTACACAACAGACACAAACCAAGATAATTATGTACAGTACATAGTTAAACAAAAGGATCCTTTTCTTGAACTTCAGTAAACT
Organism: Phyllostachys edulis; assembly: GCA_036346405.1. Classification (NCBI taxonomy): domain Eukaryota; kingdom Viridiplantae; phylum Streptophyta; class Magnoliopsida; order Poales; family Poaceae; genus Phyllostachys; species Phyllostachys edulis. The sequence continues at coordinate 77,264,910 of CM070553.1, forward strand.
CATGCAGAATCAGATTCTTGAAATCCCAATCTAGTGCCAAAATGCAAACGAAAACAGCTGCTCACATTTTTACCACTAATACATGAACACTTCCTTTGATACTGAAATTCAGTCACAGAACTGGCGACTCCAAAGATAGTAAGCCCCATCATGGAAAACAAGGCTCATGATAAACAACGGATATCTCATAACTACCTTTAGATCAGATATAGCTTCTGAAATAGATTCTTTTGGGCCTAAGTATGACAAGGCGCTGACAGATCCAGCAAAGAGAAGCAGCCCAGCAACTCCCTCTAAACTGCATTCTTTAGTACAAGCACTTACTATTAGGCTCTCATAATGATACCAAGAGAAATCAATCATCATCAAATATAATAGGAAACAGCATTAGCTGAGGCACCTTCGGCAGGCAAATCGTTCTTGAAAGGTACAAGAAAGTCGATCTTGTGTGGGCCCTCTGAAGTGATGTTCATATCATCCGAAAACTAGTGGAAAATATATAGAGAAAATAATAACTATAAGTGGGCATCAAATACAAACAAGATTAGACAACTTTAAACTACTTGGAATTCACTGCCAGTATTCTTTTAGATTAATACACATTATCCCAATTCATAGCATTTCTGCACTTCTCCAACTGAAATAAGGCAAAACGGTGGTAATTTACCAGATCTCCATCAATTAAAGCCTTGGCATTCTGCACTTCCTTTGTGAGATGACTGATTGCCTTCGAAATAACTTTATTAAAAGGCTCAGTTTGAACAACTGTCAACCTATGCCAATACGCATTGTAACTTGTAAGTAATCAGTCCACAATGTGACAGAAGAAATTGCATTACGAGGAAAAGAAACATTGACAAATGCACGGATTTGCTACGGCACACATGGCCCATATAAACTGATAGGCAGAGTTGATTTTTTTAGGTATCTTTAATATTCGATAATTTAGTTTACTTCAAATGACACACTTCTAGCTTTGGGGCATAAATGAGACGATAACTGCTATATTTAGCTACTAGGCAGCATTAGAAAAGAAGTACCTTATCTCAAAATTATATGTGCATCTGAAAGTTTGAAGAGAAGCTAATAATTTGCTATATTTGAAGTCACACGGCCTTAAACTTCCTGATGCAATCTCACATATACGACAGGCCCACCTGTAACACATCAAAATTCATATATTATGCCTTGTCCGTGTATTAACTGTAATGATCCTTCCATACAAGAGTTGAAATCGAAATACAGTTGAGCATGACAGATTTCAAGGGACAATGCCATTTCTTGACATAAACAAAATTAGGACCATCACAATAAAGAGAACAACAAGAACACTGGATTACATTGAATTTTCATCCATGTCAGAACCGACTGTTGAAATCCAAGCTCATCAGGTGACTGAAGCTTGAGACAAGTGCTAAGCAGATAAAACTTATTTGGAGAAGGGAACCAAAGTGATATATGAGAAAGAATACAGCACCTTCTAGGGCTGTAAGAGATATGAATGAGCAGCCTCTCATCAAAGCCACTCCCATAGCAAGGAACTGCCCGAGAAACCACTCTAATAACCTGGAAAATAACATGAGTAAAATATCTGTACAAGTTCATGTCCTAGTACAAGGAATTATCTGAATATCAAGAAGTCACCAATTCGTAATATGCCTAAAAGATCATAATTGCAAACTCTGGTAAAACAAACTAAAAAGACACCAGCAAAAGGTGCACCCAGCCCAAAACCCATACAATCAACCAAACATGAAGTTGGTACCTGTGCTAAAACAGCAGGGGAAGTCGCCTTGAAGGAGGCTTCAGAAGCCCATATGTAAATACCTATGACACTCATTCCTCCTAGGAGCATCCTCGACACCTGCGGAAGGGGATAAGATTCGACTGGATTTTTCAACAAATCTAGTTACTCTAAGCCAAAAAGGCAGAACTTGGGCGCTCATAGTATGAATTCGACTCAAAGAATCAAAATTTAGCCAAAACTTGAAAAGTAATTCATCACAAGACTCGACTCACATTTGGCAGAAGTTTCCCAAATGCAACACTAAGGTCTAAAAAGTTGCAGGAGAGTACTGAGGTGGGAAGTCTAATTTTGCGGCGAACTCTGTAACTTGAGTCTGCATCTAGAGACAAAAAAAAAAAAAAAATCCAAATTTGCCTAGTTTGATGAATGCTATTGTAATCCTAACAGTCCCAGATACTGCTAGTACTGATTGTTAGGGGCTGCACGTACGCACACAGTAAGGAGTGAGGAGTGGGCATTTGATTGTAGTAGTATGATCTAGTTTTACCTGTCGCGCGTGCTCGGCGACCCAGTCGACATCGAACTCGAGCGACGGCGGCGCGTCCGAAGAAGGCGCGCCTCCACCTTTACCGCCGCCCTTGGCCTTGGCCTTGGGACCAGAGGGGGCGCGGAGGGAGCAAGCGGGCGCGCCGGCGTCGGTGGGCGGCGTGGGGAGCAGGGAGTAGACGAGAGCGCGGGCGGAGGAGGCGCTGAGCTTGCCGACCACGAGACCCAGCTGCACGCACGCACGCACGATCAAATCAAACCTCCATGGCTGGCTGGCTGCCTGAGATGAGAGGGGGAGAGCTGAAATCACCTGGGCTGGAGGGGCGGAGGAGGAGAGGTTGTCCTCGAAGGCCTTGAGGTGGGCCTCGTCGCCGACCACCGCCTTCACCATCGTCTCGTCTCGTCTCCCCTCCCCTCCTGTCCCTCGGCGGCGGCAGGCGATCTGGTCTGGTCTGGTCTTCCTCGGCCGGTCTCGATGCAATATAGGATGGTTGATTGGCTGTTTCTCTGTAGAGTCAGGTGTAGAGTTCTAAGGTTTTGTTTGTTTAGGTGTACAAGAAGGTTGATAGTAAGTGTAGATGTAAGAGATGATAGAAAAAAAATATTAGTATGGTTTTTATTTTATCTTAATATATTCTAATGGCATTCATTTTATCTTAACCCACTTTAATCCACTCTAATACTATCTAATATACACTGATCACCTCTTAATAATGTTATTAGCAGAGCCTGTATCTGGAGAAACCGAAAAATTGGATGTTTCTGTCTAGCCTGGCCTGAAGGCATCTTTTGCATCTGCTCAGACAGATTTCTTTACGCGTGTAGCCATTCAAACAAGCAAAACCAACAAAATTCTGCACCTGAGAAATCTGACCCAAACTTATACACCTAACTAAACACACCCTGAATCTCGGATGGCAAACTGGCGGAGTGCCGCTTTCCTTGCTATTTACGTAAATGTGCTAGCGGATGCTCGTACTTGCGAAGGATGGTCAAATAAATGATACTACAAATTCTAAACTCTAAAAATAAAATAAAATAATGCAAGTTTTCAAATATACATGATGTAAAAAACTCTTAAAAGTATATTTGCACAATGTATGACAAATTTTGTCTATGTTGAACTGAGTATACAATTTGGTCGATAAGAAACCCGTAAGCAAAGACATAGTGTAATAAAATCATTACATACAAGTACAAAGCAATCATGTTTCTACGAAAAGATATCTACTTCTAAAAAACTAATGTTGGTGCAACTCAGCCATGGTTTCAGTTCATGACTTCAACATTCAACCACGCAAAGTAAACAATCTTTAACCAAAATTCAGTAGAGTCGACCAGTGCTAAAAGAAAGAACAATTTAACCTCGAACTCAACTGTCCATATCTAAAAGTAAGCGAGTGCATTTGACGTACTTGGAGCACGACGAACACAGCAACCACTGGGCATTGTTGGCCACAACCCACATGTGACGAGCGTCGACTTCCTCCTCGCATGTAAGGATACATTAGGCCATAGGAAGCGTTGTTGACCAGCATGAGTAGTACGGCCACACACTGGACCACATCCCATGCTACCAATTCAGGATTGACGACTATACTACAAGCACACACATGGATACAAAAACATCAAATGATGCAACTAAAAAAATGCATGTATGGCTTACACAGGTTTAGAGTCGAGGAGTTACACCGCACCGTGTTGGGCTCGACGTGGAGGATGTCGAGGGCGTCGTCCTTAGCATCTATGAAGTGGGTGAGGAAGTCGGTTGTGCTACATGTGCATCGCTGCCTCTACTGCCACTGCGTAGGTCACACTGTGCCATGCTATACACACTCCTGCCTACCCCATACCTGCTGTCAAGCCATCAAACTGATGACTCAGACCGCTTAATGCCGCTAAATGGGGGACGACAGCTAGATGTGGGGCGAGGCAGCACTCGCAGTGGCGCGAGCCTTGGGGAGGGGCGAAGATGGAGGTATCAGGGGTTGGTTTCTCTAGGTGGGGCCGATTGGGAGGTAGGGATGATTAGGGGCGGAGGCGGCATAGATGAGAGGAGCGAGAACATTAGGGGCGGGGTGGCGTGTATACGAGGAGTGGCGTTAGAGGCGGATGTGACGAGCGATGGGCACAAAGGGGTGGGATCCGTTACTGATGTGGTGGCGTTAGAGGTGGATGCGAGTGCACGAGACAATGGAGATGCAATGACCCGCATTATCCTTGTCAGTGGAGGATGACCGGATCCACCCGACAGAAGTGTGGATGGCGCCGAATTTGGCCACCGGAAGGGTGGAGATGACGAATCCGAAATCGTCGTGCCTAGATCCGGAGTCGCCGACGGTGGAGAAGGGTAGAACTTCATTGGTGAAGAAGGTGACCGCCATGCCGACATTAGGAATCACCGTCGGTGAAGAAGCGTCGCCTCCCTCAGTCCCCCTCCATGGCCAGTCACCATGCTACTGTTGCCCACCATGGCTAGTCACCACACTGCCACGGCCTGTCACCAGCGTGTGTGGGGGGAGAGAGAGGAGAAGACGACATGTTTGATACAAAAGATGGAAGGAGCAGAAGCGAATGCCAGGAGCGGATCTTGGTGGTGGGGGAGGTGCGTCTTGGGAGGGTGGGGGCGGTCTTGGTACGACACGATGGTCCTACTACGTGGGTTCGCATCATTTTTTATGTAGTGTGGGTGGGACGATTCATCCCACTGCACGGGGATAAACCTCGTCTTTTATTAGTTAAGATGATGCTCTTGGCTTTCTCGCTCGGCTTGCGTAGATCTGGTGGTTTTTGTGCTGAGTGTGCCATCTTTATTCATTCACGTAAAATCGGTTGATATGGTATAACTGCTGAGGTTCCAGAATCAATCAACCATCTTTCTAACGACCAGTGGCGGAGCCAGGAATTTAGAACATCCGTGCCAAACTTGTAGTGTAAAAAATACCGAGACACAATGTGATTTGAGGGGCGATTGGGCAAACCTGGCTGATGGCTTGGTGGCTCCTATCTGAAGCTCAGTCCGCGCCTCGTCGTCCCCTAGATCCGTGTCTCCGCCCATCGCCGGCGCCGCGCCAGGCCTTCCTCATGGACCCCGCTCGCCTCGCCCATTGGTCATCCCCGCACCATGCCGAGCTCCTGTTGTCCCGCGTGTCGCCTCGTTGCGCCTCAACCCTCAACCCCTTCTCACGTCGTGTTGCACCTCAGCCCTAGCCTATGTCATGTCACGTCGAGCTCTCGCGCATCGCCTCGCCTACTCGCCATGCCTCACCCCTCAGCCCTCGCCCGTGCCGCGTTGTGCCACACCGAGCTCCCGTCGTCCCGCGCGTCGCCTGCTGCCATCGGTGGCTCTGGCTCGGTGCCTCGGCGGCGCGTCTTGGTGTGAGCAGGGCGGCACCGAGCGCTGTGCGGTGGAGTGTCTGGTTAGGGAATGACCAAAATCGAATGGGGAATTGCCTATTAGGGTTAGTCATCTCACTTCATTCATTTGGCTGGCCCTATCGGCTGCCACTCAGCCCAAGGCCACGCGGATGCGGCATCTCCTCCTCCTCCGGTCCTTCTCCATGGTTCCTGTCGGGACCTAAAAATACAATTCTGGACCCTCTGTGTATAACGCACTAGTCCAGGATCACGCTAGTATACACGATGTCAATATAGGTGAATATTGATCCACACAAGACGAAATAAGAGAATAAACGAATAATTTGAATAACAAATAATTGTTTTGACCTTAAGGTCAAGTTTACATTTATTAAGCCTCGCGGGGCTGGTAATAATTGAAATAAGCAGCGGAACAAAATAACTTCAGCGGGAACCCATCGATTCGCCATAGGCAACCGATTGGGATCAAGACCTAGCGATCAACACCTTCGTAGAAGAACTCCTCAAAAGCGGGCGAAGACTCCTCAACTTCTGTTGATTGATTATAGCAAGTATGAGTACACAATCGTACTCGCAAGTCATACCACAGAATGCAATGTATACATGATGGCTTATTCCAAAGGAATGGCATCTGTGGCTCTTTTACAGAAATGCAACATTTGCAATTGAATATGAATAATAGATTAAAACACAATTTAAAACAAATAAACAATATTACTTTAACAGTTGTTTTCACAAAGACACAAAGCCTAAACAAATTATTCACACAGCCATATGATTTAAATCACACAGCTCCCTTCCCAAGTATTTTTAATGAAAATCTACCCCTCGTGTGAAATCCCCGAGCATGTCCATGACTGCGGATGTGACTATTCAAATAGATTTGTTTAACACTCTACAGAGGTTGTACACTTTACCCACACGATATAACCAGTGTAGTTAGTACTAATCATAACAAAACATTTCAGAAACTTCATCTCAACCATTGACACCACCAATATGTTTTACGGATGACACTAATGCCGACACAGGAAATTAGCCTGTCGCACATCGTTGGACCTGAAGACGGCGAACCACTCATAAATGTGAATCACCACGGAGACAGAAACACACCTCCACCCTGGCATAGAGTCTAACCTACTACCTGAGTAGTCAATGTCGAGACCCCATACCTTACTAAGTTAGACCTGTCCCATACCAGGCATGTGGTCATACAGTTGTGGCTCAGTTCAATGGCGTACAAAGTTAAGTCCTTAATTGACCAAGGCAAAACTTACAATTTCTAACTAAGTAACCATTCTTTTCAAATCCCAAGCACTAAGCTCCACCATATCACAGAGTTTCCACCACTTGCCTTAGTCTAAATTTTTTCCCACCCTGTTGGTTAAGTGCAACACATGCTATCAACGAGTAATAGCACACAACACACATAGTTTTATCACAAAGTTCCATATCCACTTAGTCAGATTCATATTTGCAACTCACATGAAATGATGACCCATTGCATGGCTAAGCAATCTACTCGTATCTAACCAACTCACATTGGTGCTACGATAATATCAACTAAATAATAACCAATCTAGAGTGAAAAAAGATCATGACATAACAATAGACAAGGTGGATATAAACAAATTGGATTAATAACTAAACCCAAAAGCATTGAAATAAATACTTAAAGTAAATGCATTAATTTGAATCAAAGTAATTTTGAAAACTAGGTTCAACATGATCAAAGGTACAACTTGCCTTGGAATAGATCGTGGTACTGGTCTTGGTCATGGTGAACTCCTTCTTCTTCAAAATTCCCTGAAGAATCAACGTCTACTCGCAAACGAAGCAAATAAACAAAATAAATAAATAACAGAGAGAAAACAAACTCCAAAAATTAAATAAAAAACTTAGATAAATATATCTCGAATTTAGAAATTTGAATGGGCTCAAACGGAGTTCGGATGAAGAAGATATGGCTTTTGGAAGATCTAATCTAAAGAAAATACTCGAAATTGGAATTTCTGGAATATCCGAATTATCTTTCTATTGAAAACTTGGAATACGATGCAATGCTGACATTAGCCCTGAGATTTCAGTCGAAAAAGAAAAAGAAAATAGAAATTCTCCTAACATGTGGGACCCACACGTCATTGGGATGGCTCACAGTGGACTGGATCCACCGAGCTTTGGATCTGGGGTTTGAATAAACCACGCACGTGTACGTGAATGTGGCGTTGACGCGGTGACATGCGGGATGACACGCTGGCTAAAGCGATGACGTGGGCGCTGAGGTGGATGGCCACGAGGACTACCACATCGACAAACGACGGCAAGGCTTGGGTCCCCATGGTCGATGGTGTTTGGCGGTGCTTCGCCGACGATGAGTGGTACCAACATGTAGCTGACGCTGTTGCGAATCTAATGAGGTGCTCACTGGTGGTCGGAGTGGACTGTGGTGGCCAGCAGCGAGCTCAAAGCGGCGGAGTACTTTAGTTATTGTCAGGGACTTGTTCCGACGATGCTCCAATGACGTGGATGGTTGTTGGAGGTAGCCTGGGCGACACTGAAGACGATGGCGTGGTCGACGATGACGAGGCGGCAACGTTGGCAGCGCAATTCGAAAAACAAAAAGCTCGGTCGAAACCCTAAAACATTGGATTGCGGCGGCTCTAGAGCTCTAGGGTCGAGGTGGCTTAAGGGTTTGGGATGAGGGCGCTGAGGCGATCCTCAGGGTGCTATTTATAGGGTGAGGGTGAGCCGGATTAGGTAGAACCCTAAAAGAGTTCGAAATGAACACGATGCAATCGTGGTGATCGGGAAGGATATGGGATAAGATTCTATCGAATTCGGGTCTAGGAAAGAAAGAGATAAGATGTGAAGTGAAAATCTAGGGTAGTTTAGTTGGAGATTGTGTTTTGTCAGACAAAGCTTGAGCTTCAACAATGGCGGTCGAAGGAGAAGCTTCGCGCGAGGATGACGACGCGAGGATGATGATGAAGTGGTGGGGCCCATTGGCCGGCGACGCGAAGGGAGTGAACGTGGGCGAGCTACGCGTGTGGGGAAAAGGCCGAAGGAATGGGCTAGGCTTTGGAAAGAGTTGGGCTGAAGGGTAGGGATTCGGCCCAAGAGGATTTACTGAGATTTAAATATATTTTCTATTTTAGAAATACTAGTAAATGCAAATGACAATTAGAAAACAGCAAATGAACTTGGAAATTTTTTAGAAAAATCTAGAAAATATACTCAAGTACATAGAATCCAAATAAAATAGTTTTGACCATTGTTGATGTTGACATTAATCATATTAAATGGTTTTAATACTGAAAGTCCATGTTTTAGCTTTAATTAAAGTCAAATAAATTCTCTTGGGTGAATTTTCCAACTACTAACTAAACAAAAGATTTTTAAAGCTCAGAAAAATTGGGATGTTACAAACCTCCCCCCTTAAAGGAATCTCAACCCCGAGATTCAGGCTAGCTAGAGAAAAGGCTAGGAAACTCGGCTTTTAGCTCTTCTTCATGCTCCCACGTTGCTTCTCCTTCTGATTGGTTGCTCCACTGAACCTTACAAAAACGAACGATCTTGCTTCTGGTTTGACGCTCTACGACATCCAAAATCTTGACTGGTTGCTTCTTGTAAATGAGACTTCTTTTAACTCGATTGAATCCAAAGAAGTTTGTTCTGTCGGCACGTAAAGACACTTCTTCAACTGAGAGACATGAAAGACATCATGCACTAATGCTAACGATTGTGGCAGTTCATGCTGATAAGCAACTTCTCCTCAACGTCCCACAATCTTGAACGAACCACATACCTAGGGGCAAGCTTTCCTTTGGCATGAAACCTTTTGATACCTCTCAGCGGAGTAACTCAAAGATAAACAAAATTCTCTGGTTCGAAGTTGAGATTACAACGATGGTTATCAGCATAACTCCTTTGCCTGGACTGTGCTATCTTCAACCTTTCTCTGATCATAGATACTTGTTCTTCTGCTTCCTGAATAATATCTGGTCCGAATGCCTTAGCTCGGCTATTTCTGACCAATTCGGAGGGGTTCTGCATGCACGACCATACAAAGCTTCAAATGGTGATATTTATAGACTAGCTTGGTAACTGTTGTTGTATGAGAATTCTGCATATGACAAACTCTTGTCTCAACTTGTGGCATTATCTAGAGCACAAGCTCTCGACATATCCTCCAATATTTGATTAACTCTTTTAGTCTGCCCATCTGTCTGAGAGTGATATGCAGTACTAAAATTCAGATGAGTCCCTAATGCTTCATGCAAACTTTACAAAAAATGAGAGGTGAACTGAGATACTCAATCTGACACTATTTTCTTAGGCACACCATGCAAACTGACAATTCTTGACATATATAACTCTGCAAGGCGATCTCCTGAGTAAGTAGTTTTGACGGGCAAGAAATGAGCAACTTTAGTCAAACGATCAACTATCACCCAAATCGAATCGTAATCCGATTGGGTCCTGGGCAAACCGGTAATGAAATCCATTCTGATTTCTTCCTATTTCCACTCTGGAATCTTCACGGGTTGCAATAGACTTGCTGGTCCCTGATGTTCTGCCTTTACTTTCTGACAAACATCGCACAAGGCAATGAACTCAACGACTTCTCGCTTCAGATTTGTCCACCAAAATTTATTCTTAATATCCTGGTACATCTTAATATTTCTAGGGTGAATAGAATATTTCGAGTCATGAGCTTCCTTTAAGATTAACTATCTCAATCCATCAACATCTGGCACACAGATACGTCCATTAATCCACAGTATATCTTGATCGTCTTTGGTGAAGTCCTTGAATTTACCTTCTTCCATTTTGAGCTTGATGTCCTTAATCTCAGGATCATTTAGTTGAGTTTCACGAATATGTTTCTCCAAGGTGGACTGTACTTCTAAGCTGGCCACAAATCCTTCAGATACAACTTTCATCCTTAACTTCTGAAATTCCTCATGAAGTTTTGGGCAATTCTCTTTTACTTCCAAAGCATTGCAGTAGCTCTTACGACTTAAAGCATCTGCAACGACATTGGCTTTTCCGGGATGGTAGTGGATTCTAAGATTATAATCTTTTATTAATTCCAATCATCTTCTCTATCTCATGTTCAGATCAGACTGAGTGAAAATGTACTTTAAACTTTTGTGATCTATGTATACCTCACAACGGTTACCAATGAGGTAATGACGCAAAATCTTTAAAGCATGCACTACAGCAGCTTGTTTCAGATCATGGGTAGGATAATTCTCCTCATGAGATCTTAATTGCCTTGACGCGTAAGCGACAGCTCTCCCTTCTTGCATTAGGACGCATCCTAACCCTTGACGCAAAGCATTACAGTAGATATCGAAATCTTTCCGGATATCTGGTAGAGTTAACATTGGGGCTGAAGTCAAACGCTTCTTTAGTTCTTGAAAACTTTCTTCACAAGCTGGGGTCTAAGTGAACTTTTTCTCCTTTTTCAACAACTATGTAAGAGGCTTAGCAATCATTGAGAATCATTTGATGAGTGGCGATAATATCCCGCCATTCCTAAGAAACTGTGAATCTGAGTAACTGTCTTTGGTTGCTCCCAATGTAATACTGCTTTAACTTTATCAGGATCAACTGCTACTCCACCGGCTGTCATCATATGACCAAGGAAATCGACTTCCTTTTCCTAGAAATTACACTTGTTAAACTTAGCATATAATTGACGCTCTTTAAGTTTCTCTAGGAATAACCTCAAGTGCTTAGCATGTTCTTCTTCTATCTTGGAGTAAACCAAAATATCATCAATGAACACAACTACAAACTTGTCCAAATATTCCGTGAATACTTTATTCATCATGTTCATGAAATATGCAGGGGCATTAGTCAGACCAAAGGACATGACTAGGAACTCATAATGTCTATACCACGTAGAGAAAGCGGTCTTGGGTATATCATTTGGACAAATCTTCAACTGATGGTAACTTGATCACAGATCAATCTTTGAGAACACTCCGGCTCCTTTCATTTGATCAAACAAACCATCGATTCGGTGCAGTGGGTACTCTTTCTTCATGTTGACTTCATTAAGAGCACCATGATCGATGCACATTCTCATGCTCCCATCCTTCTTCTTGACAAACAGAACTGGTGCTCCCCATGGCGACGAAATAGGTCTCACATAATCTTTCTCAAAAAGTTCTTCAATCTGCTTCTTCATTTCTACTAACTCATCAGTTGGCATCCGATAAGGTCTCCTAGAGATCGGTGATGTTCCCGGCACTAGATCGATGATGAACTCGATGTCACGGTCAGGTGGCATCCCTGGCAATTCTTTTGGAAACACATCTGGATATTCCCTGACAATAGGTACATCTTCCAAAACAACAGTCTTCAGGTTATTGATTAACAGATGTCCATCACGCACTGAGGTAGCTAGAAACTCCACATTCTTTCCATTGGTATCCTCGATTGTTATGGCTCTTCAGTGTAACATACCAAAAAATTGGTTTGTTTTGAAGTTTTAAAAATAACCATTTGAATTTTTCTGCTAAAGTCAAAAGCTTAATCTAAACTTTCATAAATAAAAAGGATTTAATATAATTAATGTCAATATCAACTATTGTTAAAATTATTTTATTTGTATTCTATGTGCTTGGATATATTTTCTAGAATTTTTTCGAGTGCATTTGCTATTTGGTTTTTATTTTTTATAAATAAAAAGCTATTATAAATCTCTGAAAAAATCTTGGGCTAAATTCCTATTCCTTTGGCCCATCTCCTTTGTTGGGTCACGGGTAGGCTACGATAGCTACAAAAAAAAAATTCTACCACGCAAACCAGGAAGCCATGCAAGTAGATGATCATAGATCGTTACCACCGACGCCTTGAGAGCAATGGAAGAAGGGTTGGAGCAGCCAGTCCAACGAAGAGCGCGTCGATGTAGTGGTCGTGTCGATCGTCAATGTCCTCACGAGTCGATCGTCTCCTCCAAAGAACGCTCTGCGGTCCCTTGTGAAGATCGCGGATCGTCCTCAAGCGCAACAATCGTAATGCGCCTCTAAGGTATCCACACATCCAGGGAAGGAACAACCGAACGCTGGTGTGCCAGCACCAAATCGCACGGTGGAGCTCTAAGGAAGATGGCGGCTAGGGTTTCGGTGGTGTTTCACGCGCCTCTCCCAATAGCCTCATGCACCTCCTTATATAGTGCTCGTGACGGATCCTATCCGGACACGTTTACGAATCGTATTCGTACTGGTTTGTTCCAACCCGTTAAGTGTGTGACCACAGAGGTTCATGTGTAGTTCGGTTGTGATTCGGAAACCGTTTCCGATCACGAGTCGTAGTGGCTCCTAGCAGAACATATCGATTCCCGAAAACACACAAATTATATCGGACGAACCTTAATGCAATATGATATACGACCAGGTCCTCATCACGCATTTACCGTGTCCTATCTCTATCTGACCGATTCGTATTTGATCACGACCAACTCGTAACTCCTTACGACTTGGTTTCACCACTCTGTGATTACGTTCGACCGATCTCGACTTGCTTGTATCTCCATACGACGATCGGTGAGTCGGTCGAACTAAGTGACCTACTCATGTATTCTCCCTTTGCCTCACGATATCTGGTTGAACTTGGTGAGATGTTGTGTCATCCATGGACTGCTCAATACTTTCTCGATCGAGTATCGATAACCTTATGTGGTCGAACACTTGACTACTAGTGGCATGGCCATGCACTTTCTTTATCCGATCACAACGAGGGCCCAGAGACATCTCTCTGTTATGTTAGGAGGGCAAATCCCATATTCGACCAAATACATTCATCTTCATGTTTGAGCATACCCAAAGCTACCTTTATAACTACCCGATTCACGGTGTAGCGTTTGGCAACCCCTAAGCGTGCTCTTACACATGTAGGAAACCATCTTGATCTCGTGTCTAAGGATTATACATCATCATTGCTTGAGACCAACTAATGACACATAGATTCATAACAATCTCAATAGTGCCTCAAGGTGGGTCTTATCCAACATCATGTTCTCTAACATGTGTCCATATTATTGGTTTGATATCTCCATATCTATGACTCGTGAAACATAGTCATCAACCAATACATATGCTAGTCTATTCATATGTGTCCTCATATGTTTACGACCGAGGATCGATAAGAATAATTATTGCGTAAATATAGAGTTTCACAACCAAGTCACATACTTGATAATAAATATTAACAATATTATTCTAGGAACAAGATAACACATTATCCAATGTCATGAACATAATGAAATGTAATCATCTCTATGATTGCCTCTAGGCATATTTCCAACAGCCTCCCACTTGCACTAGAGTCAATCATTTTAGGTATCTAATACCGATAGCTCTTGTGTGTGCCTCATGCTTTGGTCAGTGAGAGGTTTTGTCAACGGATCAAGAATATTTAAATCCGTATGAACTTTGCATATCTTAACATCTCCTCTATCCACCAATTCGCGGATAAGATGATAACGCTTTGAGTATGTGTTTGGACTTGATGGGATCTAGGCTCCTTAGCTTGAGCAATGGCTCCATTGTTGTCACAATAGAGATCCATTGGGCTCGAGGCACTCGGAACCATTCCCAATTCAAGAATGAAATTCCTTATCCAAACACCTTCTTTTGCGACTTCGAAGCGCAATGTACTCGACCTCTGTCGTGGAATCAAGAACCGCCTCTTGCTTGGAACTTTTCGACTCCTTTGCTCCTCCATTCAAAATGAATACAAAACCAGATTATGAACGATAATCATCTTTGTCGGTTTGAAAGCTTCGCATCGGTGTAACCATTTACAACGAGCTCTTCATCACCGCCATAAACTAGGAACACATCCTTAGTCCTTCTTAAGTACTTAAGAATGTTTTTCACATTGTCGATGACCTTCACCGGATCGACTTGGTATCTGCTTTCGTAACACTTAGAGCATATGATATATCTGATCGTGTACATATCATGGCGTACATGATAGATCCAATGGCGAAGCATATGGAATATTACTCATTTTGTCTCGCTCATCAATGGTCGTAGGACACTGATTCTTACTAAGATTAATGCCATGTGCCATGGGCAAGAATCCTCTCTTGGAATTTTGCATGTTGAACCGATTCAACACTTTGTCTATGTACATTTCTGGCTTAATCCAATTAGCCTCTTAGATCTATCTCTATAGATCCTTATTCCCAAGATATATCTTGCATCTCCTAAATCTTTCATTGAGAAACTTTTTCTTAATGAAGATTTAACATTCTAACATTGGAATGTCATTCCACCCCGGTAGTATGTCATCTACATACAAGATCGAGAATAACAAGTGCGCTCCCACTAACCTTCATGTAAACACAAGGTTCTTCTTTGTTCTTGATTTAAACCAAACCTTTTGATCTCCTCATCAAAACGTATATTCCAACTCCGAGATGCTTGCTTCAACCCATAAATGGACTTTTGAAGTTTGCATACTTTACTAGCATTGTTTGGATCGACAAAACCTTCAGGTTGTGTCATGTACACATCCTCATCTAGGTTTCCATTAAGGAAAGCTGTTTTGACATCCATTTGCCATATCTCATAGTCGAAATATGCGAAGAATTGCTAGAATGATCCGAACAGATTTAAGCATCGCTCTTGGTGAGAAAGTCTCATCGTAGTCAACTCCTTGAACTTGTCGAAAACCTTTTGCGACTAGTCGAGCCTTATGAATGTGAACATTTCCATCCATATCAATCTTTTCTTATAGATCCATTTGCACTCAATGGTTTTGACACCATCAAGTGGATCGACCGGTGTTCCAAACCCGATTTTCTCTCATGGAATCTATTTGGATTTCATGGCTCCAAGCCATTTCTCGAGTCCGGGTCCATCATCGCTTCCTCATAAGTCTTAGGCTCACCATTATTCAATAATAATCGTCATGCCCATACCTTGTAGGCAATTGACGCGCCTTTTAGATCTCGTGGGTCGGTGCCTTATCTCTGTGTTCAACAACAATTTGTTCATCCAAGAGAGGTTCAAGAGGAGTTGAAACACTTTCGGATGTTTCCGAATTTCTTCGAGTCGCACCTTTCTCCCACTAACTCCTTTTGAAAGAAACTCTTTCTCCAAAAGACACCATTTCGGCAACAAAAACTTTGTCTTCTTCCGTTGTAGAAATAATATCCTTTGGTTTCCCTAGGATATCCTATAAAGAAGCATTTATCCGATTTGGGTGTGAGCTTATCGGGCGTCAAGCGTTTAACATAGACATCACATCCCCAAATCCTTAGAAAAGACAAACTAGGACTTTTCGGTCCACATCTCATATGGTGTCTTATCTCTTGATTTAGATGGTACCTTATTTAAAATGAAAGCGGCGGTTTCTAGAGCATAACCCCAAAAATACAATGGCAGATCCGATTGGCTCATCATTGATCGAACCATGTCTAACAAGGTCTCATTCACGCTTCGGACACCCCATTCCATTGTGGAGTGCCGGTGGTGTAAGTCAGGAACAATTCCACATTGTTTCAAATGATTACCAAACTCATGGCTTAAAACTCACCTCCACGATCGGATCGTAAAGATTTGATTGTCTTGCCAAGTTGATTACAGACTTCATTCGAAACTCCTTGAACTTTTCAAAGGATTCCGACTTGTGCCTCATTAAGTAGATATAACCATATCTACTATAGTCATCGGTGAAAGTAATGAAGTCTTCGAAAACCACCTCTGGTCGTCGTGCTTATTGGTCCACATACATCAAGATGTACGAGTTCCAATCGGTCGTGCGCCCTTTCACTACGACCGGTGAAAGGCGTCTTGGTCATCTTTCCGACTGTGCAAGACTCGCATGTTTCAAATGATTCTAAATCAAATGAGTTTAGAGTTCCATCATTATGGAGCTTTTTCATGCGTTTCTCACTTATGTGACCCAAACAACAATGCCAAATAAAAGTAGAATTTATTTCATTAGGCCGAAGCCTTTTAGCATTAATATTATAGACTGATGCATCATCAAGATTTAAAATAAACAACCCATTCAAAATAGGTGCATAGCCATAAAACACTTGATTCAAAAATATAGAACGACCATTGTTCTCTATAATGAACTTATAACCCTCTGCCATCAAACATGAGGCAGAGATAATGTTTCTACTAATGGCTGGAACGTAATAACAATTATTCAATTCCATAATAAATCACGAAGGCAAAAGTAGTGGCATAGTCCCGACGGCTAATGCAAAGAACCTTTGCTTTATTCCCGACGCGAAGATCCATCTCGCCTTTGCAATCATCCTACTTCTTGTTAGACTCGCATCGAATTGCAAATATGAGCAACCGATCCGGTATCAAATACCCATGAGTTAACGGAAGAGTCGACAAGAAAAACTTCTATAACATTAATACACGTAGTGGAAGTTTTAGTCCCACCATTCTTTTTCTCGATCGGCCGGTATTTCTTGCGGTTCCTCTTCCAAAGGCCTAGTTCTTTGCGGTAAAAGCATTCATTCTCTTGAGTCGGGCGGACTTAGTCTTGGGTTTAGGTTTGTCGGTTTGGATCTCATCCAAACTTTAGCCTTGCCCTTTTCTTGACCCAAGTCTTAGCCTTCTTCTTGAAGCTTATACTCTTTTGCACCATCATCACATGATTGTTGCATTTCTTATCTTGCCCTCTCATTGTCTTAAGCATCATATGCGATTCGGTGAGATTCTTGTCTAAGCCGTTCATATGGAAGTTCAAAATGAACTGGCCATAGCTTTCGAAGCGAAGCAAGAATCAAATCAGAGCCAATTCTTGGCTAAGTGGAAAACCAAGTTTTTCCAAGCTCGTGTGTAACCAACCATTTTGATTACATGAGGGCTCACCGAACCACCCTCGGCTAGCTTACATCCAAACAAGTTCTTTGAGATCTCAAATCTCTCGGTTCTTGCTTGTGTCTCAAACATGCCTTTGGCGCTTCGATCATATCGTGAGGCCTCTATGTTCTCAAACCGCTTCAAGGTTTGAGTTCATAGCGACAAGCATGAGACAGCTAACATCAAGGGACTCATCACATGCCTTTTATAGGCGTTTTAATAGCAAAGAAGAAAGACTTTACGAGGCACATTTGGAATTGGTTCTTCTAGAACATGTTCCTTTATCTTGCACGAGAACAATTCTCGAGTTGCGGGACCAATCCGCAAAATTTGTTCCATTAAGTTTTTCCTTTTCAAGTATCGAGCGTAAAAGCAAAAGCTGGATGTACAAAGTAGCGATTGGTGCCATGATCTACAACAAAAATATATGCAAAACTAAGACATATGTTCATTAAAGTAACTTCTATTAAACAATTTAATAAAGATACTCCCACTAAACACTATATCCCTCTTATGACATTTAATGATTCAAGATCCATAATCATTAATCAACTAGTGAGCTTTGGCTTCCTTTGCTAGAAGACTAGTGAAAACGGTAAGCAACCTTTGCTAATCATATCCACTATATGACTCTTGTTGTTGGGCGACATCTGTATGCTTCAAGACCCAACCTTTATGCCCCAAGGTCCACAATCGTTATGATAACCTTGTTAAGTTGAACCAATGCCGGTAGCGTAAGTGTACGACACAAACCCATCTAGTCAAGGAGAGTTAATGGCACTCTGCTTTGGCAAGACCTACCATTAAAAATACATGACTTTTGATGGTGCGGCATAGTTGGGAGGGCATCAATTTAACTTAATATTAAGTGAGGGAATTTTACTTCTATCATGTTAAAAGCAATTAAAGCAAAATAACATGCATAGAAATAAACGAATAGGAATGTAAAGGCATTCACAGACAATCAAATTGCATTGTGATATAGCATGACCCTTCTTCATGGTAATCTCCATCGCTATGCATCCTGTTCACCATGTCTTCAAGTGGTGGACTCCTCCAAGCACTCCTACTAAGCCATTATTTCTAATAGCACTAGTAATGAAACACAAGGAGTAAAGAAGCATCACAAGTCGACACGCAGTCGTTATACAATTATAGACACCTTGGGCAGCAATTAACATGACACGGTCATGAATATTACAAGCATACATGCATCTCATACATGAAACAGTATGGGTCATACTATTCACATCAATCCTCGCAAAAACAAGTTATGCATGTAATCCAATTCTAACGGATGACATGAGCACACACTACCTATAGCGCTGTGATACGAATACCCAAGACGGCGGTCCCGCTTAGCCGGTTAGCGAAGCGGGTTGAAGGCGGCGCCCTCATCCGGTCGAGGGCAGGCTCAAAACTTTTTCCAAACATGAATCTTATTCACGTGTCCGAGCCTTGGAAATCATCGGGTTAATCAAATTAGCCCTATTCAACCAATCCGATCAATGCCTTGATACGACCACATCTTGCGGCATACTCGATGGCGGAATTCGACCGGTAGGAGTGATATGCGATGCAGTCGTGGACAAGTGCAATAAACCATCTGGTCCTTATAGCTCATACCTCCTCGTAAACCCATCTACTACCACCGAGAAACCGATCGATCTTATCAACGTGGGTCTAGGTCGTTCCATCTATATGAACCGATCTAGGTTACCAAAACCGCCCAAAGAATAGATCCAATCTACTACTACCACATATCAAGTATATGCGATCGATCCAGATCAAAAACTACGCAGGAAGGCTCTGATACCACTGTTGGGTCACGGGTAGGCTACGATAGCTACAAAAAAAAAATTCTACCACGCAAACCAGGAAGCTATGCAAGTAGATGATCATAGATCGTTACCACCGACGCCAGCGAGCAGCGGAAGAAGGGTTGGAGCAGCCAGGTCCAACGAAGAGCGCGTCGATGTAGTGGTCGTAGTCGATCGTCCAATGTCCTCACGAGTCGATCGTCTCCTCCAGCAACGTCTGCGGTCCCTTGTGAAGATCGCGGATCGTCCTCAAGCGCAACAATCGTAGTAACACCTCTACGGTATCCACACGTCCAGGGAAGGAACAACCGAACGCTGGTGTGCCAGCACCAAATCGCACGGTGGAGCTCTAAGGAAGATGGTGGCTAGGGTTTCGGTGGTGTTTCACGCGCCTCACCCAATAGCCTCATGCACCTCCTTATATAGTGCTCGTGACGGATCCTATCCGGACACGTTTACGAATCGTATTTGTACTGGTTTGTTCCAACCCGTTAAGTGTGTGACCCTGTAGGTTCATGTGTAGTTCGGTTGTGATTCGAAACCGCTTCCGATCACGAGTCGTAGTGGCTCCTAGCGAACATATCGATTCGAAAACACACAAATTATATCGGACGAACCTTAATGCAATATGATATACGACCAGGTCCTCATCAATTACGACTGTGTCCTATCTCTATACTGACCAGTTCAGATTTGATCACGACCAACTCGTAACTCCTTACGACTTGGTTTCACCACTCTGTGATTACGTTCGACCGATCTACGACTTGCTTGTATCTCCATACGACCCGATCAGAGTGGGTCGAACTAAGTGACATACTCATGTATTCTCCCTTTGCCTCACGATATCTGGTTGAACTCGGTGAGATGTTGTGTCATCCATGGACTGCTCAATACTTTCTCGATCGAGTATCGATAACCTTATGTGGTCGAACACTTGACTACTAGTGGCATGGCCATGCACTTTCTTTATCCGATCACAACGAGGGCCCAGAGACATCTCTCTGTTATGTTAGGAGGGCAAATCCCATATTCGACCAAATACATTCCTCTCCATGTTTCAGAGCATACCCAAAGCTACCTTTATAACTACCCGATTCACGGTGTAGCGCTTTGGCAACCCCTAAGCGTGCTCTTACACATGTAGGAAACCATGCTTGATCTCAGGTCTAAGGATTATACATCATCATTGCTTGAGACCAACTAATGACACATAGATTCATAACAATCTCAATAGTGCCTCAAGGTGGGTCTTATCCAACATCATGTTCTCTAACATGTGTCCATATTATTGGTTTGATATCTCCATATCTATGACTCGTGAAACATAGTCATCAACCAATACATATGCTAGTCTATTCATATGTGTCCTCATATGTTTACGACCAGGGATCGTATAAGAATAATTATTGCAGAAATATAGAGTTTCACAACCAAGTCACATACTTGATAATAAATATTAACAATATTATTCTAGGAACAAGATAACACATTATCCAATGTCATGAACATAATGAAATGTAATCATCTCTATGATTGCCTCTAGGGCATATTTCCAACATCCTTCTCTCCTTGGCCCAGCCCGCTTGGCCATTCCCCTCCGCACCAGCCCGTGCGCGCGGGGGCCACTTGCTTCCGCTGACCGGTGGCCCCCACCTAGTCGTCTCCCACCTTCGCCTTTGTCCCCGCATGAGCATCGGTCGCGTCCGCCATTGTCAGTTCATTGAAGCTCCGTTTGACAATACCTTTTTTGGCCCAGATTCTCCGCGTGGACCTCATCTTCTAGAAACCCTATCTAAACCGCAACCGAATCGATATTTTATTCCTTCCAAACCCCGTTCAATTTCCTTATCTTGTCGGGTTTCCGAAAAGGACTCCGCTACCTTTACACCATCCCAGCCTCTCCCGTACCCTATAAATAGCACCCTAGGATCACCTCAGTGCCCTAATACCAAAACCCCAAGCCGCCGCACTTGGGAGCCCTAGCACCGTCGTGATTTGAGGATTAGGGTTTCTTCCCGAAGCTCTTCGTTTTCTAATTGCGCCGCCGTCAGTGTCGCCTTATTGACATTGACTGCACCGCTGAGTCCACCATCGCCAGAGCTACCTCCAGAACCTCTCCTCATCGCCGGAGCATTGCCGGACTAGAATCCCGATAATAGCCGAAGTGCTCTGCCGCTCAAACCTCGCTACCGGCCATCACTGTCGTCCACGACCACCAGTGAGTGCATCCTCGAGTTTGCCTTAGCCTCCTCTACCCACTGGTACCACTCACCACCGGTGAAGCATCACCGTTCATCGAAACCCTTGGAACCCGAGTCTCGCCGCCGGTCACTTCCTACGACCAGGTAGTCGAAACTTCCTTCGACCAGGTAGTCGAAACTTTCTATGACCAGGTGGTTGTAATCTTCTACGACCACGTGCAATCGAAACCTTCTGACCAGGTGGTCGAATCTCCTTTTGAGCACGTGTGGTCAGAAATGTTGAATAGTACTCATTGTACAGTGCTCGATAAACAGTACTCAAATTCCTTTTTGAGTATTTTCTTTAGAATAGATCTTCTAGAAGCCATATCTTCTTCATCCGAACTCCAATTGAGCCCATTCAAATTTCTAAGTTCACCTAAATTCAATCTCTATTTATATGAGATTTTTATTTAATTTTTGGATTTTATTTTCTCTCTGTTATTTGTTTATTTTGTTTATTTGCTTTGTTTGCGAGTAGACGTTGATACTTTGGAGAATTTTGGGCAAGGAGGAGTACACCAAGATCAAGATCAATCTCAAGATTTATTCCAAGGCAAGCCATAGTTATTTGATCATATTGAACCTATGATTTTATAACTATATTATTTTATACAATTGCATGCTATTTTTATACAAATTGTTTTGGGATTAGCTATTACATGTTGTCATTATGCCTCCATTGAATATTTGAATACCTTGAATCCTTTGTCACCCTAGCATGGATAATTTTAGTTGGACATATTTGTGTCACCAACATGGGTATCGTATAGATATTTAGTCAAGCTTAGTTACAATTGGTTCATTATCACATGTGTCATAATGATTAATCTTGACTTAATAATATATGGAATCGTGGTGGTTAGCCACTCTTGTTAAAATTTATGTACCATGACATGGTATGTCATTGGTCTTAGTTAAATAAAATAGTTTTCGCTTGGGCGAGTGGATGGTGGATTGAGGTGTGGTTAGCACGTTGTGGGTTGTGGTAAGATCTTCTGAGTAACTGGTCAAGGACTTAATCTTATGTGCCATTGAACTATGCCTTAACCGTATAACCACATGTCCTGTATGGGTGGGACCTAGCTAATTAATTAGCAATGTTTTGATTTGGTTCTGTTTGGGTTGTGTTTGGCGCAAAAGGGGGCCCCTGTCTGGTCAAAAAGACATTCAGTGTTGAAACCTTAGCGAGCAGAACCGGATCAAAGCAGAGCTTTGTAAAGTCCTTATGATAATCTTTTAGTCATACACCTACGAAAGTGTGTGAGTGGATATTATAATTTGATTATCTCTTATGGGTAAAGCTGTACAATCTCTGTAGAGTGTAAAACTATTCGAATAGCCGTGTTCGCGATTATGGACGTGTCTGGGGATTTCACATGAGAGGTATAGTTTCTTATAAAATGTGTCGGAGTGTGAATGAAAAGTTCACTTGATGAATATAATATTTGTTTGGTGAACGGGGAATTCACTTGGTGGTTTGTCTTGGGAAGTGAATGGGTAGTTCACTGGTTATTTCAAAGCAATGTTTATTTATTTATTATTGTTTTTCAACTATGCATTTCAATCTATTATTAGTATTTATCATAAATGCTTCTTTCTGCAAAAGAACCATACATCAAACCTTTGTTAGGCTATGCATAAATACTATTTGCATAAATTTCCCTACGGCTTGTTGAGTGTTTTATGTACTCACGACTTTACGCCTTTGTTGATCAGTTGAAGAATATTAAGCAGCACAATAGTTCTTTCAGAAGGAGTACCATGAAGGTTTTGCGGATTAGGATGCGTTCTCCACTCGATTGCCTGTGGACATGTTGATTGGCCTTTTCAAGAGTTTCGTTCTGCTATTATAGTTTATTTGTTTCTTTAGCCTCACGTGGCAAGTTAAGTAAACGTTGACCATAAGGTCCAGTTATTATTACTATTTGTTACTTTGAGATCTTTTCAGTTAAATCAAATAAATGGATGGTGTTTCATCACTATTTTCTGTGTGAGCTAGCTATTGATCTGGGACTAGTTCAGAATACACAGAGGGTTCCTGAATCATATTTTTGGTCCTGACATTCGGCCACAATCTAGCACAGCTTTGTGCTTAGATAGCCAATCTATGCCAAGAATGACATCTAAGGTTTTGGTGTCTAAGACAATGAGGTTAGACAGAAACTCAACTCTAGCTATGAGTAATTTAGCTCCTCAACACCCCACTTTAGAACTTTACTCTGCTCCAAACGACTAGACTAACAGAGTATGCTTAAGACGCATAACTTCCAAATTGTTCTTGGTTGCAAAAACTATAGAAACGAACGAATGCGAAGCTCCAGAATCAAACAAAACTGATGTAGGTACTGAGTTAACCAGAAACTTACCTAGTACGACATTAGGTGTTTCTTGGGATCCTTCCAGAGTGACATGGTTGACACGGCCTCTGACCACTGACTACGGTGCTCCTCCGGATTGACCGGTAGCTTGAGAGGCTCCTTGGTTGTTACTTGGTGTTGGCATCTTGGTTGGTGTAGCTCCAAGGTTGAAATGTACTGGAGTCATTGTTCCCTTCTGAGGACAATGGTTGGCGAAGTGTCCCGGCTGACGGCAGGTATAGCAAACTCTAGCTCCATTCTGCTGACTGTCCCCCGGATTGGGGTTGACTGTCACAGGGTTACAGAATTTCTAAGCAGTTGGACAACGTGCTGAGGTTGGTGCAAGCGTCCTGAAAGAGTTCTGTGACAGAAAACGAGTGAACTGTTGGGGAACTGTCCTTGGCTTCTGCTGAGCTTGATGACTTCCTTGCTGCACCATTCCGCGCTTGCGGTTGTCCTTCAACTCTTTGCGCTTATCCTCAAGGATTAAAACTTTATTAACTAGCTCTTGGAAATCTAGAAAGGTATGAGCGATCAAACTGACTTGCAATCCAGTATTTAATCCCTTTAGAAAATGACTCTAACGAGCCTTATCAGTGGCGACATCTGTCGCGGTGTAGCGGACTAGATGAGAGAATTTATTGAGGTAGTCAGTCACTGACATGCCTCCTTGCTTGAGGACACGAAATTCATCCTTCTTTAGATCAATAATTCCTTCTGGCATGTGATATTGGTGAAAAGCTGTTGAAAACTCTTCCCAGGTAATGTTTTGTGGCGTTTCATGTGCGGCATAGAAGTTTTCCCACCATTCGGCAGAAATGCCTTCCATTTGGTGAGTGGCATAAAGAACCTTCTCATGATCGCTATATTGGGTGATCAGTAGCTTCCTCTCGATGACACAAAGCCAATTGTTAGCTTCAACTGGTGAGACGTACCCAGAAAAGGTGGGTGGGCGAGTTCTCATGAACTCTGCAAGCTTGGATGATCCATGATGACTATGGTTGACAGGTGCTGCGTTGTTGTTGTTCTAATTATTGTTCATATTTTGCATCTGGTTCATCATCGTGTACATCATCTGCGTTTGAGCTGCCATGAATGCTCCAAAATTCTGCAAATCAATTGGAGGTGCTTGTGGCGGGACTACTCCTACTGGTGTCTACTCATTCTCTTCTGACCCAAGGGTTCCGGATCTGCTGGCAGTAGTGTGAGACCCCGATTTATTAGGCTCATAATACTTAGTCATCCAATTGACCCTAGTATTATCAACTAAATAAACCGTGCCTCGAGATATATGTACTTCCCAAGAATGCAGTACACACGGCCAAATACAACAAGACTACTAAGATAACAGCGGAAGCAAAAGTGCCATAGAGATGGCCCAAAACAAGAACCAACCAGTGTGCCTTCACCCACAAGGCAATCGACCGACCGCCAAGCTAGTCGCTTTCCCAACCACCAAGACAAACTCACAAAAGTAAAGCCCTTTGGGCTCTACCTCCTCTGCAACAAAGTTATTAAGCAAAGCAAATGAGTACAAAATGTACTCGCAAGACCGACGTAGTATAACAGAACTATAGTTTAACTACATGCAAGCTTTATTTAAGTGGATGAGGCTTTGGACTCATTTTTAGCATAAAGCAAGTTTTCATTTGCAATAATGTAATAGATTGAAAGCAATTTGGCAAAGCATTTTTAATTGTTGAAGTAACAACGAGATAATAACATAATAACAACATATGAACAACCTGGAAGTGACTAACCCAATAGCCACCACAACAATAGCATGAATTACCCATTCATGCCACCTATGTCAAGTTTTAATTAAAGGTTGTAGTCTAGTTCTCACGGGGCGTTTCCGAGCGTGTCCATAACCTAGGACAAGGCTATTCGAATAGTTTTAACCCTGCAGGGGTGTACCAATGTACCCACACGTCAGACCGCCATTTCGCCACATGATTTAGCACACTTCCTTTGGTATGCTTGAAGCGCGGCTAAGTCCTACGAGACATTTCCAATGGATGATGCTAATTACGAGCCGCAACCCACGGGACAAAGACACATTAGACAAATTCCTAACCGGTCCGCCAATGCTCCTTCCCAACACCACACACACACATTTTATTTAAACATACCCACCAACCAGCTCATAATTAACACCTCCCAAAGTACTTAGTCAAGAGAGGTCCCATATCCCCTCGTGTGGTTAGCATAAAATTGCTCGAACGGTGGCGCAAGTAACTCGGTCCTTATTGACTCAGCATACTACCACATTCCAAAAACCACACCATCCATCCAATATGCCCAAGTCCAAATCAAACTTTTATTTTCAGATTTTGACTTTACAAAATAACAAAGCACAAGTGCTGGACATAAAGGAGTAATAATTAGATTTGTGTGATCAAGACCATCGACTAAATCGATGATCGCCCATTACTACCGATAACTAAGCATGTCTAAGCAATTTAAATCGAAAACTACTAAGTGATAAGAGCTCATCCAACGAGCTCAAACCACAGCAAATAACCTAGGCTCATGGTAGTAGAGGATGAACAATTCCTACAGATTATGCAACTATAGGCTTGCTAGCGATACTTTAACACAAAGTAGCATGCATACATACAAGTAAAACAATATATTAACCTTTAAAGTAAAGGGACGATAGAGGGGATATGATCAAACTGCTTGCCTTGCTATTGCTGGTCAATTTGTTGCTGAGGATCGCTCACGGGATCAACACACTCGTCAACACCTAATCGACAAGACGAAACAATCGATAAGAACGACGAAAACGACAAAGACAGCACAGCAAACGAACTCCAAATACTCTGAAATTTCTACAGCAGCAAGAGTATGATTTTTAGGGAATTTAGCAACAAGAACCAATTGATTTGGATTCTCAATGCAAAAGTTATGAGCAAAACAAATCTGCTCAGCCCTAAAATACCAAACTGCCACTATTCCTAATTTAATTATGAGGCAACATTTTCTAGAAGGGTGGTGATACTGAGATTTTTACAATAAAATTAGCACCTCATGAGATGAATAACACAATTGAGTTCACCTCATTTGGAGCTATTATGCATTTTCTATAATTTCTCAAAAACAAGAACTTGAACAAAATTATAATGCACAAGAACTCTTTTTGACAACAGCAAAAAGCTCAAAACTAATTTTTACAGTAAGTTCATCAATAGAGGAACCCAACAAAGTTGGATTCACTCAAAAATAATCTACAGAGCATTAGTTATGTATTTTACAAGTTAAACACTACATTTAAAGTTAGTTTTAAAACCTATTTGCAAAACCATGTTCTGGAGCTGAACTGGGCTCATAACCATTTTTAGATTGGAGCTCAGGTCAAACCAGAGCTAACACAATTTGAATCACCCTATTTGGATTTAAATTAAATTAGTTATGCAATTTTAAAGTTCATACCTTTATCAGTTTATAATTAAGACCTCACGGGAGGTCCTAAGGACGAAGCGGATTGGGAGGACATGAGCCATAGATTTTGAATCTAACGGCTCAAGACCTCCCAGCGATATCGCACACGCTGCAGCGCGAGATCTAGAGGACATGGGCCGTGGATCTTGGATCCCACGGTCCTTGTCCTCCCAATGAAACGCCAAGACGCCTCCGCTGCCGAGATAGAGGTCGTGGCTGTTGATCTTGGATCCAACGGCTATGACCTCAAGATCTCGTCTGCTGGACCTCATGCGCGCAATCAGAGAGGAGGTCGTGACCGTTGATCTTGCGAGATGGACGGCCCACGACCTCGCACCTCACGCATGCGCGCGCGGGCGAGTTAAGGTGCGGGACAACGAGGAGGTCCGCGCGCGAGGTCTTAAATGCGCGCAAGGGACAAGATTAAAGGCATTAAAAGCTAAACCCATGATTACCAAGGTTAAGCAATGATTGGCGCATTTAAGGGGGAGGATCTTTGTCCGAAGGTGACACGGCTATTTGCCGTTCGTCCCGACAAAACCCGAGATCGAAGAAATGGTCCTCGCCGGCGATGTAGACCTTGCCGGCGACATCCAAGGGCCCCATTGTGTGCGCAATAGTGTTGCACACACAGTGGGACCACTCTCGGCAATGGCGGCGGCTTGAACGCCACAGCCGAGATGGCCAAGGTGACAAGCATGGGCCAAAAGACAAGCGGCAAGATTTGAGCTCCGCAGCGACATTCAAGCGGGTGCCAAGCCTAGGGACTACCAGGGGGATTACCTGGGGGTCCAGAGGATGCTGAGGAGGTCGTGGAGGAAGGACCGGTGCCAGGGAAGAAAGGTGCTCCACGGCCAAAGCTCCAGCTCCAGCTCCCAGTGAGGCCTCCTCTGAAAATGTCAACCTAAACAAGGTTAGGGTCAACACCAGAAGGCTAGGGGAGCACAAAATGAGCAAGAAGTTGAAGAGGGAGCCACTGGAACAATGGTGCCACCGAGGGCTCCAAGCTTCAACAATGGCGGCCAAAAAGGGGAGGTCAGTGGAGGAGAAAGCTCAAAAGACACAGGTGCAAGCTAAAGCTTGGAAGTGTGCCAAAGAAGCTAAGGGAGGAACCCAATGGGGGTTTTATAACTTGGATAAGCAGGGCACATGAGCTGGGTTAAGCTCATGGTGAGCTTAGCCCACGGCTCGGTCCAGGGCTTGGACAAGACGTGGGGCTGACATGGGGACAGGTCTGTGCAGACTGGAGAGGCGGAATGCTGACCAGCTTTTAATGCGGGTCAGCAAAGAGTCGTTGAAGGTACACAAGTGACAGGCACGCCCTTTTCTCCCTGCCCAGGAGCACGCATGCGTGACCGAGGAAGGAGAAGAACAGGGGAGATCATTTTGGCCGTTGGATAAGACTTCGGGGAGGTCCTAACCATCGGATGTGATTTTTGAACCGTTATGTTTTAAGTGACTGGGAGGAGGTCCCAGCCACACGATCTTGGACGGGGAGGTCGTGGCCCTCCGATTTCCATAACGCAGATGCGCAAAGGAAAAGGGATTAGGAGGTCCAAGGCGTTGGATCTAAATCCAACGGTGCGGACCTCCTGGAGGACTTAACGTTTGGGCACTCTACAGCCCAAGATGTGGAGGTCATGGCCTTTGGATTTAAATCCAAGGGCACATAACAGATAGGGAGGACTTAGACGCTGCGCAACGCACAAGAGAGGTCATGGCCTTTAGATTTAGATCTAAGGGCTACGACCTCATGTGCGCTGGGAGGTCTGATGCGCACAAGGCGAGGAGGAGGTCGTGACCGTGGATCTTAATCCAACGGTGCACAACATGAGATGGGGAAGGTTTTGTCGCCGGATAACGCCGGAGGTCGTGGGTCATTGGATTTGATCCAACGGCGCACAACAATTGAAGCGGGGAGGTCCTGGGCTGCGATGATTTGCAGCGGAGGTCGTGGCCTTTGGATTTAAATCCAACGGCTACGACCTCAACAAGGTGGAGAGGTCTTGAAGGTTTTGATAGTGAGGGGAGGTCATGGCCATGGATCTTTGATCCAAGGGCTGTGACCTCATGTAGGTGGGAGGACCTCACTGTGAATGTTTGTCCCCGCAGTGGTGGTTTACAGAGGAGGTCGTGGCCTTTGGATTAAATCCAACGGCTACGACCTCAAGTGAGTGCAAAAGGGAGGTCTGGGTGGTTTGAGCGCGAGGAGAGGTCATGGCCATGGATCGTTGATCCAAGGGCTGTGACCTCATGTGGGTGGGATGCCTTAGTGGTTTAACAGCTCGGGGAGGTCATGAGCTGTTGGATCTTAATCAAAGGGCTATGACCTCACCAAGGTGGAAGGTGGACTTTGAGGTTTAATAACAAGGGGAGGTCATGGCCATCGGATTTTGATCCAAGGGCAATGACCAGATGAGGTGGGGAGAGGACCTTGCGGTGTTGACCGCGGAGGAGATCGTGGCGGTTGGATGTAAATCCAACGGCTGCGACCTCATCAAGGCGGGAAGGGAGGTCTGATGAGCCCGGGAGTGGGTTGGGTTGGACCAACTTTGCAAAGCGGCTAGCCCAAGGAACAGTGCACCATTTGGAATTTAGTTTTTAACAGCTGAGACTTTGCAGAATTGTTTGGGATAGCCAAACAACTCCAAAATTTATGAAATTTTAACTGGAGCTTGCTGATGGTAAGATTAACCTCACATAAATTTTCCAGAGGTTTTTATGCAATGAATTTTTCTCAGGAAATTCATGAAGGCTGTTCAAGACATTGTTTTACCTCCAAAAATTATCAAACAAGTTTTATAACTCATGATATTTTTCAGAGGGGTCCCACAACATTTCTAGGACCAAGGAAAAATATCTCCAAGGGTTTGGCACAAGATTTGTGACAAATGGGAAATGGGTTTGATTTTTGGTCAACAAGAGCTTATGTTTTTGGATTACACAACTCTTGGACAAGAATCTCATGAGAGTTTTAGGGTTTTCAAGATGTGAGAAAAAGTTTTAATTTCTACACATTTAATTACATTTGAAACAAACCCTGATTATACATTTGGGATGTTACAAAATCTCCCCCCCTTACAGAAATCTCGTCCCGAGATTTGGCTCACTCGGTAAAGAAAGATGGATAGTCCGCACGCAGACGATCTTCCCTTTCCCAAGTAGCCTCATCCTCGGAATGGTTCGACCAACGAACTTTAAGGAACTTAATGGAGCGATTCCTAGTTCTTCGTTCGACCTCTTGAGTATCACGAGCAGGTGCTCGCGATAGGTCAAATCGGGTTGGACATCGAGGGTTTCCAACGGAGCTTCCTCGGTTGGAACACGGAGGCACTTCTTTAGTTGGGACACATAGAACACATCATGTACCCCCTCAAGTGCGTACCGGCAACTCCAACTTATAGGCAACAGCTCCTTCCTCTCGATAACGCGGTAGGGACCGACATATCGAGGAGCTAACTTGACCTTGGCGCTAAACATTGATGGCCCTTCAAAGGAGAGACTTTGAGATAAACAAAGTCATTAGGCTCAAAAGCGCAACTCACGCCGACGGCGATCCGCATAGCTCTTTTGCTGGATTGAGTGCAGGCGAAGACGCCACGAATAAGCCGGACTTGGCGCTCGGCCTCATTGATTGAGTCCGCCAAAGAGAGGTCTCTCACCGGTCTCTCACCAGTTCAACGGGTTCTACACTTTCTCCGCACAAGGCCTCAAAAGGTGCCATGCCGAGACCGCCTGAAAAGTCATTGTTATAAGAAAACTTCGGCGAATGGCAAGCATTTCTCCCAATGCTTCCCATAGGAAAGAACACAAGCACGAAGCATGTCTTCCAAAACTTGGTTGACCCTCTCGGTCTGACCCTCAGTTTGGGGATGATATGTTGTGCTAAAGGTAAGACGGGTTCCCATGGCCTCTTGCAAACTATGCCAAAAGCGAGAGGTGAAAAGAGAACCACGGTCCGAGACAATCGTCTTGGGCACACCATGCAAGCACACGATGCAGGAAACATAGAGGTCTGCCAATTGACCAACAGAAATCTTAGTCCGCACCGGCAAGAAATGTGCTACTTTAGTCAACCGATCAATGACGACCCAAATGGAATCCTTCCCCTTTTGTGTTCGGGGCAGACCGGTGATAAAGTCCATGCCGACGGAATCCCACTTCCATTCCGCACGCAGGCAAAGGTGAAGCGATCTGACGGCCGATGCTTCGGCCTTGACACGATGACACACGTCGCGCTTGGCAACGAACTCGCAATCTCCCTCTTCATTCGGGTCCACCAAAATCTCTGGCGGAGATCTTGATACATCTTTGTGGCCGGGATGAATGGATAAAAGCGAATCATGGGCTTCATGGAGGATCAAATTCCGCAATTCCATGTCCTTTGGAACCACAAGGCGTTGCGAACCTCACAACACCATGCTCATCCTCGAAAAAGCACTTGGTTGTTACTGTTCTTGACATTCTCCTTGATGTGGCTCACTCCAACATCCGATCGCTGAGCGGACTTGATCCGATCCACCAAGGTTGGTTGCACAACCAAGGCAATGAGAGAACCATGCTCAACTAAACTCAAGTTGAGGCGCTGAAATTCTTCGGAAGAGTGGGTGAAGCTCCTTGAGCAACAAGGCATTGCAATGCGCTTTGCGACTAAAGCGCGCCGAGAATCGACATTAGCCTTGCCCTGATGGTAGTGAATACCCATATCATAATCCTTGATCAACTCCAACCATCTCCTTTGCCCGAGGTTCAGTCGGGTTGGGTGAACAAATACTTCAAGCTTTTGTGATCCGAATACACTTCACAACGATTCTGATTAGGTAATGTCACCAAATCTTAAGTGCATGAATCACAGCACCAACTCCAAATCATGGGTAGGGTAGTTGAGTTCATGAGGTCTCAATTGCCTTGATGCATAGGCCATTACCTTGCCTTCTTGCATAAGGACACAACCGAGGCTTCGACGAGAAGCATCGCAATAGATATCGAAGCTTCGATGGACATCGGGAAGAACGAGAACGGAGCCGTGGTCAACCGCTTCTTGAGTACTTGAAACTTTCCTCACAAGCATCGGACCACAAGAACTTCTTGTCCTTCTTGAGCAACTCCGTCATCGGCCATGATCTTGGAGAAGTTCTCGATAAAGCGGCGATAGTATCCCGCTAAACCAAGAAAACTCCGCGCCGGTGACCGAAGTGGGCTGACTCCATGAAAGAACATCGCCGACCTTGCTAGGATCAATCAGCTCGCCTCTCTTTGAAAGAACATGGCCTAAGAAAGCCACTTCCTTCAAACGAATGCACACTTGTCGAACTTGGCGTCAGACAATGGTGCTCACGCAGCTTGCCTAACACCAGCTTCAGATGCTCGGCATGTTCCTCATCGTTCTTGGAGTAGATAAGAATATCATCGATGAAGACCATGACAAACTTATCCAAATACTCCATGAATACCGAATTCATGAGGTTCATGAACAAGGCCGGAGCATTGGTCAAGCCGAATGACATGACGGTGTACTCATACAAGCCGTAGCGAGTAGAGAACGCCGTCTTTGGAATATCCTCAGGTCGAATCCGAACCTGATGATATCTGTGACGACCCACCTCGTGATGCACCAAAGGAGGTCCAGGAGCACCTTTTTTTTTTCGCTCGGCAGAGCCACCACAAGGAGTGGTAGCACCGCATGGTGCTATACCGAGGAGGTCTGCCAGGACCTCCCAGGAGGTCTAAAGGACCTCCTGGAGGTCTTGGCCCGCCACTGACCTCCTAGGAGGTCTAAAGGACCTCCTGGAGGTCTAGGCCACCACCCACTCGGTAGCACCTTCAGACACATCACTAGAGGGGTCCGACAGGACCTCCCAAAGCTAAGTCGTGGGACCTCCTGTGGTCTGTCCTGTGCAACCGAGCTAGTCCCGGGACAACAGAGCTAGCTCACACAAGAACACAAGCTAACATCACAACCACGAGGTCAAACAAAGATGAAGTAGACAAAATAACTTAATATATATAAGGCGGGGACCTTATGGTCAAGCATGTAAACAAGAGGTGCGCTTCGAGGGCTTACAAAACCAGCAAGGACTTACAAGCGGCAACAGGAGCTCTAGGGCTCAAACACCGAAACACGCAAAAGCCATCCAACAAGCACCACAGGCTGTCGGGTGGAGGACGTCCTAGGCAGCTTAGTCGTCAAAGAACTCCTCCTCGAAGAGGTCTGCACTGCCCTGCACTTGGTCATCTTCATAATCTGCTTTGACACAGGGCTTAAGCCATGAGTACTTGGAATGTACTCAGCAAGTCACAGGAGGCAAAGATGCAATAATATACATGTAGGGGTTTACCAATGGAGAGTTGTATGGTTAGTTTGCACAAAAGCCAAGGTTGACAATAATAGCAATAATAGATTGAAAAGGCAGCAAAGTAAAACTATAATACATAATACTTTTGATGTTTAAAAAGGTGGGGTGAGCACCAACTCACAGCCACTACCAAAATGAAGGAGTTCCGGTCACACCCGTGACCAGGTCCTTACCCAAAACCCACTCCAGAGCACCCACTCCAGAGGTCCAAACCAACCCCTGGACCACTACCCGAGCCAACCTTGACCCCTCTGGAGCCGGCCAAGGTCTCTTGAGGCAAAGCCAAGACATCTCGCGGAAGTGTCCAAAGATGGCACAAGCTTTTGAAACAGCTACCCCTTGCACCATTTCATCGAGCATGTCCATGACCAAGGACTTGGCTATTGAATAGATCTTTACACTCTGCAGAGGTGTACAACTTTACCCACAATCCACGATCTCTCTAGCGGGGCGGGTTCCGGTCACCCTTGCTCACTTCCTAAGGTGAGCAGTCTAGAAAGCGCAAAGGCCTTTACAAAGCTTTGAACCGACTGGGCTGCCCGCTAAGGTTTCGCAATCCCCTCTGTGGTCTAGAAGTCCGCAGGTTATGGGTGCCCTCTTGCGCCAACGAATCACACGCCAACCACAACAGCCCCAAGCCAACCCATTGCTAATTATTCAAATGACCATTCCCATAAAATGATCTTGTGGTTGCCTTTGTTTGGCCCAGTTCAATGCAGACACAAAGTGAAGTCCTTAATCGTGCTAAGGCAAGACTTCCACAAACCCAGTGTGCATAGCACCCACTACTCACTCCCTACCTTCTTGCCTCAAAGCAAAACCATTTGTATTAACCCATGCCAAAAGACCACCCGTCTTGGCACAACAGATTTTAACCAAGTGATCTCACACCACGCTTAACACAGACTTAGGCGTCCCGCCATAGTTGCTCAACAATGGCACCACCACACATTTCATATTTATTAGTCAAGATTATTAGAGATGAAGCATGATACGTTCGAACCACGTATTCTAAGCAAGGTGTGAGGACCCCAGTTTATTAGGCTTGTAATACTTAGTCATCCCTTGACCCTAGCATCACAAACATAATAACCCGTGTCTTCGAGATATGCATACTTCCTTAAAATGCACGTTATACACACCTCTTTACAAAATCATGCATCAAGTTCATACAAGACATAGAACCAAGCACGAACTAGAATAAACGACATACATAATATAGAGAGAGTTATTACAAAAGGAGAGGCCAACAGGCCAAACAACAAATACAAACTAAAATAAACAGCGGAAGCAAAAGTGCCATAAGATGGCCATAAACAAAAGCCAATTAGTGTGCCTTTACCCACAAGGCAACCAACCGGACCACCAAGCTAGTCATCAAACCCGAAGCACATCTCACAAGAGTGAAGCCCTTGGGGCTCACCTTCTTTCTCTGCAACAAAGTTATTAAGCAAAGCAAATGAGTACAAAGAATGTACTCGCAAGACTAACGTGTAAAATAACAGAACTATAGTTTAGCTACATGCAAGCTTTATTTAAGTGGATGAGGCTTTGGACTCATTTTAGCATAAAGCCGCCATTTGCAATAATGTAATAGATTGAAAGCGATTTGACAAAGCATTTTTAATTGTTGAAGTAACAACGATATAATAACATAGTAACAACAACAAGATCAACCTGGAAGTGACTAACCCAAGTCACCACAACAATAGCATGAACATCCATTCATACCAACCCATCAAGTTTTAATTAAATGGTTGAGACTAGTTCTTGAACGACCTTACCAAGCATGTCCATAACCTAGGACGAGGCTATTCGAATAGTTTTAACCCTGCAGGGGTGTACCAATGTACCCACACGTTAGACCGCCTTTCCTTAAAGCACACTACCTTTGGTATGCCGACACGGCTAAGTCCTCTGAGACATTTCCAATGGGCAAGTGCTAATTTTGACCAAGACAACCCACGGGATAAGGACCCAATGGACAGCCTAACCGGTCTGCCACTGCTCCATTCCCACACCACACACACACACACATTTTATCTTTAAAACACACCAACCGAGCGACCCCAATTAGCACCGCCCAAAGTACTTAGTCAAGAGAGGTCCCATATCCCCCTCGTGTGGTTAGCACGCAAAAGCGCTTGGCTTAGTGACCCAAGTAACTCGGTCCTTAGGGACCCAGGCATACCACCACATTCCAAAAACCGCACCATCCATCCAATATGCCCAAGTCTAAATCAATCTTTTATTTTCAGTTTTTGATTTTACAAATTAATCAAAGCACAAGTGCTGGACATATAGGAGTAATAATCAGTTTTGAGTGATCAAGACCATCGACTAAGTCGATGATCGCCCATTACTACCGATAACTAAGCATGGCTAAGCAATGTTAACGTAAACTACTAAGTGATAAGAGCTCATCCAACGAGCTCAAACCACAGCAAATAACCTAGGCTCATGGGTAGTAGAGGATAAACAATTCCTACAGATTATGCAACTATAGGATTGCTAGCGATATTTTAACACAAAGTAGCATGCATACATATAAGTGAAACAAAATATTAAGCTTTAAAGTAATGGGACAATGATGGAAATGATCAAACTTCTTGCCTTGCTGTTGCTGGTCAAATTGTTGCTGAGGATCGCTCACGGGTTCAAAGTACTCGTCGACACCTAATCGGAAAGACGAAAACAATCGATAAGAACGACGAAAACGACAAAGACAGCACCGCAAACGAACTCCAAACACTCTAAATTTTCTACAGAAGCAAGAGGGTGATTTTTAGGGAATTTAGCAATAAGAACCAATGGATTTGGATTCTCAATGCAAAAGATATGAGCAAAACAATTCTGCTCAGCCCTAAAAATACCAAACTGCACTATTCACTAATCTAATTATGAGGCAACATTTTCTAGAAAAGTGGTGACACTAAAATTTTTACAGCAAAACCAGCACCTCATGAGATGAATAACACAATTGAGTTCATCTCATTTGGAGCTATATTGCACTTTCTACCATTTTTCAAAAACAAGAACTTGAACAAAATTATAATGCACAAGAACTCTTTTCTACAATAGCAACAAGATCAAAGCTAATTTTCACAGTAAGTTCGCTAATAGAGGAAGCCAACAAAGTTGGATTCACTCAAAACTAATCTACAGAGCATTAGTTATGTATTTTACAAGTTAAACACTATTTTGAGTGCACATTTACAGCTAGTTTTGAAACCTATTTGCAAAACCATGTTCTGGAGCTGAACTGGGCTCATAACCATTTTTTGATTGGAGCCCAGGTCAAGCCAGAACCAACAAAATTTGAATGACCTCCTTTGGATTTAAAACGAAAAAGATATGAA
The DNA here is from genome assembly GCA_036346405.1 of Phyllostachys edulis. NCBI lineage: Eukaryota > Viridiplantae > Streptophyta > Magnoliopsida > Poales > Poaceae > Phyllostachys > Phyllostachys edulis. The sequence goes on from CM070553.1 coordinate 77,302,018, forward strand.
ATTCTAAAGTTATACCTTATTTCACTTATAATTAAGACTTCACAGAATTTCTAAAACCACAAGGACATGGGAGGACATAAGCGGCTCAGATCACACGGGAGGTCCTCAGCGGTTGAGATCTTCCAAAGGAAAATCTAAACTATCAAGATCTCCCGAGGAAGATCTACATCGTCGAGACCTCACAGGGGAGGTCTGGGCGGTCCAGATGTTCCAAGGAGGACTTTGATGGTCCAGATCGTCAGAGGAGGACCTTGACGGTCAAGATCTACCCGGGAGGTCATGAGCGGCCGAGATGACCTCGGGGGTCCTAAGGGAGGTCCTAACGTCGCAGACCTCCGGGAGAGGTCCGGGCGGCCATGATCGCACAAGGGAGGTCTTGGATGCTCAAGATCTCTGGGAGGAGGTGCAGGCGGCCCGAGCCAGCGACCACGCGTGCTTGCGCGCACGCACGCGTGCTTTCGGACAAGAGATTAATGCGCGGACAACGAGGAGGTCAGCGGGAGGATAAATGTGCAACACGGAGGATTAAATACATTTAAGACACGCCATTGATTACAATGATTTGAGCAATGATGAGCGCATTAACGCGGCAAATCTTTGTCCTAAAAACGACAACGGCGCTGCCGTTTTTGTCCGACAAAGACCCGAGCTCAAAGATGTGGTCATCGCCGGCGATACAGACCTCGCCGGCGACATCCAATGGTACCGTTGGGTCCGCAATAACCATGCGCACCCAATGGACCTCCTCTCGGCAGTGGCGGCGGCCTTGAACGCCGGCGAGCCGAGAGGACAACGAAGGCAAGCACGGCCAAAATCCAAATGCAAAATGAAGCTCAGCGCGACAATCAAGCGTGTGCTCAAACAAACACTCCTTGAGAAAGATACATGCGGGTGCCAAAGAACTAAGGGACTAACAGAGGAGTACAGGAGGTCCCGAGGTCTTGAGGAGGTCGAGAAGGAAGGACCGGTGCTTGGGGAGGAAAGGTGCTCCACGGCCAAAGCTTGACTCAAGCTCCACTTTGTCCCCTCTGCAAATGCCCAACAAATCAAGTTAGGACTTGGTCCCAGAGGGTAGGGCACAAATGGAAGCAAGGAGAAAAGGAGGAAAACTCCAGGGACCCTTGTCCACCGAGGAGCTTCAAGCTCCAGCAATGGCGGCCAAGGAGAGCTTCGGTGGTTTAGAGCTCACAAGCACAGGGGTGCAAGCAAGGGGATAATGGTGTGCAAAGGAAGCCAAGGAAACAGTGGGGGAGGTTTTATACTTAGGGCACAGGAGGTCATAGACCACGGGTTAAGCTCATGGTGAGCTTGGCCCATGGGTCGGTCTAGGGCTTGGACAAGATGTAAAGTTGACATGGTGACAGGCTAGGCAGACTGGAGAGGCGGAAAGCTGACCTGCATTTAATGCGGGTCAGCAAAGAGTTGTTATAAGGTACACAGTTGCAGGCGTGCATTAAATCACTGCTCAGGAGCACGCATGCGTGACCAAGGAAGGAGAAGAACAGGGGAGGTCATTTTGACCGTTGGATAAGACCACGGGGAGGTCCTAGCCATCGGATCCTATTTTTGAACCGTTACGCTTAAAGGACTGGGAGGAGGTCCCAGCCACACGATCTAGGATGGGGAGGTCATGGCCTCACGATTTCCTTAATCTTGAATCTTGCGTGGGAAAAATAGGATTAGGAGGTCCAAGGCGTTGGATCTCAATCCAGCAGTCGGACCTCTGTGAGGTCTTAACCGCACACCTAACTTAAGAACATGAGGGGGAGGTCATGGCCTTTGGATTTTTGATCCAGCGGCCAAGACCTGATGAGGTGGGGAGGTCCTAGCGGTATTGACCGCGGAGGAGGAGGTCGTGGCGGTTGGATGTTAATCCAACGGCTACGACCTGATCAAGGTGGAGAGGAGGTCTCACGCTAAGGGAGGCGGTTGGGTTGGACACCTTTGCAAAGCGGTTCAAGCCCAAGTCAAACCAGTTTATTTAGATTAATAAACAAGCTGAGACAAAAGAGGATTTATTTGAGATAGCAATTGAACTCCAAATTTGATGAAATTTTAACTGGAGCTTGCTGACAATGAGATTAACCTTGCATAAAATTTCTAGAGGTTATTATGCAATGCATTTTTCTCAGGAAATTCATTAAGGCTGTTCAATGATTTGTTTTGCCTCCAAAAATTATCAACCAAGTTTTACATCTTGTGATATTTTTCAGAGGGGTCCCACATCAGCTTTAGGACCAAGGAAAATATTTTCCAATTGTTTGGCACAAGATTTAAGATAATTGGAAAATGAATTTGACTTTTGGTCAACAAGAGCTTTGTGTTTTTGGATTACACAACTCTTGGACAAGAATTACATGAGAGATTAGGGGTTTTCAAGATGTGAGAAAAAGTTTTAATTTCTACACATATAATTATACTTGAACAAACCCTAATTATACATTTGGGATGTTACACAAGGCTATAAAGACCTACGGTCCCCCATGTTGGCAAATAACAAAGAACACCAACTAAATATCCACCCTAAGGCTCACAAGGTGAACATGACAACATGATGGAGACAAGGTATGAAGGAGGCATAACAGCAAGTAGGCAAGTAACTACAGCCCAAACCATTTTCATATAAACATAGCCATGCATGATAAAGTAAAATCGAAATACATTTACGAAACTTGGTTCAAGATGATCAAAAGGGGGTATGTGGCTTGCCTTGGTCAAGCAGCGGAGAGCCTTCAGTAGAGAGAGCTGGGTCCAAGATCTCCTCAATCTTGTGATCTACACGTTCGCAAGAAAATCAATTAAGCAAAACCACACTAAGCCAAGGAACTTCAAAAGAACCAGAAAGAACTCAAACCAACTCAGCCAAAAGGAAACCAAGAGGCTTAACACGCCTCAAAGATCTCTGGGAAGGTCTTGCACAAGGAAGGACCGAGCGGTGAGGCGAGGAAGGAAGAAATGAGCAACAAAGTTACAAAGGTCGGCCCTTGAACTTTATATAGCCGAGTTGGTAGTGTCTTTGAAGGGCTACGGGTAGGCTACACTAAGCGCAAATTAATAAAAATTCTACCCGTAAACCAAGATCACTGCAGCTTATAGATCACGGTCTTACCACTAGACGCCAAGAAAGCGGAATTGATGCAAAGACGTCAGGCGAGTAGTCGTACTAAGTTGATCAAGACGTCGGGGTAGAGTAGTCGTACTACTTCCTCGTCCTCGTCGCGGCCCCACGTCTGACTCCTCTCTTGCGGTTTGTCCAAACGCCACGGATCTGGCGCCTCCCAAAGGTATCCACAGTGCGGAGGAAGCGACGCACGCCGGACTACTAGATCCGCGGCGACTTAGGGCGTGGGAGGGTGGCGGCCGTGGTTTGAGGATGTCACGAAAAACTCATCATTAATCCTGTGCACCCTTGCCCTCCTTTTATAGACGTCCTTACAATGGGCTTCTACTAATAGAGGCCCATTAGGACCCAATGCCCAGTCTAATTCGGATCCAATCCGAATTAGGCTTCACTTCTTAAGTGTGTGACCCTATAGGTTCACGTATGTTTAGACATGGCGCAAGTATACATACTTGGTCAATAGTTGGTAGCGACCTCTAGCAAGGCGTGCCAACTCCTAAACGATACACAAAGATCATATCGACGAACCATCACAACGTTATGTACATGCCAATCCCTTTGCCTCACGATATTCTATTGAGCTCCAAGTCGACCACTCTATCTCGATCCTATGATCCGTAATCCCTTACTAGGTTAACTCTTAACCTTAAGTAGCATGGCCATGCATTTACGGATCCGATCACTCGAGGGCCCAGAGATATCTCTCGGGTAGAGAGGGCAAATCCCATCTCGACCGACCATGCCTCGCAACATGCTTCATGACAAACCCGAAGCTACCTTTATAACTACCCGATTCACGGAGTAGTGTTTGATAGCCCCTAAGTAGGTCGATTCACATCTCAAGTACATGCGACAATCTCGTGTCTAAGGACAAAGGCGTACATATTGTGTAGAGAGAACCATAAGTATAATTGTTATGTCTCATGTTGGGTCGGTCCAACCCCATGTTCTAAACATGTGTCCACATTATTGGTTTGACATCTCCATGTCTATGACACATGAAACATGGTCATCAACCGATACATGTGCTAATCCATCATTCACGTGTGTCCTCACATGAACTCCGACTAGGGACAACTTTAGAATAACCATATAAGTAAAGAGTTTCACAAACAAGTCACATACTTGTTAATCAACACAAAGGTAATATTCAAGGAACATTTATTAAATCATGGATACAATGAAATATCATCATCTCTATGATTGCCTCTAGGGCATATCTCCAACATGTGCACCACAAGGAAAAACTCAGTGAGGTGTAGGCAATCGGGACAACTAGGGCAAGGCTTGCCCTAAAAGAATTGAAATAAAGTACCTCAGATGTGATTGCATTTAATGTGACCCGACACCTATTAAATGCGCACAGAGTTCTGAGGCAAGAGCAATAATTACAAGGTGAAGAGGGTGGCAAGTGGGGCCGATCAAAGGGTGCACCACAAGTCAAAGAGGTGGCCCCACCGCAAGGGTCATCCCGCCAAAGACCCTTTGTGAGGTCTGGGCAAGAGGTCCAAGACACTTTCGGAGGGGAGGTCTGGACAAGACGTCCTCAAAGCTCAAAACGAAGAGGTCTGGCCTCGACTGCACAAGGGAGGTCTAAGGGTAAAGATTTCAAGGGGAGGACCTCAACGGTCCAGATCAAAGGGTGCAGGGGAGGTCCTGACGAACAGGAATATCCTGATTAGGAGGGTGGTCCTTACAAAAGACCAGCAAGGACCGGGGAGGTGGTCTTTGCAAAACAACCAGGAGGAGGTCCTGGAAACAAAGGCAAACGCGCAGCAAAGCAGAGCCGTTCGATTGAAATCGGGCGGCCCAAAAAGGATAGGAACGTTCGGACCAAACTAACGTGCCCTTAGGATCGGGCCATCCAAACCACATCGGATGGTCCTAAGGTTAAGAAGGCAAGGCCTCAAGCGTCTGACCACGAGAGTCAAAGATGGGTCCAAGCGCTAAGGAGGTCTTGGACCTAAAGAGGTCGGAACCTTTGGATCCAACTAAGGAGGACACAGGACGGCTAAGATCTCCCGAGAGGAGGTCCGAATGGCGAGATCCTAACAAGGGGAGGTCCGGCGGCTAGATCTCAACAAGGGAGGTCTGAACGGCTAGATCTCAACAAGGGAGGTCTGGCTAGATCTCAACAAGGGGAGGTCTGAGTGGCTAGATCTCAACAAGGGGAGGTCTGAGCGGCTAGATCTCAACAAGGGGAGGTCTGAGCGGCTAGATCTCAACAAGGGGAGGTCTGAACGGCTAGATCTCAACAAGGGGAGGTCTGAGCGGCTAGATCTCAACAAGGGGAGGTCTGAGCAGCTAGATCTCAACAAGGGGAGGTCTTAAAGGACGCGAAGAAGGTCCGAAGGACACAGAAAAGTCCGCAGGGACAGAGGGAGGTCTATTTGGACACAAGAGAGGTCCAAATAGCCACGAGGAGGTCTAGGAGGGTCCCAAAAGGGGCGCTGGGAGGTCCAAAAGAAACAAAACCAAGCGTGGCTTGGAGGGACCAAAGAGGTTTTGAAACACAAACCTGAGCTGGGTCTTTAACAGGAAAACCCGAAGCACGGGGGAGGTCCGAACAGAGGGGAGATAAGAGAGAGGTCTAGATCTCAAGGAGATTCAGCCCAACAAAGGAAGTTAAGAGAGAAGAGACAAACCCAGGGACGCATGAGAGAGGCTCAAACAAAGAAGGAACACCAACAAAGAACTTAGTTAAGGTTTAATTAATTCCAATTGAACTCTCCAGATTTCAAAACGTCAGGTTAAGCTTTGGATTCTCAATAAAGCCAAATGGTTACTTTTATTTTGAAAACCAGGCAAGAAACTTAAGAGAAACGGGACGTTACAAACCTTCAACCCTTAAGGGAATCTCGACCCCGAGATTCAGGTTGAGCTAGGGAATAGGTGGGGGAACTCCTTCTTGAGGTCCTCTTCTCGCACCCATGTTGCTTCGGCTTCAGAGTGGTTACTCCATTGCACCTTGCACAGCTTGGTGGTCTTGCTCCTAGTAACTCTTTCTGACACATCCAAGATTTTGATGGGTTGCTCTTTGTAGGTGAGGTCTTCTTGGAGGTCCACAGCTTCTAAAGGCATTTGGTCCTCTGGGACCCGCAAGCATTTCTTCAGCTGTGACACGTGGAACACATCATGGACTCCAGCAAGCTGAGGAGGGAGGTCCAACTTGTAGGCCACTTCACCCCTTCGGGCAAGAATTGGAAAAGGTCCAATAAACCTTGGAGCAAGCTTTCCACTAACTCTGAACCGCTGCATACCCTTGAGAGGTGACACTTTGAGATAGACTTGATCTCCTGGGACAAAAGCTAGGTCTCGATGTCTAACATCTGCGTAGCTCTTTTGCCGTGTTTGAGCAGCCCTTAGCTTCTCCCTTATTGACCTTACTTGATCTTCGGCTTCTTTTAGTAGGTCCGGGCCAAGAACTTGGCCCTCACCCGATTCTGTCCATTACAAAGGAGTCCTACATTTCCTCCATAAATAGCTTCAAAGGGACATTTGGAGGCTCGCTGGTAGTCTGTATTGTAGGAAAATTCTGCGAAGGTAACATCTTGTCCCAACTAGATTGCCTTTCTAGAGCACAAGCTCTAAGCATGTCCTCAAGGACTTGGTTAACTCTCTCGGTTTGGCCATCTGTTTGTGGGTGGTATCTGTACTGAAGTTGAGGTCAGTGCCCAAGGTACCATGTAGCTTTTGCCAAAACTTTGAGGTGAACTGAGATCCTCTGTCTGAGACTATCTTCTTTGGAACACCATGTAGGCACACAACTTTTGCCATGTAGATTTGACCACTTGTCTCCGAGATAAGTAGTCTTCACAGAATAAAGTGAGCCATTTTGTTAACCTATCCACTATGACCCAAATAGAATCAAAACCAAATTGGGTGCGAGGTAGACCAGTTATGAAATCCATGCCGACCTCTTCCCATTTCCACTCGGGTATGGGTAAAGGTACTAAAAGTCCTCCAGGTCTTTGGTGTACTGCCTTAACTTTTTGGCAAGTGTCACATTTGGCCACAACATCTGCTATTTCCTTCTTCATTTTCGGCCACCAGTACAACTCCTTAATGTCTTGGTACATTTTTGTAGCTCCTGGATGTATAGAATACAATGCTTCATGGGCTTCCTTAAGTATTACCTCTTTGAGCTCGGTGTTATTGGGCACACAGAGCCTTTTATCAAACCAAACCGCCCCGTCCATCTTGAAAACCCGTAGCCTTCCTTCTCTTAAGTTGGTCTTGATTTCTTGGATGCCAGCATCTCCAACTTGAGTTGCCTTGATCTGTTTTTGCAAAGTAGGTTGCACTTCAAGAGCTGCCAAAAACCCTTCCTCAACTAACTCAAGTCTAAGCTTCAAGAATTCCTTATGCAAGGTAGGTTGGCTCTCCTTGATCATCAAAGTATTGGCATAGACTTTCCTGCTCAAGGCATCTGCCACCACATTGGCCTTGCCTGGGTGGTAATGGATTCCCACATTGTAGTCTTTAATAAGCTCTAGCCACCTTCTCTGCCTCAAATTCAAATCTGCTTGAGTAAAGATGTACTTTAGGCTTTTGTGGTCAGTATAGATTTCACACCTATTACCTATGAGGTAATGGCGCCAAATCTTTAAAGCGTGCACCACAAAGACCAACTCTAGGTCATGAGTAGGGTAATTTACTTCATGGGGCTTCAATTGTCTTGAGGCATAAGCCACCACTCTTACATCTTGCATTAGAACACAGCCAAGTCCTTGTTTTGATGCATCACAAAAGACTTCAAAATCCTTCGACATCCGGGAGAACCAACACCGCGAGTTAACTTTTCTTGAGCTCTTGGAAGCTTTGATCACACTCGGAGGTCCAAAGAAACTTCTTTTCTTTCTTCAACAACTGAGTGAGAGGCCTTGCAATCCGGGAGAAGCCTTCAATAAACCTTCTGTAGTAACCGCCATGCCAAGAAAACTCCCGACTTGAGGCACTGTCCTAGGGGGTTCCCAATTGAGCACATCTTGAACCTTACTAGGGTTGACAGACACTCCTTCTTTTGACAAGACATGCCCCAAAAAGACCACTTCTTTTAGCGATGAACGAGGGACGGAGTGACCTCGGGCGCCAAGACCGAGATCCCAGTACTTGAGATCGCTCAAGCGGGGACAGAGGCAGCCTGGATGACTTGTGGGCCTCCCACTTGCGCTTGCGGGAATCCATAAGCTCTCGGCGGATGCTCGTGACGATGGCCTTGTCGACCAAGGTCCGGAAATCGTGAAGTCGACAATGGATAGCTTGTCCTTAAGCTCCTCGGACAAGCCACGCTGAACTTGGCACCTTGGCCATATCGGTGGCCACATCCTCGGAGCATAACGAGCGGATGGTTGAACTCGTAGACATACTCCATGGTGAGCTCGCCTTGCTTGAGCGCGAAGAAACTCCCTTCTTGATCTCCATCAAGCCGCGAGATATGAGATCGACGGAAGGCGGTCTGAAACTCCTCCTGTGACAAGCAGTGATCTGCGGGCTGCATGGCGAGAAAGCTCTCCCACCATGACAAAGCTGCACCCTCAAGCCGGTGCGATGCAAGCAGCGTCTTCTCGTGCTCTGGCATGCGCAATCTGGCTTCCGCTCCACCAAGCGAAGCCAATCGCTCAGCATCAATGGGTCCTCGGACCGGGAAAAGGTGGGGGCTGGGTGCGAAGAAACTCCGCGAGTCCTCCACGGTGATGGGCATTCCCTAGCCCGGATCACGAAGCTCCGTAAGGCGGTGGTGTTGCTTGCGATGACATCGATAGAACTCTCTGTCATCCGCACGATTGCGCTCTATCTCAAGAAGAACCTCGGCCATGGTCGGAGGAGGAGGAAGCTCCTCGTCAGGACCATTACTGCCTTGGCCGCTTCTGAAAGCGTCCGCCCATCTGTTACAATGAAATTTGGTTAGCAACTAAACCCGAAAAACAAAGCCTTAAAAAAGCAAAAGCTAACGACTAGGGGAATGGAATATCGCCCAAATCGAAAGCCAAAAACAGCGAGTAATTAAACTTTAAAAAGCTTCTAAAAGACTCTAAAAACAGCAAGGGATCACCAAAAGCAAGGCTCAACTTCTCAACACAACTAACCCGTATTGAATGAACGAGTAATTGATCGAGAAGATAAAAATCAGATTGTAAGGTGAGATCTAATGGTACTAAAGAGCAATGCTAAATCAGCGAGATAAGTGTTAGATACTTAGCTAACTAGTATCACATCTTACCCTTTTATTCCCACAAGTTTTAGTTGAATTATCCTATCATTATCTATCCTAATTAGAAACCTTTGAGACTGCTGTCTGGAAATTTGATGCTTGCTGTCCAGATTTCGCATCCAAGCTCCACGTCGAATCACCGACTCCAGAACTTCAAAACCTTGTAATGGGCAGCTCACACTTCAATTCGCCAATCTCATTGGTTCTCCCAAAACCCAATTAAACGATAACACTATCTTTTGAAAGGAAGAGAGGAAACAACTTTTAAAACTCAAAAGAGAGCGAGATGAGATAAGAAAGCTAAGATAGGTAAGAAGTAAACTTAGAGAATTACTTAAGCTTTCATAAACTCTTTGATACTTCGAAAATAATTTTTCCAAAATATCCTAAAGGCGACCAAGCTTGGGTTACTACGGTCAGGATGGCTCTGATACCAACTTTTGTGAGACCCCGATTTATTAGGCTCATAATACTTAGTCATCCAATTGACCCTAGTATTATCAACTAAATAAACCGTGCCTCGAGATATATGTTGTCGGACCCGGAGCGAAAGATCCGAACCCTCGTGTTCATACACCACCCGAGATTTCGGTGTACACATTACAAAAATGATAACATAAACATATCTCGCATTGCATTAATAGTAAATCGAGTTTATTACCAAAGAGGCTTACAAGCCAACAATAAAGAACACATGAAGGCGAAGAAAGTGTAGTAGAGTCGGTTAATCGCCACAGTAATCGGTCAGGTAGCGGCCTAGTCGTCGAGATCCACACCGATGGTGAAGTTCTTCTCCTCTGAAATTTGTTTGCACAAGGCAAGTATGAGCACAACCACCGTGCTGCAAGTTACACCGTCAATTAATGTAATGACATGCATACATAAGGTAAACAAGGGTATTGGTAGGGTTTATTTGCATAAAGCAGCATTTTCAATTTTAAATAATCATATTAATTTCCAAGGCCATTTTTATACTATATCTAAAATCAGATTTTAAACAACAATTTTATAGTATGGATAACCTCCATATTTGAATGGTGAAGGATACCCTCCTATCACAGTGGCTAACCACCCAATTTTCCCACAGGACTAACCATCCTGAAAACATCCGTTGAAAACACTTTTATAAACCAAAAACAAGTCTAACTCAGAGTGGCTTTGCTAGCATGTCCATGACCGCGAACGCGTCTATTCGAATAGTTTTACTCTGCAGAGGTTGTACACTTTACCCACATGACATGATTTCTCTAGTTTGTTCGGCATCCGTCAATGCCACCTCTCACCGCCGAAGGTAAGAAGTCTAGAGTTCATGACAAGGCCTTTACAATGCATCCTTCCACTGCAGTCCAGCCTCGCTAAGGTTTCGCCCCCTTTGGACTAACCATCCGCAGGTTCAGGGCCCCCTCTTGCGCCAGGTGGGAATAAAATAGTCATGAAAGACAGGCCATGAAAGACCACCCACGCATGAGCATTGTGATAAAGCTGCGATGGAACTCTACAAATTAATCGGCAGATCCCACGCCCATTCTCGAGACATGTGGTTGTGCAGTAAGGCATAACAAGGTGCGGCTCAAAGACCGGTCCTTAATCGACTTGGGCGTCTTTCAAATCAAACCCTGGGTTTTAATCCTAACCAGATTAAACCCGTGCATAAACCTGCACCCACCATTCATCCGTTTCGCCCAAGTCCAAACCATTTTTGATTTTATTTAAGTAGAAACCATCTTTACAAACTCTCTATGGTAAAACAATACGATAGATTTAATTTTAAACAATTTTGTAATGTTTTGATTAAATCCTCCCAAAATCAAAATCATGGTCTAAGCATTTGCTAAGCATTTCCAAACAATTTATCTATGGTGACAAAGGGATGACATTTCAATATTCCAAAATTGGCCATACAATAACAATTGGAATAACTAAGCATTTAAACAGGGTATTAAAATAATTGACTAAAAATATGCATGCAATAATAATTTTAAAAACTGAATTAAATAACTTTAAAATATTGGGGGCAATATGATCAAGGGTGTAACTTGCCTTGCTTGGTGATGTTGTTTTCCTTAACAGGTCACCTAGTACTCACAAACACTCTCTCCAGGTTGCTTGTGTGTACAACCACGATGATCATACAGTCAAAATCAATCCTCTTATACGGTCTCCAACTACGTTGAAAACTGACTCTCCGAAGTCGTCGAAATTTATACGCGAAAACGATCCAAATTCAAACGAAATTCAAATAACAAATAAAAAAGGCAATTCAAATTAACTCAAAACTAAATAATTCTATTTTATTTAGCTAGATAATAGTTTTATAAAATTTTGTAAATTTGAAACACTCAAATGGGAGTTGGGATTTAAAATATATGAATTTTACAAGTTTTAACCCTAAATCTGAAATTTAAATGAATTCCTAAATACAAACAAGATTCAAATGAAGAACAATTTAAATAATTTTGGTTTAGTTAGCTAGATCTTCAATTTATATGAATTTAAAAATTTGAAACACTTAATTTGGAGTTAGCAATCAAAAGATATGAATTTTACAAATTTAAATCCTAAATTTGGAATTTAAATGAATTTTAAATTCTAAAGCAAGACTAAACTGAACTCCAAATTGAATACTTATATTTTATTTAGTTAGACAATAATTTTCTAAGATTTTAGCAATTTGAATCATCTAATTTGGAGCTAAGATGTAAAAGTTATGAATTATACAAATTTAATTCTAAATTAAACCCTAAATTGGTTTTATTGGAATTTACTGAATTATTTTCCTATAGGAAATTCCATTTATTGTGCAAGCATGACGTCAGCGACCGATTTTCGGAAATTAAAAAGAATTAAAATGAAATCCGACATGTGGGGCCCACATGGCAGTCTCACGGCTCATGTGGACTAAGTCCACGGTCTTTGGGGCCGAGGGAGGGGTGGACCTTGCCACGCGGGCGTGCCACGTGGGCGGACACGTGCGCGAGGTGGCGAGGTGGCGCTGACCTGGCGCCAAGGTGGCAGCCACGGTGGCGTGCCACGTGGGGCCGGCGAGGTGGCGCTCGGGTTCAAGGAACCGTGAACCATCGCCGGGCGAGGGCAGGCGAGGGCACCGATGAGGAGAGAAGGCGCGAGAGTCTAATGCTCACCTTGGCGGCGTTAGGGCGTGAGATGGTGGCCGGCGACGAGGTGTTGGCGGCGGCGCAAGCGGGTCATGATGGCCTTGGCTCGGGAGTGCTCCGGCGAGGCGGGCGCGCGCGCACGGGTGCCTTTGAGCAGCGATGCCGATGGTGGCGTCGGCGAGCCAAACGTCGGCAACGGTGGCGGTAAGCGGCGCGCGTCTTGCGGTGGTCGGCGGAAGATTCGCAAAATCCGCCAGCCGGAGGGGAGAGAAGGAGTAGGTTGAGGGTTTAGGCGAGGAAGAAAGGGCTACCTCGTGCTCTATTTATAGGGGCGGAGAAGGTCGGAGCGAGAGATCGTCTTGTGGGCGGCGGTTGCGGTACAGGTGAACCGGCGATAACGGTATGAAGAAGGAGGAGGAGGTGGGGTGGGCGCGGTGCGTCGCGTCGAAGTCGTCTTGTCTTGCGCTTGCCGGGCTTCAAGGCGGTTGAGGGCGCCATTCTGGCCTCGAGCCAGCAGCAATGGCGGCGGTATGGCGGTTCGGGGAGGAGGTGGGGAGGAAGATGGGCGGGGGGCAGCTTGATTTTCATCGGCGGCGCGATTGATAAGCGGCGTGTCTTGTGCGTGGGCCGTTGGATTGTAATCCAACGAGGAGAGAGGTGCTTGGCGGGTGAGGAATTGAGGCGTGGGCGGCTCGGGTGTGGTGGGCTGCATTGGGCGGAGGAGGAATAGAGAAGTGGGCCGGAGGTTTAGGCCCAAAGGGTTTTAGGGTTTTAAATTGCTTTACCAATTTATTTAATTGAGATAATTCATTTAGGTTTTAGAAAATAGCAAAATAAATCCAAAAATTATGGAAAATATTACATAAAATGCTAGGGTTATTTTGAACTTAAATAAAATAGTTTCAACTTATAGTTGTCTTTTAATTTTGCATATAAATTATTTTGGTGTTAAAATATTTAGGAAAAAAGCTTTTAAAAATTCAGAAAATTCTCAAAATTATTTTAGTTTTTATTTTTCAACTTTAACTCAAATAAAACTTGAAAAACTTTAATAAATTTTATTTTTGACTTTTAAGACTTCAAAAACTCAAATAAAGCAATGAAACTCTTTCAAATTTCAGAAAATCCAATAAATTGATAACTTTAGTTAATTAAATTGGTAACATAACATTAGGCTGTTACAAAACTACCCCCCTTAAAAGGAATCTCGTCCTCGAGATTCGGAGTGGCTAGAAAGAAACTAGGGATACAAGGTTTTCAGTTGGAGTTGTTGCCATCGCATTACATTCTTCATCTGATTGTACCCCGAGTGTGGCGTTGTCTGAGCGTCCTTTTCTAGAATTCTGCGGCTTCCTGTTTGCTTGCATGGTGTTGACCTTTGGAACTTCAGGGTTGGCTGGATTCGCTGCTTGCTGCTTCTTTGGACAGTTATTGGCATAATGTCCTATCTCATGACAGTGAAAGCACGTGATGCCCGCCACATAGGAGGAGTCCTTCATGATCGCCATCTTGTGTGCTTTGATAGACTCAAGCTATCTGGGTTGTTTAATGCGAGTGCTTGATTGAAGTTCTTTGTTGGAATCGACTTGATGCGATGAAGTCCCTCTAGCTTTAGGAAAACCTCCAGGGTTGAACTTCTGTGCAGTCATTCTTCTCTTGCGGTTCTCCATCTCTACGTGTTTGGCCTCTTGACGAAAGGCTTTGTTCACTAACTGCTGGAAGTCAGTGTAGTCCTGGGAGATCAGTTGGACGGAGATCTCATCATTTAGCCCTTCCATGAACCTTTCCTGCATGTCTTCATCTTTGGCCACGTCTGCTGAGCGCGTAGCGAAACAAAATTTAGTTGAACTTATGCGTATTCGCCCATGGCGGTTGCCTTGGCGGAGCGATTGAAACTCCTTCTTCTTTAAGGTCATTAACCCTGCAGGGATATGTGCATGGCGAAAAGCTCACACAAATTCATTCCAGGTGATGGCTTCAGCATTCGCATGTGAGATGTTGAAATTGTCCCACCATTCCGAAGCTGGCCCCATGAGTTGGTGCGAAGCAAACAACACCCTTTCACGGTCGGTGCACTGAGCAATATCCAACTTCTTACTAATCGCCCGGAGCCAATCATCTGCATCCATGGGTTCTGTGCTGCTTGAGAAAGTTGGTGGACGCATCCTCATAAATTCTGACATGCTAGTCCTTTGGGGTGGTGGAGGTGGAGCTTGAAAGGTTGCAGCTTGTCGGGTTTGATTGACGTTAATAGACTGAGATAGCAGTTCGATCAGACGGTTCTGATTGGCCATCATCTGTTGCCATTCTGATCCATTGTTTGGGGGTACTTCCATCATTGTTGGTGTTGGTTCCACTTCCAGAGTGACGAGTGTTCACCATCTGCTGGTTTCTCCAGAGGGTTAGGAAGGGAGACAAAGGATAGGGAAGAGGCAAGTAAGAGGAACTAAGGGGATAGAGCGAAACAACACTCCCAAACGAGAGAACCAATCCGAAAGTTTTCCAAAAAAACTTTAATAGCTTTATTCAACGTTCTATCGATTAAAAACTCTTAATCTGGTGAGCCGACTCAATACTCAAAATGAGTCTTAACTTAGGCTATATGGCTTGGCTGACATCGTGATCTTCAATTCACGGCCTTCGATGACGATGCTCTCTTGACAACTTCATGCCTTGAACATATGGGTTAAGAACGTGTTGACCATCTATAGAAATTTTCAAGGGAGAGAGGATCAACTTAACATTATAAAATGGTGAAGAAAGAATTAGGTAAGGGAGAATTGCTATAAAGAAGCTAAAGATAGACAGATGACCAAGATGAGAAGAGAACCATTTATTTTTCTTGTTATAAAATAAATTTTGAAGTTTTCAACTAACGACCATTCTAACTAGGTCACGACCTACAGTCGATATGGCTCTGATACCACTTTTGTCGGACCCGGGAGCGAAAGATCCCGAACCCTCTGTGTTCATACACCAGTCCAGGATTTCTGGTGTACACAGTTACAAAAATGATAACATAAACATATCTCGCATTGCATTAATAGTAAATCAGAGTTTATTACCAAAGAGGCTTACAAGCCAACAATAAAGAACACAACGGAAGGCGAAGAAAGTGTAGTAGAGTCCAGTTAATCTGCCACAGGCAATCGACTGGGGTAGCGGCCTAGTCGTCGAGATCCACACCGATGGTGAAGTTCTTCTCCTCTGAAATTTGTTTGCACAAGGCAAGTATGAGCACAACCACCGTGCTCGCAAGTTACACCCGTCAATTAACAGAATGACATGCATACATAAGGTAAACAAGGGGTATTGGCAGGGTTTATTTGCATAAAGCAGCATTTTCAATTTTAAATAATCATATTAATTTCCAAGGCCATTTTTATACTATATCTAAAATCAGATTTTAAACAACAATTTTATAGTATGGATAACCTCCATATTTGAATGGTGAAGGATACCCTCCTATCACAATGGCTAACCGCCCAATTTTCCCACAGGACTAACCATCCTGAAAACATCCGTTGAAAACACTTTTATAAACCAAAAACAAGTCTAACTCAGAGTGGCTTTGCTAGCATGTCCATGACCGCGGAACGCGGCTATTCGAATAGTTTTACTCTGCAGAGGTTGTACACTTTACCCACATGACATGATTTCTCTAGTTTGTTCGGCATCCGTCAATGCCACCTCTCACCTTAGAAGGTAAGAAGTCTAGAGTTCATGACAAGGCCTTTACAATGCATCCTTCCATGCAGTCCGGCCTCGCTAAGGTTTCGCCCCTTTGGACTAACCATCCGCAGTTCGGGGCCCCTCTTGCGCCGGTGGGAATAAAATAGTCATGAAAGACGAGCCATGAAAGACCACCCACGCTGAGCAGGATAAATGCGATGGAACTCTACAAATTAATCGGCCAGATCCGCGCCCGATGCAGAGACATGTGGTTGTGCGGTAAGGCATAACAAGGTGCGGCTCAAAGACCGGTCCTTAATCGACTTGGGCGTCTTTCAAATCAAACCCTGGGTTTTAATCCTAACCAGATTAAACCCGTGCATAAACCTACACCCACCATTCATCCGTTTCGCCCAAGTCCAAACCATTTTTGATTTTATTTAAGTAGAAACCATCTTTACAAACTCTCTATGGTAAAACAATACCATAGATTTAATTTTAAACAATTTTGTAATGGTTTGACTAAATCCTCCCAAAATCAAAATCATGGTCTAAGCATTTGCTAAGCATTTCCAAACAATTTATCTATGGTGACAAAGGGATGACATTTCAATATTCCAAAATTGGCCATACAATAACAATTGGAATAACTAAGCATTTAAACAGGGTATTAAAATAATTGACTAAAAATATGCATGCAATAATAATTTTAAAAACTGAATTAAATAACTTTAAAATATTAGGGGCAATATGGTCAAGGGTGTAACTTGCCTTGCTTGGTGATGTTGTTTTCCTTAACAGGTCACCTAGTACTCACAAACACTCTCTCCAGGTTGCTTGTGTGTACAACCACGATGATCATACAGTCAAAATCAATCCTCTTATACGGTCTCCAACTTCGTTGAAAACCGACTCTCAAAGTCGTTTAAATCTATCTGTAAACGATCCAAATTCAAATGAAATTCAAATAACAAATCAAAAGGCAATTCAAATTAACTCAAAACTAAATAATTCTATTTTATTTAGCTAGATAATAGTTTTATAAAATTTTGTAAATTTGAAACACTCAAATTGGAGTTGGGATTTAAAATATATGAATTTTACAAGTTTTAACCTAAATCTGAAATTTAAATGAATTCCTAAATACAAACAAGATTCAAATGAAGAACAATTTAAATAATTTTGGTTTAGTTAGCTAGATCTTCAATTTATATGAATTTAAAATTTGAAACACTTAATTTGGAGTTAGCAATCAAAAGATATGAATTTTACAAATTTAAATCCTAAATTTGGAATTTAAATGAATTTTAAATTCTAAAGCAAGACTAAACTGAACTCCAAATTGAATACTTATATTTTATTTAGTTAGACAATAATTTTCTAAGATTTTAGCAATTTGAATCATCTAATTTGGAGCTAAGATGTAAAAGTTATGAATTATACAAATTTAATTCTAAATTAAACCCTAAATTGGTTTTATTGGAATTTACTGAATTATTTTCCTATAGGAAATTCCATTTATTGTGCAAGCATGGCGTCAGCGACCGATTTTGGAAATTAAAAAAATTAAAATGAAATCAGACATGTGGGGCCCACATGGCGATCTCACTACTCATGTGGACTAAGTCCACGGTCTTTGGGGCCGAGGGAGGTGGACCTTGCCAGGCGTGCTGCGGGCGGACACGTCTTGAGGTGGCGAGTGGCGCCGACTGGCGCCAAGGTGGCGGCCACGGTGGCGTGCCACGTGACCCGGCGAGTGGCGCTCGGGTTCAAGGAACCGGCGAACCATCAGACGGCGAGGGCCGGCGAGGGCACCGATGGGGAGAGAAGGGCGCGGAGTCTAATGCTCACCTTGGCGGCGTTAGGGCGTGAGATGGTGGCCGGCGACGAGGTGTTGGCGCGGCGCGCAAACGGGTCATGATGGCGCTGGCGGCTCGGGAGGTGCTCCGGCGAGGCGGGCGTGCGCACGGGGTGCCCCTTGGAACGGCGATGCCGATGGTGGCGTCGGCGAGGCCAAAACGTCGACGACGGTGGCGGTAGAGGCGGCGGCGTCTTGCGGTGGTCGACGGGAAGATTCGCAAAATCCGGCCAACCGGAGAGGGGAGAGAAGGAGTAGGTTGAGGGGTTTAGACGAGGAAGAGAAGGGCTACCTCGTGCTCTATTTATAGGGGCCGGAGAAGGTCGGAGCGAGGAGATCGTGCGCGGGGCGGCGGTTGCGGTACACGGGTGAACCGGCGATAACGGGCGCAAAGAAGGAGGAGGGGAGGTGGGGTGGGCCTTGTGCGTGCGTGCGAAGTCGTCTTGGCGCATGCGCCGCCGGCTTCGAAGCGGTTGGCGCCATTCTTGCTCGAGCCCGCTGCGGCAATGGCGGTATGGCGGTTTCAGGGGGAGGAGGTGGGGAGGAAGATGGGCGCGGGGCCGCTTGATTTTCATCGGGCGGCCGCGATTGATAGAGCGGCGTGTGCGCGCGTGGACCGTTGGATTGTAATCCAACGGTCGAGGGAGGGGAGGTGCTTGGCCGGGTGAGGGAATTGAGGCGTGGGCCGGCTCGGGTGTGGCTGGGCTGCATTGGGCCGGAGGGGAGGGGAATAGAGAAGTGGGCCGGGAGGTTTAGGCCCAAAGGGTTTTAGGGGTTTTTAAATTGCTTTACCAATTTATTTAATTCAGATAATTCATTTAGGTTTTAGAAAATAGCAAAACAAATCCAAAAATTATGGAAAATATTACATAAAATGCTAGGGTTATTTTGAACTTAAATAAAATAGTTTCAACTTATAGTTGTCTTTTAATTTTGCATATAAATTATTTTGGTGTTAAAATATTTAGGAAAAAGCTTTTAAAAATTCAGAAAATTCTCAAAATTATTTTAGTTTTTATTTTTCAACTTTAACTCAAATAAAACTTGAAAAACTTTAATAAATTTTATTTTTGACTTTTAAGACTTCAAAAACTCAAATAAAGCAATGAAACTCTTTCAAATTTCAGAAAATCCAATAAATTGATAACTTTAATTAATTAAATTGGTAACAGAACTTTGGGCTGTTACATATGTACTTCCCAAGAATGCAGTACACACAACTCATTACAAAAGATCGCATCAATTCCATTCAAACACATAGAACAGAACAAGCAACAAACCAGAAGTTAATATACATAAAGGATAGTTATTACAAAAGAGAGGCCGACCGGCCAAATACTACAAGACTACTAAGATAACAGCGGAAGCAAAAGTGCCATAGAGATTGCCCAAAACAAGAACCAACCAGTGTGCCTTCACCCACAAGGCAATCGACCAGGACCGCCAAGCTAGTCGCTTTCCCAACCATCAAGACAAACTCACAAAAGTAAAGCCCTTTGGGCTCTACCTCCTCTGCAACAAAGTTATTAAGCAAAGCAAATGAGTACAAAATTGTACTGCAAAAGGCGATGTGTAGTATAACGAACTATAGTTTAACTACATGCAAGCTTTATTTAAGTGGATGAGGCTTTGGACTCATTTTTAGCATAAAGCAAGTTTTCATTTGCAATAATGTAATAGATTGAAAGCAATTTTTTGGCAAAGCATTTTTAATTGTTGAAGTAACAACGAGATAATAACATAATAACAACATATGAACAACCTGGAAGTGACTAACCCAATAGCCACCACAACAATAGCATGAATTACCCATTCATGTCACCCATGTCATGTTTTAATTAAAGGTTGTAGTCTAGTTCTCACGGGGCGTTTTCGAGCGTGTCCATAACCTAGGACAAGGCTATTCGAATAGTTTTAACCCTGTAGGGGTGTACCAATGTACCCACACGTCAGACCGCCTTTTCGCCACATGATTTAGCACACTTCCTTTGGTATGCCGGCACGGCTAAGTCCTACGAGATATTTCCAATGGATGATGCTAATTACGAGCAAGAACCCACGGGGACAAAGACACATTAGGCAGCCTAACCGGTCCGCCAATGCTCCTTCCCAACACCACACACACACATTTTATTTAAACATACCCACCAACCAGCTCATAATTAACACCTCCCAAAGTACTTAGTCAAGAGGTCCCATATCCCCTCGTGTGGTTAGCACGCAAAATTGCTTTCGAATCAGTGGCGCAAGTAACTCGGTCCTTATTGACTCGAGCATACTACCACATTCCAAAAACCACACCATCCATCCAATATGCCCAAGTCCAAATCAAACTTTTATTTTCAGATTTTGACTTTACAAAATAACAAAGCACAAGTGCTGGACATAAAGGAGTAATAATTAGATTTGTGTGATCAAGACCATCGACTAAATCGATGATCGCCCATTACTACCGATAACTAAGCATGTCTAAGCAATTTAAATCGAAAACTACTAAGTGATAAGAGCTCATCCAACGAGCTCAAACCACAGCAAATAACCTAGGCTCATGGTAGTAGAGGATGAACAATTCCTACAGATTATGCAACTATAGGCTTGCTAGCGATACTTTAACACAAAGTAGCATGCATACATACAAGTAAAACAATATATTAACCTTTAAAGTAAAGGGACGATAGAGGGGATATGATCAAACTGCTTGCCTTGCTGTTGCTGGTCAATTTGTTGCTGAGGATCGCTCACGGGATCAACACACTCCTCAACACCTAATCGAAAAGACGAAACAATCGATAAGAACGATGAAAACGACAAAGACAGCACAGCAAACGAACTCAAAATACTCTGAAATTTCTACAGCAGTAAGAGTATGATTTTTAGGGAATTTAGCAACAAGAACCAATTGATTTGGATTCTCAATGCAAAAGTTATGAGCAAAACAAATCTGCTCAGCCCTAAAATACCAAACTGCCACTATTCCTAATTTAATTACGAGGCAACATTTTCTAGAAGGGTAGTGATACTGAGATTTTTACAGTAAAATCAGCACCTCATGAGATGAATAACACAATTGAGTTCACCTCATTTGGAGCTATTATGCATTTTCTATAATTTCTCAAAAACAAGAACTTGAACAAAATTATAATGCACAAGAACTCTTTTTGACAACAGCAACAAGCTCAAAACTAATTTTTACAGTAAGTTCATCAATAGAGGAACCCAACAAAGTTGGATTCACTCAAAAATAATCTACAGAGCATTAGTTATGTATTTTACAAGTTAAACACTACATTTAAAGTTAGTTTTAAAACCTATTTGCAAAACCATGTTCTGGAGCTGAACTGGGCTCATAACCATTTTTAGATTGGAGCCCAGGTCAAACCAGAGCTAACACAATTTGAATCACCCTATTTGGATTTAAATTGAATTAGTTATGCAATTTTAAAGTTCATACCTTTATCAGTTTATAATTAAGACCTCACAGGAGGTCCTAAGAACCAGAACGGATTGGGAGGACATGAGCCATAGATTTTGAATCTAACGGCTCAAGACCTCCCAGCGATATCTTGCACGCTCGCATGAGATCTAGAGGACATGGGCCGTGGATCTTGGATCCCACGGTCCTTGTCCTCCCAGCGGAAACGCGCACGCGTCCGCGCGAGATAGAGGTCGTGGCCGTTGATCTTGGATCCAACGGCTATGACCTCAAGATCTCGTGCGCTCGCGCTGCTGGACCTCATGCGCGCAATCAGAGAGGAGGTCGTGACCGTTGATCTTGCGAGATGGACGGCCCACGACCTCGCACCTCACGCATCTTGTAGCCTGGCGAAGTTAAGGCGCGGACAACGAGGAGGTCCGCGTGAGGTCTTAAATCTTATGCAAGGGACAAGATTAAAGGCATTAAAAGCTAAACCCATGATTACCAAGGTTAAGCAATGATTGGCGCATTTAAGGGGGAGGATCTTTGTCCGAAGGTGACACGGCGCTGCCGTTTACGTCCGACAAAAACCCGAGATCGAAGAAATGGTCCTCGCCGGCGATGTAGACCTTGCCGGCGACATCCAAGGGCACCATTGTGTGCGCAATAGTGTTGCGCACACAGTGGGACCACTCTCGACGGCGGCGACGGCTTTGAACGCCGGCGAGCCGGAGATGGCCAAGGTGACAAGCACGGGCCAAAAGACAAGCAGCAAGATTTGAGCTCCGCAGCGACATTCAAGCGGGTGCCAAGCCTAGGGACTACCAGGGGGATTACTTGGGGGTCCAGAGGATGCTGAGGAGGTCGTGGAGGAAGGACCGTGTTGGGAAGAAAGGTGCTCCACGGCCAAAGCTCGGCTCCAGCTCGGTGAGGCCTCCTCTGAAAATGTCAACCTAAACAAGGTTAGGGTCAACACCGAAGGCGGGGAGCACAAAATGAGCAAGAAGTTGAAGAGGAGCCATCGAACAATGGTGCCACCGAGGGCTCCAAGCTTCAACAATGGTGGCCAAAAAGGGAGGTCGATGGAGGAGAAAGCTCAAAAGACACAGGTGCAAGCTAAAGCTTGGAAGTGTGCCAAAGAAGCTAAGGGAGGAACCCAATGGGGGTTTTATAACTTGGATAAGCAGGGCACATGAGCTGGGTTAAGCTCATGGTGAGCTTAGCCCACGGCTCGGTCCAGGGCTTGGACAAGACGTGGGGCGACATGAGGCAGTCTGTGCAGCATGGAGAGCGGAAGGTGACCCGGCATTTAATCTTGGTCGAGAAAGAGTCGTTGAAGGTACACAAGTGATGAGCCGCCCTTTTCTCCTGCCTGAGAACACGCATGCGTGACCGAGGAAGGAGAAGAACAGGGGAGATCATTTTGGCCGTTGGATAAGACTTCGGGGAGGTCCTAACCATCGAATGTGATTTTTGAACCGTTATGTTTTAAGTGGTGGGAGGAGGTCCCACCACACGATCTTGGACGGGAGGTCGTGGCCCTCCGATTTCCATAACGCAGATCATAAAGGAAAAGGATTAGGAGGTCAAGGCGTTGGATCTAAATCAGCAGTGCGGACCTCTGGAGGACTTAACGTTTGGGCACTCTACAGACCCAAGATGTGGAGGTCATGGCCTTTGGATTTAAATCCAAGGGCACATAACAGAATAGGGAGGACTTAGGCACGCTGCATAGCGCACAAGAGAGGTCATGGCCTTTAGATTTAGATCTAAGGGCTCACGACCTCATGTCTTGTTGGGAGGTCCGATCTTGCACAAGGCGAGGAGGAGGTCGTGGCCGTGGATCTTAATCCAACGGTGCACAACATGAGATGGGGAAGATTTTGTCTTGTTGGATATATTTGGGAGGTTGTGGGTCATTGGATTTGATCCAACGCACAACAATTGAAGCGGGAGGTCTGAGGTGTGATGATTTGCGGCGGAGGTCGTGGCCTTTGGATTTAAATCCAGCTCTCGACCTCAACAAATGGAGAGGTCTTGAAGGTTTTGATAGTGAGGGAGGTCATGGCCATGGATCTTTGATCCAAGGGTCAGACCTCATGTAGGTGGGAGGACCTCACTTTGTGAATGTTTGAGGAGGTCGTGGGCATTGGATTTGATCCAACAGCTCGACCTCAACAAATGGAAGGTCCCCGCAGGTGGTTTTGCGAGAGGAGGTCGTGGCCTTTGGATTAAATCCAGCCTCGACCTCAAGTGAGTGCAAAAGAGAGGCAGGTGGTTTGAGCGAGGAGAGGTCATGGCCATGGATCGTTGATCCAAGGGCTATGACCTCATGTGGGTGGGATGCCTTAGTGGTTTAACTTTCTCGGGAGGTCATGAGCTGTTGGATCTTAATCCAAGGGCTATGACCTCACCAAGGTGGAAGGTGGACTTTGAGGTTTAATAACAAGGGAGGTCATGGCCATCGGATTTTGATCCAAGGGCAATGACCGAGATGAGGTGGGGAGAGGACCTTGCGGTGTTGACCGGAGGAGATCGTGGCGGTTGGATGTAAATCCAGCGTGCGACCTCATCAAGCGGGAAGGAGGTCGATGAGCCCGGGAGTGGGTTGGGTTGGACCAACTTTGCCAAGCGGCTAGCCCAGGAACAGTGCACCATTTGGAATTTAGTTTTTAACAATGAGACTTTGCGAAATTGTTTGGGATAGCCAAACAACTCCAAAATTATGAAATTTTAACTGGAGCTTGCTGATGGTAAGATTAACCTCACATAAATTTTCCAGAGGTTTTTATGCAATGCATTTTTCTCAGGAAATTCATGAAGGCTGTTCAAGACATTGTTTTACCTCCAAAAATTATCAAACAAGTTTTATAACTCATGATATTTTTCAGAGGGGTCCCACAACATTTCTAGGACCAAGGAAAAATATCTCCAAGGGTTTGGCAAAAGATTTGTGACAAATGGGAAATGGGTTTGATTTTTGGTCAACAAGAGCTTATGTTTTTGGATTACACAACTCTTGGACAAGAATCTCATGAGAGTTTTAGGGTTTTCAAGATGTGAGAAAAAGTTTTAATTTCTACACATTTAATTACATTTGAAACAAACCCTGATTATACATTTGGGATGTTACAAGTAGCGTAACAAGTCTGAACCATTTGGCGAATACTCCATGGGTTAGATAAGGTAGCAAACACAAGATAAGTTAAGAACCAATCGAGGGGGTAGATTAAACCCAACAACACAGCTTCAAGAAATCAACTGAAATACTTATATTAATAGGAGTCCTAGCATGGCTGCAATAAATACCTAAGGACCTTTGTAGCTCATACTCACACACAAGAAAAACAAACAATCCTAACACACAAATTACTGCCTAAAAGGCGGCACTCCTAATCTTAAACTAACGTAGCTCAAACACTCTGAGCCTCAACTGACTTAACCTAAACTTGAGCGATCTACTCAATGAGATAACCACCACAGCCATGATGGTGCACTTGCTAGCTGTAGACCTGAAACTGCGCTGGCATCCTTGCAAACTGGTCCTGGTGCCCCAGGGCTAGTGTAGCAACAGTAGGAGGCTTGGGTGCAGGCACGACAGGCTCCTCCGGTGCTTCGGGCTATGCTGGTTCCTTGGCCTCTTCTGGGTCTTCCTCTGGATCTTCTTCTTCAGGGTCTTCCTCTTCATGATCTTCTTTGTGCTCATGCTGGCTATAGAGAGGTTCTTCTAGTGTGGCAATCCTTTCTTCCGCCATCTACAGGGTCTCGTAGACGCACTCTAACTCTGTGGTGGCCAACCCCAGGGATTCCTCCTGAGCAGTAGAAAACTGGGCAAGATGCACCACGATAGTGTTGCGCTCCCCGTCTGTAGACGGGTATCATGTAGGAAGGTCCACTGCGGAGGCACGGGTATGATAGCGGAAGACGGTATCCTGAAGCTCATGAGCATAGATGTTGTATGTCCTGAAGATAGCAAGGCGCGAGTACTCCTAAACTCTTTCTGAAAAGACCATCTTCCGAACAGAGATATTCAGAGGGCGGCTCGCTTTAGTGTCCTTCTGAGCATAGATGGTTAAACGATAAAGCACTCCACGGCTTCGACTGTTCACCACCCGGTCAGTGCCCTTGTACATCGGTCGGTCGAATCCCCCGAGAGCTCTTGTAACAGCTTCCATAGTTTTGCAGCAAGTCCTCCCTTGCGCTCACTATAGTTCTGGAAACGAGACATCTGTCAAGATATGCAAGAGGGTAAGAACCAATTTAAAACAGCAGGGAGAGGAAAAATTTCAGCAATAGTTGAGTCAAGAGAGACATAAGAGAAGTTAAGCAATTCAATTAATCTTGCAAGTTAATTTTACTTTAGAAAATAGTTTGGACACTCTACAGACGGCTGATCTAACTAAGGTCAAGACTTACAGTCAGTATGGCTCTGATATCACCTCTGTTGGGACCCAAAAATGCAATTTTAGACCCTCTGTATATAACACACTAGTCTAGGATCACACTAGTGCACACAGCGTCAACATAGGTGAATACTGATCCACACAAGACGGAATAAGAGAATAAACGAATAATTTGAAAAACAAATAACTGTTTTGACCTCAAGGTCGAGTTTACATTTATTAAGCCTCGCAGGGTTGGCAATAATTGAAATAAGCAACGGAACAAAATACCTTGCCTCAGTCTAAATCTTTTCCCACCCTGTTGGTTAAGTGCAACACATGCCATCAATGAGTAATAGCATACAGTGCACACAGTTTTATCACAAGATTCCATATCCTCTTAGTCCGATTCATATTTGCAACTCACATGAAATTATGACCCGTTGCATGGCTAAAAAATCTACTCGCATCTAACAAACTCACATTAGTGCTACGATAATACTAACTAAATCATAATCAATCTAGGGTGACAAAAGATCATGACATAACAATAGACAAGGTGGATATAAAAAAATTAGATTAATAACTAAACACAAAAGTATTTAAATAAATACATAAAGTAAATGCATTAATTCGAATCTAAGTAATTTTGAAAACTGGGTTCAACATAATCAAAGATACAACTTGCCTTGGAATAGATCTTGG
This sequence comes from Phyllostachys edulis, assembly GCA_036346405.1. Classification (NCBI taxonomy): domain Eukaryota; kingdom Viridiplantae; phylum Streptophyta; class Magnoliopsida; order Poales; family Poaceae; genus Phyllostachys; species Phyllostachys edulis. The sequence goes on from CM070553.1 coordinate 77,328,498, forward strand.
TAACTGGTCTTGGTCTTGGTGAACTCCTTCTTTTTCAAAATTTCCTGAAGAATCAACGTCTACTCGCAAACGAAGCAAATAAACAAAATAAATAAACAACAGTGAGAAAACAAACTCCGAAAATTAAATAAAAACTCAAATAAATAGATACCAAATAAATAGATCTCAAATTTAGAAATTTGAATGGGCTCATACGGAGTTAGGATGAAGAATATATGGCTTTTGGAAGATCTAATCTAAAGAAAATACTCAAAATTGGAATTTCTAGAATATCCGAATTATCTTTCTATTGAAAACTCGGAATATGACGCAATGCTGATACCAGCCCTGAGATTTCAGCCAAAAAATAAAAAAGAAAATAGAAAATATCCTGACATGTGGGACCCACACGTCATTGGGATGGCTCACGGTGGACTCGATCCGCCGAGCTTTGGATCTGGGGTTTGGATGAACTGCGCACGCATACGTGCACGTGGCACTGACACGGCGACACATGGGATGATATGCTGGCTATAGCGATGATGGTTGCTGGAGGTAGCCTGGGCGACACTGAAGATGATGGCGTTGTCGACGACGACAAGGCGGCAATGTCGGTGGCGCAATTCAAAAGACAAAAAGCTCGGCTGAAACCCTAAAACCTTGGATTGCGGTGGCGCTAGAGCTCTAGGGTCGAGTTGGCTTGAGGGTTTGGGATGAGGGCGCTGAGGCAATCCTCGGGGTGCTATTTATAGGGTGAAGGTGAACTGGATTAGGTAGAACCCTAAAAGAGTTCGAAACAAACATGATGCAATCGCGGTGATCGGGGAGGATACGGGATAAGATTCTACCGAATTTGGGTATAGGAAGGAAAGAGATAAGATGTGAAGTGAAAATCCAGGGTAGTTTAGTTGGAGTTGCGTTTTGTCAGGTGAAGCTTGACCTTCAACAATGGCGGTCGAAGGCGATACTTCGTGCGAGGATGACGACGCCAGGAGGCGGATGAAGTGGCGGGTCCCACCAGTCGGCGACGCAGAGGGAGTGAATGCGGGTGGGCTACATGCGCGGGGAACAGGCCGAAGGAATGGGCTAGGCTTTGGAAAGAGTTGGGCCGAAGGGTAGGGATTCGACCCAAGAGGATTTACTGAGATTTAACAACATTTTCTATTTTAGAAATACTAGTAAATGCAAATGGCAATTAGAAAATAGCAAATGAGCTCGGAAAAATTCTAGAAAAATATAGAAAATACATCCAAGCACATAAAATCCAAATAAAATAGTTTTGACCATTGTCGATGTTAATATTAATCATATTAAATAGTTTTGATGCTGAAAGTCCATGTTTAAGCTTTAATTAAAATCAAATAAAATCTCTTGGGTGAATTTTCCAGCTACTAACTAAACAAAATATTTTTAAAGCTTAGAAAAATTGGGATGTTACAGTTGCACCTACTCTGAGCGAGGCTAGGGGGGGCATGGCCTGGGAGACCCAGAGTGGCTACCCCGGCTTTTGGTCCTGCGGTGGTTCCACCACTGCTAACAACTGTCAAGATTTCCCCTCAAGAGGGAAGAAAAAAATAGCTGTTAAGACTTCTCTCATCGATCTGCATGCTTGCCAAGATTTACAGAAATAGATGGTGGAATTAGCATCATCATCTTATTCTCTTACAAAGTACAGGAGCATGCACTGTTCGTCTTACGAGATCAATTAAAGTTTGATCATTTAAGCGAGATGTTTTCTTGAGGAAAGCTCTGGATTCATCCCTTCATAGCATATATGCATGTTCTGGCCAACCATTACCAACAAGATTGGCAATTTTTTTAAAATAATATTATTTTAAAAGATAATTACAAAAAATAAATAGTCGCCCCAAAAAATTACAAAAATGGCTCCCTGTCGCCAGCTGAACTAGCGATAGGGACCCTGTTGACCCCTTGTCACCGGTCCAGCTGCCTATCACCAGTTGAACTCACGATAGGGAGCTGAAACCCAAAACTGGTTGGTCTGTTTGTGATTTTCGTAGGTTTTCAACGGTACAAAATCTGTTAGACTCGCAATAACATTTTGTGATCGTCGTGTGTTATTCTAATGCGGTGAATTTCTGAAGAATTTTGCGAGGACAATTGATGTATCAACGATTCGTAAGTAGGAAGGTAAGTGATATTGCGATGCGCCCGAGAATTCATACACGGTGAAAAACTTTGGAGAAATGACCTCTTGCCATTACTTGCTCATGTACATGCACTGTATATTATGTAAGGAAACAAATGTGAATTTACCATTACTATCAAAACTACGACAAATCACACTGATATTACATAACATTCAGCAAAACGTCATAACACTTAGTTTATATTAAAACTACGATAGATCACACTGATATTACATAACATTCAGCAAAACGTCATAACACTTAGTTTTTTTCAAATCAAAATGATAATTCAGAACATTGGCAATAACATATTACAATTGTCTGTGCTTTCTCGTGGACGCGACCTCAACGTCCCCCATGTGGACTGCCTCGAGTCGGTCGACCGGATAAGGTCCCCGTGGTGACATCCGGAGTGCCGATGTCTCCTTCATCCTGAGGATTTCTCGTGGGGTATTTCTTGAAGGTGTGCCTAGAGTCCCTGCAAATGGAGCACTTCTTCGTACGACGTTCGGCTTCTGCTTCGTCCATGTCATTCCTAATGCACCATACCTGTCGCCTGCCAACCTTTCTCTTGAGCCTATCAATGTCTGCGGCACATATTAGTTGCTCCCAGGTCAGATGGCCAGTGAAATGGCCAACCACGGCGTAACTATACATCTCTCCACTCTAGGTTTTGCATCACCGCCTCCTTGGTGAAATAGTTAGAGATGTACTGCCCGGGATGCTGCGCCACTGTCGAACATACGACCATGACATGGGAGCAGGTGTCGGACCCAGGATTAACGTCCCAAATCCTCTGTGCATTTCTGAACTAGTCCCATGATCAGTAGCTAGTTCACACAGTTAAACGAATATGGTAACATCCATAAATCGCATAACTTTATTAATAATCAACAGAGTTTATTACAAAAGAGACTTACAAGCCAACAGTAAAGAACACAACGGAAGACGAAGAAGTAGTGGAGTCCAGCTGATCTGCCACAGACAATCGATTGGGGTAGCGGCCTAGTCATCAAGATCCACACCGGTAGCGAAGTCCTTCTCCTCTGAAATTTGTTTGCATAAAGCAAGTATGAGCACAACTACCGTGCTCACAAGTTACACCTGTCAAATAACAGAATGACATGCATACATGGATATCTCAAAGGAAGGCTTAATATGGTTGATTTGCATAAAGCCAAGTCTCTTTCAAATACAAATACTAAGTTCCAAGGCAGATATACAATAACTAAAATTCATTTTCCCAAATCAGTTTTACAGTTTGGATAACATTCATCAACAAGTGGTGAAGGATACCCTCCTGTCACAAGGCTTCCTGCCCAATTCCCATTTGCATAAACCATTTGATTGTTGGAAATATGCCTAGAGGCAATCATAGAGATGATTATATTTCATTATGTTCACAATATTTGATAATATGTTATCTTGTTCCTTGAATGAATCATCACCATGAAGATTAACGAGTATGTGACTTGTTGGTGAAGCTCTTTTTAATTTATGATGATGTCGTTCTAAAAATATCACAATCGAAAGTCCTTTGGTGGAACACTAGTGACTCTCGATAACACATGTATTGATTGATGACCACGTTTCACGGTCATGGATATAGGATATTGAATCAATAATGTGGACACGTGTTAGAGAACATGGTGTTGGATAAGACCCGCCTTGAGACACTATTGAGATTGTTATGATTCTATGTGTCGTTAGTTGGTCTCAAGCAATGATGATGTATAATCCTTAGACACGAGATCGGCATGGTTTCCTACATGTGTAATAGCATTCTTAGGGGTTGCCATACGCCGCTAAATCGGTTGGTTATAAAGGTAGCTTTCGGGTATGCTATGAAACATGCGAGAGGATGTGATTGGTGGGATATGGGATTTGCCCTCCTAACATAACAGAGAGATATCTCTGGGCCCTCGAAGTGGTCGGATAAAGAAAGTGCATGGCCATGCCACGGTGGTCAAAGAGTTCGACCACATGAGGTTATCCGATACTCGATCGAGAAAGCATTGAATAGTCCATGGATGACACAACATCTCACAGAGTTCAACCAGATATCGTGAGGCAAAGGGAGAATACATGAGTAGGTAAACTTAGTTCGACCGACTCTGACCGGTCGTATGGAGATACAAGCAAATCGTGGGCGGTCAAGCGTAATCCGCAGTGGTGAAACCAAGTCGTGAGGAGTTCTGAGTTGGTCGTGATCAAATCTGAACTGGTCATATAGAGATAGGACACAGTCGTAAGTGATGAGGACCTGATCGTAGATCATATTGCATTAAGGTTAGTCCCATATAATTTGTGTGTATTAGGAATCGTTATGTCTGCTAGGAACCGCTTCGACTCATGGTAGGAAAGGGTTTAGAGTCACAACCGAACTACACATGAACCTAACGGGTCACACATTAGCGGGTTGGAACAAACCAATGCGAATCGATTAAATGGCGTGTTTGGATAGGATCCGTCACGGGGCACTATATAAGGAGATGCATGAAATTTGTTGGGAGAAGAGAGTTGACACGAGTTGCCCTCTCAAACCCTAGCCGTCATCCTCTTGAGAGCCTTGCCGTGCGATTTGGTGCTAGCACACGGCGTCAGACGGTTGTTTCTTCCCCGGGCGTGTGGATACCATAGAGATGCTTCTCGTTGTTGCGCTTAGGGCGATCCGCGATCTTCGCAAGGAACTGCAGAGTCTTTGGAGGAGCGATCAACTCACGAGACGCCGGACGATCGACCACGACCATCTTGCATCAACGTCTTTGGGCCGGACGATCGACTCGATCGATACATCGACGCTCTTCGTCGAACCGTGCCGCTCGACACTTCTTCCGCTGCTCTGCGTCTAGTGGTAACGATCTGTGATCATCTTCTTGCTTGGCTTCCTGGTTTACGTGGTAGAAATTTTGAATTGTTGCTATCGTAGCCTACCCGTATCCCTTCATTGATAAAGTCTTTTCAAAACAAAATCAAAGTCTAACTTTGAGTGGCTTTGCTAGCATGTCCATGACCGTGGACACGGCTATTCGAATAGATTGACACTCTATAGAGGTTGTATAGCTTTACCCACATGACATGAATTCTCTAGTTTCTTTGGCATGGCCAATGCCACTGCTCACTACCTTAGGTAAGCAGTCGAGAGCACATGTCAAGGCTTTTACAATGCACCATTCCACCATAGTCCCTCCTCGCTAAGGTTTCGCCCCCTTTGGACTGACCGTCCGCCGGGTTTGTGGCCCCCTCTTGCGCCAGGTGGGACTAACGTAGGTCATAACATGACTACCCACCACATCTGAAGGGAACGACCACGGTGGAACATTGCAAATTAATCAGCCAGGTCCCCTCCCCATTCTCAGGATATGTGGTTGCACGATGAGGCATAGCCCATTATAGGCATAGCAAAGGAATGCTCAGAGGCCGGTCCTTAACTGACTTGGGCAACTATCCACAAAACCCCTGGGCCTCAACCCTACCCGAATTGAGCCCGTGCATAAACCTGCACCCACCAACCATCCATTTTGCCCAAATACAAACCAACTTTTCCTTTTTTTTCTTTTTAAAAATATTTACAAAATCTTCCATGACAAACCAATGCCATAGACTTTTAAACATCATTTGATTTTTGGCTAAAATTTCCACATAAAATATTTTTTTGTCTAAGCATGGCTAAGCATCAATTTTTCAAAGTGTTCTAGTTCATGCTATTGCATGAACTAGGTTTTCATCTAAGGTGACAAGGTAGATTTATTTCAATGGCAAGATTGGCAGTACAAAGGATTTAGGCATAACTATAATTTAAAACAGGGATTTAAATTAGACTGTATAGAAATAACTATACAATAATAATTTAAAATATAATTTAAATAATTTAAAATAATGGTATCAAATATTATCAAAGGTATAACTTGCCTTGCTTTATTGGTTTCTCTCAAACGGCGCCAAAATCTGACTCTCCGAAGTCGTCGAAATCTATACATGAAAATAAGCCAAATTCAAACAAAATTCAAATAAAGATCCAAATTAACTCCAAATTAAATAATATTAGTTTATATAGCTAGATCTTGAATTTATAAGAATTTAGAAATTTGAATCGACGAAATCGGAGTTCGTATGAAGGAGAATGAACCCCGGGAAGTTTCAAAATCACATGAAATGATGAAATAATAGGATTTTCAGAATTTGGAATTATTTTTGAGAAGGAAAATCAGATTAATGCGTCACACTGATGTCATCAATTGGTTTTCCGATTTGTTGACAAAGCGGCCACGTCAGCGCCACATGGGCACGTGACATGGTGGCCACATGGGCAAAAGGTGATGAGGTGGCGACATGTGGAGGTGAGGTGGCTATGCCACGTTGGCGCGGTGACGGCGCCGGCTCTAGACCATGCTCGCCGGCGACTTGAGGCACGGCGGCGACCGGTGATCACACCAATAGAAAGAGAAGGGCACGGCGAAGGTGGTGTTCACCTCGGCGGCGCTAGGGCTTGCATGCCTCGCTGGCGGCGAGGGAAATGGCGGCGGCGAAGTTCGGGTCGACGACGACGGGCTCCGGTGGGTATCCGGTGAGGACGAGGTGCGCACCAGGGACGGCAAGGAGGTGGCGGTGCCGATGGTACAGGTGGCGGCAGCGAGGAGGCGATGTCGGTGCCCGAATCTGCGAAGAAAGGGCACTCGACCGAGGATCTTCAAACTCGAAATCCGACGAAACCGAGAGGGGAGAGGAGGAATGGGTTGTGGGAATGAGTAGAGGAGGACAAGGGGTGCACCATGCCTCCTTTTATAGGGGCAAAGGAAGCCGAGAGGGGGAGATCGGGTCGCGCGGCCATCACGTCGATCATGGCAAAAATCCAGCGAACGCGTGCGCTAATTGAGGGGGAATTGGTCAAGGGGAAGGCAGCGTGAGCGGGCGATTTGAATGCGCTCGCGGGTGCGTGAAAAGGGGGAGAAATCGCGGTGATTGCGGAGCTCCGCGTGGCTGTTAATGGCGGCCGCGCTTTGGCTCCATGCGAGGAAGAAGAGGCGGGGAAGAAGAAAGCACCGGGCGGGCCCACCTGTCATCGAGGCTGAGGGGGGGAGGGCACGCGCGGGATGTGCTGGCCGTTCGACTCAATCGAACGGTTGAGAGCGGCGGAAGGGAAGAGCTATCGGGCCGCGCGTGTGAAATGGAAATGGGCCGTGTGGGCTATGAGTGTGAAGGAAATAGGAGCGGGCCGGGGAAGGTTTCGGCCCAAAATGAGTTAGAACATTTTAAATGCTTTTCTAATTAAAATAATTCAACCAAATCATTTAGGCTTTAGAAAATAGCAAATAAAATCCAAAAAATTATGAAAAAATTCACAGAAATTCCCTTATTTATTTTGGACTTAATAAAATTATTTTCAACTTAAAGTTGGCCTTTAATTTTGCAAATAAATTAATTTGGCTTTAAAATAATTTAGGAAAAGCTTTTAATATTCGAGAAAATTCCACAAAAATAATTAAATTTTTATTTTTCACTTTTAACTCAAATAAAACTTCAAAGACTTTAATAAATTTCTATTTTTGACTTTTAAAACTTCAAAAATTCAAATAAAGCAATCAAACTCTTTCAAATTTCAAAAAATCCAATAAAATAATAACTTTATTTATTTTTATTTTGGTAACAGCACTTTGGGATGTTACAGCAGGGCCTATGCAGAAGAAGCGGCTTGTTGCAAGTGGAGAATTGCCTCTACAATACCAACCAAAGGGAGACACCTTGCGCCGTGCATGATCCAGTTGTACACCTCAGTTAGATTTGTTGTCATGACACCATATCGAGCACCATTCCTGTCATGTAGCAGCGACCACTTCTCCTTAGGATCGTGCTCAATCTAGTCCGAGAAGCATTTCACCTACGCCCCTATCATCCTCGTCAATCTAGGAGCATATATGGGTAGGTGTGGCAATGCTTCGGGGGCCTGGTAAGTGCTTGGGGCGGCCCTTTTTGCTGCCTCCCTTCTGTGCGTCTTAGTCCACTCATCTAGAATCTTCCAGAGTGCTTCGAACTTCTGCTGCTGGTTCTGGTTGCACATCCGCTTGAGCAGGTTCATCAAGTCCTTGTTGCAGAATTGCTTGTAGAAGTTTTCACCCAAGTGCCTCATGCACCACCTATTCTGCAGATCCGCCAACGAAGTGGTACGTTCTCTCCTTGTTGTAGCTGAGTTATTGCATTCAGCAGACCCGCATGCCAATCATGTATGAGGCATACATTTGGATGGCCCTGTACAACAGAAATCCTTAAATTCGAGTCGCCGATCTTACGAAATGAAAAGAGGAAAATGGCAGAGAGTCCTTGGGAGAGAATGTGATTGCTCTTTATTGCTATGAACTGGCTATTACAGGGGGTGCCTTCAACAAGGCAGTGGACTAATCCTAATTACACTGAGCGTAATGATGTCTATGCTATTAAAATCCAATCGTCTGTTGATCTTCTTAATTGGATTCGATCTCTCCCTTCTGCCGCTTGCGTTCTTCTTTAAGTAGTTGACGAAGTGGTGGCAGTGTGAGCACCCGGATTTATTAGGCTCATAATACTTAGTCATCCAATTGACCCTAGTATTATCAACCAAATAAACTCGGTCTCGAGAGATGTATACTTCCCGAATCACAAGACACATACCTCACAACAAAAGAATGCATCAATTCCATACAACACATAGTACATAAGCAACAAACCGAAGTTAACATTAATATGGAATAGATATTACAAAAGAGAGGCCCTTAGGCCAAATAACAATAATTACAAAAAGATAACAATGAAGCAAAAGTGCCATAACGATGGCCAAAATAAGAAACCAACCGATGTGCCTTTAGCCCACAAGGCAATCGACAGGACCGCCAAGCTAGTCGCTCTCCCAACCACCGAGACAACATAAAAGTAAAGCCCTTTGGGCTCTACCTCCTCTGCAACAAAGTTGTTAAGCAAAGCAAATGAGTACAATAACTTGTTTATTGTACTGCATAAAACTGACGTGTGAGATAACAGAACTATAATTTAGCTACATGCAAGCTTTATTTAAGTGGATGAGGCTTTGGACTCATTTTAGCATAAAGCAAGTTTCATTTGCAATAACATAGTAGATTGAAAGCAATTTGACAAAGCATTTTTAATTGTTGAAATAACAACGCGATAATAACATAATAACAACAACAAGAACAATCACGGAAGTGACTAACCCAAGTCACCACAACAATAGCATGAACATCCATTCATACCAACCCATCAAGTTTTAATTAAAAGTTTGAGACTAGTCTTGAGCGACCTTACCAAGCATGTCCATAACCTAGGGCGAGGCTATTGAATAGTTTTATCCTGCGGGGTGTACCACTTTACTACCCACACGTCGACCGCCTTTCCTTCGCACACTTAGAAGGTGTCTTTGCACAACTAAGTCCTCGAGACCTTTCCAAAGGATGAATGCTAATTACGAGCTGCACAACCCACGGGAGAAGGAGACATTAGGCGACCTACAGGAAGCTAATGCTCCCTCCCACACTATACATATACATTTGTTTTGAAAACACACCAACCGAGCTCGCTCATAATTAACACCTCCTAGAGTACTTAGTCAAGAGGGGTTCCATATGCCCTCGCGTGGTTAGTGCGCTAAAGCGCTTGGCTTAGTGACCCAAGTACTCGGTCCTTAGGGACCCGGCATACCACCACATTCCAAAAACCGTACCATCCATCCAATATGCCCAAGTCTAAATCAATCTTTTATTTTCAGCTTTTGATTTTACAAATTAATCAAAGCACAAGTGCTGGACATATAGGAGTAATAATCATTTTTGAGTGATCAAGATCATCGACTAAGTCGATGATCGCCAACTACTACCGATAGCTAAGCATGTCTAAGCAGTAGGAAGCGAACTACTAAGTGATAAGAGCTCATCCAACGAGCTCAAACCACAGCGAATAACCTAGGCTCATTGGTAGTAGAGGAGAAAGAATTCCTACAGATTATGCGACTATAGGATTACTAACGACATTTAACACAAAGTAGCATGCATACATAGAAGTAAAACAAAGTATTAAGCTCTAAAGTAATGGGACATGATGGGAAATGGTCAAACTGCTTGCCTTGTTGCTGTTGCTCAAATTGTGGCAGAGGGTCGCTCTCGGGATCACCACAAATGTCGAAACCTAACGGAAAAGCGAAAAAAAACCGATAAGAACGACGAAAGGCAACAAAGACAGCACAACAAACGAACTCCAAATACCCTGAATTTTCTACAGCAGCAAGGGATGATTTTTAGGAAATTTTTCAACAAGAACCAATGGATTTGGATTCTCAATGCAAAAGATATGAGCAAAACAATTCTGCTCAGCCCTAAAAATTACCAAACTGCACTATTCACTAATTTAATTATGAGGCAACATTTTCTAGAAAAGTGGTGAGGCTGACATTTTTATTGTAAAACCAGCACCTCATGAGATGAATAACACAATTGAGTTCATCTCATTTGGAGCTATTATGCACTTTCTATAATTTTTCAAAAACAAGAACTTGAACAAAATTATAATGCACAAGTCCTCATTTCTATAATAGCAACATGCTCAGAACTAATTCTCACAGTGAGTTCATTATTAGAGAAGCTAACAAAATTGGGTTTACTCACAAATAACCTCTGAGCATTAGTTATGGGTTTTACAAGTTAAACATAAATTTTGAGTGTATATTCAAAGGAGTTTTAAAACCTAGTGGCTAAGCTGTGCTCTGGAGCTGAACTCAACTTACAATCATTTTTGGATTAAAGTTAAGTTCAAGACAGAGCTAACACAATTTGAATGACCTCAAAAGGATTTAAAACGAAGAAGATATGAAATTCTAAAGTCTATACCTTATTTGGGTCTATAACTAAGACTTCACCGGAATTTCTAAAACTCACAAGGGTATGGGAGGGCGTGAGCCACAGATCTCGAGATCCAACGGCTCAAGACCTCCCGGAGAGAACATCACACTGCAGCAAGCGTGAAGTCTAGAGGTCTGGACCTCTTAGCAACTCACATGCGCGAGGTGAGGAGGTCGTGGCCGTAGATGGGAGATCAGCGGACCACAACACGAAAGGAGGTCGGGAGCGGACCAGATCTAAGGGAGGTCCTCAGCGGTGAGATGACCTCGAGGAGGTCCTAGCGATAGATCTAAACATCACAGACCTCCGGGGAGGTGCAGGCGGCTCTGATGCGCAAGGGAGGTCTTGGGCGCTCAGTTTCCTTGGAGGAGGTGCGGGCGTCCCAGAGCACACAACCACGTGCTTGGACAAGAGGTTAATCTTGCCAGGACACAAGGAGGTCCACGCTAGGAGGTCTTAATCTGCGCACAAAAATGGTGGATTTAAGAACATCAAGACCCAACCAATGATTGCAAGATTGAGCAATTGATGACCGCATTAAACACGGCAAATCTCTATCCTAAAAGCGACAACGGTCTTTGCGTGTCCGACAAAGACCGAGCTCAAAGATTTGGTCATCGCGCGATGTAGACCTCGCGGCGAGAACCAAGGACATCCCGTGTGCGCAATAGTGTTGCGCACACCATGGACTCATTCTCGGCGGCGACGCGTTTGTCGCCAAGCGGCCGAGAGGACAAACACAACCCGCACGGCCAAAATACGAAAATGCAAAATGGAGCTCAGCGCGACAATCAGCGTGTGCCAAAACTTAAGCTCCGCATAACATGCATTCAGCGGGTGCCAAGATCTAAAGGACTAACGGGAGGTGTACAGGAGGTCCTAAGGTGCTAGGGAGGTCGTGGAGGTGATGGCCGGAGTTGGGGAAGGCGGTGAAGCTTCACGACCCAAGGCACCGCTCAAGCTCGACTTTGTCCACCTCTGAAAAATGCCCAAACAATTCAAGTTAGGGTTAACTTCCAAGAGGTTTTCGAGGAGCAAAAGTGAGCAAGGTTTGAAGGAGGGACCCATTGGAACCCTTGTCTCACCGAGGAGCTCCAAGGACATCAACAATGGCAGCCAAGATGGGAGGTGAGTTTGGGGATGAGGAGCTCGACCACGCACAAGTGCAAGGTGAGGTCAATTGTGTGCAAAGGAAGCCAAGGAGGATTCGGGGGTGACTTATAGGCCGAGGTGAAGGTTATGAGTGGGGCTAAGCTCCATGGTGAGCTTAGCCCACGGGTTGGTCCATGGGGTGGACAAGACATAATGGTTGACAAGGTGGCAGTCTTGAAATTTGAACAATGAGGCGGAAAAGTGACTGCATTAAATCTTGGTCAGACAAAGAACTGATATAATGTACCCCAAGGTCGACACGCATTAATGCCTTTGCTCGAGCTTCGCATGCTTGCATCGGAGGAAGGAGAAGAACAGGGAGGTCTTGGTGACCGTTGGATAAGACACAGGAGAGGTCCTAACCATTGGATCAATTTTTGAACCGTTATGTTTTAAGTGGTGGGAGGAGGTCCCACCACACGATCAAGGTGGGGAGGTCGTGGCCCTCCGATTTCATGTCGAGAAAACGCACGTGAGGAAAAGGGATGGAGGTCCAAAGCGTTGGATCTCCATCCAGCAGTGCGGACCTCGGTGAGGACTTAACCGCACGCGATCAAAAAGACATGAGGGAGGTCATGGCCTTTGGATTTAAATCAAGGGCACACAATGACCGGGAGGTCGATATGATGCGCAGCAGCAAGGGAGGTCGGGACCTTTAGATTTAGATCTAAGGGCTACGATCAAAAGAGGTGGAGGTCTGAGCTTGCGCAGCACAAGGGAGGTCATGGCCTTTAGATTTAGATCTAAGGGCTCGACCTCACCAAGGCGGAGGACCTTGCCGTGATGTTTTGAGGAGGCGGATCGTGGCCTTTGGATCTGAATCCAGCGGCTCGACCTCAACAGCTAAAAGGGAGGTCTGTTAGTTAGATTGAGAGGAGGAGGTCGTGACCATGGATTTTTGATCCAATGGCTGTGACCTCATCAAGGTGGGATGTAGACTTTGAGGTTTGACACAGGGGAGGTCATGGCCGTGGATCTTTGATCCAGCAGTGTGACCTCATGTAGGTGGGATGTTTGTTTAGCTTAAAAGAAGGGGAGGTCGGGGCCGTGGATCTTGAATCCAAGGGCCAAGACCTCAACAAGGTGGAAGGTGGTTTTGAGGTTTGATAGCGGGGAGGTCGGGGCGGTTGGATGTTAATCCAAGGGCTATGACCAGACAAGGTTGGGAGGTCCTTGCGGTGTTGACTGAGAGGAGGTCGTGGCGGTTGGATGTAGATCCAATAGCTACGACTGATCAAATGGGGATGAGGTCTGCGAGGTGCAGACATGGTTGGGCTGGACCAAATTGAACATGGCTAGCCCAAGGAGCAGTGTAGGCTTTTAAATTTAGTTTCTAACAAATGAGACTTAACAGAATTGTTTGGGATAGTATTTCAACTCCAAAATTCATGAAATTTTTACAGGAGCTTGCTGACAATGAGCTTAACCTTGCATAAAATTTTCAGAGGTTATTATGCACTGCATTTTTCTCAGGAAATTCATGAAGGCTGTTTAAAGGATTGTTTTGCCTCCAAAATTATCAACAAGTGTTATAACTCATGATATTTTTCAGAGGGTCCCACATCAGTTTTTGGACCAAGGAAAATATTTCCAATTGATTGGCACAAGATTTAAGATGGATGGAAAATGAATTTGACTTTTGGTCAACAAGAGCTTTGTGTTTTTGGATTACACAACTCTTGGACAAGAATCACATGAGATTTTAGGGTTTTTCAAGATGTGAGAAAAAGTTTTAATTTCTACACATATAATTATGCTTGAATAACCCTAATTATACATTTGGGATGTCACAGGCAGTTACTCCTAGAAGTGGCGCCTGTTGGGAAGTGATGTGTCCGGTCGGAGGGAGGCAGTGGTTGACAAAGTATCAATCGTTCGACGATTGTATGCTTATGAGACACACAACCATAAGGTGGTTGTTGTTAGTGTCTTTAGATTATGAAACGTCGCGTGGTATGGACCAAATATGACATGTGTTCCATTCATCACATGGTATGGAATATACCTGGAGTTAGATCCGGATGCTAGTTCTTACTTCTACAAGCAGTCATCTGGTCGGGGACTGGGTACAGGCATTCGTCTGACCAGGGTATCCTCGAAATAACCTCTGGAATCCTTACGACCACGGAGGTCGTGAGCCTTAGGGATTACGACCATGAAGACATATGGTCTTTTATTATGTATTAAAGTAATACATCGAGAGTTTAATCCTTGTCAGCTAGCCCACGAACTTTAAGTGAATTGGTCGTGCGAACACTATCTCTCGATGAAGTCGTATTGGGTAGACCCTCATTTAATGCCGTGACACTCGAGGTGGTCTGTATTCACATTAAAGTTAAGAAACTGCCTTGGGACCCGAAGAGTTTTTCTGTCCGTTGGTCAAAAAGTTTCGTCTATTGGACTTTTTAGGTAACCCCCGATTGCGGTTAAAGAATTGCGGCTATAAAATCCCTTAGCACAGGGCTTAGGTTTTTATGCTTCTTGCTTTCCCTTTTCATCTCTTGAGAGAAAAATCGTCTCCGACCTCCTTTCTTCGCTTATCCAAATCTCCACCATGTCGGATCGTATCACCAACTAGTCAGCTTCTGATTTGAGCTAGAAGAAACTTGAGAGCTTAGAGAAGATCGGGTTGCTTCCTAACAAGAACCTGATTTCTTGGAGATCAGCAGCTGGAGAGCATTCTCCGAGCGGTGAAGATGGGGAAATTCCTGTCTTCCTCGCATATATCGAATGCAGATTCAGGCTCCCAGTTCACTCCTTTCTTCCCAAAGTTTTGGAGCATTACGGAGATGAACTGGTGAATCTTGCTCCCAATGCTATCGCCAACCTCAGCGTCTTCATCTACCTCGGCGAAGAAGAAGTTATGGCTAAAGAAGCCATAATTACCAAGCTTAAAGAAGATTGTCAGAACAAGGATCGGTCGATCGAATATCTGACGACCAGGCATAAGAAAGTTCTTGACACCTTTGAGAAGAAGAACGAAGGTAACCGGTCGTAAACTCAACCAGTTTGCTTCCTTTTTCTAGTTGTATGTATTTATCTTTTGGTTTACTTGTACAGAGCAAACTCAAGCATTGAGGCAAGCAGAAAAGGCTCTTGAGTTCGAGCGTGGCAAGGAGGCAGCCTTTGGGAAAGTCTTGAAGAAAAGGTCAAAGCCTTCAACAAGATGCTCTTCGATATGGGATCGGGAATGCAACTGTCTGATCTAGGAGATCCCGCGGAGAAGATCAAATATCTTGGCCAACAGCTCGAGAACCTCAGGGGTGTCCTTAAGACAACTCAGGAGAACCATGCGCAGACCTTGTTTAATGCTGTCAAGAATGGAGTTAGTTTTGCTTTGGCAAAACTAAAAGTCTCCGACCCTTCCATAAACCGCCAAGCTGTTGAGTAAGACTTCAACTGCACGGAAGAAGAAGCAATCAAAATGTTCGAGAAAATGGCGCCTCTTGGTCATAAGGTTACAGAAGAAATGGAGGTCGGGTCTCCACGCAGCGATTAGTCTAGTGGCTCCGAGAAGTAAAAGAATATAATATTTTGATAGTTGTAAATAAAACTTACCTTTTATCATCAATGACGTCTTTGTTTTGTCTTCTTACATTCGTCAAATAATCATATATTTCCTAGCCCCCGACTGCTTATATAGTAGGAGAACTTTACTAAAGAAACAGTAGACCAAGAAAATGAGCAATAGCTACGACCACAGTACATAGCATATGCTGATTATGTTATAAACATGATCTTAGTGTCACTAGGAAATCAATGTGGACGGAACCAGCTTGTGATTTCGACTAGTCTTAGGTCATTTCCATAATTGAAATACTGTGAAGTAACTTGTGTGGATGGAAGATGTTTAAGACTTGTATTGATTGATAAGATATTATGCAAATATGTATGCAAAAATCGACAAGTGAACTTGTTTATATATCTTATCCAAAACTGGTCGTTAAGGGTTGCTAAGAATTAGAGACTAAAAGAAACACTTCATGAAAAGTGTCCTTGCTCGAGTTCCGACTGGCAGCGAGGATTGTAAGAAATGGACCGTCGCTAGAAAGTTCCTTCTAGCGGGCAAGATCACGTGCGGAGAAGGAGAGACTTCGACTAGGAGGCTTTCCGTGTCCTGACCAATAGCCAAAACAAGAGTAGAACAAATTGTTGAAGGTAAGAAATATAGTCCCCGAAATCTATAGCATGTATAGTACTATATGTAGTTGCCTATGTGATGCTCCCGTTACTCATATAATTCTTTAAGAAAAGAGTATTGGTCGCGCATGAGAACCAATGTCTAAATGGTCACGACTAGGACCCTTACGGTTTTTGACTTGTATGTCGTAGCCATAGAGTAATAGAGATCCTTAGAAAGGATATCAGAGAGAATTTGGTCTTCTCCGACCAATGAGGCAATAATAGTATGCAAACCAGATGAAAATACAGATATATAGACAAAATCATTCGTTGGAAAGTAAAGGAAATGCATCTTTATTAGTAAATTAAAATAATGAAAAATACAATTATACAAAGAACTTACGCAGCTAGTCAATATTCCAAGAGTTGGACAAAACTCGCCCGTCTGACATAGCTAGTCGTACCGAACCAGGTCGGGTGACTTCTGTTGGAAATATGCCCTAGAGGCAATCATAGAGATGATTACATTTCATTATGTTCATGACATTGGATAATGTGTTATCTTGTTCCTAGAATAATATTGTTAATATTTATTATCAAGTATGTGACTTGGTTGTGAAACTCTATATTTCCGCAATAATTATTCTTATCGATCCTGATGCGTAAACATATGAGGACACATATGAATAGACTAGCATATGTATTGGTTGATGACTATGTTTCACGAGTCATAGATATGGAGATATCAAACCAATAATATGGACACATGTTAGAGAACATGATGTTGGATAAGACCCACCTTGAGGCACTATTGAGATTGTTATGAATCTATGTGTCATTAGTTGGTCTCAAGCAATGATGATGTATAATCCTTAGACACGAGATCGGCATGGTTTCCTACATGTGTAAGAGCACGCTTAGGGGTTGCCAAACGCTACACCGTGAATCGGGTAGTTATAAAGGTAGCTTTGGGTATGCTCTGAAACATGGAGAGGAATGTGACCGGTCGAATATGGGATTTGCCCTCCTAACATAACAGAGAGATGTCTCTGGCCCCTCGTTGTGATCGGATAAAGAAAGTGCATGGCCATGCCACTAGTAGTCAAGTGTTCGACCACATAAGGTTATCGATACTCGATCGAGAAAGTATTGAACAGTCCATGGATGACACAACATCTCACAGAGTTCAACCAGATATCGTGAGGCAAAGGGAGAATACATGAGTAGGTCACTTAGTTCGACCGACTACCGATCGTCGTATGGAGATACAAGCAAGTCGTGGGCGGTGAGCGTAATCACAGAGTGGTGAAACCAAGTCGTGGGAGTTACGAGTTGGTGCGTGATCAAATCTGAACTGGTCAGATAGAGATAGGACACAGTCGTAAGTGATGAGGACCTAGTCGTATATCATATTGCATTAAGGTTCGTCCGATATAATTTGTGTGTTTTCGAAATCGATATGTTACGCTAGGAGCCACTCGACTCGTGATCGGAAGCGGTTTACGAATCACAACCGAACTACACATGAACCTCTGAGGTCACACACTTAACGGGTTGGAACAAACCAAGATCTGAATCTGATTAAATGGCGACGTCCGGATAGGATCCGTCACGAGCACTATATAAGGAGGTGCATGAGGCTATTGGGTGGCGCGTGAAACACCACGAAACCCTAGCCGCCATCTTCCTTAGAGCTCCACCGTGCGATTTGGTGCTGGCACACCAGCGTTTGGTTGTTCCTTCCCGGGCGTGTGGATACCGTAGAGGCGTTACTACGATTGTTGCGCTTGAGGGCGATCCGCGATCTTCACAAGGGACCGCAGCGTTCTTTGGAGGAGACGATCGACTCGTGAGGACATTGGACGATCGACTCGACCACTACATCGACGCGCTCTTCGTTGGACTGGCTGCTCCAACCCTTCTTCATTGATGCTGGCGTCGGTGGTAACGATCTATGATCATCTACTTGCATGGCTTCCTGGTTTGCGTGGTAGAAATTTTTTTTGTAGCTATCGTAGCCTACCCGTGACCCAACAACTTCGACCATAGTGTATGGACATTCCCATTTGGGAGAAAGTTTATTGCGATTAGCTCGATTACGAATCGTCGTGAGAACGGATCACCTCTGACTAGGTCATGAGGTTGCACCTTCTGTTGTGGTACCTTCACATGGCTTGTTGGTAAACTATTGATCGTATGAGGTCTTAGTTTCATCGTTCTTCAAGGAAATTGACGTCGTTGAGTCTTCATTGAATCTGATCATTCTCATTGAAACAATTAGTACGAGCAGAGCCTATTTTCAGTTCTAGAGGAAGCATTACTTTAGCACCATAAACTAGAAAAATTTGGAGTTTCACCGGTCGCACGACTGGTCGTAGTTCGAATAGCCCATAATACAGAAGGAAGTTCTTGAACCCAAGCTCCTGACCATTTGATTAACTGGTCGAACACTCGACATTTTATTCCTTGTATTATGATATCATTGACCCGCTCTACTGCTCCATTACTCTGCGGATGAGCGACAGAAGTGAAATGTACTTTGATACCTAGATCGTCGCAGAATGCCTGAAAATTTCCGCTAGAGAACTGGGTACCGTTGTCTGTGATTATACGACTTGGTATGCCAAATCGTGTGATCACGTTTTTTGTGAAAAACCTCTTAGTGGCTTCAGTTGTTGTTTTAACAACTAGCTCAGCTTCTATCCATTTTGTAAATGTGTCAATCATGATGAAAAGGAATTTGAAGCCCCTGGGTGCTCTTGGGAAAGGTCCCAGAATGTCTAGTCTCCGGGTTGCAAAAGACCAAGAAAGAGGTATGGTTTGTAAAGCTTGTGCTAGCTGATGTACTTGTCGACTATAAAATTGACATTGTACGCACTTCGCCACGAGCTCTTTTGCATCATAAAGGGCAGTTGGCCAGTAGTATCCTTGCCAGAATGCTTTACCGACCAACGTTCTGTAGGAATGATGTGCTCCACAGACTCCTCATGAATGTCGGATAGCAGCTTAATGCCATCCATTTGAGATATGCATCTCATCAACACTCCGTGAGATCCTCGTTTATACAAGGTACTTTTGATTAGAGTGTATGATTTAGCTTTTCGTACTATACGATCAGCCTCTACATCATCGTCAGAAATAATGCCATACTAAAGATAATTGTAGATCGACGTCATCCATTCTCTACTGTGATTGTGATGGCGCCAACCATCAATGATCTGTGGAGCATCCATGTTCTTAGGATCAATTTGTACGACCTCTAGTGGAACATCTACGTCCTTGGAAAGCTCGACCACCGAGGGTGAATCAAGTTGCTTAAGAAAAACTCTGGGTGGGACAGGTGACCTCCGTGCCAACTGGTCTGCCAGAAAGTTTTCCTTTCTAGGAATGTGTTGAATCTAAAAACCGCAGAAGTGCTTTTCGAGTTTCCGTACTTCCGCCAGTTAAGATGACATCTTGGTACTTGAGCATTGATACTTTTTTCCGACTTGATTCGCTACTAGTTGAGAATCGTCTTTCACTAGTAATTTGTGAATCCCGAGCGAACAAGTTGCTCGAAGTCCTACCAGTAAACCTTCGTATTCTACCACATTGTGTAACACCCTGGTTTTTCGAAGTCTTTGTGATTTTTCAAAATAAAAAGAACTATTTTTTTGATGAGAATTCAAAGCTTGAACTTGAGATTTTAAAAGAACTTTAAATGACTAAACCAAACTTCAACTAAATCGGTTCGGTTTCTTTTGGAGTTTGCTGGAGTTTTCCCTTTTCTCTGTTTGCCCCGTGCTTTCTCTCAGCCTAGTTCTATCCTTCTTCTTGGGAAGACCTCCCTTGTGCTTGGACCTCCCTCTAGTTCAAACCTCCTCTTAACCTCTCTAGACCACCCCTTGTGCCCTTGCTTGAACTTTCCTTTAGTCTAGACCTTCTTTAGACCTCTTTGTTTGTTTGAATCTCTTTCTGGGGTTTAGACCTCCTTTTGATCTGAACCACCTTCCCCGTTTAGACCTCCTAATGGCCTAGACCTCCTTCTCCGTTTGAATCTTCCCTTGGTTTTGACCTCACCTTTGGGTCACGACCACCCCCGAGGTGTTCCAAGCTCGGGTTTGTGTTTCAAACATCCTTGAACTTTGAAATCCTAATTCGGGTTGGTTCCCCCTTCATTTGGACCTCCTCGTGTCCATCTGAACCTCCTTTGGACTTCCCTCGTGCCCGCTCAGACCTCTCACTCAATCCTAACCTTCTTCCCTTGAGGATCGTTCGATCTGTGGTGGACGGCCCGATCTTGTTGGCATTTGGCTGGTCCGAACGTCCTTACCGCTTTGCTCCTTTGCTTCCATCTTGACCGTTGAGACCTCCCTTGTGTTGATCTTGACCGTCGAGATCTCCTTGGCTTCCATCTTGACCGTTGAGACCTCCCTTGTGTTGATCTTGACCGTCGAGATCTCCTTTGCTTCCATCTTGACCGTTGAGACCTTCCTTGTGTTGATCTTGATCGTCGAGATCTTCTTTGCTTCTATCTTGACCATTGAGACCTCCCTTGTGTTGATCTTGACCGTCGAGATCTCCCTTTGCTTTCATCTTGACCGTTAGGACCACCCTCGGGTCTATCCTGGTCATCAAGACCTCCTTCGAGTTCATCTTGGCCGTTGAGATCTCCTTTGATCTCATATTAACCGTCAAGACCTCCCCTAAGATCATCTGAACCATCCGGACCTTCTCTTTGGTCCAGACCCCCTCGTCCTCTCTTGGACCTCACCACCTGTCAACCCCTTCTCTCTCTTCGCGCGGGCGCGCTCAGTTTGAACCATCCGATCGCTATCGGATGGCCCCGCCTCACCGTGTGAATCCTCCTTACCTCAGGACCTCCTCGTCCTTGTGGTCTTTTTGCAAAGCCCACCCTCTTCGGCCTCTTTGCAAAGACCACCTCTTTTCGGGTCGCGACCCCCCTTGAGGTCCAAACCTCTCCTTTGGGTCACAACCTCCTTTCGGGTCATGACCTCTCCTGTGGTCTTCACGCAAAGACCACCTCTTTGGTATTTCTACAAAGACCACCTCCCCGTGGTCTTTTGCGAAGACGACCCTCTTGGTCTTTTGCCAGGGCCACCCTCCTGGTCACGACCTCCCCTTTGAGGCCGCGACCTCCTCTCTTTGTCGTTTTGCCGCGACCTCCCCTTGAGGCCACGACCTCCTCTCTTTCGTCGTTTGCTGTGACCTCCTTTGGTCGAGACCTCCCTGTGGTCTTTTTGCAAAGACCACACTCCGGTCAAGACTACTATGAGGACCTGTCTCAGGAGCTCCTGAAGAGATCTCCTAGGGCCTTCCAAGAGGTCCGACAGGACCACCTAGAGGTCTGGGAGGTCTTCCAAGACCACCCGAGGAGGTCTCCTAGGACTACCAGAAGGTCTCTAGGACCTCCCCAGGAGGACTCAAAGGTCTACTCGAAGGTCCTCCAAGACCGCCTGAAGGTTCCAGCCTCTGTGCACCATGAGCTAGTCCCAGGATCACATTGGCTAGCTCGCACAAACTCGACAATTGGTGTAATCAATTCCATACCACAAGCACAAAAGATGAAGCAGAGAAATTAACACATATTATTAGCAAAAGACCTTAAGGTCAAGGTTTTTACAAGGTTGCCCCTCGGGCTAACAACTCAAAAGAGAACCTGCAGCAAAAACACAAAACACGTGAAGGCTATTCGGCAAGCCCACAAGCTACCGAGTGGAGGACGACTCCTAGTGCGCAAGGTCTTCAAAAGAGCTCCCCTTCGAGGAGCACTAGACTTCCTGGATCTCCTTCCTCTACTGATTAAAACAGAGGGCACAAGCCATGAGTACTTTGAATGTACTCAGCAAGCCGTGGGAAAATGTATGCAATTAATATTTATGCACGGCTTAGCAATTGAGAGCTGTAGGGTTAGTTTGCAGAAAAGCAATATTTGACAGTAAATAGCATAAGTAGATTACAAAGCTCAAGTTAAAAGAGATATACATAAGTACACAGGTTCTTTAAAAACACCCATGGACACCCTATCCACACCCAGACCTCACTGTGATCACCCTAATCACAGCTCGGACCACTCCAAAACACACAAGACCTGCTCAAGATCACCATATTTTGAAGAAAAGTCTACTCCTTGCATGAAATCTCCGGGCATGATAATAACCGAGGTCGCGGCTATTCGAATAGATTTACACTCTGCAGAGGTTGTACACTTTACCCACAAGAGGTAGTCGCTTGATACGACACACGTTTCCTTGGACGTGTGAATCAAGTAGAGACCACCACCAGATCTTTACAAAGGTCCACTTGACTCGGTTCTGCTCACTAAGGTTTCGCCGTCCTGGCCCCCTCTTGTGCCATTCTCAACCATCACAGAACCGACTCAAGCTTCGCTAATTATTGCACCCGGTCCATCCCATCCTGGACATGTGGTTGCACGAGGTGACCCAGATCAATGGTTCAAGGTTAAGTCCTTAGTTGGCTGCTCAGGCGAGACCATCCACATCCCAATGTGCTTCCTACACCCACACTAACCACCTTCCACTCACCCGAGCACAAAACAATTTGGGGTTCCTCCCAGCCAAAGGACCACCCTAGTCCTAGCACCACAATTTCATCAAGTGGCATTGCCACGGTTTCATAGCTCCTTAGTCAAATTAACCTTGTTGGGTTCAACCCAGCCAGAGGACCACCCCAGTCCTGGCACACAAATTTTAGTTAAAGCGACAACAAATCGTGGCCTCACACAAGGCCACACTTCATTTTAATCAGCAACACTGGCCGCTACTACACAAGCCACAAACCAGTGCGCTGGGGGTAAACTAATATTGAATGATTCATGGTGAGACCGGCATCTACCAAAGCATGGCTAAGCAAACACAATACCCATGTCGGTAGATAAGAATATCCAACTAAGAATACCCATGCCATGGCTTTCCAAAGGGAACATGTCAACATGTTGATTGCAAAGTAACAAGGAGGCATAAAGACAAGTAGGTAATTAACTAGGCCCAAAACCATTTTATACAACTAGCAATGCAGTTTATATCAAATCAAAATACTTTTGTAAAAGAAATGGGTTCAAGATGATCAAAGGTCCACGACTTGCCTCCAGTGACGAGTTGCTGGGCTTCTGAGAAGGTTGTTGGGTCCTTGAGCTCCTCAGCAGAACCGAAATCTACACGTTTGTGAAGAAAACAAATAAATAAAGCAATTTCAAGAAGGAACCGATGAGAACTTAAATAGAACCAAAAAGAGAAGAGGTCCACTGAGAGGGGGTGGTCCAACGAAGGGGAGGTCCAAACTCAAGGAGATCCGAACCAGAGGAGCTTGGAGAGCTCACCAGAACAAAGAGAGGTGTGAGAGGGAGTTTGAGTGAAGAACAAGGAGAAAGTGATTGCTCTGGGTGCTCTATTTATCGCGGAAGGAGAGAAAGAGCACCCCTAAGAAGGAGCGACTAGATTCAAAGGTAGCGTGGCAAAGGTACACTGCTAGCAGGTAAGGGAAAAGACTGGAGCAAGTAAGGGAAGAGACAAGAGAAGAGAAAGTCAAGGGGGGAGGTAACATCATTTAATGCACACAAACTTTTGCAATAGCAATGATATGACGAGAGGTAGAAAAAGGTACTGGCAGGACTGACAAGTGGGGTCAGTCAAAACCCCAAGGAGGAGGAGGTCCTGGAGAAGTCAAGGGAGGAGGTCGAACGGGAGGTCATGATCCACGAGAGAGGTCATGGCCGCAAGGGTGGTCTTTGCAAAAAGACCGGAGGTCTGACCGCAAAGGAGGTCGCGGCAAAACACCAAAAGAGAGGAGGTCGCGGCCTCAAGGGGAGGTCGTGGCAAAACAACAAAAGAGAGGAGGTCGCGGCCTCAGGGGGAGGTCGCGGCAAAACAACAAAAAGAGGAGGTTCAGCGGACAAGGAGGTCCTGACAAAGGGAAAGTCGAGACCAAGAGGAGGTCTTAACCCCCAAAAGGAAAGGTCTAAATCATAAGGGGAAGGTCTAGACCAACGGGGAGGTCTAAACCAACTGAAGTCTAAACCCAAAAGGGACGGTCTAAACCATCGGAGAGGTTTAAACCAGCGAGGAGGTCAAGATGGAAGCCAAAGGAGGTCCTGCGGTAGCGAGAAAAGGTGCGATGGTGCAGGAGCTGCCAGATTTCGATCGGACGGTTCAAAAGGGTTGGGGCGTCCAGATCGGCCGAACGTGCCAAAAAGATCAACCCATCCGACACAAATCGAATGGTACAAAAGCGATAGAGGTCTGGAGCAAGCGTTAGGTCCGAGCGGACACGATGGAAAACCAAATGAACCAGAGGGAGGTCCAAATGGACACGAAGGAGGCCCAAACGAGCAGAGAAGGAAAGAATGATAAACGAGGGAGAGATCAAAAGGGAAAACTACATCCCAGATTTGAATTTCGGATATCCAAGATATTTGAAACACACACCCAAGCTTGGACCTAAGGGAAGATCCCAACACAAGGGAGGTTCGAACCTAAAAAGGGAGGTCCGAACACCAGGGAGGTTTGAACCTAAAAGGGAGGTCCAAAGAAAGAAAGGCTAGGCCAAAGGGGGCACAGGGCAAACAGAGAAAGAAACCGAAAGCCAAAGAGCACTAACAACTCAAGGTCGACCAAAAGAGTTAATTGGAGTTCGATTTATTCAAGTTAAACCTCCAAATTTCTAAAATTCCAAGTTAAGCTTGAGCAATTTACAGAACCGAATGGTTACTTTTGAATTTTGAATTTTTTTCAAAAACTCCTGAAATTGGGATGTTACAACTACCCCGGTGGTCACTACATCTGGTTTTTTTTTACAAAGACCACCTCCTGGTCTTTTGCAAAGACCACCCCTTGCGGGGCAGGACTCCCTTAACCTCTGTGGGACCTCCTCTAGGTCTCCGCAGGACCTCCCGGCTGAGCGTTGACTGGTCCCATTTGTCAGTCACGCTCATTTTCTTTTTCCCCGACCGTATCTCTGGGGCCACAAAAGTCTTAGTGCATTTAATGCTGGTTGTGTCGCATTAAACGCTACCACTTTTTGCAGCATTCGTTCTTTCTTTTGTCCCCTCCTTCACCTACTCCCGTCTCCTCCTTCACCTACGCTTGAGCGTGGGAGCCCTTTGGAACTCCCAGCAGCTCTGGCTATATAAGTTTGAGCCGTCCTTCATCTTTACCTTTTTCTCATTTCCAATTCTCTTGCTCTTCCGACCAGCACTTGGACCTCCTCCCAAGCTGTTGATTCTTATTGAAGCAACCCCTTGGACCTCCTCCAACCGTTGAAGCTTCTCTGTTGGTTTTATTTTGGTGTTTTCATTGGAGTTCATTTGGATCTTACTTGAGCCTTATTTGAGTTGCTCTATTTTCTCCCGCGTAGATTGTGAAGGCACTGACGAACCCGAGTACTTTGAGGAGGAAGAAGACACTCAAGCCTTTGAGCAAGGCAAGTTACACTCTTGATCATATTGCACCCAGTATCTCAAATTATTTAAGTTCTGTTTCAAAGATTATTGCATGCTTATTTATGCTAAGTATTTCAATACCTGTTTTAAATTCATAGCTATGATGAGTCTTTTGTATGGCCCATGTTGTCATTTACTCCAATCTGTTGTCTCCCTAGATAAAACCTGGTTGATGCAATAGTGTGAACCAGGACCTCTTGAAAAATGTATGCTTAGTCATGCTTAGACCAAAATCTTGTTTTGGAAAGTTTTACTACCAAATGACCAATGTTGTCTAAATGTTTTAAAAAGCTCAGCCATGACATTGGGTTGTCATGGAGATTTGTAAATGTGTTTGAAAAGCAAAGAAGTGGAAAATGGGTTTGGACTTGGGCGAATTGGTTTGTTGGCTGGTGCATGTTTATGCACGGGTTCAACCTAGGTAAGATTGAGGCCCAGGGTTCGTGGTGGTCGCCCAGGTTAGTTAAGGACCGATCTGAGAGCCACATCTTGCTAGCCACCCCGTGCAACCACATGTCTTGAGTGGGCAGGACCTGGCCAATTAATTTGTAACGTTCTATCGTGGCTGTTCCTACTGATGCGGTGGGTTGTCATGTTACGACTATGTAAGTCCCACCTGGCACAAGAGGGGCCTAGATCCTGCGGGTTTCTATCAAAAGGAGACGAAACCTTAGCAAGGAGGGGCTATGGTGGAATGGAGCATTGTAAAGGCCTTGTGGTAATCCCTTAGTCGCACACCTTCGGAAGTGTGTAAGCAGATAGTATAAGTGGATTATCTCTTGTGGGTAAAGCTGTACACCTCTACAGAGTGTAAATATATTCGAATAGCCGTGTCCACGATCATGGACATGCTAGCAAAGCCACTCAAAGTTAGATCTCAGTTTTGTTTCAAAATGGTTTGTCAAATGGTTTTAAATCTTGTCCAAATGGGTTCGGCAGGAAGCCTTGTGACATGAGGGTATCCTTCACCACCTGTGATGAATGTTATCAACCTGGCGAGATTTAAAAATGAATTTTAATTATTGTTAGCGCCTTGGAACTTAGTAGTTGTATTTAAATGAAACTTGGCTTTATGCAAATCAACCATATTAAGCCTTCCTTGAGATATCCATTTATGCATGTCATTACATTATTTGATCTGTAACTTGCGAGCACGGTTGTTGTGCTCATACTTGCTTGATTTGATAATTGAGCAGGAAAGGACTTCTATGATGATGAGGAGGACCAGATCAACTAGGCAACGCCCTCCGAAATTATGCATGGTGTATTGGATGGATTGGACCTTTTGCCCGCTGTGTATTTTGTTTTGCTGGCTTGTAGGCCAAAACCTTGTAATAAACCCTTTTGTTGTTAATAAAGTTTACATCGATGTTCGTTGCCACTTGTGTATGTTGTGTGAACTAGCCATTGATCATTGGGACTGGTTCAGATCATAGAGGGCTTGAGACTTTTCCAAGTCCCACGACCTCCCTCGGGTAGTGGTCGTGGCGCTTGGGGAGGTCTTAGGTCTCACGACCTCCTTGGGTCAGGACTCCAGACCTCCAGGTGGTCCTGCCGGACCTCCTGGGTGGTCTTGGTGGTCTGTAACATCCCGTTTGTCTTGTGTTCCCTGTAGTTTTCAAAATAAAAAGAACCATTTGGATTTGTTAAGGTTCAAAGCTTACATTAGTTTTGAAAAGAGCTTTAATTGATTAAACCAAACTTGAACTAAATCTGTTCGGTTTCTTTTATTGTTTGTTGGAGTTTTCCCTTCTTCCCTCTTTTTGCTTTGTGTGCCTTTGTGTTTGGCTTCTCCTTTCCAGACCCCTTTTGTGTCTGGATCTCTTTTCCCTCCCTCTTTCTTTCTCTCTTTCTCGGCCCAGACCTCCTTTGAGCCAGACCTTCCCTTGCCCAGACCCCTTTGTTTGTCTAAGTCCTCTCTTTTGAGTTTTAGACCAGCTCGGGTTTGTGTTACAAACCTCTTTGATCTTTGGATCTTTCCTTGTATCTTTTGTTTGGACTTCCCTTAGTCCTGACCTTCCCTTTGTTGGTTTGAATCTCTTCCTGTTTAGACCTCCTTCTCTGTTTTGGACCTCCCCGTGCCCTTATGGATCTCCCTGTGTCCATAAGGAGCTCTTTTGATCCCCCTGTGTCCTCTCGGACCTCCCTGCTGGACCTCCCTTTGGTTCCCTTAGCTCTCCCCTTGCTTTCATGGACTTCCCGCTTGTTTCGTCCTCCAGCGCGGTCGTACCGCTCCGCTCTTGTGGTTGTACCGCTTCTCTGTTGCTCTCAGACCTTCCTCTTGTTAGATCTGGCCGTTAGGACCTCCCCTTTGGAGATCCTAACCGCTCAGACCTCCCCCTTATTAGATCTGGCCGTTAGGACCACCCCTTTGGAGATCCTATCCGCTCAGACCTCCCCCTTGTTAGATCTGGCCGTTAGGACCTCCCCTTTGGAGATCCTATCCGCTCAGACCTCCCCCTTGTTCAGATCTGGCCGTTAGGACCTCCCCTTTGGAGATCCTATCCGCACAGACCTCCCCCTTGTTAGATTTGGCCGTGAGGACCTCCCCTTTTGAGATCTTAACCATATAGATCCCTCCTCTGTTTGATCCAAGGGTCCAGACCTTTCCGGTGTTTGATCTAACGATCCAAACCTCCTCTTTGTTTGGATCGGAAGGCGCGGACCTCTCTAGGCCTAGACCTCCTTAAGCGTTTGGACTCACCGCTGGCTCTTGCGGTCGTACCGCTTGAGTTTTGCCTTTCTTGCCTTAGGACGGTTTGATTCGCATCGGATGGCCCAATCTTGTTGGAGTGTTCGGACGGTCCGAACATCCCTTTTCCTTTTAGCCCTCCGATCTGCATCAGACGGCTTGGGTGAGTTGGCTCATTCGCTTGGTCCGAACGGCCCATTTGCCTTGCTCCGTCCGATCAAGATCTGACGGCCCCTATTCCTCCCGCGCATCTTTGTTTTCGCAGACCTCCCCCTTGCTCTAGATCTTGACCATTGGGATCTTGTTTGAGGATCTGACCGTTAGGACCTGCTCCTTGAGGATCTGACCGTCAGGACCTGCTCCTTGAGGATCTGACTGTCAGGACCCGCCCTTTGTGAATCTTGTCCTCGGGTCCTCCCCGTTGTTTTGTCTTTTGGACCTCCTGTCCAGAGGACCTCTTTTTAGTCTTTTGGACCTCCTATCCAGAGGATCTCTTTGTGTCTTTTGGACCTCCTGTCCATAGGACCTCCCCGTTGAGTGTCTTTTGGACCTCCTGTCCATAGGACCTCCCCGTTGAGTGTCTTTTGGACCTCCTCCTTGTGTTTAGACCTTTATGGTCTAGACCCCCTCCTTGTGTTTGGACCTTTGTAGTCAAGACCTCCTTAGTTGTCTTAGGACTTCCTGTCCTCAGACCTCCTCACAGGACCTCCTCTTTGGATCTCCTCGCAGGACCTCCTCCTTGGACCATTCCCTTTGACCTTGTGTTCACTCTTTTGACTGGCTCCCTTGCCCTAGGTTCTAAAGCGCATTTGATGTGGGTTGAAGTCACATTAAAATGCTGTCATTTCCTTTGTACTTACCCCTACTTTTTGTCACCTCCTTAGCCCTGTTTCAAGTCCTTTTTCATACCTTGTGGCAGTGTGCCTTTGTACTAATGCCTTAAACCTGGGCGTCCCCTTTTGATGGTGCTCCTATTCTCCGTTTCCTTCAAATAGGGTACCAGGGGCACCTATTTCCTCCCTGTTTGTCATTTCTTCTCCTCCTCTCTTTCTCTCGGTTCAGGAGAAGCTCTCCTTGCTCCTCTGGGACCCCTTCGGTTTTGGACCTCCCCCTTGTTGGACCTCCCCCTTTGTGGATCTTTTCCTTCTGTTCTTGTTAGTTCTTTCGGTTTCTGTTTGGAGCTTCTTTATTTAGTTGTTTTTCTTTGCACTGTGTAGATTCCGTTGGGGCTGAGGAGCTCAGTGATCCAGCAGCCCCGGTTGAAGCCCAGTAGCTCGCCACTGAAGGCAAGTCGTGGGACCCTTGACCATCTTGATCCCATTTGCAAAAGTATTTTGATTTGTAATCTTGCATTTGCTATTTGTATAAAGTTGGTTTTGGGCATAGTTATCTACATGCTTGTCGTTATACCTCCTTGTCACTTTGCATCCGACATGTTGACATGTTACCTTTGATAACCTTAGCTTGGGTACTGTTAGTTGGACATTCTTGCTTACCAACATGGGTATCGTGTTTGCTTAGCCAGGCTCTAGTAGACGCTGTTCCCCTCATGAATCAATACTGTTAATAAACTTGACTAATTGAATTATGGAACTTTGGTTGGTGCCATAGATAAGCAACTGTGGTTGGAGCTGCAGGTTGTGTTGTTTGTGGTGCGAGACCACTTTGTTAAAATTTGCAGTGCCGGGACCAGGGTGGTCTTTGGCCATGTAAGGACCCCGGAATATTGGAGGTTTATACCGAATTAAAAATCATACCAAAAGCATAATTCTTAATCAAGAACAACCGGTCCTTAATTAAAAATCATACTAGAAGCATAATTCTTAATTAGGTACAATTCCAACATTCAGGTTCCTGGATATATGTCATGCAATATTTCCCAGGATCAGTGAATATTGCACATATATCCTTATACAACATTGCATCAGACATACAAGGCATACACTTACATTATTTCATATAAAGTTTTACATTTCAGTTTTACAAGTTCAAGTGACCCATGGTCACAACAAAATTTAGCAGCGGAAACTTGAAGTAAATAGCAAAAGCCACTAATGGCCCCATCACCCTCAGGCTATTGAGTGGAGGTTAGAATTAGCTTCACTCATTAGCGTCACCTTGATCGGCGCTAACGGGCATCTCATATAAACAAACATCCTTACCTGCAACAAGAGGTTATAAAACCTGAGTACAGAAGGTACTCGCAAGACTTACACAAACTATGAAAAGAAAGTGTTTAATAGATCATATTCAAAGGAGTAGAATTTGTACATGCTTAAGGTTAACAACAGGAAGGTTATAATGGTTTCAATTTTTGCGTAAAGCAATACATCCTAATCCTACACTTGCTAAGTTTTGGTAAAGCAGTTTTATAAATCAATTTGGACTAAAACAGTAAGTAAAAGAGAATGTAAACATAAATAATGACAACAATTAAAGTGGCTGTCCACTACTATCAACAACATTGCAAGAGTGCCTCTCATGTTGAAATAGTACCCACAACCAAGTGGTAATCCAAAATCTATACAAAGATCTATTCAACTCAAGCGTTGTCCATAGCAGTGACACGGCTATTGAATAGTTTTAAACCTGCAGGGTGTACATCTTTACCCACACGACTTAGTTAGCAGTAAGCCTCTGGAATAATAGCACACCGCCTTTGGTATGCCGTAGGTAAACTAAGATTTGGTGTTTTTCAACAAGTTGACACTATTGAGTGGAATACCCATGTGTGGTGATCCCGCTTAGTTCAAGTTACTAATAGAACACGCCAACCGGGGCCCACATGTTGTCTTGGGAATGCCGATTCAAAAACAGAAATTAAATGACAAAAATTAGAGCTGTGCTAGCTGCACATATTAATTATGTCAGACCCTTAAGGTACATACATGTGATGGAGCGCATGTACGTCGTCACCCTCTTAAGAACATATGATCTGAGATATGAGATCAAACACATATGTCCTTACTTTCTGTTTTCCAACTCAATAGCATTAACCTTTTACTTAACCAAGCAAGGCCCATACCTTTGCGTGTGGAAATACGTTGGGGCTTGAATCGTCGATCAATGTTCAGTCCTTAATCAATTGTAACGTCCCGTTTCTCTTAAGGTTCTTGCCTGGCTTTCAAAGCAAAAGTAACCATTTGGTTTGTTGAGAATCCAAAGCTTAACCTGTGAGACCCCGACGTTTATTAGGCTCATAATACTTAGTCATCCAATTGACCCTAGTATTATCAACCAAATAAACCCCGGTCTCGAGAGATGTATACTTCCCAGAATGCAGTATACATACCTCACAACAAAAGAATGTATCAATTCCATACAACACATAGAACATAAGCAACAAACCAGAAGTTAACAATAATATGGAATAGATATTACAAAAGAGAGGCCCTTAGGCCAAATAGCAACAATTCTACAAAGATAACAATGAAAGCAAAAGTGCCATAAAGATGGCTATAACACAAAGCCAATCGGTGTGCCTTAACCCTAGGCATCTCGACCGACCGCCAAGCTAGTCGTCGAAGAAAGCGCAACACGTAGCACAAAGAGAGGCTCTTGGAGCTCTCCTTCTTCCTCTGCAACAAAAGCCACAAAATGCCACAACCACGGGCAGATGAGTACATAAAGTACTCCGCAAGACTTACGTGTGAGATAACAGAACTATAAATAGCTACATGCAAGCTTTATTTAAGTGGATGAGGCTTTGGACTCATTTTGGCATAAAGCAACATTTATTTGCAATAACATAATAGATTGAAGGCAATTTGACAAAGCATTTTTAATTGTTGAAATAACAACGAGATAATAACATAATAACAACAACAAGAACAATCACGAAGTGACTAACCCAAGTCACCACAACAATAGCATGAACTCCCGTTCATACCAACCATGTCAAGTTTTAATTAAAGGGTGTAGTCTAGTTCTCACGTAGGCGTTTCGGCGTGTCCATAACCTAGGGCGAGGCTATTGAATAGTTTTAACCTGCGGTGTACCAATGTACCCACACGTCGACCGCCTTTCCTTTAGGCACACTACCTTTGGTATGCCGGCACGGCTAAGTCCTCGAGACATTTCCAATGGGCGATGCTAATTACGAGCAAGAACCCACGGGATAAGGACACATTAGACAGCCTAGCCGGTGCCAATGCTCCCTCCCAACACCACACACACATTTTATTAAAACATACCCACCGACCAGCTCATAATTAACACCTCCCAAAGTACTTAGTCAAGAGGGTCCCATATCCCCTCGTGTGGTTAGCACGCAAAATTGCTCAGAACGGTGGCGCAAGTAACTCGGTCCTTAATGACTCAGGCATACTACCACATTCCAAAAACCGCACCATCCATCCAATATGCCCAAGTCTAAATCAATCCTTTATTTTCAGTTTTTGTTTTTACAAATTAATCAAAGCACAAGTGCTGGACATATAGGAGGAATAATTATCCTTGTGTGATCAAGACCATCGACTAAGTCGATGATCGCCCATTCTACCGATAACTAAGCATGTCTAAGCAATTTACCTCGAAACTACTAAGTGATAAGAGCTCATCCAACGAGCTCCCACCACAGCAAATAACCTAGGCTCATGGTAGTAGAGGATGAACAATTCCTACAGATTATGCAACTATAGGCTTGCTAGCGACATTTAACACAAAGTAGCATGCATACATAGAAGTAAAACAATATATTAAGCTTTAAAGTAATGGGACAATGATGAAAATGATCAAACTGCTTGCCTTGTTGCTGGTGGTCAAATGGTGGCAGAGGGTCACTCTCGGGATCACCACAAATGTCGAAACCTAACGGAAAAGCGAGAAAGAACCGATAAGAACGACGAAAAACAACAAAGACAGCACGACAAATGAACTCCAAAAGCTATGAAAATTTTACAGCAGCAAGACAATGATTTATCATGACTTTAGCAACAAGAACCAATTGATTTGGATTCTCAATGCAAAAGATATGATGAAATCAATTCTGCTCAGCCTATTAATTAAAAATATGTTACTGTTCATCGCAAAATTTTCTAGAATAGCAGTGAAGCTGAAATTTTTACTGTAAAACCAGCACCTCATGAGATGAATAACACAATTGAGTTCACCTCATTTGGAGCTATAATGTACTTTCTATAATTTTTCAAAAACAAGAACTTGAACAAAATTATAATGCACAAGTCCTCATTTCTACAACAGCAATATGCTCAAAACTAATTTTCACAGTGAGTTCATTATGAGAGGAAACCAACAAAGTTGGTCTCACCCAAAAATAATCTATAGAGCATTAGTTATGTATTTTACAAGTTAAGCATTGATTTAAGTGCACATTTTAAAGTTGGTTTTAAAACCTAATGGCAAACTGTGCTCTGAAGCTGAACTCAACTTACAATCATTTTTGGATTAAAGTCAAGTTCAAGATAGAGCTAACACAATTTGAATGACCTTATTTGGAATTAGAATGAAAGAGATATGAAATTCTAAAGTTTATACCTTATTTCAGTTTATAATTAAGAATTTACTGGCATTTCTAACACTCGCAAAGACATGGGAGGTCGTGAGCCACAGATCACAGATCTAACGGCTCGAGACCTCCCAGAGAACAACATACACGCACATGGGAGGTCCAGAGGTCTGGACCTCCTAACCACGCATCTTGCGCGAGGTGAGGGAGGTCGTGGCCGTAGATGGGAGATCCAACGGACCACAACATGGAAGGGAAGGTCCGGAACGGACCAGATCTAAAGGGGAGGTCCTCATGGTGAGATGACCTCGAGGAGATCCCAGAGGAGGTCCTCAACGTCACAGACCTCCAGGGAGGTCTGGACGGCCCAGATTGCGCCAAGGAGGTCTTGGACGCTCCAGATCTCCTCGGAGGAGGTCTGGACGTCCCAGACCCAGCGCTAACTTCGCGCCGCTGCTGCGTTTAGACAGAGATTAATGCGCTGGACATCAAGGAGGTCCGCTGCTGGAGGTCTTAAATGCATGCATTAAAGGATGGATCTAAGGCGATTCTGACGCGCCCATGATTTCAATGATTCGAGCACCTGATTAGTGCATTAACTCCGCGAATCCTTGTCCGAAAAACGGCAATAACGCCGCAGCCTCTGTCCGACAAGACTTGAGTTTAAGAGGATGGTCCTCACCGGCGATGTAGACCTTGCGGTGAGGTCAATGGTACCACCGAGTGCACAATAATGTTATGCGACTCAAAGGACCTCCTCTCAACGGCGGCGGCGGAACGCTTGAGCGTCGGCGAGGATGAAATTGACCAAAGACGGCCAAAACTTGAAAAAGCAAAAGCGAAGCTCATGCGACATTCAAGCGTATGCCAAGAAAGCTCCATAAAATCATTCATGCGGGTGCAGGCATCTAAAGGACTAACAGGGGCTTACCTGGTGGTCCTAAGGTGCTGGGGAGGTCGTGGAGGTGATGACCGGTGTTGGGGAAGCCGGTGAAGCTTCACGCCCAAGACACTCAGCTCAAGCTCCTCTTTGTCCCCTCTGCAAATGTCCAACAACTCAAGTCAGGACTTGGTCCCAGAGGAAGGCACAAATGGAAGCAAGGAGAAAGGTGGAAACCCAGTGACCCTTGTCCACCGAGGAACTTCAAGTCCAACAATGGCGGCCAAGGAGCTCTGCGGCTTAGAGTTCACAAGCACGATGGGTGAGCAAAGTGACAATGGTGTGCAAAGGAAGCCAGAAAACCGTGGGGTGGTTTTATCCTAAGGGCAATTGAGGTCGAGACCACCGCTAAGCTCCTGTGAGCTTGGCCCATGGCACGATCTTGGCATTGGACAAGACTTAAAGTTGACACTGATGGCGGGTTTGAGTGACGGAGAGGGCGAAAAGTCGACCACATTAAATCTTGGTCGACAAAGAGTCATTGAAGTGTACCCCAAGGTCGACACGCATTAATTCTTTGCTTTCGAGTTTGCCCGCGCGAGAGGAAGGAGAAGAACAGGGAGGTCTTAGTGACCGTTGGATAAGACACGGGAGGTCCTAACCATTGGATCTCATTTTGAACCGTTATGTTTTAAGTGGTGGGAGGAGGTCCCAGCCACACGATTGAGGAAAGGGAGGTCGTGGCCCTCCGATTTCAATCAGCAGCATACGTGAGGAAAAGGGACAGAGGTCCAAAGCGTTGGATCTCCATCCAGCAGTGCGGACCTCCAAGTGAGGACTTAACTGCACGCGATTAAAAGACATGAGGGAGGTCATGGCCTTTGGATTTAAATCCAAGGGCACCGACTGATGGGGAGGTCTCGATATGATGCGCAAGCAAGTGAGGTCAGACTGTTAGATTTAGATCTAAGGGTTCGATCAAAGGAGGTGGAGGTCTGAGCTTGCATGCAACGCACAAGGGAGGTCATGGCCTTTAGATTTAGATCTAAGAGCTCACGATCTCACGTCTTGTTGAGGAGGTCTGGCGCATGATGAGACAAAAAGGTCGTGACCGTAGATTTT
Source organism: Phyllostachys edulis (assembly GCA_036346405.1). Classification (NCBI taxonomy): domain Eukaryota; kingdom Viridiplantae; phylum Streptophyta; class Magnoliopsida; order Poales; family Poaceae; genus Phyllostachys; species Phyllostachys edulis. The sequence continues at coordinate 77,364,398 of CM070553.1, forward strand.
AAATCTAACGGTGCACAACAAAAGATGGGGAGGTTGTGAGTGCTTGACAGCAGGAGGTCGTGAGTCGTTGGATTTGATCCAATGGCTACGACCTTGGTTAGGTGGGAGGTTTGTTTAGTGTAGGTTGAGAGGAGGAGGTCGGGGCCATGGATCTTGGATCCAAGGGCTATGACCTCACGTGAAATGGGATGACTTTGACCGAGTATGTTGAGGAGGAGGTCGGGCTGCATTGGATTTGATCCAACGGCTCACGACCTCAACAAGGTGGGATGACCTCACGCAATGGTTTACAAATCGAGGAGGTCTTTGAGGTTTAACACAGGGGAGGTCATGACAGTGGATCACGGATCCAACGGCAATGACCTCATGAGGCGGGAGGTCCTTGCGGTGTTGATCATGGAGGAGGTCGTGGTGTTGAATGTAAATCCAGCAGTGCGACCGATCAAAATGGAGATGAGGTCTGCTGAGGTGCAGATAAGGTTGGGCTGGACCAACTTTGAATATAGCTAGCCCAAGGAACAATGTAGGCTTTTAAATTTAGTTTTAACAAATGAAACTTAGCAGAATTATTTGAGATAGCAAATGAACTCCAAATTTGATGAAATTTTAACTGGAGCTTGCTGACAATGAGACCAATCTTGCATAAAATTTCCAGAGGTTATTATGCAATGCATTTTTCTCAGGAAATTCATGAAGGTTGTTTAAAGGATTTTTTTGCCTCCAAAAATTATCAACAAGTGTTATAACTCATGATATTTTTCAGAGGGGGTCCCATAACATTTTTTGGGACCAAGGAAAATATTTTCCAATTGTTTGGCATAAGATTTGAGGTAATTGGAAAATGAATTTGACTTTTGGTCAACAAGAGCTTTGTGTTCTTGGTTTACACAACTCTTGGACAAGAATTACATGAGATTGTAAGGGTTTTCAAGTTGTGAGAAAAAGTTTTAATTTCTACACATATAATTATACTTGAATAACCCTGATTATACATTTGGGATGTTACATAACCTGAGATTTTGAAAATTTGGAGAGTTGAACTGGAATTAATCAAACTTTAACTAAGCTCTTTGTTGGTGTTCTTTGCGGTTGTGGCTCTCTGCTGTGTCTTTGCGGCCCTTGGGCGGTTGCTTCTCCGAAGCCTCTCTGTGTGCCCCTAGTTTGTCTCTTCTCTTTTAACTTCCTTTGTTGGCTTGAATCTCTTTGAGACCCAGACCTCTCCTTCTCTCTCTTATCTCCCCCTCTGTTCCGACCTCTCCTGTGCTTCGGGTTTTCCTGTTAAGGACCCAGCTCAGGTTTGTGTTTCAAAACCTCTTTGGTCTCTCCAAGCCACGTTTGGTTTTGCTTCTTTTGGACCTCCCTTTGTCCCTACAGACCTTTTGTTGTCCTACGGACCTCCTCTCTGGAGAGCCTAGCCGCACAGACCTCCCCTTGTTGAGATCTGGCCGTTAGGACCTCCTCTCTGGAGATCCTAGCCGCACAGACCTCCCCTTGTTCAGATCTGGCCGTTAAGACCTCCTCTCTGGAGATCCTAGCCGCACAGACCTCCCCTTGTTCAGATCTAGCCGTTAGGACCTCCTCTCTGGAGATCCTAGCCGCATGCACCTCCCTTGTTCAGATCTCGCCGTTAGGACCTCCTCTCTGGAGATCCTAGCCGCACAGACCTCCCCTTGTTGAGATCTGGCCGTTAGGACCTCCTCTCTGGAGATCCTAGCCGCAGACCTCCCCTTGTTGAGATCTGGCCGTTAGGACCTCCTCTCTGGAGATCCTAGCCGCGCGCAGACCTCCCCTTGTTGAGATCGGCGTTAGGACCTCCTCTCTGGAGATCCTAGCCGCCTGAGACCTCCCTTGTTGAGATCTGGTCGTTAGGACCTCCTCTCTGGAGATCCTAGCCGCGTAGACCTCCCCTTGTTCAGATCTGGCCGTTAGGACCTCCTCTCTGGAGATCTTAGTCGTCCAAGTCCTCCCTTCGTTGGATCTAAAGGTCCAGACCTCCTTAGTGCTTGAACCCATCCTTGACTCTTGTGGCTGTATCGCTTGAGGCTTTGCCTCCCTCATCTAGGACCGTCCGATGCTGTTCGGATGGCCCGATCCTAAGGGCACGTTAGCTTGGTCCGAACGTCCCCTTTCCCTCCTGGCCGTCCGATTTAAATCAGACGGCCTAGTCTCGTTGGTCCGTTCGCTCGGTCCGAACGGCCCCTTTGTTTTGCGCCATTCGATCTTGATCTGACGGCTCAACTGCGAGGTAACGTTTGGATGGTCCGAACGTTCCTTTCCTTTCTGGACCGCCCGATTCCAATCGAACGGCTCTGCTTTGCTGCGCGTTTTCCTTTGTTTCCAGGACCTCTTCCTGGTTGTTTTGCAAAGACCTCCTCCTCGATCCTAGCTGGTCTTTTGTAAGGACCACCCTCCTAAACCAAAATATCCCTGTAGGTCAGGACCTCCCTTGCACCCTTTGATCTGGACCGTTGAGGTCCTTCCCTTTGAGATCTTTACCGTTAGATCTCCCTTTTGGAGATCTACTCGTTAGGACCTCCCCTGCACCCTTTGATTTGGACCGTTGAGGTCCTTCCCTTTGAGATCTTGACCGTTAGATCTCCCTTTTGGAGATCTACTCGTCAGGACCTCCCCTGCACCCTTTGATCTGGACCGTTGAGGTCCTTCCCTTTGAGATCTTGACCGTTAGATCTCCCTTTTGGAGATCTACTCGTCAGACCTCCCTGCACCCTTTGATCTGGACCGTTGAGGTCCTCCCTTGAGATCTTGACCCTTGGACCTCCCTTGTGCAGTGCGAGTGTCGAGACCTCCTCGTTGAGCTTTGAGGACCTCTTGTCCAGGACCTCCTCTTGAGTCCTTGGACCTCCCGTCCGAGACCTCCCCTCGAGTGTCTTGGACCTCTTGCCCAGACCTCACACAGTGGTCTTTGGCGAGATGATCCTTGCGGTGGGGCCACCTCTTTGACCAGTGGTACCCCTTTTTTTTTACTGGCCCCACTTGTCAGCCTCTTTCCACCTTGTAATTATTGCTCTTGCCTCAGAACTCTGTGCGCATTTAATAGGTGTCGGGTCACATTAAATGCAGTCACATCTGAGGTACTTTATTTCAATTCTTTTAGGGCAAGCCCTACCCAAGCAGTCCCGATTGCCAACACGTCACTAGGTTTTCCTTGTGGTGCACACCACCAACCCCGGCTATATATAGCCTGGGCGGGCAAGCTTTGGTCACCTGTTGCTCATTTCTTCTTTGCCTCCCCCGCCTGGTTTCCTCCTAGCCGCACAGACCTCCCCAAGAGCTCTTGAGGCTGTGCTGGGTTTCTTGGTTTTTCCTTTCTTGCTGAGTTGGTTTGTGTTCCTTGGAGTCTTTTGAAGTTCTTTGGCTTAGTGTGGTTTTGCTTACTTGGTTTTCTTGCGAACGTGTAGATCACGAGTTTGAGGAGATCTTGGACCCGACTCTCTCTCAAGGCTCTCCTTTGCTTGACCAAGGCAAGCCACAGACCTCCCTTTGATCATTTTGAACCTAGTTTTGCTAATGTATTTTGGTTTTACTTATCATGCATGGCTATGTTTATGAGAAAATGATTTGGGCTGTAGTTATTTGCCTACTTGTTGTTATGACTCCTTCATACTTTGTCCCTAGCATGTTGTTATGTTCACCTTGTGAGCCTTAGGGTGGATATTTAGTTGGTGTTCTTTGTTATTTGCCAACATGGGGGCCGTAGGTCTTTATAGCCTTGCTTAGAAAACGTGGTTCGGTTGTATCATGCTTCATCTCTAATAATCTTGACTAATGACTTATGAAATGTGTGGTTGGTGCCATTTGTTGGCTGACTATGGCGGGATGCCTAAGTCAGTGTTGACTATGGTGTGAGACCACTTGGTTAAAATTGTTGTGCCAAGACTGGGTGGTCTTTTGGCATGGGTTAATACAAATTGTTTTGTTGAGGCAAGAAGGCAGGAAGTGAGTAGTGGGTGCTGTGCACACTTGGTTGTGGAAGTCTTGCCTTAGCACAATTAAGGACTTCACTTTGTGTCTGTTGAACTGGGCCAAACAAAGGCAACCACAAGATCATTTTATGGGAATGGTGCTGGCTGAATAATTAGCAATGAGATGGCTTGGGGTGTTGTGGTTGAGCGTGTGATTAGTTGGCGCAAGAGGGGCACCCCATAACCTGTGGTTTCTAGACCATAGGAGGATTGCGAAACCTTAGCGGGCGGCCCGAGTCGGCCTCAAAGCTTTGTAAAGGCCTTGTCGCACTCTCTCTAGACTGCTCACCTTAGGAAGTGAGCAAGGGTGGCGGAACCCGCCCCGCTAGAGATCGTGGATTGTGGGTAAAGTTGTACACCTCTGCAGAGTGTAAAATCTATTGAATAGCCAAGTCCTTGGTCATGGACATGCTCATGAAATTGGTGCAAGGGTAGTTGTTTCAAAATTTGTACTCTTCGACACTTGAATGAGATGCCTTGGCTTTGCCTCGAAGAGACCTTGGCGGCTCGGAGGGTCGGGGTTGGCTCGGGTGGTGGTCCAGGGCTGGTTCGGACCTCTGGAGTGGGTGCTCTGATGGGTTTTGGGTGAGGACACAGCCCTTGGTGTGACCAGACCTCCCTATTATTGTTGTGGATGTGAGTTGGTGCTCACTCCACATTTTCTTCATCAAATGTATTATGTACTATTGTTTTTCCTTCTTCGCTCTTCAATCTATTACTATTGTTATTGTCCAAATCGGCTTTATAAAAACTAACCATCTGACTCTCAATTGGTAAGCCTTTGCATGATTATTATTGCATAATTACTCTCTGTGACTTGCGGAGTACATTCAAAGTACTCATGGCTTAAGCCCCGTGTCCAAGAGACTATGAAGATGATCAAGTGCGAGGCGGTCTGAGACCTCTTTGAGGAGGAGTTCTTTGACGACTAAGTCGCTTAGGGCGTCCTCCACCCGACACTGTGGTGCTTGTTGGGATGGTGCTTCGCTTTTGGTGTGGGAGCCTTAGAGCTCTGGTTGCTTGTTGTAAGTCCTTCTTTGGTTTTGTAAGCCCTCGGTGGCAGACCTCTTGTTAACAAGATTGACCATAAGGTCCTATTATATAAAGTTTAATTTATGCTTCATCTTTGTTTAACCTCGTGGTTGTGATATTAGCTTGTGTTCTTGTGTGAGCTAGCTCTGCTGTCACAGGACTAGCTCGGATGCAGAGGGGGACCTCCGTGATGTCCTCACGGGACTTAACACAGGAGGTCTGCGCCGACCTCTCTGTGGTGTACTGGAGGTGCTCTGGGGTTGCTTGGCCAAGACCTCGGGAGGACTTAAAGACCTCCCAGGGAGGTCGATGGCGGTTAAGACCTCGAGGAGGTCTGAAGACCTCCTGGGAGGTCCTGGCAGACCTCCTCGAGAATGCACCATGTGCGGCTACCATTCCTTTACATGGTGGCCCCGCAGCGTAAAAAAAAAAAGGTCCTCTCGGACCTCCTTGCGGTGCATCACAGGGTAGAACATCACATCAATCCAGACAAGACAACCACATTTTCCAATCTCGTGCACTAAGGCACCATCACTAGCATCCACTTGTCCAGATTTAAAATCAGTGTAAACAAACAATATTTGATTTTGTTTCAGATTTAATTAGACTAAACAAAGAATAAAATAAATGAAGTTCTTTTAGTGTTCCCAAGTTTGACAAGATAAGCTTGCCAAACACTAACGTTCTTCAGACTGCATGGCTAAGCAATAACTGAAAACAAGTATTTAAGTATAGAAGCACCACCTTAAGTTTGAGTGTATGATCAGATTAAAGGTAAGCCTCAAGTGTTAGGTTGTAACTATCTAGTGACAGATCACAAATAATTTTAGAAAATTTGCATGCTTGATATCTCTGTATTTTGGAAATCTACAATTCAAAAATTCTGGGATCAACATGGTGCAAAGAGGATGCTTGCCTTGTTAGAAGTCCACTTGTTCACTCTCGGAGACGTAAATGTTCACTCCGTGCAATTTATAATCTAGAGAGAAAATACAATAGCGAATAAACACCGATAAAATCGAGAAATCCAAAATGCTCAAAAATGCATGACAGTTACATATTAATGAGGTTATGATTCTAGATGCATTTAGATATAGATTTTAGTTTAATTAGAGTTCAATTTCTTATGGACTTGTTGAAGTTAAATCAATTTCTAGTGTAACCATAATAACTAACGATACCTAGAGTTTAGGTTATATTGTTTTTCTTAACGGGACACCTAGTACTCACAAACACTCTCTCTTTAGGCATTCTATGTATACATCCACGATGATCATACAGTAAAAATCAAGCCTCTTATATGTTCTCACGATTTTTTTAGTTATTACTTTCTATTTACTGAGGAGGTTCCATGTAAGCCAGGTGAGACCTGTGCATAAGTGCGGGGTTGTAACAGCCCAAAATCCTTAGGTTGGATTAGTTAAGCATCTAATGTGCATTTGTGAAATTTAGGACCTTTTTAAAACTTTTTGTTGCAAAACAAATAGGTTACAACCTGGTTTTCCAAAACCTAGAAATAAAAATTTTCAAACAAAATAAAAACTTGTCAAGAGTTTGAGAACTCAATTCAGAGTAGGGTATAAAACCCTATGTAGAAAATCCCTTGATTTTGAAGACTAGATTGAAACCTAGTGACCCAATACTCCTTCTCCATTTCCAACTTGAAAATATATTTCCTATAGCTCAGAAATACAAACGGATTTCTATTTTGGAAATATGGTATACCCATAGCTGGGAATAATGTATTTGGATTTTATGTGCTCTGTTATACTTGTTTAAATTTTTCTGGAATTCTTGGAGGATATTTGGTTATCATTTGGTTTGCATGTTTGAAATTGAGTTGGAGTTTAAAATACAAACAAAACTTGAACAGTGCCTGGAAATAATTTTCCTAGGCTCTGAAATACTTTATCAACTCACCTTTAGAAATTCACAATTTTTAGGTTTCAATTACTATTTTAAGTAACCATTCAATCTAAGAAAATCGAAAGTCAAACATCAAGAACATGCACTTAAAATAATGTTGAGGGAAATCTACTTTAAGCAAAACCCTAGAAAATTTACAGAATAATAATCTCTGTTTTCTCAACCTCCACTAAAAATTTCATCAATTTTAGAGCTGATAAGCTATATCTAAAAATCCCTTAAACCCTCTTAGCCAATTTGGAAAATCAACAAATCTACTGTTCCTTTGCCCCCGGTTTCGGACCAACCCCCGCCCCTGGTTTTCTTCCCCTCACCACAGTGCGCCCTTGGTTTCACCCCTTTTACCCCCAGCCATTTCTTCCTTAGGCCATTTCTTCCATCTCTTTTCTTCCCCACTGAGAAACCAAAGAAGCCGCTGCTCACCACCGAGCTTCTCTTCCCCAGGTCCGTCGGCCACCTCTCCTTCCCCAACCCGCCGTGCCCACAGTGCTAGCAAAGACTGCCTCCTCACCGCCCGCTCCCACCTCGAGATCCGGCCGCCGTGTGACGACCCACCCCGTGATGTACCGCAAGAGGTCCGGGAGGACCATATTTTTTTTTGCGCTGCGAAGTCACCACAGAAAGATGTGGTAGCACCGCATGGAGCTTTACCGAGGAGGTCTGCCAGGACCTCCCAGGAGGTCTTGCGGACCTCCTGGAGGTCTTGGTCCGCCATCGACCTCCCAGAGGTCTTGAGGACCTCCTAGAGGTCGTGGCCGCCACCCGCTCAGAGCACCTCCAGCACATCACTAAGAGAGGTCCCAGGGACCTCCCAAAGAAGTCGTGGGACCTCACGGTGGTCACCGCCTGCATCCGAGCTAGTCCCGTGACAACAGAGCTAGCTCGCACAAGAACACAAGACAATACCACAACCACGAGGTCAAACAAAGATGAAGCAGACAAATTAAACTTTATATAATAGGACCTTATGGTGAAGCTTGTTAACAAGAGGTCTGCCACTGAGGGCTTACAAAACCAACGAGAACTTACAACTGGCAACAAGGAGCTTCTAGGGCTCAAACACCAAAACACGTAAAAGCCATCCAACAAGCACCACAGTCAGTCGAGTGGAGGGCGTCCTAAGCGACTTAGTCGTCGAAGAACTCCTCCTCGAAGAGGTCTCAGACCGCCTCAAGACTTGATCATCCTCATAATCTGCTTTGACACGGGGCTTAAGCCATGAGTACTTGGAATGTACTCAAAGAAGTCACAGAGAGCAAAGATGCAATAATATTCATGCAAGGACTTACCAATGGAGAGCTGCATGGTTAGTTTGCGCAAAGCCAGATTTGAACAATAATAATAGTAATAGATTGAAAAGCAGCAAGGTAAAACCATAATACATAATAGGTTGAAGTTGAAAAAGTGGAGGGAGCACCAGCTCACATCCACAACCGTACATGGGGGAGGTCTGGTCACACTAGTGGCCAGGTCCTCACCCAACAACCACTCAAGAGCACCCACTCACGAGGTCCCAGCCAGTCCCTGGACCACTACCCGAGACAACCCTGACCCCTCTAGAGCCGGCCAGGGTCTCTTCGAGGCAAAGCCAAGGCATCTCGCTGTAGTGCCCAGCGACACCAAATTTTCAAAACAACTACCCCTTGCACCATTTCACTGAGCATGTCCATGACCAAGGACTTGGCTATTCGAATAGATCTTTCACTCTGCAGAGGTGTACAACTTTACCCACAATCCACGGTCTCTCTAGCGGGACGGGTTCCGGTCACCCTTGCTCACTTCCTAAGGTGGCAGCCTAGAGAGCGCAAAGGCCTTTACAAAGCTTTGAACCGACTAGGGCTGCCCGCTAAGGTTTCGTAATCCTCGAAAGGTCTAGAAATCCACAGGGTTATGGGGTGCCCTCTTGCGCCAATCTAATCACACGCTCAACCACAACAGCCCCAAGCCATCTCATTGCTAATTATTCAGCCAGACCATTCTCATAAAATGATCTTGTGGTTGCACTATTTGGCCATTCAACAGACACAAAGTGAAGTCCTTAATGGTGCTAAGGCAAGACTTCCACAACCAAGTGTCGCGGCCCACTACTCACTCCCTGCCTTCTTGCCTCAAAGAAACAATTTGTATTAGCCCATGCCAAAAGACCACCCATCTGGCACACAAATTTTAACCAAGTGGTCTCATACCATGGTCAACACACTTAGGCATCCCGCCATAGCTGCTCAACAATGGCACCAGCCACACATTTTATAACTTATTAGTCAAGATTATTAGAGATGAAGCATGATACGTTCGAACCACGTTTTCTAAGCAAGGCTATATAAGACCTACGGCCCCCATGTTGGCAATTAACAAAGAACACCAACTAAATTATCCACCCTAAGGCTCACAAGGTGAACATGACAACATGATGGAGACAAGGTATAAAGGAGGCATAACAGCAAGTAGGCAAGTAACTACAGCCCAAACCATTTTCATATAAACATAGCCATGCATGATAAAGTAAAACCGAAATACATTTACGGAACTTGGTTCAAGATGATCAAAAGGGGGTCTGTGGCTTGCCTTGGTCAAGCAGCGGAGAGCCTTCAGTAGAGAGAGCTGGGTCCAAGATCTCCTCAATCTCGTGATCTACGTCACGCAAGAAAACCAAATAAGCAAAACCAAGACTGGGCCAAGAACTTCAAAAGAGCTTCTAAAAGAACTTAAACAAAACTCCACAAAACCAGATAAATAGACGGCTCGGGACAACAAGGGAGGTCCACAGCAAGGGAGGGTGGTCTCTAAGCAAAAGACCAGCAAAAACTGCGAGGAGGTTTTTTTCAAGGAAGATGCCAACACTTGCGGCTCACTCTTGGTGAAACTCCGAGCACCACCAGAGCGAACAAGGCGAGAGCAAGGTGGGCAAAGGAGCAAAAGGTTACAAGGGTTTGCCCACCCAGGCTATATATAGCCAAAGTTGGTAGTGTGCACCACAAGGAAAACCTAGTGACGTGTTGGCAAATCGGGACCACTTGGGTAGGGCTTGCCCAAAAAGAATTGAAATAAAGTACCTCAGATGTGACTGCATTTAATGTGACTCGACACCTATTAAATGCGCACAGAGTTCTGAGGCAAGAGCAATAATTGCAAGGTGGAGAGGGCCGCAAGTGGGGCCAATCAAAAGGGTGTCTGAGTTGGTCAAGGGTATGGTCCCACCGCAAGGGTCGCTCCATAAAGACCACCGTGAGGTCTGGGCAAGAGGTCCTCAAAGCTCTAACGAGGAGGTCCCGACACTTAGATCTGCACAAGGGAGGTCTAAGGGTCAAGATTTCAAGGGGAGGACCTCAATGGTCCAGATCAAAGGGTGCAGGGGAGGTCCTGACCAACAGGAATATTCAAGGTTAGGAGGGTGGTCTTTATAAAAGACCAAAGAAGGACCGGGAGGTGGTCTTTGCAAAACAACCAGAGGAGGTCACGAAACAAGGAAAACGCTGCAGAAGAAAGCGAGCTGCTCGATTGGAATTGGGCGGCCCAAAAGGAAAGGGCGTTCGGACCATCCAAACGTGCCCTTAGGATCGGGCCATCCAAACCACATCGGATGGTCCTAAGGTTATGAAGGCAAAGCCTCAAGCGTCTGACCACGAGAATCAAAGATGGGTCCAAGCGCTAAGGAGGTCTTGGACCTAAGGAAGTCGGAACCTTTGGATCCATCTAAGGGAGGACCTGGACGGCTAAGATCTCCCGAGAGGAGGTCCTAATGGTCAGATCCTAACAAGGGGAGGTCTGAGCGGCTAGATCTCAGCAAGGGGAGGTTTGAGCGGCTAGATCTCAGCAAGGGGAGGTCTGAGCAGCTAGATCTCAGCAAGGGGAGGTCGGAGCAGCTAGATCTCAGCAAGGGGAGGTCGGAGCGGCTAGATCTCAACAAGGGGAGGTTGGAGCTGCTAGATCTCAACAAGGGGAGGTTTGAACACAAGGGAGGTCCAAATAGCCACGAGGAGGTCTAGGAGGGTCCCAAAAGGGGCGCTGGGAGGTCCAGAGAGACTCTAGAGCGCCCAAGAGAACTCAGGGGTTCCGAGAGAGCGTGGAGAGGTCCACGAGAGGTCCAAAAGAAACAAAACCAAGCATGGCTTGGAGGGACCAAAGAGGTTTTGAAACACAAACCTGAGCTGGGTCTTTAACAGGAAAACCCGAAGCACGGGAGAGGTCCGAACAGAGGGGAGATAAGAGAGAGGTCTGGATCTCAAAGAGATTCAAACCAACAAAGGAAGTTAAGAGAGAAGAGACAAACCCAGGGACACACAGAGAGGCTTCGGAGAACCAACAGCCCGAGGGCAGCAAAGACACCACAGAGAGCCTCAAACAGCAAGGAACACCAACAAAGAACTTAGTTAAGGTTTAATTAATTCCAATTGAACTCTCCAGATTTCAAAACGTCAGGTTAAGCTTTGGATTCTCAATAAAGCCAAATGGTTACTTTTATTTTGAAAACCAGGCAAGAAACTTTTAAGGAAAACGGGACGTTACAAACCTTCACCCCTTAAGGAAATCTCGACCCCGAGATTCAAGCTAAGCTAGGGAACAGGTGGGGGAACTCCTTCTTGAGGTCCTCTTCACGTTCCCAAGTTGCCTCGGCTTCAGAGTGGTTGCTCCATTGCACCTTGCACAGCTTGGTGGTTGTGAGACCCTTAATTATTGGGATTGTGCCGAATTATAATTATACTGGTAGCATAATTCTTAATTAAGGAACAGCGTAATGTCCTTAATAAAGATCATACTAGAAGCATAATCATAACAAGTAACAATCCAACAATTAGGTTCCCGGATATATGTCATGCAATAGTTCCTGTGATTAGTGACTATTAGCATATATCCTTAATCAACATTGCATCAATCACATACAAGTCATACATTCACATAATTATACATTAATAATTACATCTCCAATTTCGGTTGCTACAGTGCAGGTTGCTACTGATGGCGAAATATGAACAGATGACCTTGGGTCATTTACAAAAAGAGCAACAGCGGAAACGAAAAGATAAAAACAAAACCACCAATGGCCCCATCATCCCGCAGGCTATTGCGTGGAGAATAAAACTAGCACTACTCGTTAGCGTCACCCACATCGGCGCTAACGGGCATCTCATACAGATATCCATCCTCACCTGCAACAAGAGGTCATAGAACCCTGAGTACGAAAGGTACTCAGCAAGACTTACACAAACTAATAAAAGAAGGTGGTTGTTAGAACCTATACAATGGAATAGAAAGTATATATGCATAAGGTTGACAATGTAAGGTTTAAATGGTTCAGCTTTGCATAAAGCAATACATCTTAACCTACAATTGCTATATTTAGATAAAGCAGTTTTACAAATGGATTTGGACTAAAACAAAGAATAAGTGTACTTATAAACATAAGCATTAACAAGAATGAATAACATTCACAACTAAATGTGTATGACAGCTATTATAACGAAATAATTCCCAAACCAAACTTAGAACAAAATCTATCTGAGATGACATTAATTCAAGTTTTAAATCAAGAAGCGTGGACACGGCTATTGAATAGTTTTATACCTTGCAAGGGTGTACATCTTTACCCACATGACTTAGTTAGCCCGTAAGCCTCCTAATAATAACACACCGCCTTTGGTGTGTCTACCGGTAAACTAAGATTTGGTATTTTTCAACAAGTTAACACTATTGAGTTGGATGACCCATGTGAGACCGATCCCGCTTAAACAAGACCGATAGCATATATTCAGCCGAGGCTCACATGTTGTACAAGAATGCCGACCCAGTCAATTAAATGCAAACTCGTGTTAGCCACACATATTACACATGATCGGGGCCTCAAGGAACGTACATGCGATGTAACACATCTACGCCTTACCCATCTAAGAACATCGATATCAATATAAGTTCCACATGGCATACGACACGGCCAAGACTTAAGCATCTATGCCATATGAAATCAATACACATGTCCTTACTCTCCAAATCCAACTCAATAATATTAGCCCTTTACTTAACCAAGCAATACCCATACATGCGCGTGTGGAAATGCGTTGGGACTTGAATTAAATAGTCGAGTTCACCCTTAATCAATCCGCACAAGACAAATCACATTTCCCAATTCTCGTGCGAAGGCACCATCACTAGCATCCACTTGTCCAGATTTGAATTGAATTTAACAAGATTTAGAAGCATTTCCAAATCAAATAAGCGAACAATGATCAAAATAGTTAAAAAGTTTTTGTTGTCCCCAAGTCGACAAGCTAAGCTTGCCAAACTCTAACGTTCTATGGACTGCATGGCTAAGCAAAAGTTAAAACTAAATATAATAACATCACAACTAGCTTAAGTTGAGTGTATGATATAATTCAAGATAAGCCACAAGTTCGTGGTATAACTAACTAGGAACAGGCATAAATAGATTTTAGAAATTTGCATGCAGTGTCCACCGTATTTTAGAATTCTCTGAGTTCAAAAGAATTGGTTCAACATGGTGCGAGAGGAAGCTTGCCTTGATAATAATATATGACCTCTTGTTCAGGTTCTTGCAACTCAACAAAAGGTTCAACAAACTCAGAAGGTCCAGATTCTAAAAGAAATAAAATTCAATGAGCACAAGTAAAAGAAACAGAGAACAATTTGTGCATAAGAGAAAATATGATCAAGATGGTAATGTATATGTAACAATATGCTTAAGCTATACCTAATGTACTAAGAATAATATCCCATATGTAGCATCTCTCAACACTTACTACCCAGATTTTATATTTAGTCTAAAGCTACGAGCGAATTTAGCTACAGATCGATCGATTTTTTTTTATACAGGAACAGGACAACTTGCAATTTGATCAATTATCTAGTTTTACTTCATAAGAATGAATTCCTGTATGAAACTAAGTGTACTAAAGCTAATGTCGTGATTTACTGGTTAGCTAATGCTTAGGAATAGCAACCTAAAATCTTGGCCTCCTGCTGCTATTGCTGTCGGTTTGGTCTGTTTGACTACTAACCCGAAAATAGCAACAGAGCAATTCCCAGATTTAATTTGCTATGGAGGATGCACTAACCAAAAATTCTAAATGGTTTTAAGGGCTATCTCGGAAGGTGGTTGAGACCATAAGTCCTTATTACTAACCCTAACCGCCAGAGTAAAGAAAGAATTGAAATTAGCTAATTGTCGGTTTTGGCCGACAAAATATGACAGAGAAGAATTTAGCCCTACTAACTAAATGGATGATCCCGATAAAAGAAAGATGGTCTATTTATGATACTAGGGTTCAGTTAGAACCTAAGCAAGATGATAAGTTATCATGAGAAACCCTAAATTTTGAAAAGCGACATGAAAGACCGAAAAGTTAAAATATAACTTTCCGGTTAAAGAAAGGTTGAAGCATCACATGATCGGTGAGTGATGTACACAGGTGAGTGATGTTCTCAAAGAGCTTATAATGATATGAAGCAAAATGGAGACTTACCAGCTAGGGTTTAGAAAGAAAAGATTAGTTCTAGGTTAAGATAGTAAAGATTCAACTTTAATCTTTGATCTGCACAAAAGAAAATGATGTATCTAAGATGAAAAGGCCATCAGTCACTTTCTTGATGGAAAAAGATGGACTTAACTCACCCAGATGAAGTTTTCACCAAGGTGATGCCTCACGGTTGAAGTTGACCAAGAAAATGACCTTAAACCCAACCTACAAGAAATGCCCAAAATCATATTAGTATGTGATTTAGGCTTTCTTGAAGTTGAAACAAGATAGAAGAACAAGAATGCTTCAACGTGAAGGAGGACAAGGTCGAAGCTCTTTCTTTGGTCAACAATGGCAGAGAGAAAAGAACTAGGGTTTATATAGAGATAAGGTCCTCTGCTGGCCGAGAATTCTCTAGAATGGGTTGAGGTGGCATTAAGGATAGAGATTTGGAGAAAATATCCTCCAAAGGACTATTCATCACTACCATTTCGATCACCACAGAGCTTAAGGTGGAAAAACTAAGGAGAAAACAAAATCTATCACTTACATGTGGGCCCCAAAGCCATGCAATGCACACAACACAAGAATGAATCAAAAAGCTCGTCATCGCCGAGTGGGCCCTAGGGCTGTTCATGCCATGCAACGCATACAACAAATACAAGCAAAGGAAACAATAACCGCCAGCGACATGCGGGCCTCAGAGTATACAAAAGACGCAGCCGCGCACGCAACGAGGGAAGCCATCGGCGACATGCGGGCCCAGGCGAACGCGCGCATGCCAGCGCCTGAGACGCTCCACGCGCAGCCCACCGTCCGATTGAATTGAATGGTGGCGTCGAGGTTAAAACACGTTGAACCGGTATCGTGAAATGTGAGCGCCTGATTTCGGCGGACGACTCAGATCACAAGGTCTGAAGTGGTCCGTTCTCATCTCCGCGAGCCGTCGGATTCAAGCCAACGCACATGATTTGGGCGCCAGAGCCGGGTCCGACGGCCCACTCAACAGAGCCGTGCGATCGAAACCAACGCCCAAGATCCCCAACTCGCGGGTGCTCTTGGATCATGCACTCCATCGCCGTTAAAACGCGATTCAATGGCGGGATCGGCGCTCAAAGCGGTCCGGTGCACAATTGATCTGGGCCGTCGAGAGAAGATCAATGGCCAACAATGGAGGTGGGATGGAAGCGATCCGAACGTCACCAATTAATCTGCCCGTTCGCGAGATTGAAGGGCCGAGATGGGCCGAGAACTTGGACGCGCGAGGAATAGACCGAGCGGACTGGCGACTTGGTTGGGCTCGGCAAGCGTCGCTTCTGATGCTTGGGTCGAGGTTAGCCGGGAGGTTTGACCAGATTCATTTAAATTGCTTAAAGATTTGATCGGAGTTTTAAAATAGCAATAAAATTTGTAAAAATATGAAATTTTGCAGAATTGCTCTTGGAATGATATATTCCCCAAATAAATTTTAAAATCACTGTTTCTTCTTTATAAATACATAATTAATTTATTTCAACCAACTAGGGTTTATTTAAAGACAAATGTTTTTATGAAATTCAAAATAATTTCTAAAATTTCAACAAAAAATATTTTTGGCCATAATAACTTATCTGGTTTTTAATTAAAATATTTCCCACCAAAATTCCAACATTGGATTATATTTCCTTTTGAAATCTTTACCAAGTTAGAGTTTATAACAAAAACTTGGGGAAATTAGTTGTAACAAGTTACCCGATTTGTTAATTTGAGCAAGAATGACATGAGCGATTGCTTCATTACTGTATATTAGGGTTGGGGCTGTTACAAACCTACCTCCCTTAAGAAAATCTCGTCCTGAGATTTCTTATAATTCAGAAGTTAGACAAAGGTGAAGTTGAATTGATATTCTTTAGAAACATAACATCAGTTGTCTTTATTTCTTTCAAAGATAGAAAAGAAACTTCACATAACAACATAGTCTTTGTTATTACAACTTATGTTACATTGCTTTGTTTAACCTTGCCTTTCTTGATTCAAAGGCAAATATTAAACAAAAAAAGATGGGGTGCTCGATTCTCATCGGATCTTGGCGCCCCAAGTGGCTTCATCTTGAATGATTAGCCCACTTAATTTTTAAGAACTTGATAGTGCGATTTCTTGTCCTCGTTCTATTTAAATCGAGGATACGACCGTTGTTCTTGATATGAAAGATCCGGTTGCAGATCAAGATTCTCATATGTAGTGGCCTCGGTAGGAACACGAAGGCACTTCTTTAATTGAGAAACATGAAAGGTATCATGAATCGCCGACAACGTGTCGGGAAGTTCCAATTGATCGCCACGGCCCGCGCTGCGATGATTCGGAAAGGTCCGATATAACGAGGTGCTAGTTTTCCTTTCACTTGAAAGCGATGAGTACCTTTCATCGGCGACACTTTAAGATAGACATAATCATCTATTTCAAAGCTTAGCTCACGGCGTCGATGATCGGCATAGCTCTTCCGACGAGGCAAGGTTTTCAAGCGGTCTCGAATTAGACGAACTTGTTCTTGACTTCCAAAACCAAGTCTGGGCCAAAGAACGGTCTTTCACGGTTCGACCAATTCAATGGAGTCCTACAAGCTCTTCCATACAAGGCTTCAAAAGGTGACATTTGAATACTTGCTTGGTAGCTATTATTGTAGGAAAACTCCACATCTGCAAAGATTTCTCCCAATTCTTGCCATATGCTAAAACACTGAGCTCTCGAAGATCTTCCATTATTTGATTCACCCTTTCGGTTTGACCAGGTGCGAGGATGATAAGCGATTAAGGATAATTCAGTTCCCATTGCTTGATGAAGACAATTCCAAAAATGGGAAGTGAATTGAGATCCACTGATGCAAACAATAACTTTAGGAACACCATGGAGACAAACGATCCTAGCAATATCTGACTCTGCTAGTTGCTTGCCATTGAAATTGGTTCTAACAGGAGGAAATGAGCCACTTTCGTTAGTCGATCAATTATGACCCATATGGCATCAAATCCATTCTAGGACTTGGGAAGCCCGGTAACAAAATCCATACCGACTTCTTCCCATTTCCATTGTGGAATAGGCAAAGGCTGAAGGGTACCAGCAGGTTTCAAGTGCTCGGCTTTAACCCTTTGGCAAATATCACATTCAGCAACATACTGAGCAATTTGCCTTTTCATTTTGCTCCACCAAAATGTTTTCTTTAAGTCCTGGTACATCTTAGTACTTCCAGGATGTAATGAAAACTTGGAACTATGAGCCTCTTTAAGAATTAGCTCTCTCAGCTGTGGATCTGAGGGTACAACCAGACGATTGCGATATCGAATGGTACCACGAGCATCTTCAGAAAATTCATTGGCTTTACCTGTCTTCATGTTTTCTTTGATCTCTGCTACCTCAGCATCAGTTTTCTGGGCCTCCAGAATCTGATCTTCGAGTGTTGACTTTACTTCCAAAGTAGCAAGAAATCCATCTTCGACCATTTCGAGACTTAAGCGCTGGAAGTCAGCACATAAACTCTTAGTCAAAGGAATTGTGGATAAGCAATTGCACTGTGACTTCCTGCTTAGAGCATCAGCCACAACATTGGCTTTGCCAAGATGGTAATGAATACCCATATCGTAGTCTTTGATCAATTCAAGCCATCTTCTTTGTCTCATATTCAGATCAACTTGAGTGAATATGTATTTCAGGCTCTTATGATCAGTATAGATTTCGCAACGATTGCCGAGAAGGTAATGTCGCCAAATCTTTAATGCATGGACTCTTCTTTGCCAATTCGGATCATGGGTAGGATAATTCACCTCATGAGGTGCATAGCGCCTAGATGCATATGCCACAACTCGGCCCTCTTGCATAAGCACACACCAAGTCCATGGCGAGATGCATCACAATAGATATCAAAATTTTTATGGATATCCGGAAGAGTGAAACAGAGCTTGATCAGAGCTTTCTCAAGAGTCAAAATCGTTTTCACAATCCACCGACCAAAAGAATTTGTTATCTTTCTTCAAAAGTCGAGTCGATGGTCCGGAAATCTTGGAAAAGTTTTCAATGAACCTACGGTAATATCCTCGCAAGTCCAAGGAAACTTGAATTTCAGAACATTTTGGGTGCTTCGCCTAGTACATCTTGCACTTTCTTTGGGGTCAATCAGTAATACCTCCTTCGGATAATACATGACCCAGAAATGCAACTTGCTTGAGCCAGAAAGCACATTTGCTAAATTTGGCATACAGCTGATGCTTGCGAAGTGTATCCAGTACAAGTCTCAAATGATGCTCGTGCTCTTTATCAGACTTGGAGTAGATAAGAATGTCGTCAATAAACACAACAACAAACTTATCCAAGAAATCCATGAATACTGAATTCATTAGATTCATGAAATAAGCGAGAGCATTTGTTAGACCAAAGGACATAACGGTATACTCGTATAATCCATAACGAGTAGAGAATGCGGTTTTAGGAATATCCTCGCCTTACTTTGATCGATGATAGCCCTAACGCAAATCAATCTTAGAAAAGACACGGGCTCCGATTAAGCGGTCAAGCAGATCATCAATTCGGGGCAAAGGATACTTATTCTTGATAGTAACCTCATTTAACGGACGGTAATCTACACACATCCGTAAAGTCTGATCTTTCTTTTTGACAAAGATGGCCGGGCATCCCCAGGGTGAGGAACTCGGTCGAATGAATCCCTTGTCAAGCAATTCTCCAAGCTGTTTCTTCAATTCAAACAGCTCATTGGAAGGCATACGATAAGGTCTTCTCGAAATGGGAGCAGTACCAGGGACTAGTTCAATCACAAACTCTACTTCCCGATCGGTGGCATCTGGGAAGTTCTTGAGAAAGACATCCCGATATTCACACACTCACCGGTAATCGACTCTAAGGTAGGAGTGATATCGACTTTCAATGCACCAAGGTGGGAATGGATCGCTCTAGGTTGAAAAATGACCTAAAAGCCATTTTTATTAGTGAGGATATAGCTCTCTGGGCACAATTAATTTGACCAAAATTCTTGGACAGCCACCCATACCCGAATGACATCTATCCCTTTAGAGTTTATCACAATTAGGTCACCCCAAAAGTCTACCCTTCAATATTAATGTTGACATTTAGGCAAATTTGATCGATCATGAATCTTGAGCGGTGAGTGAATAATATGAGGTGGATGAAGCGGATGCATGACTAATCGATGTTGAGTAGCAAG
Organism: Phyllostachys edulis; assembly: GCA_036346405.1. Taxonomy (NCBI): domain Eukaryota; kingdom Viridiplantae; phylum Streptophyta; class Magnoliopsida; order Poales; family Poaceae; genus Phyllostachys; species Phyllostachys edulis. The sequence goes on from CM070553.1 coordinate 77,384,017, forward strand.
CGCCTACTAATAAAGAATGGGATGCTCGAGTCAAATAAAGCAATGGTTGAACTGAAATTAACTAGGAGCATACCAAGGATAACCTCAGTGCCTCGGCCGCTTCTTGAAATCATTTGATTCACGCGACATGAGCGAGAACGAGATCGGGTTTAACAATTGCCTTTGGAGAAGGTGCAGTCGCCTGAAAGCCGGAGATGGTGAACGGTGGTAATCCTTTGCCTTAGCAAAGCATCGATTAGCGAAATGTCGGGACGACCACAATGATAACATATCACCCGACCGACATTGACAAAGATCGGTGGCTTTGTGTCCACTAGGTCGGGACTGCCGATAGATGGCGGTGGGCGAAAAGCAAATACCGCGCCTGGTGGGCCGAACGGTGCTCGGAAGGATTGAGGTTGCCACGATCGCGGTCTAACCGAGCGACCACTATATGTGGTAGAGTGGCCTTCGCGCTTAGTGAATTTTCCAAGGCTTTACTCTTTGTTTCAAAGAATTATGGCTTTGTCCACGGTGTTGGAAGTTTCAAGTCTTGTATTGCCAATGCTAACTGCAATTCTTCAGATAGCCCATTCATGAAACGGTTTCGACGACGAGTGTCAGTCGAAACATCGTCAGGGGCATACCGAGCAAGGAAATTAAATTCATGAAGATACTCGGTCACTGACTTTCGCCCTTGTTTGAGAGCGAGGAATTCCTGCTGCTTGAGCATCATCACTCCCTCAGGAATATGGGCTTCGCGAAAAGCCTCCATGAACTCAAGCCAGGTGGGAGCATGTCCGGTGGGTTGGATAGCCAGATAATTATCCCACCAATTACTAGCTGGTCCAGTCAATTGGTAGCTAGCATATAAAACCTTCTCCCTTTCAGAACATTGGGCAATAGTCAGCTTCTTTTCAATTTCCCGAAGCCAATCCTCTGCCTCCAATGGATCCTGGGAACTGGAGAACACTGGCGGGTTAGTTCGCTGAAAGTCAGCGAGACTACCCTGCCCATGTTGAACTCCTGCTCGACCAGCTGGTGTCGGAGTAGCAGAGGTATTACGCGCAATCTGCTCCAATATGCGCGTCTGATCCATGCGGTTGCGCTCAATTTGCATGAGCACGTCCGCCATGGTGGGTGGTGGAGGAAGTTCCTCTTCCTGACGACCACTTCGTGGACCATGAGATCCGGAAGGGTCAGTCTGCTCTCCCTGAGTTTGTAGAACAGGGGTGGAGAACCTCTCCTCTTGTTGTGTTCGCGATCGAGTGGTTGGTCCTGTCATCCTGTTGCCATATAATGGTTAACAACATAACAAGGATACACTCGTGCTAACACATACAAGCTTTGGAGAAAGAAATTAATTAAATACTAAACCTAAGTATGCAGTATGTCATGGTATGCAACCAATTAACACCAAAATAACACCAAGCTGAGTACAGCAAAAGGGCAGCATTACTTTATTAACACATTAAGTCCAATACACATGTCAACCACGACAATACCAAGTTCCAAAATACAAAAGTTAGTACCTAGCATTTATACAAAACATAGGCCAGACTATTACACAATACTACCTATTACACAACTAAGGCCGAATCTCACATTCAAATTTCTAAGTGTAGTCGTTACGGTTAAAATTCACCGGAAACTCATTTAACATATGAGCTCCTGGTGAACCCGTATCTATGGGATCCCTAGGACTGATAAGACGAGTAGGGGAACCTAGCAGCAAATGATGTCCACCAGGGTGTGTAGGTCGCTGAGTGCGAGGAAATCCAGCAGACATTCGTGCCTGACGACACTGACCAAGGACTGGAACAAGCCCCGGCACCTCTGGAAGTCGCAATCCCTGTGGTACGGTGGCAGCTGGAGGGATCTCATTGTTGCCATAAAGCACGTTACGAGGAACGCGGTTCGTGGCAACACCAAGCCTCAAATATTCCTGTGCCTCGTGCAGACGACGGCGGGTTTCCCATAACTCGCACACGAGACAGTGATAGGTTTGGTCCATGATACGGACCAACCTCGCTAACTCGCGTACATATGGGTCCTCTCCGAACTGAATCTCATCAAACGCAATCACATCCGACCTAGGGCCATGTTTTGGGAAGTGTACATAGGGTGGCTGAGACAGCTCCGTCAAATCATGACGAAGGAGGCCCATCATCCTACGCGCAGCTTCTGCATGACCATAGACTCGAAGTGGCACGTCGTGGATGCGATGAAGGAACACTACCCACCACCGCTGGCGATCACATTAATGATAGCTTGGTATTCTTCCATACCAGACCTCGGTCTCGACGGTAGATGGCATATTCGCCGATCGTGAAATTAGCACGCCACATCATATCCCAAGTATAGCCGAAACCCATCCACTTCTTCTGCTCGAGTCTCCTTGATCGGATACCGACCACTCATCTCTGAGAGAAACACAAGGTAGATAAGAGACTAATCTTGAAAAATCCAATGAAAGGTGGATATGAATTGATACTAAAAGAAGATAAGGAATAAAAGATAGCGGACTTAGATCTTTAGAAATTAATTTAAGTTAAAATAATGTTACAAAGACTCACTAAAGGTAACAACCATGCTAATTCTATCCTCTGAGTAACCGTATGCTCGATACTAACGTATTTGTGAGACCCATAATTATTGGGATTGTGCGAATTATAATTATCTTGGTAGCATAATTCTTAATTAAGGAACAGCAGAATGTCATAATAAAGATCATACTAGAAGCATAATCATAACAAGTAACAATCCAACAATTAGGTTCCCTGATATATGTCATGCAATAGTTCCTGTGATTAGTGACTATTAGCATATATCCTTAATCAACATTGCATCAATCACATACAAGTCATACATTCACATAATTATACATTAATAATTACATCTCCAATTTCGGTTGCTACAGTACCAGGTTGCTACAGTAACCGAAATATGAACAGATGACCTTGGGTCATTTACAAAAAGAGCAACAGCGGAAACGAAAAGATAAAAACAAAACCACCAATGGCCCCATCATCCCATGAGCTATTGCGTGGAGAATAAAACTAGCACTACTCGTTAGCGTCACCCACATCGGCGCTTAACGGGCATCTCATCTGAGATATCCATCCTCACCGCAACAAGAGGTCATAGAACCACGAGTACGAAAGGTACTCAAAAAGACTTACACAAACTAATAAAAGAAGGTGGTTGTTAGAACCTATACAATGGAATAGAAAGTATATATGCATAAGGTTGACAATGTAAGGTTTAAATGGTTCAGTTTGCATAAAGCAATACATCTTAACCTACAATTGCTATATTTAGATAAAGCAGTTTTACAAATGGATTTGGACTAAAACAAGGAATAAGTGTACTTATAAACATAAACAAGAACAAGAATGAATAACATTCACAACTAAATGTGTATGACAGCTATTATAACAAAATAATTCCCAAACCAAACTTAGAACAAAATCTATACAGATGACATTAATTCAAGTTTTAAATAGAATCAGTGGACACGGCTATTCAATAGTTTTATACCTTGCAAGGGTGTACATCTTTACCCACATGACTTAGTTAGCCCGTAAGCCTCCTAATAATAACACACCGCCTTTGGTGTGTCGGTAAGTAAACTAAGATTTGGTATTTTTCAACAAGTTAACACTATTGAGTTGGATGACCCATGTGAGACCGATCCCGCTTAAACAAGACCGATAGCATATATTCAACCGAGGCTCACATGTTGTACCGGAATGCCGACCAGTCAATTAAATGCAAACTCGTGTTAGCCACACATATTACACATGATCGGGGCCTCAAGGAACGTACATGCGATGTAACACATCTACGCCTTACCCATCTAAGAACATCGATATCAATATAAGTTCCACATGGCATACGACACGGCCCAAGACTTAAGCATCTATGCCATATGAAATCAATACACATGTCCTTACTCTCCAAAGATCCAACTCAATAATATTAGCCCTTTACTTAACCAAACAATACCCATACATCAAGCGTGTGGAAATGCGTTGGGACTTGAATTAAATAGTCGAGTTCGGTCCTTAATCAATCCGCACAAGACAAATCACATTTCCCAATTCTCGCACGAAGGCACCATCACTAGCATCCACTTGTCCAGATTTGAATTGAATTTAACAAGATTTAGAAGCATTTCCAAATCAAATAACTGAACAATGATCAAAATAGTTAAAAAGTTTTGTTGTCCCCAAGTCGACAAGCTAAGCTTGCCAAACTTTAACGCTCTATGGACCTGCATGGCTAAGCAAAAGTTAAAACTAAATATAATAACATCACAACTAGCTTAAGTTGAGTGTATGATATAATTCAAGATAAGCCACAAGTTCAGGGTATAACTAACTAGGAACAGGGCATAAATAGATTTTTAGAAATTTGCATGCACAAAGTCACCAGTATTTTAGAATTCTACAGTTCAAAAGAATTGGTTCAACATGGTGCAGAGAGGAAGCTTGCCTTGATAATAATATATGACCTCTTGTTCAGGTTCTTGCAACTCAACAAAAGGTTCAACAAACTCAGAAGGTCCAGATTCTAAAAGAAATAAAATTCAATGAGCACAAGTAAAAGAAACAGAGAACAATTTGTGCATAAGAGAAAATATGATCAAGATGGTAATGTATATGTAACAATATGCTTAAGCTATACCTAATGTACTAAGAATAATAGCCCATATGTAGCATCTCTCAACACTTACTACCCAGATTTTATATTTAGTCTAAAGCTACAGGAACAGAATTTAGCTACAGGATCAGATTTTTTTTATACAGGAACAGGACAACTTGCAATTTGATCAATTATCTAGTTTTACTTCATAAGAATGAATTCCTGTACGAAACTAAGTGTACTAAAGCTAATGTCGTGATTTACTGGTTAGCTAATGCTTAGGAATAGCAACCTAAAATCTTGGCCTCCTAACTTTATTGTTTGTCGGTTTGGTCTGCTTGACTACTAACCCAAAATAGCAACAGAGCAATTCCTTTATTTTGCTATGGAGGGATGCACTAACCAAAAATTCTAAATGGTTTTAAGGGCTATCTCGGAAGGTGGTTGAGACCATAAGTCCTTATTACTAACCCTAACCGCCCGAGTAAAGAAAGAATTGAAATTAGCTAATTGTCGGTTTTGGCCGACAAAATATAACAGAGAAGAATTTAGCCCTACTAACTAAATGGATGATCCCGATAAAAGAAAGATGGTCTATTTATGATACTAGGGTTCAGTTAGAACCTAAGCAAGATGATAAGTTATCATGAGAAACCCTAAATTTTGAAAACGACATGAAAGACCTAAAAGTTAAAATATAACTTTCCGCTTAAAGAAAGGTTGAAGCATCACATGATCGGTGAGTGATGTACACAGTGAGTGATGTTCTCAAAGAGCTTATAATGATATGAAGCAAAATGGAGACTTACCACTAGGGTTTAGAAAGAAAAGATTAGTTCTAGGTTAAGATAGTAAAGATTCAACTTTAATATTTGATCTCGCACAAAAGAGAAAATGATGTATCTAAGATGAAAAGGCCATCACCACTTTCTTGATGGAAAAAGATGGACTTAACTCACCCAGATGAAGTTTTCACCAAGGTGATGCCTCACGGTTGAAGTTGACCAAGAAAATGACCTTAAACCCAACCTACAAGAAATGCCCAAAATCATATTAGTATGTGATTTAGGCTTTCTTGAAGTTGAAACAAGATAGAAGAACAAGAATGCTTCACTTTGTGAAGGAGAACAAGGTCGAAGCTCTTTCTTTGGTCAACAATGGCAGAGAGAAAAGAACTAGGGTTTATATAGAGATAAGGTCCTCTGCACAACCGAGAATTCTCTAGAATGGGTTGAGGTGGCATTAAGGATAGAGATTTGGAGAAAATATCCTCCAAAGGACTATTCATCACTACCATTTCGATCACCACAGAGCTTAAGGTGGAAAAACTAAGGAGAAAACAAAAATCTATCACTTACATGTGGGCCCCAAAGCCATGCAATGCACACAGCACAAGAATGAATCAAAAACTGGTCACTGCCGAGTGGGCCCTAGGGCTGTTCATGCCATGCAACGCACACAACAGCGCGCAAAGGAAACAATAACCGGCCACTGACATGCGGGCCCAGGAGTATACACAGCACGCAGCGCACGCACGCAACGAGGGAAGCCATCGCTGACATGCGGGCCCAGGGCGAACGCGCCATGCACGCCAAGCCGCGAGACGCTCCGCGCGCAGCCCACCGTCGATTGGAATTGAATGGTGGCGTCGAGGGTTAAAACACGTTGAACCGGTATCGTGAAATGTGAGCCGCCGATTTCAATGGACGACTCAGATCACAAGGTCTGAAGTGGTCCGGTTCTCATCTCACGCGAGCCGTCGGATTCTGCCAACGCACACGATTTGGGCGCCAGAGGCTGGTCCGATCGGCCCACTCAATAGGCCGTGCGATCGTAAACCAACGCCCAAGATCCCCAACTCGCGGGTGCTCTTGGATCATGCACTCCATCGCCGTTAAAACGCGATTCAACGGCGAGATCGAGGCGCCAAAGCGGTCCGGTGCACAATTGATCTGGGCCGCCCGAGAAGATCAATGGCCAACAAAGGAGGTGGGATGGAAGCGATCCGAACGTCACCAATTAATCTGGCCCGTTCGCGAGATTGAAGAAATGAGATGGGCGAAGCTTGAGACGCTGACCTTGTGAGAATAGACCGAGCGGACTGCACACTTGGTTGGGCTCACCCAGCGTCGCTTCTGATGCTTGGGTCGAGGTTAAGCCGGGAGGTTTGACCGATTCATTTAAATTGCTTAAAGATTTGATGGGAGTTTTAAAATAGCAATAAAATTTGTAAAAATATGAAATTTTGCAGAATTGCTCTTTGGAATGATATATTCCCCAAATAAATTTTAAAATCACTGTTTCTTCTTTATAAATACATAATTAATTTATTTCAACCAACTAGGGTTTATTTAAAGACAAATGTTTTTATGAAATTCAAAATAATTTCTAAAATTTCAACAAAAATTATTTTTGGCCATAATAACTTATCTGGTTTTTAATTAAAATATTTCCCATCAAAATTCCAACATTGGATTATATTTCCTTTTGAAATCTTTACCAAGTTAGAGTTTATAACAAAAACTTGGGGAAATTAGTTGTAACAAGTTACGATTTGTTAATTTGAGCAAAGAATGACATGAGCAAAGGCTTCATTATTGTATATTAGGGTTGGGGCTGTTATTACATGGGTCTTGTTCCTTGTAACTCTCTCGACACGTCCAAAATCTTGATGGGGTGCTCTCTATAAGTGAGGTCTTCTTGGAGGTCCACAGCTTCTAAAGGCATCTGGTCCTCTGGCACTCATAAGCATTTCTTCAAGCTGTGAGACATGGACCACATTGTGAACTCCAATGAGTGAGGAGGGAGGTCCAACTTGTGGGCTACTTCACTCTTCTGCAAGGATGGAAAGGGTCCAATAAATCTTGGAGCAAGTTTCCCACTAACTCTGAACCGCTGCATACCCTTGAGAGGTGATACTTTGAGGTAGACTTGGTCTCCTGGAACAAAAGTTAGGTCTCGACGTCTAACATCTGCGTAGCTCTTTTGTCGAGTTTGAGCAGCCCTTAGCTTCTCCCTTATTGACCTTACTTGATCTTCGGCTTCTTTTAGTAGGTCAGGCCAAGAACTTGACCTTCACCCGATTCATCGATACAACAAGGAGTCCTACATTTCCTCCATAAATAGCTTCAAAAGGACATTTGAAGACTAAGCAGTAGTCATTATTGTAGGAAAATTTCAGCATATGGCAACATCTTGTCCCAACTAGATTGCCTTTCGAGAGCACAAGCTCTTAGCATGTCCTCAAGGACTTGATTAACTCTCTCGGTTTGGCCATCTGTTTGTGGGTGAGTACATGTCTTCAAATTAAGGTCTGTGCCCAAGACATCATGTAGCTTTTGCCAAAATTTGGAGGTGAATTGGGATCCTCATGTCTGAGACTATCTTCTTTGGAACACCATGAAGGCACACAACCTTTGCCATGTAGATTTGGCGGTTTGTCTCCGAATAGGTAGTCTTCACAGGAATAAAGTGAGCCATTTTTGTTAACCTATCCACAATGACCCAAATAGAATCAAAACTAGCTTGGAGTGCAGGTAAACCAGTTATGAAGTCCATCCCGACCTCTTCCCATTTCCACTCGGGTATGGGTAAAGGCACTAAAAGTCCTCCGTGTCTTTGGTGCACTGCCTTAACCTTTTGGCAAGTGTCACATTTGGCCACAAAATCTGCTATTTCTCTCTTCATTTTCGGCCACCAGTACATTTCCTTGATATCTTGGTACATTTTTGTAGCTCCTGGGTGTATAGAATACAATGTTTCATGTGCTTCTTTAAGTATTACTCCATTGAGCTCTGTGTTATTGGGCACACAGAGCCTCTTATCAAACCAGACCGCACCTAGGTCATCTATAGAAAACCTTGCAGCCTTCCCTTCTCTTATGTTGGCCTTGATTTCTTGGATGTTAGCATCTCCCTCTTGGGCTGCCTTGATCTATTTTTGCAATGTGGGTTGCACTTCAAGTGCTGCTAAGAATCCTTCTTCAACTAACTCAAGTCTAAGCTTCAAGAATTCTTCATACAAAGTAGGCTGGCTCTCCTTGATCATCAAAGTATTAGCATAAACTTTCCTGCTCAAGGCATCTGCCACCACGTTGGCCTTGCCTGGGTGGTAATGAATTCCCACATTGTAGTCCTTAATAAGCTCTAGCCACCTTCTCTGCCTCAAATTCAGATCTGCTTGAGTAAAGATATACTTTAGGCTTTTGTGGTCAGTATAGATTTCACACCTATTACCTATGAGGTAATAGCGCCAAATCTTTAAGGCATGAACCATAGCAGCTAACTCTAGGTCATGAGTAGGGTAGTTTGCTTCATGGGGCTTCAATTGTCTTGAAGCATAAGCTATCACTTTTACATCTTGCATAAGAACACACCAAGTCCTTGCTTTGATGCATCACAATAGACCTCAAAATCTTTTCTGACATCTGGAAGAACCAAAACTGGGGCAGAGGTCAACTTCTTCTTGAGCTCTTGGAAGCTTTGTTCACACTCTGAGGTCCAGAGGAACTTCTTTTCTTTCTTTAACAGCTGAGTGAGAGGTCTTGCAATACGGGAAAAGCCTTCAATAAACCTTCTGTAGTAGCCAGCCATGCCAAGAAAACTCCTGACTTGAGGCACTGTCCTAGGGGGTTCCCAATTGAGCACATCTTGCACCTTGGTGGGATTGACAAACACTCCATCTTTTGACAAAACATGCCCCAAAAAGACTACTTCTTTTAACCAAAATTCACACTTACTAAACTTGGCAAAGAGCTGATGAGCTCTCAGCTTCCCCAAAACCGAAAAGAGATGGCTTGCATGCTCCTCTTCACTCTTGGAATACACAAGAATGTCATCAATGAAGACAATGACAAACTTGTCTAGGTACTCCATGAACACTCGGTTCATCAAATTCATGAAATAAGCGGGGCATTGGTCAGCCCAAAAGACATGACAGTGAATTCAAATAACCCATACCTAGTTGAAAAAGCTGTCTTAGGGATGTCTTCCTTGCGAATCTTGAGTTGGTGGTATCCTGTTCTCAAATCTATCTTGGAAAACACAGCAGCTCCCTTCAATTGATCAAACAAATCATCGATTCTTGGCAAAGGATACTTGTTCTTGATGGTGACATCGTTGAGAGCTCTATAGTCCACACACATCTTTTGAGTTCCATCCTTTTTAGGCACAAAATCACTTTGGGGCTCCCCAAGGTGAGGAGCTAGGTCTAATAAAACCCTTGCTCGCAAGTCTTCCAACCGCTTCTTCAACTCCACATGATCATCAACATGCAATCTGTAGGGCCTTTTGGAGATGGGGGAGGTCCACGGACAAGGTTAATGACAAACTCAAGGTCTCTGTCAGGGGCATTCACAGGAGCTCATCAGGAACACATCCACAAATTCTTTAACAACAGGACATCCTCCAAAACTTGAACTTGAGCACTACAAGATAGGGCTCCTTAGAGCTTCTCCGAGGTGGCGAAAACTTCACAAATGGCACCACTAGGGCTGGTCAAAGAGATACTTTTGCCACTACAATCCAACATGGCATGGTGGTTAGCCAGCCAGTCCATGCCCAAGATCACATCTAGGGACCTGGTGTCCAAAAGGATAAGGTTGGCTAGAAATTCTACTTCTTCTATGACCAACCTAACTTGTGGACAACCCTGGTTCGTACTTAGTTCTGAGCCGGGGGATTGAACCAACAAGGTAGACTTAAGAGCAACAACTCAAAACTGGTGCTTTGCAAAGAAAACTCAGAAATAAACTAATGGGAAGCTCGAGTCAAACAAAAGCTGCAAATGGTAAACCTTGAATTTACTAGGAACATACCTAGTACCACATCCGAGGAGGTCTGAGCTTCTTCCATGCCACATGGTTCACACGGTCCCTTCCAAAAGTCCAGGAGGTCCCGGCTTGAGGAGGTCCTGCTTTGCTTGAGAGGTCTTGGCGAGGAGGTCTGAAGTAGAGGTCTTTGCGACTGCTCTGTCTTGATGGGCATTGATTGGCAAAATGCCCCACTTGATGACACTTGAAACAGTGATCCCATTCTTTGTGGAGGTCACTGGGGTTGACTTAGTCTTTGCCAGTGATGCGGTTGAAAGGGACACAACAAGGAGGTCTTGACAGAGGTCTGGGAGGTCCAGAGGTCCTTGGCGCTTGTTGGTAACGCACAAAAGCTTTGTGGCGCCGGGGAGGTCTTTGTTGAGCATTTGGAAGGTGGCACCTTCCTCTTGAAAGACTCGAGAAAGTTCTCTTGGGACTCCTCAATGAGCATTGCCTTGTTCACCATATCTTTGGAAATCGGGATAATCGTTGCCCACAACTTGAACTTTTAAACTGGGATGAAGGCCCCGCTTAAAGCGCTTCGTGCATCATCATCTGAGCCACATCCTCGCGGGCATAACGTGACAACCTGTGTGAACTTTGTGAGATACTCACTCACCGACATCTTGCCTTGCTTGAGATCTCAAAACTCATTCTTTTCATCTCTACCTTCCCATCGTGGGACATGCGAGTGGCGGCAACATGAATTCTACCCACGTGATTCTTTGGGGGTCAGCATGTGAGGCACAAAATGTGTCCCACCACTCAGCTGCAGGTCCTTCCAGTTGATGTGAGGCAAACAAAACCTTCTCCCTATCTTCACAGCGAGCAATATCCAGCTTCTTCTCTGTTGATCTCAGCCAATCATCTGCATCTAAGGGCTCGGGGGAGCTCGAAAATGTAGCTGGGCGCGTCTTCATGAACTCCGACAGCCTTGATTGATGGTGAGCTGGGGGTGGAGGTGGTGGCGCTGCTGCAGCTTGACTATTCTGACTCATCATGGCAAGTAAAGCATTGGTGGTCTGGCTTTGTTGAGCCATAATCTGGTTCATATTCTGCATCATAGAACTCATCATCTGAGCTTGTCTTTATATAAACCGCCCAAAACCCGGTTCTGTCGCCATCAAGGAGGTGGAGGTGGAGGCAAGCTGCTCAGGGGCTCACCTCGACTTGTGGATGCCGAGTTCTGCACCATCTGGACAAAACTCTAAAGGCTTAATAGGTAAGACAGAAAGCATAGAGGATAAGAGGGTTAAAGCACTAAGGCAAGAGGGATCGAGAGAAAGATAGAGCATCTAAAGGGGTAACTTGGTTAAACCCAAGAGAGAACCAAAAGGCCAGGAGGCCAAAAGAGGCAACAAAGCTTCAAAAGCAGAGGTCTTAAAGACACAAGCTAGGCGAGACTCGAATAGGACCACTAACCCTAACCTTTCCACAATGGGTCCTATAGAAATTATAAAGGCAAGGAGGTCAAATTAGACTTAAAAAATTGAGGTTCCAGCAAGGGAAAGATAACAGAACTAAAGAGGGAGTTAAGATTGAAGTAGAACAGGGTAAGAAATGATTTAGACAAGTTAAGTACAACATAGAACCAGGACAAGGTAAGAACCTCCAAAACGATTTTAAGTTGTTTTGCTTTAGAAAATAACTTTTTGAATCAAAACTAAACCGACCTTTCTACCTAGGGTCACGCCCTACAGCCGACCAGGGCTCTGATACCAACTGTGACGACCCACCCCGTGATGTACCGCAAGAGGTCCGGGAGGACCATATATTTTTTTTTTGCTGCGAAGTCACCACGGAAAGATGTGGTAGCACCGCATGGAGCTTTACCGAGGAGGTGCGGGACCTCCCAGAGGTCTTGGGACCTCCTGGAGGTCTTGGTCCACCACTGACCTCCCAGGAGGTCTTGAGGACCTCCTGGAGGTCGTGGCCGCCACCCGCTCGGTAGCACCTCCAGGCACATCACTAAGAGAGGTCCGGCAGGACCTCCCAGGCTAAGTCCCGTAGGACCTCCTGGTGGTCCTGCCCCTGTGCATCTGAGCTAGTTCCAGACAACAGAGCTAGCTCGCACAAGAACACAAGCCAATACCACAACCACGAGGTCAAACAAAGATGAAGCGCATAAAATTAAACTTTATATAATAGGACCTTATGGTCAAGCTTGTTAACAAGAGGTCTCGCCATCGAGGGCTTACAAAACTAACGAGAACTTACAACTGCAACAAGGAGCTTCTAGGGCTCAAACACCAAAACACGTAAAAGCCATCCAACAAGCACCACAGTCGTCGGGTGGACGACGTCCTAAGCGACTTAGTCGTCAAGAACTCCTCCTCAAAGAGGTCTCAGACTACTACCGCACTTGATCATCCTCATAATCTGCTTTGACATGGGCTTAAACCATGAGTACTTGGAATGTACTCAAGAAGTCCTGAGAGAGCAAAGATGCAATAATATTCATGCAAGGACTTACCAATGGAGAGCAGTATGGTTAGTTTATGCAAAGCCGATTTGAACAATAATAATAGTAATAGATTGAAAAGCAAAGAAGGTAAAACCATAATACATAATAGGTTGAAGTTGAAAAAGTGGAGGAGCACCACTCACATCCACAACCGTACATGGGGAGGTCTGGTCACACCATGTGCTGTCCTCACCCAACAACCACTCAAGAGCACCCACTCACGAGGTCCCAACCGGTCCACTCGACCACTACTCCGAGCCAACCCCGACCCCTCTAGAGCCGGCCAGGTCTCTTGAGGCAAAGCCAAGGCATCTCATTTGTAGTGCCCAAATGACACCAAATTTTCAAAACAACTACCCCTTGCACCATTTCATCGAGCATGTCCATGACCAAGGACTTGGCTATTCAATAGATCTTTCACTCTGCAGAGGTGTACAACTTTACCCACAATCCACGGTCTCTCTAGCGGGGCGGGTTCTCGTCACCCTTGCTCACTTCCTAAGGTGAGCAGCCTAGAGAGCGCTGCAAGGCCTTTACAAAGCTTTGAGCCGACTAGGGCTGCTCTGCTAAGGTTTCATAATCCCCTCCAAAGGGTCTAGAAATCCACAGGGGTTATGGGGTGCCCTCTCTGCGCCAACTAATCACACGCTCAACCACAACAGCCCCAAGCCATCTCATTGCTAATTATTCAGCCTGACCATTCCCATAAAATGATCTTGTGGTTGCACTATTTGGCCCAGCTCAACAGACACAAAGTGAAGTCCTTAATGGTGCTAAGGCAAGACTTCCACAACCAAGTGTGCGCATGTGAGCACCCGGATTTATTAGGCTCATAATACTTAGTCATCCAATTGACCCTAGTATTATCAACCAAATAAACTTCGGTCTCGAGAGATGTATACTTCCTGAATGCGTACACATACCTCACAACAAAAGAATGCATCAATTCCATACAACACATAGTACATAAGCAACAAACCGAAGTTAACATGAATATGGAATAGATATTACAAAAGAGAGGCCCTTAGGCCAAATAACAATAATTACAAAAAGATAACAATGAAGCAAAAGTGCCATAAAGATGGCCAAAATAAGAGCCAACCAAAGTGCCTTTAGCCCACAAGGCAACCGACCGACCGCCAAGCTAGTCGCTTCTCCCAACCACCAAGACAACAAGAAAAGTAAAGCCCTTTGGGCTCTACCTCCTCTGCAACAAAGTTGTTAAGCAAAGCAAATGAGTACAATAACTTGTTTATTGTACTCGCAAGACCGACGTAAGATAACGAACTATAATTTAGCTACATGCAAGCTTTATTTAAGTGGATGAGGCTTTGGACTCATTTTAGCATAAAGCAAGTTTCATTTGCAATAACATAGTAGATTGAAAGCAATTTGACAAAGCATTTTTAATTGTTGAAATAACAACGCGATAATAACATAATAACAACAACAAGAACAATCACGAAGTGACTAACCCAAGTCACCACAACAATAGCATGAACATCCATTCATACCAACCCATCAAGTTTTAATTAAAAGTTTGAGACTAGTCTTGAACGACCTTACCAAGCATGTCCATAACCTAGGGCGAGGCTATTCAATAGTTTTATCCTGCAGGTGTACCACTGCACCCACACGTCGACCGCCTTTCCTTCGCACACTTAGAAGGTGTGTTGGCCCGCTAAGTCCTACGAGACCTTTCCAAAGGATGAATGCTAATTACGAAGTGCACAACCCACGGGAGAAGGAGACATTAGACTACCTACCCTAAGCTAATGCTCCCTCCCACACTATACATATACATTTGTTTTGAAAACACACCAACCGAGCTCGCTCATAATTAACACCTCCTAGAGTACTTAGTCAAGAGGGGTTCCATATGCCCTCAGCGTGGTTAGTACATAAAAGCGCTTGGCTTAGTGACCCAAGTACTCGGTCCTAGGGACCCGGGCATACCACCACATTCCAAAAACCGCACCATCCATCCAATATGCCCAAGTCTAAATCAATCTTTTATTTTCAGCTTTTGATTTTACAATTAATCAAAGCACAAGTGCTGGACATATAGGAGTAATAATCATTTTGAGTGATCAAGATCATCGACTAAGTCGATGATCGCCTAATACTACCGATAGCTAAGCATGTCTAAGCGAGGAAACGCAACTACTAAGTGATAAGAGCTCATCCAACGAGCTCAAACCACAGCGAATAACCTAGGCTCATTGGTAGTAGAGGATAAAGAATTCCTACAGATTATGCGACTATAGGATTGCTAACGACATTTAACACAAAGTAGCATGCATACATAGAAGTAAAACAAAGTATTAAGCTCTAAAGTAATGGGACATGATGGGAAATGGTCAAACTGCTTGCCTTGTTGCTGTTGCTCAAATTGTGGCAGAGGGTCGCTCTCGGGATCACCACAAATGTCGAAACCTAACGGAAAAGCGATAAAGAACCGATAAGAACGACGAAAGGCAACAAAGACAGCACAGCAAACGAACTCCAAATACCCTGAATTTTCTACAGCAGCAAGGGATGATTTTAGGAAATTTTGCAATAAGAACCAATGGATTTGGATTCTCAATGCAAAAGATATGAGCAAAACAATTCTGCTCAGCCCTAAAAATTACCAAACTGCACTATTCACTAATTTAATTGTGAGGCAACATTTTCTAGAAAAGTGGTGAGGCTGAGATTTTTATTGTAAAACCAGCACCTCATGAGATGAATAACACAATTGAGTTCATCTCATTTGGAGCTATTATGCACTTTCTATAATTTTTCAAAAACAAGAACTTGAACAAAATTATAATGCACAAGTCCTCATTTCTATAACAGCAACATGCTCGAACTAATTCTCACAGTGAGTTCATTATTAGAGGAAGCTAACAAAATTGGGTTTACTCACAAATAACCTCTGAGCATTAGTTATGGGTTTTACAAGTTAAACATAAATTTTGAGTGTATATTCAAAGGGAGTTTTAAAACCTAGTGGCTAACTGTGCTCTGGAGCTGAACTCAACTTACAATCATTTTTGGATTAAAGTTAAGTTCAAGACAGAGCTAACACAATTTGAATGACCTCAAAAGGATTTAAAACGAAGAAGATATGAAATTCTAAAGTCTATACCTTATTTCAGTCTATAACTAAGACTTCACTGGAATTTCTAAAACTCACAAGGGTATGGGAGGACGTGAGCCACAGATCTCAGATCCAACGGCTCAAGACCTCCCAGGAGAACATCACACACGCGCACGTGAAGTCCAGAGGTCCTGGACCTCTTAGCAACTCACATGCACGAGGTGAGGGGGAGGTCGTGGCCGTAGATGGGAGATCCAACGGACCACAACACGAAAGGAGGTCCTGAATCGGACCAGATCTAAAGGGAGGTCCTCAACGGTGAGATGACCTCGAGGAGGTCCTAGCGATAGATCTAAACATCACAGACCTCCGGGGAGGTCTGCACGGCGCACTGATTGCGCAAGGAGGTCTTGGGCGCTCAGATTTCCTTGGAGGAGGTCCGACGTCCCGAGCTCACAACCACGTGCTTGGACAAGAGGTTAATGCGTGCGGGACACAAGGAGGTCCGCTACGGAGGTCTTAATCTCGCACAAAAATGGTGGATTTAAGAACATCAAGACCCAACCAATGATTGCAAGATTGAGCAATTGATGACCGCATTAAACACGGCAAATCTCGTCCTAAAAACGACAACGGTGCCGCCGTGTCCGACAAAGATCCGAGCTCAAAGATTTGGTCATCGCCGGCGATGTAGACCTCGCCGGCGAGAACCAAGGATATCCCCTGTGCGCAATAGTGTTGCGCACACCATGGACTCATTCTCGACGGCGACGACGTTTTAATCGCCGGCGAGCCGAGAGGACAAACACAACCCGCACGGCCAAAATACGAAAATGCAAAATAGAGCTCCAGCGCGACAATCAAGCGTGTGCCAAAACTTAAGCTCCGCAACATGCATTCAGCGGGTGCCAAGATCTAAAGGACTAACAGGAGGTGTACCGGAGGTCCTAAGGTGCCGGGAGGTCGTGGAGGTGATGACTGAGTTGGGGAAGGCGGTGAAGCTTCACGACCCAAGGCACCGGCTCAAGCTCGACTTTGTCCACCTCTGAAAAATGCCCAAACAATTCAAGTTAGGGTTAACTTCCAAGAGGTTTTCAGAGCAAAAGTGAGCAAGGTTTGAAGGAGGAGCCACTGGAACCCTTGTCTCACCGAGGAGCTCCAAGGACATCAACAATGGCAGCCAAGATGGGAGGTGAGTTTGGGGATGAGGAGCTCACCACGCACAAGTGCAAGGCCGAGGTCAATTGTGTGCAAAGGAAGCCAAGGAGGATTCCTGGGGTGACTTATAGACCGAGGTGAAGGTTATGAGTCGGGCTAAGCTCCATGGTGAGCTTAGCCCACGGGTTGGTCCATGGGGTGGACAAGACATAAAGGTTGACAAGGTGACAAGGCTTGGTGACCAATGAGGCGGAAAATGACCAAGATCTTGGTGCGACAAAAAGAGTATTATAATGTACCCCAAGGTCGACACGATTAATGCATCGCTCATAGCTTCGCATGATGCGCGCGGAGGAAGGAGAAGAACAGGGAGGTCTTGGTGACCGTTGGATAAGACACAGGAGAGGTCCTAACCATCGGATCCAATTTTTGAACCGTTATGTTTTAAGTGGCCGGGAGGAGGTCCCACCACACGATCAAGGGTGGGAGGTCGTGGCCCTCCGATTTCATGTCGAGAAAACGTGTGAGGAAAAGGGACAGAGGTCCAAAGCGTTGGATCTCCATCCAGCAGTCGCGGACCTCCAAGTGAGGACTTAACCGCACGCGATCAAAAAGACATGAGGGGAGGTCATGGCCTTTGGATTTAAATCCAAGGGCACACAATGACCGGGAGGTCTGATATGATGCGCAATGTGCAAGGGAGGTCAGACCTTTAGATTTAGATCTAAGGGCTACGATCAAAAGAGGTGGAGGTCCCGAGCTTGCATAACGCACAAGGGAGGTCATGGCCTTTAGATTTAGATCTAAGGGCTACGACCTCACCAAGGCGGAGGACCTTGCCGTGATGTTTTTCGAGAGGAGGTCGTGGCCTTTGGATCTGAATCCAACGGCTCGACCTCAACAACATAAAAGGGAGGTCTGTTAGTTAGATTGAGAGGAGGAGGTCGTGACCATGGATTTTGATCCAATGGCTGTGACCTCATCAAGGTGGGATGTAGACTTTGAGGTTTGACACACGTGGGAGGTCATGACCGGGATCTTTGATCCAACTACTGTGACCTCATGTAGGTGGGATGTTTGCTTAGCTTAACAGTGAGGGAGGTCGAGGCGTGGATCTTGAATCCAAGGGCCAAGACCTCAACAAGGTGGAAGGTGGTTTTGAGGTTTGATAGCCAGGGGAGGTCAGGGCCGGTTGGATGTTAATCCAAGGGCTATGACCAGGACAAGGTTGGGAGGTCCATGCAGTGTTGACCAGAGAGGAGGTCGTGGCGGTTGGATGTAGATCCAACAGCTACGACCTGATCAAGGTGGAGATGAGGTCTGCTGAGGTGCAGACATGGTTGGGCTGGACCAACTTGAACATGGCTAGCCCAAGGAACAAGTAGGCTTTTAAATTTAGTTTCTAACAAATTGAGACTTAACAGAATTGTTTGGGATAGCATTTCAACTCCAAAATTCATGAAATTTTTACAGGAGCTTGCTGACAATGAGCTTAACCTTGCATAAAATTTTCAGAGGTTATTATGCACTGCATTTTTCTCAGGAAATTCATGAAGGTTGTTTAAAGGATTGTTTTGCCTCCAAAATTATCAACAAGTGTTATAACTCATGATATTTTTCAGAGGGTCCCACATCAGTTTTTGGACCAAGGGAAAATATTTCCAATTGATTGGCACAAGATTTAAGATGGATGGAAAATGAATTAGACTTTTGGTCAACAAGAGCTTTGTGTTTTGGATTACACAACTCTTGGACAAGAATCACATGAGATTTTAGGGTTTTTCAAGATGTGAGAAAAAGTTTTAATTTCTACACATATAATTATGCTTGAATAACCCTAATTATACATTTGGGATGTCACAAATACAAAGACCCACTACTCACTCCCCCTTCTTGCCTCAAAGAAAACAATTTGTATTAGCCCATGCCAAAAGACCACCCACCTGCACACAAATTTTAACCAAGTGGTCTCACACCATAGTCAACACGACTTAGGCATCCCGCCATAGTCGCTCAACAATGGCACCACCACACATTTCATAACCTATTAGTCAAGATTATTAGAGATGAAGCATGATACGTTCGAACCACGTTTTCTAAGCAAGGCTATATAAGACCTACGGCCCCCATGTTGGCAATTAACAAAGAACACCAACTAAATTATCCACCCTAAGGCTCACAAGGTGAACATGACAACATGATGGAGACAAGGTATAAAGGAGGCATAACAGCAAGTAGGCAAGTAACTACAGCCCAAACCATTTTCATATAAACATAGCCATGCATGATAAAGTAAAACCGAAATACATTTACGAAACTTGGTTCAAGATGATCAAAAGGGGGTCTGTGGCTTGCCTTGGTCAAGCAGCGGAGAGCCTTCAGTAGAGAGAGCTGGGTCCAAGATCTCCTCAATCTCGTGATCTACACGTACGCAAGAAAACCAAATAAGCAAAACCGCACTGGGCCAAGAACTTCAAAAGAGCTTCTAAAAGAACTTAAACAAAACTCCACCAAAACCAGATAAACAGACGGCTCGGGACAACAAGGGAGGTCCACAGCAAGGGAGGGTGGTCTCTAAGCAAAAGACCAGCAAAAACTGCGAGGAGGTTTTTTTCAAGGAAGATGCCAACACTTGCGGCTCACTCTTGATGAAACTCCTGAGCACCAGCCAGGAGCGAACAAGGCAGGAGCAAGGTGGGCAAAGGAGCAAAAGGTTACAAGGGTTTGCCCACCCAGGCTATATATAGCCAAAGTTGGTAGTGTGCACCACAAGGAAAACCTAGTGACGTGTTGGCAAATCGGGACCACTTGGGCAGGGCTTGCCCAAAAAGAATTGAAATAAAGTACCTCAGATGTGATCGCATTTAATGCGACTCGACACCTATTAAATGCGCATGAGTTCTCGAGGCAAGAGCAATAATTGCAAGGTGGAGAGGGGCTGCAAGTGGGGCCATCAAAAGGGTGTCTGAGCTTGGTCAAGGGTATGGTCCCACCGCAAGGGTCGCTCCCAAAAGACCACTTTGTGAGGTCTGGGCAAGAGGTCCTCAAAGCTCACAACGAGGAGGTCCCGACACTTAGATCTCGCACAAGGGAGGTCTAAGGGTCAAGATTTCAAGGGAGGACCTCAGCGGTCCGGATCAAAGGGTGCAGGGAGGTCCCACCAACAGAATATTCAAGGTTAGGAGGGTGGTCTTTATAAAAGACCGGCAAGGATCGTGGAGGTGGTCTTTGCAAAACAACCAGAGGAGGTCCTGAAACAAGGAAAACGCAAGAAGAAAGCGAGCCGCTCGATTGAATCCAAGCGGCCCAAAAGGAAAGGGACGTTCGGACCATCCAAACGTGCCCTTAGGATCGGGCCATCGAAACCACATCGATGGTCCTAAGGTTATGAAGGCAAAGCCTCAAGCGTCTGACCACGAGAATCAAAGATGGGTCCAAGCGCTAAGGAGGTCTTGGACCTAAGGAAGTCGGAACCTTTGGATCCAACTAAGGGAGGACCTGGACGGCTAAGATCTCCCGAGAGGAGGTCCTAATGGCCAGATCCTAACAAGGGGAGGTCTGAGCGGCTAGATCTCAGCAAGGGGAGGTCTCGAGCGGCTAGATCTCAAAGAAGGGAGGTCTGGCGGCTAGATCTCAGCAAGGGGAGGTCTGAGCGGCTAGATCTCAGCAAGGGAGGTTGGAGCGGCTAGATCTCAACAAGGGGAGGTTTGAACACAAGGGAGGTCCAAATAGCCACGAGGAGGTCTAGGAGGGTCCCAAAAGGGGCGCCGGGAGGTCCAGAGAGACTCTGGAGTGCCCAAGAGAACTCAGGGGTTCCGAGAGAGCGTGGAGAGGTCCACGGGAGGTCCAAAAGAAACAAAACCAAGCGTGGCTTGGAGGGACCAAAGAGGTTTTGAAACACAAACCTGAGCTGGGTCTTTAACAGGAAAACCCGAAGCACGGGAGAGGTCCGAACAGAGGGGAGATAAGAGAGAGGTCTGGATCTCAAAGAGATTCAAACCAACAAAGGAAGTTAAGAGAGAAGAGACAAACCCAGGGACACACAGAGAGGCTTCGGAGAACCAACAGCCCGAGGGCAGCAAAGACACCACAGAGAGCCTCAAACAGCAAGGAGCACCAACAAAGAACTTAGTTAAGGTTTAATTAATTCCAATTGAACTCTCCAGATTTCAAAACGTCAGGTTAAGCTTTGGATTCTCAATAAAGCCAAATGGTTACTTTTATTTTGAAAACTAGGCAAGAAACTTTAAGGAAAACGGGACGTTACACGCCGCCTCCCCATGGCGCCGACCGCCACCTCCACTACCTGGCCGCCACCGCCTCCCCCTGGCCGGCCATGGCGTCGCCGCCCCGGATCCGTCCCCGGCTGCACCACTTACACCTACACGGCCAGCGCCGGTCCTCCATCGCCACCTCCACCGATCACCTCACCGCCGCTTGCCTCCACTGGCGCCTCCGCGCCCCCTCTCGGCCCACGCCGCGGATCCGCCTCCTCCAGGCCGGTTGCGTCGTCCTCGTCATCACGGCCGCCTCCTCCAGCTCCCGGTTGAGCCAGCAGTGCCGCCACCCCTCCTCCTCCTCCGCCAGCCTAGCTCGCGTCGGCCGCCTCAAATCCTCGGCCAGCCACAGCCGGATCCACCTCGGCTCCTCCCCTCCGCTGGCCTAGCTCGCGTCGACGCCGTCCTCACGCCCATGCGCCGGATCTGCCCGGCCAGGCTGCTCCGCCCCGGATCCGTCGTCCTCGGCACCAGATCCGCCGCCATCATCTCCCTCGGCCCCAGCTGCTTGGCTCCGTCTTCGTCGGCCCCGGCTCCGCCTCAAGCTGCGCCTCCACCGCCCTCGGGACCTCCTCAACTTCGCGGTTTCATTTTTGACATTCATGACCGCCGTCGATGTTTCCCCTCGCCGGCGCGAGCATCGCCCGAGCCACCTTCGGCTCCTCTCTCTGTCAGGTGAGCGCTCCTATTCTCTGTAGCTCTCTGTTAATGCAAGATTGGATGTGTGAATGGACCTATATCTGTGAAGGCCACATGGAGTAATCAGCATTCCTAGTTAGTCAGTATATTGGTCTCGTTGGCATGAAGATGAAAGAATTGTGCTTAGGAATCTGTTCTTGAATGTGCTCAATTCACTAGGGCTTTGGCATTTCAGGTGTTCAGTGGTTGTCTGTCCCAGCACTAAGTCCAACCACAGGATGTTTAGCTTTGGCGGGGTGGATAGTTGGAACATATTAGCTTGTCAGTTTTGATGTCTCCCAACATTTATCCACACCTGGATTGTACACAGGTACCACCATTTATTTTAGTATACCTCAGTAGGGGGATAGCTAGTGCTATTATGGCCTTGAGTCAGTTTCTTCTGGATTGTGTTGCTGTGGGTTCATGTCAGAATTTGATTATTAGGATCGGCATGGTATCCCGCAGCCTGCTCAATTAATTAGTATGCTCTTGTTCTTTGCTAGATCGATTAGCGGTTGGTTTAAGCAAGATGAAGGCTAATGGAAATGGTTAGTGAGAATAGTATAGAATCAAACTTATTTTGCTAACAAACTTGATAATTGTCAACCGAGTCCTTCCTGTGAATTAGTCAAAAGGAAGTTGAGTTATAGCTCTATAGTCCGGAAAACTTCTTGTTGTAGGTCTTTGAGCAGTAAACTGGAGAAGTTCAGATTTTGGCAGTGAGCCGATAGCATAACCAAATCTAGTAGTTAGACCTTGTTTTATTGTTTTAATTCATTAAGTGGGGCAATTAGAGATCAGTAGCACTTTAGTTCTTATAGGTGTTTGAACAGCAATCTGTAAAGAATCAATTTTGTCATTAGACCAATGGCTTTGTTAATTTAGTAGATAGAGTTGTTAATTTTCAGAACTAGCAGGAGTAGCCAAATCGGAAAATCATTAATGGATTGTATTTTAAGAAACCATCAGGGAACAACCTTGGGGACTGATAGTGGTCACCTCTCACAACCAACTAAACAGAAAAACAATTAGGAGCTCTTGATCTCAGTAGCAGTAAGGATCCACACCAACTTAAGTTAAAAATTTCTGTAAGCATCTGTCAATCCTTACGTAAGTTCTTAGACAGCTATCAATTCAATTGGTTCTTTAGCTGTCAGAGAACAAGATTAGATGGTAGAATTCTAATAGTAGTAAGATAAAGCTTTGTCTAATAATACAAATGGATTATAAAATATAATCGCTTATCTTTCACTTGTAACCTAACAGAGTGAAATCAATCATGAGCCAAGATTTGTTTTATGAATAGTCAATCAACAGTAAACCTTAACTTAGTAACAATTTCAGTAATTCATAACCAATTCATTTCAACTTGAAATCAAATAATTTCTGTCTCTAAATTCATCTAGAATCATTATCTACCTTCTGTTTTAATTTCTTAATTTTGAGACTTTTTGAGTATTCTCGGTGTTATTCGTTCTTATTTGTTCTTCTCGATTCTTTCGGTAGGTTCCGACGATTATTGAGTACGAGAGTGACCCTCTTCAGCATAATGAGCATCTCTAGCAAGGCAAAGGCAAGCAGTTTGATCATGTCCCGTTAATCCCATTACTTTTAAAGTCTAATACTTTGTTTAACTTGTATGTATGCATGCTTTTGTGTTAAAGTAATTTATTGTTTAGAGGTAGCTATTCCTATTGCATAGTTGCCCTTAAATTGTTATCCCCTGCCACAAACCATAGGTTAATAATATCGCTGGTGAATTAGAGCCCGGTGATTTAATTATGCTCTTTTATTGTCTTTACGGTGTCATGCTTAGCAATGCTTAGATAACGGTAGAAATGGGCGGTTGTTGACATTATGTCGATGACCTTGATCACACAAAAACTATTATTCCATTATGTCCATCTTGTGCTTGTTACTTTGTAAATAAACAAAAATAAAAACAAAATTGTTATTGACTTGGGCACAATGGATGTTGGTGTGATCTGTTGGGTGTGAACGGAATGGTGCCTAAGTCCCCAAGGACCGAGTTACTTGCGCCATTGATCCAAGCACTTTTATGCTAACCACACAAGGGGATATGGGACCTCTCTTGACTAAGTACTTTGGGAGGTGTTAATTATGAGCTGGTCGGTGGGTGTGTTAAAAATAAAATGTGTGTGTGGTGTGTGGGGAGGGAGCATTAGCAGACCGGCTAGGCTGTCTAATGTGTCCTTACCCCTGTGGGTTGCGGTTCTTAATTAGCATCATCCATTGGAAATGTCTCGTAGGACTTAGCCGTGTGCAGATACCAAAGGAAGTGTGCTTAATCATGTGGCTAAAAGGCGGCCGACGTGTGGGTACATTGGTACACCCTGCGCAGGTTAAAACTATTCAATAGCCTCGTCCTAGGTTATGGACACGCTTGGTGATTTCCCACAAGAACTAGACTAAACACTTAATTAAAACTTGATGGGTGGTATGAATTGGGTAATTCATGCTATTGTTGTGGTGACTTGGGTGAGTCACTTCCAGGTTGTTCTTGTTGTTATTATTATTATTGTATCGTTGTTACTTCAACAATTAAAAATGCTTTGTCAAAATGCTTTCCAATCTATTACACTATTGCCAATGAAAACTTGCTTTATGCTAAAATGAGTCCAAAGCCTCATCCACATACATAAAGCTTGCATGTAGCTAATTATAGTTCTGTTACCCTTACACGTCAGTCTTGCGAGTACATTTTTGTACTCATTTGCTTTGCTTAACTGTAATTGTTGCAGAGGAAGAAGTGGATCCCCAAGGGATGCACTTTTGTGAGATATGCTGCGGGTTCGACGACTAGGCTGGTGGTCCGGTTGGTTGCCTTGTGGGTTAAGGCACACTAATTGGCTCTTTTGTTATTGCCATCTTATGGCTTTTGCTTCCGCTGTTTATTTATCTCTTTAGTTGTTTAGTTGTTTTGTGGCCGGTTGGCCTTGTTGTAATAAACTCTCTATTATGTATGTCTTTTGTTTAATCTAGTTCGTGCTTGGTTCTATGTTTGTATGGAATTGATGCATAATTTTGTAAAAGGGTGTATGTACAGTATTTCTGGGATGTACATATTTTCCCGAGGCACGGGATATTTTGTTTGTGATGCTAGGGTTAATGATAACTAAGCATTACAAGCTAAATTCCCCGGGGTCTCACAGGGGTCTGCTCTAGGTAGACATACGTCTCACCGACACATGGGACCTAGCTCATTTAATGGTTTAGGATCTTGTTAATTAGGCATTTTTAAGCAGACTATATTTAGTATAAATCATAACTGATATGTTCATTAACAGGTTTTAGTTAATCACTAACTAACTGGAATGGCCTACTTCCATTGAGGTTATCACATTCGGATAGGAGCTCTACTTAAGGTTGTTCTCCCACTTGAACGCTAAAGCTATACGAACTATTAATCACTAAGTGATCCTTATGACTATTATCATTTTGGTATTGATTGTATTTGTACTAGAAATGACAAATGGCTTAATGGTGTTTCTATTTAACCTCTAATTATCTAGGTTAACTATCTTGTATTATAAACTAACCACTTAAGTCATGCCATCCAATTATTCATTAATTATCTTAAGTGCAATGCCATGTTTAACTACATTACTTACTGTCTGGTTAACTATTCTTCCTTATCATTCTAATAACCTTTTAGCTAATCACTAACTAAACACTTGCTTATCTACTACTTGACTGATTCTGCAAATTGTTAAATAATCTCCATCACTAATCACCATACTAACTATTTTTAGATCAATCATCCAACTGGTTGGCCCTTCTTCATATATGCATACAAGATACAAAAGACATATACACACAAAGGAAGTCT
This sequence comes from Phyllostachys edulis, assembly GCA_036346405.1. NCBI lineage: Eukaryota > Viridiplantae > Streptophyta > Magnoliopsida > Poales > Poaceae > Phyllostachys > Phyllostachys edulis. The sequence continues at coordinate 77,409,967 of CM070553.1, forward strand.
CGGCTAGCAACTGGGTGTCTGAAGTTTAGAGGGAAACTGGTTGTTTCCCAAATGATGAAACGATGGCTAACCAAAACACAAAGAATAGAGGAAGTTTTGGTGCCAACTGCGACTTATACTCAATTTCTTCTTAACTTATACTCAAATTACATCCTACTTATGAAAGATTTTACTACCGTATCAAGATTGGATACTACATTGATTTGGGAATTATATCTCAAACACTAATCGATTCTCAAGGAACTAACACGCACTTCGACCATTCTTGATTAACGCCACCTAGTCCTTAGTTACCCGGTTATTGTTAGTCAACTCTAAGCCATCAACACCAAGTAGATCCTCCCGCCATACACACACTAAGTCATTCACCCGGCATTCACGCACCACGTAACACAAAGAGCATAGAGCGCAGAGGAGGGGCCGAACAGGAATGCTCGTAGGCGGCTCGAGCGAACTTGTCGTCGGCGATGGAGGCGGCGGCGCCATCGACGGGCAAAATGGAACGACGCAATGAGGCGGCCCCGGTGATAGCGGCGCAAAAAGTCGAGCGTCTTTGGCGACGTCGTGTGGCGGCCGAACTGAGAAGAAAAGGTGCGACGACGCTGGAGGGTAAGAAGGGAAAAACCAACACACGCATGAGCTCCATGGGGACAAAGTGCACTCACCGGTGGGGTTGGGCAGCGGAAAGGGAGTCAGAGGCGGGCTGGCGCTGTGGGCCACCGGCGGCGCGGCGGGTTCACCGTGGGGCGGCGCTGTGGGGAAGGGGAACCGTCATGAGTGATGGGGGAGGGTCCGCGGAGGTCTAGGGGTGCTCCACGCGAGAGCAATCGGCCGGTGGTTTGCCGGGTGAGGAGGGGCAGCCGAGGCGGCGGTCTCGGGCCGGAGCCGGAGAAGAAGACGGTGTATGGGATTCCTGCGAATGAAACACAAATTAGCTGAGGGGTTATGAGAAAGGGAGGTTGGAACAAGATTTGACGCTCCCCGGTGATGAAGAGGAGCCCTGCCTGGTCGACACGGAAAAAAAGGCGGCAAGGGCTATGGCGACTTCATGACGCGCGAGGGGGGTGGAGGCCGAGGAAGGAGCTGGGTGGCGCTTAGGCGTGTTGACCAGTGGGCGCCACCGAACGACGGGCTGGCGGGGTCTGTGGTAATGTGGAGGAGGATGGGGGTGAAAGCGGCATGGCATGGGGGGTGGGAGGCGGGAAGGAGAAGCGGAGGCGGCGGACGGCGAGGGCGAGCAGCAAATAAGTGCTTGCAAGCGACAGAGCCGAGGCGGGAGAAAAGGGCTGGCGGAGAAACCGAAGGGGAGGGCAAGGTGTGGCTTGAGTTTGCTCTGAGTTGGGTGAAAGGGAAAAATGGAGGCAGGGAGGAAAAAAGTGAGGCGTGCTGTCAAGAAGTTGCGAGATGAGGGTGGCGTGGCACACCTGCAAGGCTGGGTAAGCAACGCTGGCATGGTGCGGTGGAGAAGAAATGCTGCAAACGGGACCCACTGATCGGTGAGAGGGAAAAAGAAATAGAATTTCCAGATTTTCACACAAATGACTGATGGATAAGTGAATTGGCTCCAAAAATTATAAAAATTTTAGAGCAGGTTTCTAATATATTGTAAATTTTTATATAAATGTTTTAGGATTTTATGTTCTATGTATATTTTTCTAAAAATTATGTTCATGATTTATTCATTTGTTTAAAATTCACTTATAGAAGATGTTTATTAATTAAGTTTGAATTTTTATCAAGGTTAAATTGAGTTCCTAAATTTGATAAAATTCATTTGTATTCATGGTAATTATTCTAGTATTTAAATAAATTGTTTTCCATAGATTTTTATGAGTTTTTATTTCAAATGTCTTTTGTGAATTTAATTTGAGTTAGAGGTTTACATTTGATTTAAATTTTTCAAATGCATATTTTATGCACATGCTCTAGAAATAAATGAAATGCTTATGAAATGTATCTAAATCCTAATTAATAAAAATGGGGCTGTTACAGGCCAGGTGAAACCCCAAAACTTGTTTTATGCTCGAGCAAGTTGGCCAGAGGCGAGTAGTGGGTGCTCCATGAGTTGTTGTTATGGAGTCACTTGGGTACTCCATGAGTGGTCGCTATGGAGTCATCTGGGTGCCCCAGAGTTGTTGCTTGGGGTCACATTGGGATGAGGATAGCCTTGCTTGAGCAACCAATTAAGGACTGAACCTTGGGAGCCATTGATCTGGGCCATGCCGTGCAACCACATGTCCATTATGGGGTGGACTGGGTATAATAACTAGGGATGTTCTGGTTTAGTTATGTTGTGGTTGAGCATTGTTGCGCTGGCGCAAGAGGGGGCACGAATCCAGTGGAGGTTGTAGCCCACGTTGTAGCACACCGAAGGCGAAACCTCAGCGGGCAGAACTAAGTCAGAGCGTACCTTTGTAAAAGCCCGATGGTGGTCTCTACTTGATTCACATGTCTTAGGTAACGTGTGTAATATCAAGCGACTACCTCTTGTGGGTAAAGTTGTACACCTCTGCAGAGTGTAAATCTATTCGAATAGCCGTGTCCTCGGTTATGGACACGTCCGGAGATTTCGAATGAGGGGTAGAATTCCTTTTATGAAATTGTGTTCCTCCTGGGAGCTTTGGTGAGAAGTCATGGCTTTTACCTCGAAGAGACCTTGGCAGGCTCCAGAGGGGTCATGGTTGGCTCACAAAGTGGTCCAGGGGCTGGTCTTCTGGTGCTCTGGAGTGGGTGCTCCAGAGAGGTTTGGTGGGTGCCTTGGGAGTGAGTGGGTGCTCACTGTCTCCTTTGAAAATCAAAAGTATTTATGTATTATGCTTTTAAACTTGAGCTTTGCAATCTATTATGTTATTTACTGTCAAACTTGGCTTTTTGCAAACTAACCATACAGCTCTCAATTGTCAAGCCGTGCATGATTGTTAATTGCATGTGTGTTTTCCCCACGGCTTGCTGAGTACATTCAAAGTATTCATTGGCTTGTGCCCTACTGTTTTTGATCAGCAGAGGTTGGAGATCCAGGTGACCAGGTGCTCTCAGGAGGGGAGCTCTTTGAAGACTTGCGCAGTAGGTGGCGTCCTCCACTCGGTAGCCTGTGGGCTAGCCGAATGGACCTTGCTGTGGCTTCGTTTCCGCTGTGGTGTGTTGTCTCTTTTGCTATTTGCCTTGTGAGGCACCCCATGTACAAACCTTGGCCATAAGGCCTCTTGTTAATATATGTGATATTTTGGTCTGCTTCTCTTTGTGCGTGTTGTATGGATTTGATTACACTAATGTTGGATCTGTGCGAGCTAGCCAATCTGATCCTGGGACTAGCTCGATGTGCACAGAGCCAAGACCTCTAGGAGGTCCTGGGATCTCTGGGAGGTCCTAGCGGACCTCCTCTCGGACTTACCGCGCGGTCCTTCTGGATCGTGATACTACCGGACGCTCCGGGCGGTCCTTCCGGACCACCCTGAGCTCCTAGCAGTGCTTGCCCGACTTAGCCAGCGATACTACCGCTCCTCCGTGCGGTAGTACCAGAGTTAAAAAAAATCCGGGCAGTATGTTCCGAGGGAGTTCCTCACATGGTCCTCCTGAGTGATCCTGCGTGACTTCTTGGGAGGTCCTGGTGGACTTTCCTGGAGGTCTTGGAGGACCTCTCGGGTGCCCCAGGTCGGGTCGTTACACATTGTTTGTAGCAGGGAAGTTCAACTGGATGGCATACTTGATGTGTTCGCCAGTAAGAGATATCAAGACAACCAGCCCCCGAGCCTTTGAGCGTCAAGGAACTGTCAAAATACATTGTCCACTCATCGTGGTGTTCATACTCAGGCCCTTGGGTGGCTTCAGGGTTTGTCCATTTGGCAATAAATTCTACTATTGCTTGGGACTTGATTGTTGTTCGTGAGATGAAATGGAGGTTGAACACCCCAAGCTCGATCGCCCATTTTGCTATTCATCCTGATGATTCCCTATTTCCAAGGAGTTGATCCAAGGGATATCCGATTAGTACGACCACTTTGTGGGCTTGAAAATAATGGCTTAGTTTCCTTGAAGCCATAAGGAGACCATAGAGCAGCTTTTGTACATGTAGATATCGTTCCTTTGGTCTATGTAAGACTTCGCTTACGTAATATACTGGTCGTTGGATATTTTCACGTTCAACAACCAGCACACGTAAACCAGCAATGTTTCCCCTGATCTCGAAGAGACTAAGATCGGGGCACTCGTAAGGTACTGTAACACCCCGATTTTCAGAATCAGGATGTTAATAATTAATTTGGTGATCTAATAAATCTTTGCCTGTGTTTTAAGATTTTTACGTGTTTAAGTAAAAAAGATTGCTTCAAAAATCAAATCGAATTATTTAAAAGGGTGCATTTAAAGTTTAATCGAGTTGTTTAAAAAGTTGCATAATAATAATAATAATAAGTAATATTAAATCAAATAGTGTGAAATACTGCATTTAAATTAAAATACGTTGATTTCTTGTTTTAGTATGTACTTCAAAAATCATATCGTCGCTCTCTTTTCCAATCCGACTGACACAGATGACACGCCTACATACGTATCCATTCTTTTCACTGCCATTTTTCTCTGTTCACCCCACTGCCATTTCTTTTTTCACTCCCAACTACCCAGCTAACCCCACTGCCCATTTATTCTTACACCCAGCCGAAACTCATTCATCCAGTGCCATTCTCCATCTCTATTTGTTTATTCACAACCAAAGACTCCACTGACAATTTTTGTTCCCAGCCGAGAGCCTCATCCTTTCACCACTGCTACTACCATCTCCCCCATACAACCACTCCTCACTTCCATTGGTTTATTCTCCCAACACCAAAGCCTACACAGCCACTTCATCTCTCTCCAAGCCTCATCTTCTTCCCCAAACAGACTTGTTCTTCTCTTCATTAACACTAGTCCATTTCCTTACTTCTCTCCTCCCAAACACCACCAAGAACCATGAATGGTTCCATGCATGTCATGCCACTGTGATCCTAATCACACGAGCATTCAATTTCTGTGTTTTGTTCCTGCGTGCAAGACCGTTTGAGCACTTTCGAGAAATGGGAGAAGGAGAGGGCAGTGCTGTCGTTGGTTTTTCTGCAGCCAAGAAGAAGAAGTGGGAGCAAAGGTGCATGCGGTGGAGGCTCGCTGCAGTGCAGTGGCGCCTTGGCGCCGCTGCGTCAGCCCAGCTTTGGCGCGGCGCCGAGACGTAGAGGAGCCAGCGGAGCAGCAGAGGCGCGACTGCGACGCGGCCCGGCTTCGATGCGGCTCGGCAAGGCGACACAGTGGAGGCAGCGATGCGGCAGCAACGGCGACGCGGCGTCAAGGCGGCCTACGGCAGCCTAGCTGAGGCGGCCTGCAGTGGCGTTCCAGCCGGCGCGGTGCGGCGCGGCCAGTGCGCGTGGTGCGGCGGTTGGCAGTATATGAGCCAACCGCACTGCGAACCATCCATTTTCATGCCACTCAACGGTATTCCCTTTTGGTTTGTGTGCTCCGATTCATTACGCTAACTGACGGGTGCTAAGAAATCTTCACGGAGTTCATATTGTAACTTGCATAATGGACGACACGGAGTTCATATCTCTACTACTTAAATATTAGAGTTGGTGATGGTGTGTCCTCCTTTGTACGATATGAACCGTTGGATCTATTCTCCTTCATATAACGTGGACCGTTGGATCTCCCGTGCGTACGGTTCACCACTCCTACCATCGTAGAAACCTCCTCTCCACTTCCCCTCCAAACTGCCGAACCCCACTCCCACACCCCACTCTCTCCCATAAGGGAAATGGATGCCTCTACCTCGTCCGCTGCCATCTCCACCCACCACTCCGGCTTCCGCTCCTCCTGCTTCTGAATCTCTGCCGCCGATGCCACCGCGGCGTCACCGGCGCCGTCGTCGTTTGCTCCTTCGCTGCTGTGGACCACCACCAAGAGCGGCCATGGGAGTCGTCTGATCGCGACATCCGTTCCCACACCAGCTCGACCTCGCCCTCTCTTCACCTCATAGCGGACATGCGGCGGCGGGATGCGCGCCCGCCCGCCGCCTCTGGCGTGCCTTATCCGCATAGCAGCCTCCAACCACGCCGCGCATCGCCGTCGCCATCTCCGCCGATCCCCACGTCGCTCCTCCTCGATGGACGCCATATCGACGTCCGCGCCGACTCGACAGGCGCCTCAAGAAGGCTATGGACAAGCTCTACCACTTCCCAAGCCCAAGCGACCTGACCTCACTCCAAACCCTCCTCATCCGCCTCCTCCGCTCCTGGTTAGCCCTAGGCTCCCAACTCGTACCTATTCTTTCGTCGGCTCTTTTGTGTGGTTTTGACGTGGGTTTGATCTCGATCTGGTGTGGCGGCTCGGTGAGGCGGGGAAAGCGGCGAAGGCCGGAGGAGGTTCGGGGTGGTGCGGGTCGCGACTCCCGCCGCAGTGGCGGCCATGGCGGCAATCTCTCCGCCGCCGCCGTGCCGCCTGTGGGACCGCATGTTGTTAAAAGTCGTCTCCGTTAGCAAAATCGCGGATGTCCCCTGCAAAAGGGAAGGTGAGGACGGGCCCTAGGGCTAAAGTGGCGGCACTCCTGCTGGCCGCCGGAGTGGGAGAGAGGAGGAGGTGTGGAGGAGAGGGGCGAGCTGGCGAGGCGGCTCGGGGAGGAGTCCAAGGGTGGTTCCTCGGGTTCGTGGAGCGGTTCCTGGACGCCGATGCGGCGGCCGCGATGCCTCTCCGTCCTTCTCCCCCACCCCTCGACGTCGCCTCCCCTTCCCTCCAACCCGTCACCTCGTACCGACGGAGTCGTGGATGGCCCGATCTGGCGCGTTGGGGAATTGGCCCGGGACGGACGGCGGAGGCCAAATCCGCCGTATCCCTCGCCTCCGGCTGCATCTCCATTGTCTCCCTCTCCTCTTACGGCCGCATCATTCTTGAACTTACCCTTTGTTCCTCCGGTGGATGCGAAAGAGATTGAGAGATCTTGCAGGATCTGAGCCGGACGGAGGTAGGCGAAGATCTTTGGACATCCGTGGCGGCGCTGGCCCAATTGCCGCTCTGCATCACGGGCATCCTGGCCCTCAGCATGACCGGTTAGCTTCCCAATTGCGGAATCTTTATTTTCCCCCCTTTTTCTTTGCAATATCTTGGTTAATTTCAAGAGACAAATGTGGGGAGTAGGTTTCTTGTGGAGAAGGTAGGTCCTTGCATCGTTAGCCCTTTAGTATTTGTTTCCTTTTAAGTTGTGATTCGGGATTGTTGGGGCGGTTGGTTCGCGTGATCCAATATTATTTATCTTAGTTGCTCATAGACATTTCTAAACAGTGTTCTTGCTTTCTTAAACCATGTATCACAAGACAACATTTATTATCTAATGTTGTTTGCGCTTTCACCCTCGGAAAGCTAATGAATGTGGAGGAAGATTACGGAGAACTTTCTTGATGAGTACGGTCCAGTAATGTTATTGATATGATCTGTAGTTCCACCCACGTGCTCTGTCATCTGTTCGTCTTTGTTTGCTTGTTGAGATGGTGCAAGGATCGTTCTCCAATTTTACAAATTATTAATAGGCTAATCGACTTGCCTCCTTTTAATTATACTTACCTCGGCAAACTTCAATGCGAGGCAAGGGTGCAGGCGCATTCCGCAAAGATATATGGTGGATTTGTGAAATGGTGTATGGGAAAAGTAAGTGATCGGATTGTTAGGCCTTGGTTAAATGCATGTTTTCTGTTGAATAATGATTCAATGAAGTCGATTCTCGCTTAAAGAATGATGATGGAAGTGACAAGATTGCGATCTGACTTGTTGACGAGACACATTGGAGTGATCTTGTTATTATCATAGCGGTGGTATGTGATCTATATTCCACATGACCTTGTACTACATATAGTATAGTATTACGCTCATTGTGTTGTGTCTTCATTAACAAATCTTGAAAATTGGCATAATAACTCTTTGTGACTTTGTCACGTTTTATCCCAATCTTATTGTCTCAGCATCGACATCTTAAATAAATACTTTACATATTGCTTTGTGGAATTAGGTCACCAAAGCGTAAGAAGCGAGTAGCACCGGTGGGATGCGAGATGTTGTTGAAACAAGTCCCTCTTGCAACACAGGCTCGGTGATCATTTTTCACCTTTTACTTGCACTTTTGTGTTTCCAGAATCATCAAGGAATCATAATTTTTGTAGCTGCACTTTTTAAATAAATTCTTATTTTATCCTTCCACTGTTCTGGAACACTATCAATAGTTTTAGCAATTAAACTGTTGCTATGACTGGAAGTCTGGAACTTCTTTTTTCCTGCTCTTATTGTGCACTGCATTGCTTGTTCTTATGTTCCAGACTGTAGTGCCAAATCGGGTGTTGAAAATGGAAGAGGCTATCAACTATGGTGATTTTGAATCCTTTGCTAGGTTAACTTGTGCAGATAGCAACCAGTTCCATGCCGCATGTTTGGACATGAGTCCTCCCATCTTCTATATGAATGATACATCACACAGGTATTTTTTTTTTACCATTGCTTTGTTTTGGGATTCTATCCTCGCTGAAATCGAGTTGAATTATTGTCTCAACTTTGTTGCAGATAATTAGCCTTGTGGAAAAGTGGAACCACTCGGAAGGAACCCCACAGTATATTCTGCATATCATTTAGCATCTTTTATCTTTTTGTTATTATTCTTAACTCTAGCCGTCTTTGCCTAGGAATCTAATATATAGTCAATTACATTTGTGCTACCCTCTTGGTATTGCTCCAATAGAACACACCATCAAATAGGATTGGTTACACTTTCTTTGAATATATGGTAGTACAGTGCTTTTTTCTGACCGACCAATACATGTATGGCTTGCATCATTCGATCGAGTAATTTAACTTCAAGAGTGAACCTTGGCAATATCTTTAAGATATTTCTTGGAATAGTAAAATATTGAGTAAGCTTCTAATGGCCCTCATGAAGATGTGAACTATTCTTGTTGGTATTATACTCGAGCTTTAGATTTTAAGCTATCAAGTTAGCATCTAAAGTTGGATTTACCAAAGCGCTTTTTTCATTGCAATCTGGTGCTATTACTTAAATTGTTTGTGTTGTCGATATACATCTCATCTATCTTTGGAATATCATTGGTACTTCTTTGGTGCACTTGATCCGACATCTTGAAACCATTTACGAGTGCGGACAAAACAACCTTTTGTGTTGTTAGACTTCTAATTGATGCGAACTTGTCTAATAGCAGGTTGCCTACACCTTCGACATTGGGCCTAATGCAGTCCTTATTGCACCAAACCGCAACCCTTCTCCTTTAGAGGCTCTTATACTATTTCGCTCCACAATATAATGATTTGAGCAGGTGTGTTTGATATTTTCACGATTAAACCTGTTTGTTGTTGAGTATCTTGCGCAGCTACCTATGATTCTATCGACCAAAGATGATCATGGCAGCTATATGGTTGGCGACAAATCAATGATTTGAGCAGTATTCATTATTGTACATTTCAACATCCAGCTTTTTTTCATAGGTCGTCGATGCCAACTCACTTTGCAAGAAACTTTGGAACCCTAGTGCATCCATGGTTAATCTTACTCGGTATTCTTCTACAACAACTAAAATTGGGTTGTTTATTCCTAGGTAGGCCGATACATGCTATTGTTCCGGACTACGGTTCCAACTAAATGTAGGTGCACGCTTATGTAGAGCATCAAAGCTGGCTCAAGTTGGGCGTTCCTTCTTTATCCCTTTGTGACGACAAAATGATTACCTTTAGTACACCACCTTTCGTGTTTTTAAGATGCATTTGGATGCAACTATGTCTTTGCCGATGCCGGCTTGCACCACTTGACAAAAAAATACTTGGCATTTACACAGAGGTGCAAGACATATTATTCATTGTTTGTAGTGCAATATCAGTATATGTCTTCTATTAGTTTGATACAATTTGATTTCGCTTTCTTAGGTTTCTGAGTTATATACCGTGCCATTTGGCTCTCCAATGGAATTCTCTAAGGCCTAAAAGTCTCCAACAACAATGCATTGTTTTTCTCTACGGAGGAAAACAAAGGTACACCAACTACAATAGCCAATTTAATCATGTTCTTTATGTTCCTGCGCTAAATAAACAGCTACTCCTGTGTATGCGAAGGGTGTGGTATATGTCATGGTTTAATTGAGTTAGTTGTATAGCTACTTTGCCAGATGCATAATTCCCACTTCCACTGGATGTTAAAGTAGGGAATCACATCTTTTCCAATTGGTGCTGTTGGTTTTCCAAGTTATTTGTGATGATCGAGGATTCCCAAATCCATACACACTGTGTAGTGGTATGCATCTCTACTACCTTATATAAAGGAAAAAGGCCCGTTTCACACATCTACTGGAATTATATGTTCAAGAATGCTTGGATCAGTGATATGCATAGTTAGTTTCCACGGTAAACAATCAAGCATATTCCAGTTTTTAATCTTTAACGATGATATTGAGAAGTTTTATAGCATGTACTAGCTCTTTGGATTTGTTGTATTGAATGGATAATTTTGTTGTAGTTGAATGGGCCATTTAAATTTTTTAGAACAAGGATCAGGTTAATGTGGTGTTCAATATATATGCACAAATTATTGAATAGGTGTTTCTGCCTCGAATACCTCTTTGCCCATTTGACGACGATATATTTCAGTTTGTCGAAATTCTCTTCTAATGGTCTCATCGTCATTTTCTTTTTCTTCGTTTTTTTCGCTTGGTGGAGGCAATTAGTTAAAAAACATACAAGCAACATCAATGAGCCGCATGCTGCCCCAAACAATGTATATTTTGATGTTTTGTGATAATAAACTGTGCAAATAATAAATTTACTTTATAAATACAATTTTTTTTTTAATTATGTCATGATTCGTGTAACTGAAAGAATCAATATATCTCCACGTTCTTTTGTGACTAATTGCCTATTTTCACCATCTGAATACATTTGACACACTAAAAGTTATTTTGTATGGTTGCTTAGTCAAACCTGCAGCAAGAAAACCTTCTTGGCTCTGCTGCAACATATGGAAGTTTTAACTTATGAATGGCAATAGGAAGATTGATGAGCTGCAACAACATATTCTATGCAAAAATTGATTTTCCGTTGCAACGCACGGACACATGACTAGTTGTACACAATAGTCAGCAAGACCATTTGGTGGCACAAGGCAGTGGAGCAGCAGCGAGAGCGGCCCAACACGCGGCGTCGACGGAGGAGCCGAGTGGGAGAGGAACGACGGAGGACGGCGTGGCGCATGCAGCGTCTAGGACGTGGTGCATGCGGTAGCACCGGGATGGCGGATGAGGACGTGGACGCGGATGAGCGGCCGAGAGCAGGACACGGACAAACTTGGCCACGACTACGGCGGACGCGGATGTGGGCAAGCTCGGCGACGACTATGGCGGACGAGGACCAGAGAAGACATCCGGTGATATGTCGCACGCCTAGTGCCGCGGTAAACATCTTTAGTGTGAAATCGCGTTTACGATATTTATTTGTGTACGTTGCATATTAGTCATGGGCATGGCATCTATTTATGCATGTTTAATTGTAAAAATGATTTGGTAGCTTAAGACCGGTATAACTCTCCGGTTATGTCCTAATTGTGTTTGTGTGTGATGTTGTGATGAAATATTGTGGAGGCAAATAATTATATCGTTGTAGCGGATTATGTGTGTATTATTGATCGGTAAATGCTAGATTAAATATATGAGTTGATTATTGGATCAGACGATATTATTGTGAAGTCGTATAGAAGTTAGTGGTGATCTTTGGAGGATAAATTAATTGGAGATTTTTCCTCATGTTGGATTAGTAATTTTTGGAATTAGGACGCGTAAGGGTTTTATAAATTATTACTCGATGGATAGCTCTTGTGATGATATTTATGGAGAGATGGAGGTTGAATCCGGTGATTTATTTAATCATGAGTGAATAGATGTGATGTCTTAAGTAATAGCTATGTGAGTTGTTTATGTTAGATTTGGGTGATGGTAGAATGGGTGATTTGACTTCGGATAAATATTTGGATTGCCATGTAATTAGTAGGTAAGTCTCATGTGCCGAGTCAATGGAGTTGTACTCTATATTGGATTAGTAGCTGAATGATTATTAGTCGATCGTAGAGGCGCATGTGTGATTGGATTGGTAGATGTCGTACATGACTAGTCCGGTGAAATGGATGTAAGTTGATTGATTAGTGAGCTATTAAGCGTTGTATGTGCTTTTAAATTGCAAAGCTCATTAGGTGTTGGTTAGTCAATTAAACCGCGATTGGTGGAAAATTGAGTGTATGCGATTATGACTTGCCGAGGTTAGACTAGTAGAGTTAGATAGTTATTATTAATTTAAATAGCATAGTAAAGAACAATCGATGGTCATGTGGCTACATATTATTGTATAACGGTCTGCGTGTCGACTTGTGATACTTGATATTCTCATATGTAATTCATTACTAAGTGTTAGGAATAATAGCTTAGTAGATGAACATGGTGACCTCAAGGCATGATGGCTCGGTGGACAGCAAGCGTAGTGATGGATATTGCCATGCTAAGGGTCATACTATCTCACAGTTTAATATAATTATCTGCGAATGTTTATCTTTTCTTCCTGTTATATTAGTGTTCATGCTTTTGTCGTTAGATACTTTTGACTTGATAGAATAGTATCTCCAAGAAAAATGAAGTAAAACTTGATGTCTTTCCAGTTGCTGCAACCATAGTTGCTGCGTTAAAGCCATCGTTAAAAAGAGGGCGTTTGAGAGTTAAAAAGAGATTTATATTTTTAAATGTTTTGTGTCTTTGTGTTTTCGTTGCAGCTCGCTAATTATAGTTAGGGCGCGACTAGCGCTCAGACCCTGAGCGCTAGCACTGTACGCTCCTCTCCAATACAATCACAATTTTTTTTTTCACTTGTTGCAACATATCAAAAATTCATATGCAACATTTCAAAGAAGAGGATATCTCAAAAATCTCATAATCAAAACAAACATTTGGAAAAAGGACGTCAACATATAAAAAAAAGATGCAACATCTCAGAATTCATATGCAATTTTTTTTTCAATGATCGCAACATTTTTTCAACGGTCGCAATGTTTTTTTTCAACGGTCGCAACATTTTTTTCGGCAACAATGTCGCAACAATAAAAAACACTCTATGCAACAAATTCAGAAAGGGGTTGCAACACAAATAAGAAACACCTACAACAACCTGCTTCAGCTGTTGCGGGAGTCGGCCACCATGGAGCCAACAACGTTGCGGATGCTCTAGAGCCAGCCGCTGCGTCGCCTGGGGCGCATCGCGCCGTTGCTGGAGTTAGAGATGTACTTCTGGACAGGGGCGGAGCTGGGCCTCGTGCCTCTCGGGCCATGGCCCAAGGCCCAGCAAAAAATTCAAGGTAAAAATACAAAATTCTAACGTGCACTCTCGCAGAGGAGGCAAATCACCACGGCGGCCGAGGCGCTGCGGCGATCTTGGCTCCACCCTATACGGATAGGGGTGGAGGCGTTGTTTGAACCAGAGTTTGCAACGCTCTGGCAGCGCATGAGCTCCTTGATGATGGGTGAGCAGCCGACGCAGCAATCAGAAACCTCCATGGTGAGCTGTCGTCCCGTGCCGAGCTCGTGGAGCTCGAGCTCCTCCTTCACCACAAACTCACTGCCGCCATCAAGGTTTCTGATTAGGCACCTGGGTCCACCTTATCCCCCTCCGGTGTGGCCTCGTAGGAGCCGGACAACATCCAGCGTGAGCGGTCCCTGAGAGGCGTCGTCCGATCTGGATCGGGAGATGGGCGAGACCACCACCAGCCAGATAGGCCCATTGTAGGACACTGATCAACCCATTTCGAGGTGCGCGAGGCAGGGGTCCCGACAAGCTCCATCATCTGGAGTAGCCTCCGGCCTTGTGTGTGTGACAGAGAGAGTCAGATTGTGCAGCTGTAAGATGAGCATGTGTGGATAAGGAACAAGCAGGCCTTGTGTGCTGCTAGCTAGTCGGTTTGATGGTAAGAAAAGCGGGCCTAATGACAGCAAGTGAAGCGTTCGATTTTTTTTTATTTGTCTCGTACCTCTATGTACTATCGTTTCCATTATAGTTACGATCTAATTCCAGTGGTAGAACCGGAAGTCGGGTCGCTGGGGAAAACTTAATGGATTGCCGTGGGTGAAGCCTCTGCGCATAGTAGTAGGAGGTGAATATTATCGTTGGATTAGGAGATATGTTTGTGATGGGAAAGGGAGCCTATATGAGGTTCTGGCCCACGATGATGCGAGGGATTAGTAGATTTCAAAATAAACCCATCTCTTCTACGAATAAATGATCGATTTTCTCCTAAATAATTAGAGGTATTTATTAGGAATCCTTGGTAATAACTTATGCACGTAATCTTGCTTGTAAAATTAGATACATTGTACTCATTCTTGCTATTGCATGATCTTGTTTACAGAAGAGATGAGTCACCCTGAACCTGCTGAGTCTGATGACGTATACATTGGTGACGAGTAGACCTAGGGCTTAGGCCATACTTTCTCGGGCTGGTCCAAGGCCAGCATGGCACGAATGATAGGGCCGTGCCAGGTCTGAGGATGGGCCCGTCGGGTGGCACGGCATGGCACGGGGAGTCCCGCCTGCCTGCAAGCCCACGACGCCGCACCGCGCCGCCCACAATGCCGTCCAAGCCTCTACGTCGTCGTCCCTGCCCTCCTCCACGTCGTCGTCTGTGTCCGCATCGTCGCCCCTGCCCGCGTCGTCGCCCTTGGTGGGGAAGGTGCAGGGGGCGGTGGGGGAGGTGGAGCCGAGGCTGGTGGAGGCGGTAGGGGAGAGGGGGAGGCCGAGGAGACGCTAGGGAGAGGGGGTCCGGGGGAGGCTGGGGTTGGTCGTGGGGGGAGACCGGGAGAGGGGGAGGTGGGGGAGCCGGGGAGGCGGTGGGGGAAGAAGCCAAGAAGGGGAGGCTCTCCTGGGGAGAAGCCGAGAAAGACATGTCGCCTCATGTGGTCACATCGGCACAATGTCACAAACATAAAACTGAGAGGCAGCGAAAACCAGGCAACGGCTCTACACGAATCGCGAGATGTGATAGGACACTACTTTGACATGATAAGACATGACGAGGGGGGAGAGGCAATGGGCAAAACAACGGCTATACGCGAGATTCTTTCTCTCTGACGCTCCGTGCTTATAAAAACGCATGTCTACAGCTCATTTCTTCACCACACGAAGCTCAGCTTGTCTTTTGCTCTAGTGATTATCTTTTGCTCATTTATTCACCACTGAGGGAAGCACATTTTCTATTCTCTGATTCTCTCTTTGCTCTAGTGTTCTGTACAATAGAAATCATGCTACCAAAGAGTCGAAGCATGAAGACAGTAGAGGGAGTGGCGGAGCTCGGTAGCACTGTGCTATCAAGGAGTCGTAGCACGAAAGCAATGGCGGGGAGAGAGAGAGACGCTCAATCTCACGCCACTCAATCTCCCGCCGCTCCCCTAGTCCTCCTCCCCACGCCTCTCCCATCGATGCTCGTCAGCTCTCCCTAGGCATGGAGGACTACGGCATGGATAACCGTCATATGGACTGTATGGAGGGGTACGAGGAGTACCATTATGATTCGAACCCGATGGAGATGCCAGACTTGGGTACCCTGTCCATGGATGGTAATATAGGTGGGTTCGTGCCTGGCAGCATCTGTGCCGGGCGAAGGGCGGAGTGCTAGAAGCACATGACCTGGAGCGAGGAAATTCGAGACGGCCAAATGGTAGAGATTGCAACTTGAACAATATCTGCGATGCCCTTCATTTTCTCTCAAGTTCAACGGTGGTGGTAGTTCGATTCACAAAGTATTGCGTAACCAACGAGAAGGCCCTAAGAAAATTCGGTCTTGACATGAAGGTGAGGTGGAACTCAACATACGTCATGCTGAAGAAGGTGCAAGGGTATGAACATCTTATATTTGTCTTTGTCAGTGCTAACTCAGATAAGTTGATAGTTGCTAACTCAGATTGGGAAATTGTTAGTTATTTTCGAGAGTTTTTTAGACCTTTTAACAAAACAACTAAGGCTATATCCGGTATTTACTACCCTGCCTCTTACTTAGTTATAGAGGGAATCCCCTTTAGGTCATGTTGTTGCAGCAATGGAGGAAAATTTTATTAAATATTTTGGATCAATTTCACACATATATTGCTTTGCTGTCATTTTGGATCATACAAAAAGTTAGCAGGTTTGCAGATGGCTATGGAGGGAATAGATGAGTGCCTCGGCCTTGATTTCTCCGAAGCTTTTGAAGATGTCAAAAAGGAATTTGTTCTTGTTTTCCGCTTATACCATGACAAGCTTGGCAGCAGCACGAGATCGGAGGCCTCACAGTAAACGCATCTAGCCAAGACAAGCTTGACAACACACTTATGAAAAAAGCTGAAAGGGCAAGTCTAGTTCTTCACCCTCTCAGTCTCAAGCGCCCTCTAAGTGGAATTCTACATCAGCGCTGAATCACTACCTAGAGCATGATTTTGCAAACATCGGTCCTGATCTTTCTGACGGAGGCAAGTTAGACTTGCTCGAGTGGTGGAAGAACAACAAGTAGATATCCCCTGTGCTGTGTAATTTCGTACGAGGTGTTCTATTGGTTTCGGTGTCCTCCATCTCTTCGGAAGCGACTTTCAGTATGGTAGGAAGAATAATTAAAGAAAGGAGGTCATCCCTCACACCCAAGATGGTGGAGGCAATCACCTGCCTCAAAGACTGGGAATTGGCAAAATAGCGACATCAACATCAATTGAAGGATCCCGAGATCGTAGATGCGTTAGCAGAACTCAATGTCGAGTAGCCAATATGTATACATGAATGTAGTTACTGTACTCTTTTCCTTACCAGGGGAACTCCACACTGGGGCGTAAGGTTTTTAACGAGGCAATAACAATGTGTGCGTAAAATATCAATAAAATTCTGCTTTCCCTCCTAATTTTTAAGTTTCCATAGTTTTACCATTTTAATTTAAATTGTGACTGGATATCTTAATTAAATGAATTATTTTAGTAATGATCTACTAATACTTATTTTCTAAATAATCTATAATTTTCTAACTTAATCTCTAGTTAAGTTCTCTATTTTAATTTTCTTAAATTTTTCTTTTCCCCTCCACTTTTTTCCCTTCCTATTTTCCCATTCCTTTTCCCTTCTCTTCTATTTTCCCTTTCCCTTTCCCTCTCTTTTTCTTTGTTCCTTTCGTTCCCTTTTTCGTTTTTCTCCATGTTTTCTTCATTATCTCTTCTTCCTCTCCACTCTCCAGAGACTCCAACTCCCTCAGTCCTCTCCCTCTGCCTCTCTTCCTCTCCCTCTCCCTCTCCCTCTCTCTCAGGCGCAATGGTGTGCCACACCTCCCTCCTCCGGCCGCTCACCTCGCCCCTACCCGCCCCCTCACCACCTCCCCTCGCCCTCACCCCTCGCGGCCTCGCCCCTGTGCCCCCTCTTTTCTTCCTCCCAAGACGCCTCTGCCTCTATCTCCTCTTCTTCCTTCCACTATCTCTTCTCACCCCACCGTCGCCGCTCGCGCTCACCCCCGATGACGGCGCCCTAGGTAGCACCTACCTGAGACCCTCTGTGCACTGAGCTAGTCCCAGGATCCAAGGCTAGCTCGCACAGTCACAACA
Source organism: Phyllostachys edulis (assembly GCA_036346405.1). Lineage (NCBI taxonomy): Eukaryota > Viridiplantae > Streptophyta > Magnoliopsida > Poales > Poaceae > Phyllostachys > Phyllostachys edulis. Next base: position 77,427,603 of record CM070553.1, read on the forward strand.
GAGATGGAATCACAACCATACAACAATCTAATGATGAAGCAGATAAATTAATAATCACATAAGCAAAAGACCTTATGGTCAAAGTTGTTTATAGGGGTGCCTCGCTGGGCTACACAAAAGAGAGATACACAGCAGCGAAAAACACAAAAGCGCAGAGTCCATTCGACCAGCCCCACAGGCTATCGAGTGGAGGACGTCCCTAAGTCGCAAGGTCTTCATAGAGCTCCTCTTCATAGAGCATTGTGCTCCCTGGGTCACCCTCCTCTGCTGATCAAACAGAGGGTGCAAAGCCATGAGTATATTGAATGTACTCATCAAGTCATAGGGAATGCATGCAAATAATAATCATGTAAAGCTTGACAAGGAGTGGCTGCAAGGTTAGTTGGCAGAAAGCAACATTTGCAAGAGATACATTAAATAGATTTCAAAGCACAAGTTGAAAGAATACTCATAAGTAAATAAGTTCTTTGAAAACACCTGTAGACACCCTGTCCACAACGAAACCTCACTGTGATCACCCTGATCACAGCTCGGGCTACACCAAACTGCACAAGACCAGCTCAAAGCCCATCATATTTTCTTTTGAAGAGTCTACCCCTTGCGTGAAATCTCCGGGCATGACCATAACCGAGGCCGCGGCTATTCGAATAGATCTTACACTCTGCAGAGATTGTGCACTTTACCCATAAGAGGTGATCATTTGATACGACACACGTTTCCTTGGACGTGTGAATCAAGTGGAGACCACCACCAGGTCTTTACAAAGGTCCACTTGACTCGGTTCTGCTCTCGCTAAGGTTTCGCCATCCCGGCCCCCTCTTGTGCCATTCCCATTAACACAAAACCGACTCAAGCTTCTCTAATTATTGCACCCGGTCCACCCCATCCTGGACATGTGGTTGCACAAGGTGACCTAGATCAATGGTTCAAGGTTAAGTCCTTAGTTGGCTACTCAGGCGAGACATTCCACAACCCAATGTGTGTCCCGCACCTACACTAACCACCATCCATCACGCCCGAGCATAAAACAGCTCCGGTACTACCGGCCAAGCAACCCCGGTACTACCGGCCGCAAAACCCTGGTACAACCAGCCACAAGACCACCCTGGTCTTGGCACCCAATTTCATCAAGTGGCACTGCCACGGTTCCATAGTTCATTAGTCATATTCAACATTAAAGAATCATGAGGTTGAAACCATCGCAATCTATAGCATGGCTAAGCACAAGACGTACCCATGTTGGTAATTCAACGGAGACCAACAAACATAGCCCATCCTAAGGATGTCAAGGAAACATGTCAACATGTATGTCTCAAATAACCAAGGATGTCTTTACTGGCAAGAGGGCATATAACTACTCCCAAAACCATTTGTATACAAATAGCCATGCATGATAAGTTAAAACAATATACATTTTTGCAAAGATGGGTTCAACATGATCAAGGTCTAAGACTTGCCTTCGATGAAGAACTGAGAAGCTTCTGTTGATGCGGCCAGGTCCAAGAAATCCTCTGTGAAACCGGGATCTACATGTTTCGAGAGAGCCAAAATAAGCAAAGGAAACTCCAACAAGAAGATAAAAAGAACTTACCAAGTAAGAGCCAAAGAAGGGTTACAGAAAAGATGAAAACCAGAGCTTGAATCGCTCAAGAAAGGCTCAAACGAGAGAAGACTAGCTCAAAGGAGCAGGTCCAAGGTGCTGTGCAACAAACAAGGGCTAAGGAGTTTTCTCGGGTCCTTTTATAGGCACAGGAGGCTCTGGGAGGAGGACGCCGTATTAAATGGCACACGACGGGAGCAGGTGATGAAGGGAAAAGGGCAAGTCAAGGAAGTGACCAAAGAGGGAAACGAGGTACTGCAGAAGCAACCACAATAAATGCTTGAAGACTTTTGTTCAGGCAGTACTCAACAGGAGGAAGAGGAAAATGAGTAGGGACTGACAAGCTGCCAGTCAAAAACGTGAGGCTGATCGAACCCAGAGGGGAGGTCCTAAAGGGGTGGTCCTTGCAAAAAGACCAACAGGGTGGTCTTTACAAGAAAAGACTAGTCGCGACCAACGGGGAAGTCGTGACTCACAGGGGTGGTCGTGACCCATGGGAGGTCATGACCCACGGAGGTGGTCTTTGCGAAAAGGTCACAAGAGGTCCTGAGGAAGAGGTCCTTGCGAAAAAACCACAAGAGGTCCTGAGGACAAGGCGATCCTAAGGAGGTCCTGACGGTCAGATCAAAATAGGGGAGGTTCTGACGGTCAGATCTCTCAAGGGGAGGTCCTAACGGTCGGATCAAATCAAAGGGAGGTCTTGACGGCTAGGATCTCGTAAGGGGAGATCCTAACGGTCCAGATCAAGATCAAAGGAGGTCTGACGGTTAGGATCTTGCAAGGGGAGGTCCTAACGGTCCAGATCAAGATCAAAGGAGGTCTGACGGCTAGGATCTCGCAAGGGGAGGTCCTAACGGTCCAGATCGAATGGTACAACCGCAAGAGGATCTGGGGTAAGCGAGAGGTCCTAACGGTCCAGATCGAATGGTACAAGCGCAAGAGGATCTGGGGTAAGCGGGAGGTCCAAAGGAACAAGCGGTAGAACTGGAGGAACAAAAACGGAGGTCCAAAGGAAACACGGGGAAGGTCCAAAGGAAACACACAACCTCAAGTTTGAATTTTCGGTTAACAAGGACATTTGAAACACAAACCCGAGCTTGGACCTGAGGGAAGATCCAAACACAAGAGAGGTCTGGGACCTAAGGGAGGTCCAAACACAAAGGAGGTCTGGGACCTAAGGGAGGTTAGGCCGAGGGGTGCACAGAGTAAGCAGAGAAGGGGAAAACGAAAGCCAAAGAGCACTAACAACTCAAGATCGACCAAAAAAAGTTAATTGGAGTTCAATTTATTCAAGTTAAATCTCCAAATTTCCAAAATTCCAGGTTAAACTTGAGCAAAAGATAGAACCAAATGGTTACTTTTGAGTTTTGAAAATTTTTCAAAAAGACTCCAAAAATTGGGATGTTACACCCAAGGTCACAACCCCGCCATCCACCCTCGCTGCCGCTCGCCCCCTCCCTCGCCCCTGCCGTTCTACGCCAGATCTAGCTGCCACAGCGTCGGTGACAGTGGCCACGGCGACAGCGCCCAGCGGCTCTAGAGGGCACCGCTCCCCTTCCCTTTCCTCCACGGACGGCCACAACGACGGGCCGACGACGGCGACGTCCACGGCTCCAGCAGCGACGACGTCCACGACTCCAGCGGCGACGGCATCCAAGGCTCCACGCATCCAATAGGGCCGTGCCTAGGCCGACACGGCACGGCGGCGGCTCGTCGTGCCCTGGGCCGTGCGTGGGCCTCACCAGAGGTGTCTCGTGCTGGCACGGCACAGCCCGGTGAGGTAGTGGTGCCGTCCGACACAGCCCCAAGCCGTCGTGCCCGTGCCAACTCCCAGCTCTACCTGACCCGGTGCTCATGGCGATCGGAGTTATTGTCATCGGTGGAGAAGGTAGGTAACCCCAACTTAATTATCTGTGTCTTTAATTGCTACTTCAATGCCTCCACGGCATAGAAGTGGACGCCGATACGAACGACCAGTTCGTTCCATCCGTCTTTTGCAGCGATCCTGAGCGACCGTTCTCTGCCGGCGAGATGAGTATTTCTCTCCCGGAATTCCACAATAAGATGTGGACGCCTAAGTACTCCGTAGGAATTCCACAATAAGATGTTGTACATACTAAACATGTAGTTGATGTAATGTGAGTGTTTTTTGCTGTATCGTTAAGTGCAACCTCTGGTGTAAGCCAGTATTTTTCTAACGTAGTGAGTGACTCGTCGATTAAGCTTAATTCTGGGACTTAACCGATGCTGCTAGCTAGTATTATTTTTCTTCTTCTTTGAAGTGTCTGTTTCTCTGTCTTTCTTGCCCCAGATTAAGGGAAAAGAAAAGCCCCGGCTTCTTTAATTAATTAATTAACACCTTTGAGGTTTATGCTAGCGATTCGGCCGTTTGTGCTCATAAAGTTTGAGGTTTATGCTTTTCTCGCCACCACACCAGTAGTACTAATAAAGATTACTAAAGCGAAGCGAAAAAGAGAGCTGCTTGAGAGAAACCCTCCTACCTTTTCCCCTACTCGCCACCAAAGCAAGAAGCAGCCGCCACAAGCAAGAGGCTTGCTACAAGGAGGAGGCACCGAGGCAGCAATCCAGTCGCAGTCGGTGTCGGCGCTGGGCGACCGCACCGCATAATGGGAGGCCCCCTCGGCGCCATCATTGGCCGCTACCCCTCCTCCTCCGCCGGAGACGACGACGCTGGAGTCGGCATCCTTTGCCACGACCGCAAGTGCCGCGACCTGCCCTTCCTCATCCTCTTCGCCGCCTTCTGGATCGCGATGATTGTCAATTCCAGCTTAGGGTTCAACCAGGGCAGCCCGCTCAGGTCACCCCGAGTCCCCCAACTAAAAAGAAAAGAAATTGGGCTCTTTCTTTCTCCTCTCTAGGATTGGATTTGCCGCTGTCGGTAGTTTCGCTTCATGCTCCGGACTGTATACTACCACATTTGCCAATTTCGCCCTTCTTTCACTCGCTGACTAGCGTGTACGCCAGAGCACTGAATCTTAGCTCACTCCACTCGTTCCCCGATCCAAACCCTGCACATCTTTTTTCTTTTCCTCATATGCATTTTTTTTAAAAAAATTTACAGCACAGATGACTAGTACGAATTTTCAGGTCCTTGCGTTATTCTACTTTTTGTTTCTTCCATTGGATGCAGCCTAGTCTCACTAACTAATTTACTTTTTGTTTCTTGTTTACATCGCCTCATCCAATTTAGGAGCCTGCATTAAGTATAAAGTGAGCCTTTTTGTTGTTAGAAAGCAAATCTGTGCTGTGGTCCTTGAAAATGGTCTGTTGCTCACGTTGCTCTCCTTATGTTCTTGTTCAGTATTGATGCTTGTCGTAACTAAAACCCATTTGAAGAGCTGCGAAGATTTGCTGTTGTGCTTCGGTGTTCTTACAACCCTCAAGTCTTCCCCACAAAAAAGGGGTGATTTTTCAGGGTGAAAGTTCCATAGCATGGACTGGAGCTTCGTATTGTTGCAAACATTTCTCACATTGCACTCGTTTTGCCGCTGTAATGAAGGTCGGCAGCAACCAACTAACCACCGACAACGATATTAATACCATTCTGGGTCCAGGGATTGGAGTTCGGTCCTTTATGCTCACCTTGAGTTCAATGCCCCCACCTCATCAGTGTTACTCCCTGCATCCACTTTGCTCCCCAGTGGAACCTCTTACTAGTTGAATTTCATGTTATGATATGCAGTGTCATCTCTGGTTTGCCATTGAGATCCCCATTCACAATAGTAAAGATTCGATCTTTGGCACAAAAGCTATAGCCCTTGTCAGCCCCCTGATATCATGCTGCTTGAAGACATCTCCTCAGTGTTCCTCCCTAAGAGGAATTGCCTTAGCATATTCTTTTCATCTGGCTGATAACTACATGACTTTTTTTCTGCTTTGATCATGCAGGCTGACGTACGGACTGGACTACAAAGGAAACATATGTGGCAGCAGAGATGGCGATCCAGATTTGCGTGAGCTGGATGTTCGTTATTGGGTGAACCCCAACCAGGTCTACCAAAGTGGGCTAAAAAGCAGCCAAATTAATCTACCTGACGCTAAGGCCATCTGCCTGATGGAATGCCCCCTTCCTGCGGAAGATGGGTTGAACTTTGTCTGTGATTATCCCGAAGGTGACATACGCCTCTCTGTCGATGATTGGATCGACAGGGACTATGATTACTTCGAGTATCTAACACCAGATATGAGGAACAGTTCTCTTCAGTTGCAGGGTCCATGTTACCCTGTCATATTTCCAAGTGTAAATGGTAAGTCTGACATGAATATCAAGTCCTCAATATTTAGCAACATCCTGCCAATTTTAGAGAAAACGTACAGTCACTAACTTGCTCTCTTTCTGTCACTTCAGTCTACTGGAGCTGCCAGTTTATTGCACGGGCATCCAATGTCTCTTTGAAGCATTGGCAGCAGATGGGTGGTGTCAGCATTGATGAAAACATGCTAATAGACAAAACAATTCATAATGCAATCAACACTAAATCTGCTGTCTTAAAGGTTTGTAATGTTCTTGGAACTACTTGCACTGTTTGTCCATTTCTCTGGCTCAAAGGAAAATTTAAAAAGAAATATACTCGGCTTATCCCACATGTTTGCCCATGTGTTAAATGAAAAGCATAATTTTGTTCTTTGGTGGTAAACATTTTTTCTGCGAGTTAGTACACAACATTAGATGTTCCTTCGATTCTTATCATCCGGACAAGGAAATGCTATCAGCACATGAGATGAATATTCAGACCATTAACTGTTATTTGTTAGATTGGATTTGTGAGATATTCACATGCTTCTTGTCGATATGTAGATTCTTAGAACTAAGAACTTATTGTTTTCTTTTAAAAAAAGTTTTCTTAAAAAAAGAGAGTGATATATGCTTTTTTTTCACATTTTTGCAGAGATATGTTGCAGATATTGGGAAGTCCTGGCCTGTGTTAATCGTTTGTGGAGGATTACTCCCTCTTTTCCTATCAATGATCTGGTTACTAATGATTCGTTATTTTGTTGCTGGGATGCCATGGATAACAGTGATCCTCTTCAATGCCCTTGTAATATCTGTTACGATGTTTTTCTATATAAAAGGTAAGATGTTCTGCCCTACTTCTAAGTAATAAGTACTTCTATGGACACAAAGTAACATCATATTTCTTCTATCTGTTCGATATACTCAGCTGGCTGGATTGGCAATGATCCCTTAACTGTTGTAATCGGTGAAATTGATCCATATGTCAGCATAAGTGGGCGGGTATCTTATGTACCTCTTCTTGATATCATTTTTAGCAATATCCTGCTAAGTTTCTTGTCATCTCACAATTCATATTTTCATCAGGAAGTAAATCACCTTCATGCTGCTGCAGTATTAATGACAATAATAATGGTCATTGCTTTTCTGACTTCAATAGCTATTGTTCGGCGTATACTGATAGCGACATCCGTGCTGAAGGTATGTATGGTGCTGAATCCACTTGCTTCACACGAACACTGTTTCCCTCGATGAGCTGTGATAGGTTACAGCTTACATTTGCAATAGCATGGGGTGTTAATGCCACATCCACAATTAGCTTTTATGCCTTGCTTATTTTAGTTGTACTTTCTGAGCATTCATCGGGGTAAATTGAATGTAGGTTGCTGCAAAGGTCATTGATGAAGTCCAGGCACTAATTATTTTTCCAATTGTGCCATACTTCATCCTTGCTATCTTCTATATGTTCTGGTTTTCTGCCACGCTTCATCTTTTCAGCTCTGGTCAAGTTCTACGAAATGATTGCAATGCGAATTGCTGTTCGTTCGATCTCAAGCTGGGAAAAGTAAATTGTGACAACTGTTGTGGGTACAGTATCCATTACACCCCTCATATTGGCATTGCCATTCTTTTCCACTTATTTGGCTGTTACTGGGCAACACAATTCTTCATCACATGCTCTTCAACTGTAATTGCTGGATCAGTTGCTTCGTACTACTGGGCACGTGGTGAAATATCGGTGAGCACCTCAGAAACATTACCCTGGTAAATAATTATAATTGTAGAATAGATGTCAAGGTTCCAAGGACTTTCATCACCTCAGCCCAGTTATTTTTTGTTTTTGTTTTTACATTAGAAAGGTACTGTTTTCATTTGACTGATTTTTGGTGCAATATTGTTGTGCAGCAAGATATACCATTTCTTACTGTGGTCTCTTCCCTGAAGCGCTTACTGCGCTATAGTCTTGGATCTGTGGCTCTGGGTTCACTGATTGTATCCATCGTAGAGTGGGTGCGATTTATACTTGAATCACTTCGCCGTAGGTTGAAATTAGTTGATTCAGCCCGTGAAAGCTGCTTCGGGAAGACAATGTCATCCTCATCTCAGTACTGCTTAGGCTGCGTAGATTGGACAATCAAATCAGTGAACCGGAATGCTTATATCATGGTAAGTATCGACATTTCTTGTTCTTACTATTTGCTTCGTTTCGTAATCTGCTTCTTGTCTTCTTGATGGTGTATGTGCTGTTTTTAGTTTCCCTTGTTAGGTGTGTACCTTGCCCTTTGTTCTACCCCTGATTAGCATATGGCATAATCTGGTGATAGGTATACACTATACAGTTTGAGCAGCAAACCCCAAATTAGTCCATTAGTTTAAGGGACTTTTGTAACAATACCATGAGAAATGCTTCTTATATATTGTTCTGGTTGTGATAGTCCAACTGATACGAAGTTTATTAATATTGCTATTTGCTATTGCAGATTGCCATTACAGGGAAAGGATTCTGCGAAGCTTCTGTGCTCGCAACTGGCTTAATAATGAACAACATATTGCGCATTGGAAAAGTTAATGTCATTGGGGATGTCATCCTCTTCTTGGGAAAGCTCTGTGTTAGCCTGTTCTGTGCACTCTTTGCTTTCCTTATGTTGGACACACACAAGTACAAATCTGCTCACAATAAGATATCATCTCCACTGGTCCCTGTATTGGTAAGTGAACGAGCCTTTCAAATATGTGTGATTCTGATCCAGGTCACGGATACCGCTTCGTTTCTACATGAATCTAACGAATGGTATTTCGATGACAACGTTGCAGTTATCCTGGGCGCTGGGTTACATAGTTGCAAAGCTTTTCTTTGCTGTTGTGGAGATGTCGATCGACACCATAATCCTGTCATTCTGTCAGGACGCAGAAGAGCATCAGGGGAATGCTCAGTATGCACCCCCTCTCCTGGTGGAGACACTGGATGACCAAAGCGAACTGCAGAGACTAACACAGGGGCCCTGAAGCCTTCCTAGCTTGTTCTTTGGTTTTCTCGTAGTACTAGGGTTAGAGCTAAAATGGGAAAACAGTAGTTGGCATGAATGCCGCTTGTTTAACCTGTGCTGTTGGTTACCAGGCTTTGAAGGTGAATGCCGTAGTATGTATAGTATGTATGAAATTTCTAGTCCTCTAGCTAGCTTGTGTGTTGGTCATCTTGGTCCATGGTATCAGAACTCAGAAGCTACATACATGCATGGGACATTGCTAAATGTTGTGTTCTAATTAAGGCCACTGCACGCCGTAGCGTTATATTTTAATGAGATGTCGGATGAGCAAACTAGCGAGTCAAGGGAATCGAAACGGATATCTGACAGAACCCAAAGCATCATGAAGATATTTGATGTAACAAAGAAGGTGGTGACCGAATAAATCTCGTATACATACAGACATGAAATAACATGCATGAAATAATATATCCCAGCCCCGGCCAGCACAAGATTAGATTTTTCCTTGTCCCTGGGCGGGCGGGCGGGCGGGGGTTGATGGAAGTTGCATTACTAGCATGAAATCTCGGTGGAAACGGCTTGCATCGCGTGGAGCGCACAAACCCTAATCCCACCCATCTCTCTACTCTTGTTTGCTCGCTCGCAGCGCTCGCTCGATATCATGCCGCCGCTCCTCTCCTCGCTACTTTCCCCTCTGCCTGCCCCCTCGGTCTCCCTCCACAGCAACCGTTGCTCCCTCTCACCGTTCCCTCGGTCTCCCTCCCCAGCTGCCACCGTGGTGCCTCCCTTTCCTTCCGTCCCCTCGCCTTGCGCCTACCTAGCTGCCGCCACCGGTACCACCGGTCGCCTTGTATTGCGTCACGCCGCCTGGCCTCCGGCCTCCTCTCTCCCACGCTCCTCCCGCCCGTTCGATCAGCATCACCTCTGGCCCCCACAGTCCGGCTCGCGTTCGACTCCTATCCCCTTCCTCTCCCTCCTCCTCCGCCCCTCTCCGTCAGCGTGGGCGGTCCCTCCCTGTTCTCCCCTCGCCGCCCCCTCGATCTCCTTCCCTAGCCGCCCTCTCGGTATCCCTCCCTAGCCGCCGCCTCGGCGCCTCCTGGACCGGCGATGCACGAGTTGCAGAGGTGAGGGTTCTGCGAGGTGGCACTCCCATTCTCGCCTCCATCTCGCTCCCCTTCACCCGGGTGCCGCTGCCGCTCCACTGGCTCCCTCCCGATCCGTTCTCCTCGCCCCCCCCCTCCTTCACTCCTCCACAGGATTCTATGTGCTCTTCTATCTCCATGTCGCGGCTAGGGTTCTACGCCATCGGCTTCGTTCCGCGACGGCTTCGATCGGCGGCAAAGGTTTGGCGCCACACCGACCCGAGTAGAGAGCCTCTATCATTGTCTTCCTCTGCGATAAGGGGTTCATGCTCCATTGCCTCAAGCTGATCAACAGATTTATGCTCCAATTCTGACATGAGTTTGTTGATTGTGTGTTTGTGAGATTTTTTTCGGGGGCAAAACTATGCACACTCATCATATATTGCAGAATCCTACAATACTATCTCTAATGTTCCGTACATTCTTTTGGCGCTTATTGGACTTGTGAATGCTCTGCGCCATCGACTTCAATCGGCGGCGAAGGTTGGGTGCCACACCAACCCAAGTAGAGAGCCTCTGTCATCGTCTTCCTCTACAGTAAGGGGTTCATGCTCCATTGCCTCAAGCTAGTCAACAGATTTATGCTCCAATTCTAACATGAGTTTGTTGATTGTGTGTTTGTGAGATTTTATTCGAGGGCAAAACTATGCACACTCATCATATATTGCAGAATTCTACAATATTATCTCTAATGTTATGTGCATTCTTTTGGCACTTATTGGACTTGTGAATGCTCTCCGCCAACATTTTGAGAAACGATTCAGTGTCCTGCACATATACAATATGAAACTTGCTATTGGGAGTATCATCTTCCATGCCACCTTGCAACATGTGTAAGTTTTCTTTTAACTATAGTATTTTTTGCTGCTTTTAAGTGCCACCTTTAATTATGTGATTATCAAAATAGATATTACAACAACTACCTTGATTTTTTATGTGATTAATCGTACCATTCGCCCCTGGAATGTTGTTATTTTTCTCTAACATGCTTCTTACAGTTTAGCTCACTATGACAGGGATATGTTTTTTTTTTGGGTGTTGGTTACCATGTTTTACCCCCTTTTGAAGAAAACACGAGCATTTCCTTTTGCCGTTTTATTACTTGTGATTTTGTTTATAAATATTAAAGTTAAATGTGATGCAACTAATTTAGAAAAAAAAGTCATTTGCAGAAGGCCAGGCATCGTTCCACTTATAGTCATTTTTAAGAACTTCGGAGAACATGTGTGATATTTTTGGCAATAAATTTCTTTATAAGCCATGGCATTGACTTAATTACTTCTGGATTTGTTGCTTCACCTAGAACATCTTCGTTATTTTTTTTGGCTGATCTGTCTAGAATAACTATTTGTTTTTGTTAAAAATCCTTTCTATTTCTTTGGATCTTATGAAGTTTCATGACCACTCATTATCAACTTATAAAAGGATTTAGCTTCTTGGATGGTTAGTTCTCCACATTGGCAATTAGGTGAATAGATTACAAATTCTGCCATGAGTTTGTTGATTGCGTGTTTACGATATTTTATTCGGGACTCCTTTTGTTTCTCCGTGACAACACCTCAAACACCGTGTGAATATTGGTTCATTTTTCTGGATAATAGGTTCTATTCGATTTGTTTTATGTCCCCTGTAGTACCTTAGCATGTTTGTTTTTATGTGGATGCCATGAAATTGTTGTTGAATATGGTGGGATGTACTCTAGAGTTAGTTAGGCACAATTATTTCAATTCATCTATATGTTGTCTAGCCAAATGCAGAGTATGACTGATTTGTTATGGTGCCTTAACTCCAATCAGTTTTCATGTGCTTTCAATGACATGGCATAGGTCTTCTAACATTCTTACAACTTGTGAGTGTTCTAAAACAATATTGGGTTGTTTCGTCCATTGTCTGTGGCTATTTGCCCTTAAAGCTGCAAAATTCAGGCGGTGCTTTAATGAGTCAATATGATGGACATTGAACAAATGCAACATCTGTTACTTTGCCCAAAACAAATGAGATTACTTTCTTCGATGTTGTTTTTGTGATAGTGGATACTTTTGGGTTTATTAGTTTGAAGAACGTTTGAATGTGGCCGAAGAAATGGTAGATTTCAGTGTCAACACACTCCTTTAATATGGTCATGTTTTAACTTTAGGATGGTCAATACTTTGTTCGTATGAGATTGATTAGTCCAATATTACTGCATAGGAGGCCAACAAAGGTTTAGGTAGGAAGTCATTATGCATTAGGTTGTTTTCTCACAGAATCAGCATGCCATTTTAGAGATGGCATGATAGATCCTTCAGTTTTCTTTCGTATGCTTTTTGGAGGTGACTATTTTCAAGATTATGTTGGACACTAAAGTCTAAACTAAAAGGATTTGGGTATTACATGCATGTGCAGAATCCTATAAGTGCATGTGTAGATTTATCTATTGTTCGTTATACCTATGTACTGCTAATTTATAGATATTGTAAGTTCAAATTTTGATACTTATATACTGCTAGGTTATCTATTGTTGGTATGAAACTCATATGGGGAGGGACAAGTATCTAAATATGAACTTATCTACAACATTGCACCTAATGATGGTTTGCGTCGGTGCCTAGGAAAAAACACAAAAAAAATCTATATGGGTACCTCCCCCTCCCCCCCCCCACACACACACACAGAACAACAACATTAGCGCCATTTGGCGTGGGTTAACTTCTAGTACATATGTAGGTGAGATCGATTGAGATGGAGAGGAGATCTGGAGTCAATATGTGTAGAATAATTAATGACATGCACGGTACAATTCAGACATGGATCCATCTAATAAAAATTAATCCTTGAGGTGCTTGCGGAGGTGACGTGTCAAGCCTCTGAATTTACGAACAGAAAAGAAGTGAAGCCAACTCTAAGGAAGTAAAGCTAGCACCGAACCTAACGCTTCGTCGACTTCACTTAGCAAGCATGAACGGATGCAATGGAATCTCAGGGTGCGTTAAACCAGGATCGAGCTGAGTTTGATTATGATAGTTACTATGATGTACTATTTACCATAATCCTTTGTCATTTAGATTTTTCACTCGTTTACTCTGAATTTTGCTCGCTGTTTACAACACTGTAATTGCGAAACTCTCAGGACTATATAATCTGATCACTGGAGCTAATGAGAACAAGATTGAAAGCATATTATGTGTCTCTAGCTAGGTAGTGTAGAACTATAGCTTTCTTCTTCCTAAGAAACACTTTCCCCGATCCTTTTAACCCCAAATTTGTCCTAGATTTCGATTGAGTTCATTTTGGAATTGATCGGGTCCTGACAAAGGTTTCAGAGCAACACGATTCTTGGAGTGTGGATCGATTTGGTAAAGGTTGGCAACGGGAGTCGAGTGGCTGCTGTGAAATACCCGAACCCAACTCGATCTGTGTAACGTCCCGTCTGTCTTAAGGTTCTTGCCCAGTTTTCAAAATAAAAATAACCATTTGGTTTTGATGAGAATTCAAAGCTTAACCTGATATTTTGAAAATTTGGAGAGTTTAACTTGAATTAATCAAACCTTAATTAAGCTTCTTGTTGGTGCTCTCTGCTGGTTGCGGCTCTCTGTTGTTTCCTCGCTACCCCTTGGGCTGTTTTTCCTCCGAAGCTTCTCTGTGTGCCTCTTGGTTTATCTTTTCTCTTCTAACCTCCTTTGTTGGTTTGAATCTCTTTGAGATTTAGACCTTCCTCTCTGTTTTATCTCACCCTCTGTTTAGACCTCCCCTTGCTTGGATTTCCTGCTGAGGATCCAACTCGGGTTTGTGTTTCAAAATCCCTTTGATCTCTCAAAGCCAAGCTTGGCTTTGTTTCCTTTTCTCCGGACCTCCCTCCTGGATGGTTCAGTTTGTGTGCGGCATCCTATTCTGGTCTTTACCGTTATTCATTTTCGGTACTTCCGGCCCCCGGTCGTACCTCTGCAGGGTGTCGGTACTACCGTTTTCGCTAAGACCTCCTTTGAGTCTTTTGGACCTCCCTTGTCTCTGTAGACCTCCCCAGTGTCCAAAGGACCTCCCTTGACTCCTTGAAGACCTCTTTTGTGCAATTGTGGACCTACCGCTGTTATTTTACGGTCGAACCGCTTCGGTCTACACCTTCCTCGCTTCAGGACCGTTGATGGTTTTGGACGGCCCGATCCTGAAGGTGCGTTCGGACGGTCCGAACATCCCACCCCCTTGAGAGCCATTCGATCTATATCGGACGGCTCTAATCTATTGAGACCTTTGCTCGGTCCGAACGGCCCCCCCTGTTTAGATCCGTTCGATTGAGATCTGGCGGCCCTGGTGTCCCCCGCGTCTTTTGCCTTCACAGGACCTCCTTGCCTTTGATCTTAACCGCTTGGGATCTCCTCTCTGAGATCTAAGCCGTTAAGACCTCCCTTTGGTGATCTGAGCCGTCCAGGCCCTTTCCAGTTTGTGGTTGTACCGCAGTCTAACCCGGAACTACCGTGGAGTGGTCGTACCACTCTTTATCGCGGTACTACCGTTGCTGGCGATTATGTGTTCAATCTTTCAAACCTCCTCCTTGTGTCCTTGGACCTCCTTCGAGTCCCCTAGGACCTCTTCCTTACTTATCTGGACCACCTTTGTGTAGTCCAGACCTCCTCTTCGTTAGATCTATCGGCTCTGACCTTGTCTAAGTTAGATCTAGCGGTCCAGACCTTATCCTTGTTGGATCCATCGATCCAGACCCCGCCCTCATTAAATCCTAAGGTCCGGACCTCTCCTTTGTTTGATCTAAGTGTCCAGACCTCATCCTGGCTCGTGATCCATTCGTTTGATGCTGGGCGGCCCGAGTCTCTCCGCTCCACCTTGGCTCCGCGCGTTAGATCTAACCGTTCAGGTCCTCCTCTTTGAGATCTTGACCGTCGGACCTCCCTTTTGGAGATCTGAGTGTCAGGACCTCCCCGTTGCCTTTTGATCTTGACCGTTCAGGTCCTCCTCTTTGAGATCTTGACCGTTAGACCTCCCTTTTGGAGATCTAACCGTCAGGACCTCCCTGCGCCCGTTGATCTGGACCGTTAAGGTCCTCCTCTTTGAGATCTTGACCGTCGGATCTCCCTTTTGGAGATCTGAGTGTCAGGACCTCCTCTTGAGTCTTTGGACCTCCTGTCCAGGACCCCCCCTTGAGTGTTTTGGACCTCCTGTCCGGGACCTCCCGATGGTCTCTTGCGAGAGCAGCCCTTGTGGTGGGGCCACCTCTTTGACGGTTGTGCACCCTTTTGGTAGCCCTCTTGTCGGCCTCACTCAACCTTGTTATCATTGCTCCTCCTCGAACTCATGCGCATTTAATAGGTGTCGGATCACATTAAATGCAGTCACATCTAAGGTACCTTATTTTAATTCTTTTAGGACAAGCCCTGTCCTAGCTACCCCGATTGCCGACACATCATTGAACCCTTTCTTGGTGCACTCCACCAACTCTGGCTATATATAGCCTGGGCAAGCTTTCATTTGCCACCTTTTGCTCATTTCTAGCTTCCTTGTCTCCTTTGCCTGGTTTTCTCCTGGCACAAGACCTCCCCAGGAGCTCGCTGAGGCTGTGCTGAGCCTCTTGGTTTTCCAATTCTTGCTGAGTTGGTTTGAGTTCTTTTGAGTCTTTTGAAGTTTTTTGGCCTAGTGTGGTTTTGCTTATTTGGTTTTTGCGAACGTATAGATCCTGCGTTTGAGGAAGAGTTCTTGGACCCAGCAGCTTCTACTGAAGGTTCTCCACTGCTTGACCAAGGCAAGCCACAGACCCCCTTTTGGATCATATTGAACCTAGCTTTGCAAATATATTTTGGTTTTACTTTATCATGCATGGCTATTTTTATAAGAAATGTTTGGGCTGTAGTTACTTCCCTACTTGTTATTATGCCTCCTTTATAACTTGCTCAAGTCATGTTGTCATGTTCACCTTGTAAGCCTTAGATTGGGTATTTAGTTGGTATTCCTTGTTATTTGCCAACATGGGGTCGTAGGTTTATATATAGCTTTGCTCTAGAAACCGTGGTTCTGGTGTATCATGTTTCATCCTCAATAATCTTGACTAATTGAATTATGGAACCTGTGGTTGGTGCCACTGTTAAGCAACTTTGGTGTGATGCCATTGTTGTGTTGGTTGTGGTGTGGACCACTTTGTTAAAAACTGTTGTGCCAAGACTGGGTGGTCTTTTGGCAGGGTTAATTACAAAATGTTTTTGCTGAGGCAAGAAGGCAGGGAGTGAGTAGTGGGTGCTTTGCACATTGGGGTTGTGGAAGTCTTGCCTTAGCACAATTAAGGACTCAACTTTGTGTTCTCACGATCTGGGCCAATCGGTGCAACCACAAGATCATTTTATGGGAATGGTGCAGGCTGAATAATTAGCAATGAGATGGCTTGGGGCTGTTGTGGATGAGCGTCTTGATTACATGGCGCAAGAGGGCACCCCATAACCTGCGCAGACTTCTAGACCAAAGGGAATCTGAAACCTTAGCGGGCGACTCAGGCGATTCAAAGCTTTGTAAAGGCCTTGCTTGCTCTCTCTAGGCTGCTCACCTTAGGAAGTGAGCAAGGGTCTTTTCGGAACCCGCCCGCTAGAGGCCACCGTGGATTGTGGGTAAGTTGTACACCTCTGCAGAGTGAAAAATCTATTCGAACAGCCAAGTCCTTGGTCATGGACATGCCTGGTGAAAATGGTGCAAGGGGTAGTGCTTGTGAACTTGGTGTTCCCTGGACACTTCTACGAGAGGCCGTGGCTTTGCCTCGAAGAGACCTTGGCCGGCTTTAGAGGGGTCATGGCTGGCTCGAGATGTGGTCCAAGGGCTAGCTTTGAGCTCTAGAGTTGGTGCTCTAGAGGGGTCGTGGGAGAGGTCCTGGTCATGGGTGTGACCAGACCTCCCCCATTTGGTTGTGGATGTGAGTTGGTGCTCACTCCATCTTTTCGAAAATCAAATGTATTATGTACTACTGTTTTAACTTGCTGCTTTTCAATCTACTTATGTTATTGCTGTCAAAACTTAGCTTTGCGCAATTTAACCATACAGCTCTCAATTGGTAAGCCTTTGCATGAATATTATTTGCATAATTGCTCCCTATGACTTGTTGAGTACATTCAAAGTGCTCATGGCTTAAAGCCCTGTGTCAAAGCAGATTTTGAAGATGATCAAGTGCAGGGCAGTGCAGACCTCTTTGAGGAGGAGTTCTTCGACGATCCAGCTGCCTAGGACGTCCTCCACTCGACAGCCTGTGGGCTTGCCGGATGGCCTCTGCGTGCTTTGTGCTTTTGTTGTTAAGCCCTCTCTGTTGTCGGTTTTTGTAAGCCCTTAGTGGCAGACCTCTTGTAAACAAGCTTGACCATAAGGTCTCGTTTAATATTAAGTTTAATTTATCTGCTTCATCCTTTGTTTGACCTCGTGGTTGTGATTATACCTTGTGTTTACGTGTGAGCTAGCATCGGTGTCACAGGACTAGCTCGGTGCCTGAGCGGATCTCGAGGAGGTCCTCACGGGACTTAGCTTTGGGAGATCTGTCGGACCTCCACGATGATATCTGAGAGGTGCTACCGGCAAGTTGCGGTATGCCCGATCAAAAAAAAATGGTCCTCCCGGACCTTTGCTGTATATCACAGGGTGGGTCGTCACAGGTGGTATCAGAGCCTTGGTCGGCTGTAGGACGTGGCCATAGGTAGAAAGGTCGTTTTAGTTTTGATTCAAAAGTTATTTTCTAAAGCAAATCAACTTAAAAACTTGTTTAGTGGTTCTTTCCTTGTTCTGGTTCTATGCTGCCCTTAACTTGTCTAAATCTTTTCTTATCTTATTCTACTCCAATCTTAACGCCTTCTTAGTTCTGTTATCTTGCCTCTACTGGAACCCTGATTTTAAGTCTAACTTGACCTCCTTGCCTTTGTAACTTCTATAGGGCTGATTTTAAGTAAGGTCAGTGGTTAGTGGTCCCTTTAGTTTGAGATCACTTAGTTTGGTCAGTAGACCTTTGGTGAATTTTGTTGCCTCTTTTTGGCCTCCTGGCCTTTTGGTTTTTTTTGGGTTTAACCAAGTCATCCCTAATAGATGATCCATCTTTCTCCCCTGTTCTAACTCATCTTGATGCTTTATCCCTCTTACCTGTTATGCTTTCTTTCTTACCTATTACACCTTTAGAGTCCTGTGCAGATGGTTTAGACTCGGCAGTCAACAAGTCAGAATGAGCCCTCAGAACAGTTGCCTCCACCCCCACCTCCTCCAAAGGCGGCGTAAACCCGAGTTTTAGGCGGGTTTATGGCAGCACAAGCCCAAATAATGAGTTCTATGATGCAGAATATGAACCAAATTATGGCTCAACAAAGCCAGACCACCAATGCTTTACTTGCTATGATGAGCTAGAATAGCCAAGCTGCAGCGGTGCCACCACCTCCACCCCCTGTTCATCATCAGTCAAGGTTATCGGAGTTCATGAAGACGCGCCTAGCTACCTTTTCAAGCTCCCCTGAGCCGTTAGATCTGAGATGATTTGAGATCAACAGAGAAAAATTTGGATATTACTGCTGCGAAGACAGGAGAATGTTTTGTTTGCTTCACATCGGTTGGAAGAAATTGCGGTGAATGGTGGGACACATTTTGTGCCTCACATGTTGACCCCAGAGGATCACTTGGCGAAATTCTCATTGCTTTTCGCCATTCCCATGTTCTGATGGGAAGGTAGAGATGAAGAAGAATGAGTTTAGAGACCTCAAGCAAGGCAGCATGTCAGTGAGTGAGTATCTCACTGAGTTCACCCAGCTGTCACGTTATGCCCGTGAGGATGTGGCTACAGACGATGCATGACAGAAGCGTTTTAAGCGAGGTCTCCATCCCAGTCTCAAGGTTCAAGTCATTGGCAATGACTACCCTGATTTTCAGTATATGGTGAACAAGGCAATGCTCATTGAAGAGTCCCGCAGAGAGCTTTCTGAGTCCTATAAGAGGAAAGTGTCACCCTCCAGTACTCAACCAAGGCCTCCCCAGTGTGCCAAGACCTTTGTGCAGCATCAATACAAGCGCCAAGGACCTCCTGGACCCTCTAGGACCTCTACCAAGACCTCCCGACCAGCTGTCCCAGGTCAGCGCCGCATCACTGGCAGCACCAAGCAACCCCCGACGACCTCAACAGCAGCTGGGATCACTTGCTTTAAGTGGCACCAATTGGGGCATTTTGCAAATCAATGCCCATTGAAGACTGAGCAAGCCGCAAGGACCTCTACTTCAGGACCTCCCCCAGCCAGGACCTCTCAAGCAGCAGGACCTCGTCAGTCTAGGACATCTCAACCTTTTGGAAGAGGTCGTGTGAATCATGTTGCAGTGGAGGAAGCTTAGACCTCCTCAGATGTTGTACTAGGTATGTTCCTAGTAAATTCAGTGCCAGCTGCAGTTTTGTTTGACTCTGGAGCTTCTCATTCGTTTATTTCTCGGAGTTTTGCTGCAAAGCACCAGTTTCAAGTTGTTGCTCTTAAGTCTACCTTGTTGGTTCAATCCCCCGGTTCGGAGTTATGCACGAACCAGGGTTTTCCACAAGTTAAAATGGTCATAGAAGGAGTAGAATTCATAGCCAATCTCATCCTTTTGGACACCAGGTCCCTAGATGTGATCTTGGGCATGGATTGGCTAGCTGACCACCATGCAGTGTTGGATTGTAGTGGCAAGAGTATCTCTTTGACCAGCCCTAATGGTGTCACCATGAAGTTTGAAGCCTCCTCAAAGAAGCTCAATGGAGCCCTAACTTGTAGTGCTCAAGTTCATACATTGGAAGATGCCCTGTGGTCAAGGATTTTGCCGACGTGTTCCCTGATGAGCTCCCAGGAATGCCTCCAGACAGAGACCTTGAATTTGTTATCAACCTTGTTCCAGGAACCTCCCCTATCTCCAAAAGTCCTTACAGGTTACATGTTGATGATCAAGTGGAGTTGAAGAAACAGATAGAAGACTTGCAGAGCAAGGGTTTCATTAGACCCAGCTCCTCACCTTGGGGAGCCCCAGTGATTTTTGTGCCCAAGAAGGATGGTACACAAAGGATGTGTGTAGATTATAGAGCTCTTAATGATGTCACCATCAAGAACAAGTATCCTTTGCCAAGAATTGATGATTTGTTTGATCAACTGAAGGGAGCTGCTGTGTTTTCAAAGATAGATTTGAGGTCAAGATACCACCAACTCAAGATTCGAAAAGAAGACATCCCAAAGATAGCTTTTTCTACTAGATATGGGTTGTTTGAGTTCACTGTTATGTCTTTTGGGCTGACCAATGCCCCTGCCTATTTCATGAATTTGATGAATAGAGTGTTCGTGGAGTACCTAGACAAGTTTGTCCTTGTTTTTATTGATGACATTCTTGTGTATTCCAAAAGTAAAGAAGAGCATGCAGAGCACCTCTTTTCTGTTTTGGAGAAGCTGAGAGCTCATCAACTCTTTGCTAAGTTTAGTAAGTGTGAGTTTTGGCTAAAAGAAGTGGTCTTCTTAGGGCATGTCTTGTCAAAAGAAGGAGTCTCTGTCAACCCCAGTAAGGTTCAAGACGTGCTCAATTGGGAACCACCTAAGTCAGTGCCTCAAGTCAGGAGTTTTCTAGGTATGGCAGGTTACTACAGAAGGTTTATTGAAGGCTTTTCCCGAATTGTAAGACCTCTAACTCAGCTTTTGAAGAAGGAGAAAAAGTTTTTGTGGACCCCTGATTGTGATCAAAGCTTTAAAGAGCTCAAGAAGAAGTTGACCTCTGCCCCAGTCTTGATTCTGCCCGATGTCAGAAAGGATTTTGAAGTCTATTACGATGCATCAAAGCAAGGAATTGGCTGTGTTCTAATGCAAGAAAGAAGAGTGGTAGCTTATACCTCAAGACAGTTAAAGCCCCATGAAGCAAACTACCCTACTCATGACCTTGAATTAGCTGCTGTAGTGCATGCTTTGAAGATCTGGCGCCATTACCTCATTGGTAATAGGTGTGAAATTTACACTGACCACAAAAGCCTAAAGTATATATTCACTCAAGCAGACTTGAATATGAGGCAGAGAAGGTGGTTAGAGCTAATTAAAGACTACAATGTGAGAATTCATTATCACCCAGGCAAGGCCAATGTGGTAGCAGATGCTTTGAGCAGAAAAGTTTACAGCAACACCTTGATGATCAAAGCAAGTCAGCCGACTTTGCATGAAGAATTCCAGAAGCTTAGGCTTAAGTTAGTTGAAGAAGGATTTCTGGCAGCTCTTGAAGTGCAACCTACCTTGCAAAAACAGATCAGGGTAGCTCAAGTTGAAGATGCAGACATTCAAGAAATTAAGGCCAACATGAGAAAAGGGAAAGCTGTAAGGTTTTCTGAAGATGAACAGGGTGTGGTCTGGTTTGATAAAAGGCTCTGTGTACCCAATAACACAGAGCTCAAGGAAGTGATACTTAAAGAAGCCCATGAGGCATTGTATTCCATTCACCCTGGGGCTACAAAAATGTATCAAGACATCAAGGAACTGTATTGGTGGCCTAGTATAAAGAGAGAAATTGCAGATTATGTGGCCAAGTGTGATACTTGCCAAAAGGTTAAGGTAGTGCACCAAAAACCTGGAGGACTTTTAGTGCCTTTACCCATACTCGAGTGGAAATGGGAAGAGGTCGGGATGGACTTTATAACTGGTCTACCCCGTACCCAAGCTGGTTTTGATTCTATTTGGGTCATCGTGGATAGGTTAACTACAATGGCTCACTTTATTCCTATGAAGACCACCTATTCTGGAGACAAGCTGGTAGAAATTTACATGGCAAAAGTTGTATGTTTGCATGGGGTCCCAAAGAAGATAGTTTCAGACTGAGGATCTCAGTTTACTTCCAAATTCTGGCAAAAGCTACATGATGCTCTGGGCACAGACCTCGATTTTAGCACATCCTACCACCCTCAGACTGATGGCCAAACTGAAAGAGTTAATCAAGTCCTTGAAGACATGTTGAGAGCTTACGCTCTGGAGAAGCAAGCTAGCTGGGATAAAATGTTACCTTATGCTGAATTTTCCTACAATAACAGCTACCAAGCAAGCCTTCAAATGTCCCCTTTCAAAGCTATTTATGGAAGGAAGTGTAGAACACCCTTGTTCTGGACAGAAACTGGTGAAGGCCAAGTTCTTGGCCCAGACCTTTTAAACGAAGCTGAAGACCAAGTAAAGTCAATAAGAGAAAAGCTGAAGACTGCACAGACCCAACAAAAGAGCTATGCAGACATTAGGCGTCGGGACCTAACCTTTGTTCCTGGGGATCAAGTTTACCTCAAAGTGTCACCTCTCAAGGGTATGCAGCGTTTGAGAGTCAGTGGAAAGCTTGCTCCAAGATTTATTAGACCTTTTCCAATTCTTGCCCGAAGGGGTGAAGTGGCCTACAAGTTAGACCTCCCTCCTCAGCTTGCTGGAGTTCATGATGTGTTCCATGTGTCACAGTTAAAGAAGTTTTTGCGAGTGCCAGAGGATCAAATGCCTTTAGAAGCTATGGACCTCCAAGAAGACCTCACTTACAAGGAGCAGCCTATCAAGATTCTAGCCTTGTCTGAAAGAGTTACAAGGAACAAGACCACCAAGCTTTGTAATGTGCAATGGAGCAACCACTCTGAAGCCGAAGCAACATGGGAGTGTGAAGAGGACCTCAAGAAGGAGTTCCCCCACCTATTCTCTAGCTAAGCCTGAATCTCGGGGTCGAGATTCCCTTAAGGGGTGAAGGTTTGTAACGTCCCGTCTGTCTTAAGGTTCTTGCCTAGTTTTCAAAATAAAAGTAACCATTTGGTTTTGATGAGAATTCAAAGCTTAACCCGATATTTTGAAAATTTGGAGAGTTTAACTTGAATTAATCAAACCTTAACTAAGCTTCTTGTTGGTGCTCTCTGCTGGTTGCGGCTCTCTGTTGTTTCCTCGCTGCCCCTTGGGCTGTTTTTCCTCCGAAGCTTCTCTGTGTGCCTCTTGGTTTATCTTTTCTCTTCTAACCTCCTTTGTTGGTTTGAATCTCTTTGAGATTTAGACCTCCCTCTCTGTTTTATCTCACCCTCTATTTAGACCTCCCCTTGCTTGGATTTCCTGTTGAGGATCTAGCTCGGGTTTGTGTTTCAAAACCCCTTTGATCTCTCAAAGCCAAGCTTGGCCTTGTTTCCTTTTCTCCGGACCTCCCTCCTGGATGGTTCAGTTTGTGTGCGGCATCCTATTCTGGTCTTTACCGTTATTCATTTCCGGTACTTAGGCCCTGATGTCGTACCTCGCAAGGTCTTGCAGTACTACTGTTTCGCTAAGACCTCCTTTGAGTCTTTTGGACCTCCCTTGTCTCTGTAGACCTCCCCAGTGTCCAAAGGACCTCCCTTGACTCCTTGAAGACCTCTTTTGTGCACTTGTGGACATACCGTTGTTATTTTACGGTTGAACCGCTTCGGTCTACACCTTCCTCGCCTCAGGACCGTTGATGGTTTTGGACGGCCCGATCCTGAGGGTGCGTTCGGACGGTCCGAACATCCCACCCCCTTGAGAGCCATCCGATCTATATCGGACGGCTCTAATCTATTGAGACCTTTGCTCGGTCCGAACGGCCCCTTCTGTTTAGATCCGTTCGATTGAGATCTGGCGGCCCTGGTGTCCCCCGCGTCTTTTGCCTTCACAGGACCTCCTTGCCTTTGATCTTAACCGCTTGGGATCTCCTCTCTGAGATCTAAGCCGTTAAGACCTCCCTTTGGTGATCTGAGCCGTCCGGGCCCTTTCCAGTTTGTGGTTGTACCGCAGTCTAACCCAGAACTACCGTGGAGCGGTCGTACCTGTGAGACCCCGACGTTTATTAGGCTCATAATACTTAGTCATCCGATTGACCCTAGTATTATCAACCAAATAAACCCCGGTCTTGAGAGATGTATACTTCCCAGAATGCAGTATACATACCTCACAACAAAAGAATGTATCAATTCCATACAACACATAGAACATAAGCAACAAACCGAAGTTAACATTAATATGGAATAGATATTACAAAAGAGAGCCCTTAGGCCAAATAGCAATAATTACAAAAGATAACAGCGAAGCAAAAGTGCCATAAAGATGGCTATAACACAAAGCCAATCGATGTGCCTTAACCCTAGGCATCTGGACCGGACCGCCAAGCTAGTCGTCGAAGAAAGCGCAACACGTAGCACAAAAGAGAGGCTCTTGGAGCTCTCCTTCTTCCTCTGCACAAAAGCCACAAAATTGCCACAACCACGGGCGGATGAGTACATAAAGTACTCCATAAGACTTACGTGTGAGATAACAGAACTATAAATAGCTACATGCAAGCTTTATTTAAGTGGATGAGGCTTTGGACTCATTTTAGCATAAAGCAACATTTATTTGCAATAACATAATAGATTGAAAGCAATTTGACAAAGCATTTTTAATGGTTGAAATAACAACGCGATAATAACATAATAACAACAACAAGAACAATCACAGGAAGTGACTAACCCAAGTCACCACAACAATAGCATGAACTCCCGTTCATACCAACCATGTCAAGTTTTAATTAAATGTTGTAGTCTAGTCTTGAACGACCTTACCAAGCATGTCCATAACCTAGGGCGAGGCTATTGAATAGTTTTATCCTGCGGGGTGTACCACTGCACCCACACGTCGAGACCGCCTTTCCTTTACGCACACTTACGAAGGTGTCTTTGTGCAGCTAAGTCCTCTGAGACCTTTCCAAAGGATGAATGCTAATTCTGAGCTGCACAACCCACGGGGAGAAGGAGACATCACAACCTTCCGGAAGCTAATGCTCCCCTCCCACACTATACATATACATTTGTTTTTAAAAACACACCAACCGAGCTCGCTCATAATTAACACCTCCTAGAGTACTTAGTCAAGAGGGTTCCATATGCCCCTCGCGTGGTTAGTCTGCGAAATCGCAACTTAGTGACCCAAGTACTCGGTCCTTAGGGACCGGGCATACCACCACATCCAAAAACCGCACCATCCATCCAATATGCCCAAGTCTAAATCAATCTTTTATTTTCAGTTTTGATTTTACAAATTAATCAAAGCACAAGTGCTGGACATATAGGAGTAATAATCAGTTTTGAGTGATCAAGACCATCGACTAAGTCGATGATCGCCCATTTCTACCGAAAACTAAGCATGTCTAAGCAATTTACATCGAAACTACTAAGCGATAAGAGCTCATCCAACGAGCTCCCACCACAGCAAATAACCTAGGCTCATGGTAGTAGAGGGTAAAGAATTCCTACAGATTATGCGACTATAGGATTACTAACGACATTTAACACAAAGCAGCATGCATACATAGAAGTAAAACAAAGTATTAAGCTTTAAAGTAATGGGACAATGATGGAAATGGTCAAACTGCTTGCCTTGTTGCTGGTGGTCACTTTGTTGCGGAGGGTCACTCTCGGGATCACCACAAATGTCGAAGCCCTAACGGAAGCGAGAAAGAACCGATAAAACGACGAAACACAACAAAGACAGCACAACAAACGAACTCCAAATTCTCTGAATTTTCTACAGCAACAAGAGGGTGATTTTTAGGAATATTGCAACAAGAACCAATTGATTTGGATTCTCAATGCAAAAGATATGAGCAAAACAATTCTGCTCAGCCTATTAATTAGAAATATGCTACTGTTCATCGCAAAATTTTCTAGAATAGAAGTGAAGCTGAAATTTTACTATAAAACCAGCACCTCATGAGATGAATAACACAATTGAGTTCATCTCATTTGGAGCTATATTGCACTTTCTATAATTTTTCAAAAACAAGAACTTGAACAAAATTATAATGCACAAGTCCTCAATTTCCTAACAGCAACATGCTCAAAACCAATTTTCACAGTGAGTTCACTAAGAGAGGAAACCAACAAAGTTGGTCTCACCCAAAAATAGTCTATAGAGCATTAGTTATGTATTTTACAAGTTAAGCATTGATTTAAGTGCACATTTTAAAGTTGGTTTTAAAATCTAATGGCAAACTGTGCTCTGGAGCTGAACTCAACTTACAATCATTTTTGGATTAAAGTCAAGTTCAAGACAGAGCTAACACAATTTGAATGACCTCAAAAGGATTCAAAACGAAGAAGATATGAAATTCTAAAGTCTATACCTTATTTCAGGTTTAACTAAGACCTCACCGGAATTTCTAAAACTCACAAGGGTATGGGAGGGCGTGAGCCACAGATCTTAAATCTAGCGGCTCAAGACCTCCCAGAGAACAACTTGCCACAGCTCAGGAGGTCCAGAGGTCCTGGACCTCCTAGCAACTCACATGCGCGAGGTGAGGGAGGTCGGGGCCGTGATCACGAAATCAGCGGACCACAACACAGAAGGAGGTCCTGAGCGGACCAGATCTAAAGGGAGGTTCTCAGCGGTTGAGATCTTCCAAAGGAAGGTCCAAACTATCAAGATCTCCCGAGGAAAATCTACATCGTCGAGACCTCACGGGGAGGTCTGGGCCGGTCGAGATGTTCAAGGAGGTCCTCGATGGTTCGAGATCGTCAGAGGAGGACCTTGACGGTCAAGATCTACCCGGGAGGTCATGAGCAGGTGAGACAACCTAGGGAGGTCTAAGGAGGTCCTAACGTCCACAGACCTCCGGGGAGGTCTGGGCGGCCACGATTAGCAAGGGGAGGTCTTGGGCGCTCCATATCTCCTCGGAGGAGGTCCGGGCGTCCTGACCAGCGCTTTAACTTCGCGCCGCAGCGCTTGGACATGAATAAATGCGCTACCGACATCAAGGAGGTCCGCTACGGAGGTCTTAAATGCGCACATTAAAGGGTGGATTAAAGGCAGTTAAGACACCCCATTGATTACAATGATTGGGCATTTAAAACGGTGAATTTATGTCCTAAAACGACAATGACACGCCGGGGCGTCCGACAAAATCGGCGTGAAGAAGTGATCATCGCCGGCGATGTAGACCTCGCCGGCGAGATCCAATGGTACCGTTGGGTCCGCAATAACCATGCGCACCCAAAGGACCTCCTCTCAACGGCGGCGACGGCCTTGAACGCCGGCGAGCCGGAGAGGACAACGACGACAAGCACACGGCGAAACCAAAATGAAAAAGGAAGCTCATGCGACATCCAACCAAGCGTGTGCCCAATTTAAAAGCTCCGCGACCTCATACATCGGGTGCCCAGCTAAAGGACTATCGAGGAGTACCGGAGGTCCTAAGGTCTTTGAGGAGGTCGAGGAAGGGAGGACCGGTGCCGGGAGGAAGGGTGCTCCACTACCAAAGCTTCAACTTCAAGTTAGGCCTTGGTGCGAGAGGGTAGGGCACAAATGGAAGCAAGAAGAAAAGGAGGAAAAACTCCGGGACCCTTGTCCACCGAGGAGCTTCAAGCTTCTCAACAATGGCGACCAAGAGGGGAGGAGAGGAAAGCTCAAATGACACGGTGCAAGCTTAGAGCTTAGAAGTGTGCCAAAGAAGCTAAGGGAGGAACCCAATGGGGTTTTATACTTTGGGAGAAGCAGGCACATGAGTGGGGTTAAGCTCATGGTGAGCTTAGCCCATGGCTCGGTCTAGGGTTTGGACAAGACACGAGGTGACATGGTGACAGTCTGCGTGGGACGGGGAAGAGGCGAAAGGTGACTGCATTAAATCTTGGTCGACAAAGAGTTGTTATAAGGTACACAAGGGCGGGCTAGGCATTAATTCACTTGCTCGAGGCCCGCATGCGTGACCAAGGAAGGAGAAGAACAGGAGGTCATTTTGACCGCTGGATAAGCCCACGGGAGGTCTTGGCCTCCGATGTGGTTTTGAACCGTTATGTTTTAAGTGGTGGGAGGAGGTTCCCACCACACGATCAAGATGGGGAGGTCGTGGCCCTCCGATTTCATGTCAGCAAAACGCACGTGAGGAAAAGGGACAGAGGTCCAAAGCGTTGGATCTCCATCCAGCGGTGCGGACCTCCAAAGAGGACTTAACATACGCGATCAAAAAGACATGAGGGAGGTCATGGCCTTTGGATTTAAATCAAGGGCACCTTGACACGATGGGGAGGTCGATATGATGCGCAGCAGTAAGGGAGGTCGGGACCGCTAGATTTAGATCTAAGGGTTCCGATCAAAAGAGGTGGAGGTCTGAGCTCGCATAGCGCACAAGGGAGGTCATGGCCTTTAGATTTAGATCTAAGGGCTACGATCTCACGTCTTGTTGGGAGGTCAGTGCGCATGAGACAAAAAGGTCGTGACCGTAGATTTTAATCTAACGGTGCACAACAAAAGATGGGGAGGTTGTGAGTGCTTGATAGCAGGAGGTCGTGAGTGTTGGATTTGATCCAATGGCTCGACCTAGGTTAGGTGGGAGGTTTGTTTAGTTTAGGTTGAGAGGAGGAGGTCGGGGCCATGGATCTTGGATCCAAGGGCTATGACCTCACGTGAAATGGGATGACTTTGTTGAGTATGTTGAGGAGGAGGTCGTGGCGGTTGGATTTGATCCAGCGGCTCGACCTCAACAAATGGGATGACCTCATTGCGATGGTTTAACAAATCGAGGAGGTCTTTGAGGTTTAACACGGGGAGGTCATGACCAGTTGATCACGGATCCAACGGCAATGACCTCATGAGGTGGGGAGGTCCTCGCGGTGTTGATCATGGAGGAGGTCGTGGCTGTTGGATGTAAATCCAGCAGGCCGCACCGATCAAGTGGAGATGAGGTCTGTGAGGTGCAGACATGGTTGAAATTGGACCACTTGAACATGGCTAGCCCAAGGAACAATGTGTAGGCTTTAAAATTTAGTTTTTAACAAATGAAACTTAGCAGAATTATTTGAGATAGCAAATGAACTCCAAATTTGATGGAATTTTAACTGGAGCTTGTTGACAATGAGACCAACCTTGCATAAAATTTCCAGAGGTTATTATGCAATGCATTTTTCTCAGGAAATTCATGAAGGTTGTTTAAAGGATTGTTTTGCCTCCAAAAATTATCAACAAGTGTTATAACTCATGATATTTTTCAGAAGGGGTCCCATATCAGTTTTTGGGACCAAGGAAAATATATTCCAAATGTTTGGCACAAGATTTAAGATAATTGGAAAATGAGTTTGATTTTTGGTCAACAAGAGCTTTGTGTTCTTGGATTACACAACTCTTGGACAAAAATCACATGAGATTTTAGGGTTTTTCAAGATGTGAGAAAAAGTTTTAATTTCTACACATATAATTATACTTGATTAACCCTAATTATACATTTGGGATGTTACAAAATCTCTCCCCCTTACAGAAATCTCGTCCCGAGATTTGGCTCACTCGAAAAGAAAGATGGATAGTCCGTGCGTGAGGCGATCTTCTCTTTCCCAAGTAGCCTCATCCTCAGAATGGTTTGACCACTGAACTTTAAGGAACTTGATGGTCTTATTCCTTGTCCTTCGTTCAGACTCATCGAGTACGCGAACAGGGTGCTCGCGATAGGTCAAATCTTCCTGGACATCGAGGGTTTCCAACGGAGCTTCCTCAGTTGGAACACGGAGGCACTTCTTAAGCTGGGACACATGGAAAACATCATGTACCCCCTCTAGTGCAGCTGGCAACTCCAACTTATAGGCAACAGCTCCCTTCTTCTCGATAATGCGGTAGGGACCGACATATCGAGGAGCTAACTTGCCCTTGACGCCGAAACGTTGATGGCCCTTCAAAGGAGAGACTTTGAGATAAACAAAGTCATTAGGCTCAAAACGTAACTCACGTCGACGGCGATCCGCATAGCTCTTTTGCCTGGATTGAGCTGCATAGCAAACGCCACGAATAAAATTTGGACTTGGCGCTCGGCCTCATTGATTGAGTCCGGCCAAGAGAGGTCTCTCACGGTCTCGACCAGTTCAACGGGTTCTACACTTTCTCCGTACAAGGCCTCAAATGGTGCCATGCCGAGACCGGCCTCGAAAATTTGTTGTTATAAGGCTTCGGCGAATGGCAAGCATTTCTCCCAATGCTTCCCATATGAAAGGACACAAGCACGAAGCATGTCTTCCAAAACTTGGTTGACCCTCTCGGTCGACCATCGGTTTGGGAGTGATATGCGTCTTTGAAAGCAAGACGAGTGCCCAAGGCCTCTTGCAAGCTATGCCAAAACGAGGCGTGAAAAGGATCCACGATCCGACACGATCGTCTTGACACCGTGCAAACTCACGATCTTGGGCGATATAGAGTTCCGCCAAAAGACCTACCCGGTTCGGTCTTGGCGGGAAGGAAATGTGCCACCTTAGTCAATCGATCGATGGCGACCCAAATGGCATCATTCTTCTTGAGGGACATGGGTAGACCGGTGATAAAATCCATTCGATCGAATCCCACTTCCACTCGAGAATTGGCAAAGGTCAAGCGATCCAAGCGGGGCCGATGCTCGGCCTTGACACGACGACACACGTCGCGACTCGACAACGAACCGCGATCTCCTCTTCATTCGGGTCCACCAAAATCTCTGGCGGAGATCTTGATACATCTTTGTGGCCCCGGATGAATGGATAAAAGCGAATCATGGGCTTCATGCGGAGGATTAAATTCCGCAACTCCATGTCCTTTGGAACCACAAGGCGTTGCGAACCTCACGACGCCATGCTCATCCTCGAGAAGCACTTGGTCATTCCGTTCTTGACATTTGCCTTAATGTGGCTCACTCCAACATCCATTGCTGGGCGGACTTGATCCGATCCACCAAGGTTGGTTGCACAACCATGGCAATGAGAGATCCATGCTCAACTATCTCCAAGTTGAGGCGCCGGAATGCCTCGAGAAGAGAGGGCGAATGCTCCTTGAGCACTAAGGCATTACAATGCGCTTATGACTAAGCGCATCGACAACGACATTAGCCTTGCCCGATGGTAGTGAATACCCATATCATAATCCTTGATCAACTCCAACCATCTCCTTTGCACGAGGTTCAGTCGGGTTGGGTGAACAAGTACTTGAGGCTTTTGTGATCCGAATACACTTCTAGCGATTCCGATTAGGTAATGTCGCCAAATCTTAAGTGCATGAATCACAGCAGCCAACTCCAAATCATGAGTAGGGTAGTTGAGTTCATGAGGTCTCAATTGCCTTGATGCATAGGCCACTACCTTGCCTTCTTGCATAAGGACACAACCGAGGCCTCGACGAGAAGCATCGCAAAAGATATCGAAGCTGCGGTGGTCAAACGCTTCTTGAGTATATGGAAACTTGCCATGCAAGCATCAGACCACAAGAACTTCTTGTCCTTCTTGAGCAACTCCGTCATCGGCCAGCGATCTTGGAGAAGTTCTCGATAAAGCGGCGATAATATCCCGCTAAACCAAGAAAACTCCGCGCCGGTGACGAAGTGGGGGCGGACTCCATGAAAGAACATCGGTGACCTTGCTAGGATCAATACTCGCCTCCGCTGAAAGAATATGGCCTAAGAAAGCCACTTCCTTCAACCGTAACGCACACTTGTCAACTTCACAGTCAAATGGTGCTCACGTAGCTTGCCTAACACAAGCTTCAGATGCTCGGCATGATCCTCGTCGTTCTTGGAATAGATAAGAATATCATCGATGAAGACCACGACAAACTTATCCAAATACTCCATGAATACCGAATTCATGAGGTTCATGAACAAAGCAGAGCATTGGTTAAGCGAACGACATGACGATGTACTCGCACAAGCCGTGGCGAGTAGAAACGCCGTCTTTGGAATATCCTCAGGCCGAATTCGAACCTGATGATATCCCACTCTCAAATCAATCTTGGAGAAAACTCGAGCTCCAGTCAATTGATCGAAGAGATCGTCGATGCGGGGCAATGGATACTTATTCTTTACCGTCACTTCATTAAGTGCACGATAATCGACGCACATGCGTAAAGTACCGTCCTTCTTCTTTACGAAGATTGCTGGACAACCCCAAGGAGATGAGCTAGGGCGGATGAAACCCTTCTCTTGCAGCTCACTTAACTGCTTCTTCAATTCTACCAACTCGTTCGGTGGCATCCGATAAGGCCTCTTTGAGATAGGGGTGGTACCGGGAGCCAACTCAATGACAAATTCGAGGTCTCGAACGGGTGGCATCCCGGAAGATCAGCGGAAAGACATCAACAAAGTCACAAACTGTTGGGACTTCGCTAATATCTAGAGCGGCTTCGCTTCAAGCGCAAGAGATGCGGATCTAGCGACTTCGTGGCGAACTTAACCTCGCCGGGAGGACTAGATAGAGAGATGAGCTTCTGGCGCAATCGATTTGCCCCATGTCTTTGGGACAACCAATCCATGCCAAGAATCACATCAAGACTCATGAATGGAGAAGGATAAGGTTTGCTAAGAAACCTACACCTTCGATCTCGATAGGGACATCCTACACTCAGATTCGGCTCTCAACTCCGAACCAGAGAGCGAATGAGTAAGCGGGACCGACAATGGAGAGAAAAGAAGCTCTCCGATAGCAACAAAAGACTTCGTAAACAAATGAATGAGATGCTCTGAATCAAACAAAACGATGGCGGGATGAGAGTTAACGAAAGTGTACCTAGCACGACGTCGGGTGCCTCCCGAGCCTCCTCTGTGGTGATGGCGTTGACGCGACCACTACCCACGCCTTGGGTAGCCGGACGATCTTCGTCTGGTGCACCACCTCTGGCCCGCGTCCTCCATTAGGGCGAGGGGTCGCTCTGCCTTCTTAGGGCATTGGTTCGCATAATGCCCCTTCGTTGCATGAGAAACATGTGACCCGGCAACCGGTTAAGGGGCGCTCTGCGACTTCGCAGTGCGTGGATCGAGACACGGCTGCGAAGGGCGAGGAACGAGGCGAGTGACCTCGGGCGCCAAGAGTGAGACCGGTACCCCGAGATCGCCTCAAGCGGGGCGGGAAGAATCGCCTGGATGACTTATGGGCCTCCCACTTGCGCTATGCGAGTCCATAAGCTCTCGAGCCGCATGCTCGCGACGATGGCCTTGTCAACCAAGGTCCGAAAATCGTGAAAGTCGACAATGGATAGCTTGTCCTTGACTCCTCGGACAAGCCACGCTGAACTTGGCCTCGCTTAGCCATATCAGTGGCCACATCCTCAGGAGCATAACGAGCTAGATGGTTGAACTCGTAGACATACTCCATGACTGAGCTACGCCCTTGCTTGAGCGCAAGAAACTCCTGCTTCTTGATCTCCATCAAGCCGGCAGGGATGTGAGCCCGTCGGAAGGCAGTACGAAACTCCTCCCAAGAGACGGTGTGATCCACGGGCTGCATGGCGAGAAAGCTCTCCCACCATGACAAGGCTGCACCCTCCAGCTGGTGCGATGCGAATAGCGCCTTCTCGTGCTCCTGGCACTACGCGATGCGAAGCTTACGCTCCACAAGACGAAGCCAATCGTCCGCATCCAAAGGGTCCTCGGGCCGAAAAGGTAGGGGCCGAGTACGAAGAAACTCCGCGAGTCCTCCACGCTGGTGATGGGCGTTCCTTGCCCGGATCCTCAAGCTCCGTAAGTGCAGGTGGTGTTGCGCGATGGCGTCGATAGAAACTCTCCGGTCATCCGCGGTTGCGCTTCGATCCAAGAAGAACCTCGGCCATGGTCGGAGGAGGAGGAAGCTCCTCGTCCGGACCAGTGGATGGCCTTGGCCGCTACGAAAAGGCCCGCCATCTGTTACAATGAAATTTGGTTAGCAACTAGACCCAAAAACAAAGCCTTAAAGAAAGCAAAAGCGATCGACTAGGGGAATGGAATATCACCCCAAACGAAAGCCAAAATCAGCGGTTATTTAAACTTTAAAAAGCTTCTAAAAGACTCTAAAAACAGCCAAGAAACACCAAACGCAAGGCTCAACTTCTCAACTCAACTAACCCGTATTGAATGAGCGAGTAATTGGTCGAGAAGATCAAAAATCAGATTGTAAGATGAGATCTAAAACTATTAGAGAGCAAGGTTAATGCAGCGAAATAAGTGTTAGATACTTAGCTAACTAGTATCACATCTTACCCTTTTATTCCCACAAGTTTTAGTTGATTAACCTCTCATTATCTATCCTAATTAGAAACCTTTGAGACCGCTGTCCGGAAATTTGATGCTTGCTGTCCAGGGTTTAGATCCAAGCTCCTTGTCGAATCACCGACTCGAACTTCAAAACCTTGTAGTGGGCAGCTCACACTTCAATTTGCCAATCTCATTGGTTCTCCCAAAAACCAGTGTTAATCGATAACAACTATTTTGTAGAAGGGAAGAGAGAAAACAACTTTTAAAACTCAAATTAGAGTGGGATGAGAAGAGAAAGCTAAGATAGGTAAGGAATAAAATCCGAGAATTTACCTAAGCTTTCAAAACTCATTTGATGCTTTGAAAATAGGTTTTCAAAATATCCTAAGGATCGACCAAGCTTGCGTTACTACGGTCAAGATGGCTCGATACCAACTTTTGTGAGACCGACGTTTATTAGGCTCATAATACTTAGTCATCCGATTGACCCTAGTATTATCAACCAAATAAACCCGGTCTCGAGAGATGTATACTTCCTGAATGCAAGTATACATACCTCACAACAAAAGAATGTATCAATTCCATACAACACATAGAACATAAGCAACAAACCGAAGTTAACATTAATATGGAATAGATATTACAAAAGAGAGGCCCTTAGGCCAAATAGCAATAATTACAAAAGATAACAATGAAGCAAAAGTGCCATAAAGATGGCTATAACACAAAGCCAATCAGTGTGCCTTAACCCCTAGGCATCTGACCGGACCGCCAAGCTAGTCGTCGAAGAAACTGCAACACGTAGCACAAAAGAGAGGCTCTTGGAGCTCTCCTTCTTCCTCTGCACAAAAGCCACAAAATTGCCACAACCACGGGCGATGAGTACATAAAGTACTCCATAAGACTTACGTGTGAGATAACGAACTATAAATAGCTACATGCAAGCTTTATTTAAGTGGATGAGGCTTTGGACTCATTTTAGCATAAAGCAACATTTATTTGCAATAACATAATAGATTGAAAGCAATTTGACAAAGCATTTTTAATGGTTGAAATAACAACGCGATAATAACATAATAACAACAACAAGAACAATCACGGAAGTGACTAACCCAAGTCACCACAACAATAGCATGAACTCCCGTTCATACCAACCATGTCAAGTTTTAATTAAAGGTTGTAGTCTAGTCTTGAACGACCTTACCAAGCATGTCCATAACCTAGGGCGAGGCTATTGAATAGTTTTATCCTGCAGGTGTACCACTGCACCCACACGTCGCACCGCCTTTCCTTTACGCACACTTCCAAGGTGTCTTTGCACGGCTAAGTCCTCTGAGACCTTTCCAAAGGATGAATGCTAATTACGAGCTGCACAACCCACGGGAGAAGGAGACATCACAACCTTCCCTAAGCTAATGCTCCTCCCACACTATACATATACATTTGTTTTAAAACACACCAACCGAGCTCGCTCATAATTAACACCTCCTAGAGTACTTAGTCAAGAGGGTTCCATATGCCCTCGCGTGGTTAGTACACTAAATCGCTTTAGTGACCCAAGTACTCGGTCCTTAGGGACCCGGGCATACCACCACATCCAAAAACCGCACCATCCATCCAATATGCCCAAGTCTAAATCAATCTTTTATTTTCAGTTTTGATTTTACAAATTAATCAAAGCACAAGTGCTGGACATATAGGAGTAATAATCAGTTTTGAGTGATCAAGACCATCGACTAAGTCGATGATCGCCCATTCTACCGAAAACTAAGCATGTCTAAGCAATTTACATCGAAACTACTAAGTGATAAGAGCTCATCCAACGAGCTCCCACCACAGCAAATAACCTAGGCTCATGGTAGTAGAGGATAAACAATTCCTACAGATTATGCGACTATAGGATTACTAACGACATTTAACACAAAGCAGCATGCATACATAGAAGTAAAACAAAGTATTAAGCTTTAAAGTAATGGGACAATGATGGAAATGGTCAAACTGCTTGCCTTGTTGCTGGTGGTCACTTTGTTGCGGAGGGTCACTCTCGGGATCACCACAAATGTCGAAACCCTAACGGAAAAGCGAGAAAGAACCGATAAGAACGACGAAACACAACAAAGACAGCACAACAAACGAACTCCAAATTCTCTGAATTTTCTACAGCAGCAAGAGAGTGATTTTTAGGGAATATTGCAACAAGAACCAATTGATTTGGATTCTCAATGCAAAAGATATGAGCAAAACAATTCTGCTCAGCCTATTAATTAGAAATATGCTACTGTTCATCGCAAAATTTTCTAGAATAGAAGTGAAGCTGAAATTTTTACTGTAAAACCAGCACCTCATGAGATGAATAACACAATTGAGTTCATCTCATTTGGAGCTATATTGCACTTTCTATAATTTTTCAAAAACAAGAACTTGAACAAAATTATAATGCACAAGTCCTCAATTTCCTAATAGCAACATGCTCAAAACCAATTTTCACAGTGAGTTCACTAAGAGAGGAAACCAACAAAGTTGGTCTCACCCAAAAATAGTCTATAGAGCATTAGTTATGTATTTTACAAGTTAAGCATTGATTTAAGTGCACATTTTAAAGTTGGTTTTAAAATCTAATGGCAAACTGTGCTCTGGAGCTGAACTCAACTTACAATCATTTTTGGATTAAAGTCAAGTTCAAGACAGAGCTAACACAATTTGAATGACCTCAAAAGGATTCAAAACGAAGAAGATATGAAATTCTAAAGTCTATACCTTATTTCAGTTTAACTAAGACCTCACTGGAATTTCTAAAACTCACAAGGGTATGGGAGGACGTGAGCCACAGATCTTAAATCTAATGGCTCAGACCTCCCAGAGAACAACGCACACGCAGCGCTCAGAGGTCCAGAGGTCTGGACCTCCTAGCAACTCACATGCGCGAGGTGAGGGAGGTCGGGGCCGTGATGCGAAATCCAACGGACCACAACACGAAAGGAGGTCCTGAACGGACCAGATCTAAAGGGAGGTCCTCAGCGGTTGAGATCTTCCAAAGGAAGGTCCAAACTATCAAGATCTCCCCGAGGAAAATCTACATCGTCAGACCTCACGGGGAGGTCTGGGACGGTCCAGATGTTCAAGGAGGTCCTCGATGGTTCGAGATCGTCCGAGGAGGACCTTCACGGTCAAGATCTACCCGGGAGGTCATGAGCAGGCCGAGACAACCTAGGGAGGTCTAAGGGAGGTCCTAACGTCCACAGACCTCCGGGGAGGTCTGGCGGCCACGATTGCGCAAGGAGGTCTTGGGCGCTCCAGATCTCCTCGGAGGAGGTGCAGGCGTCCTGCACCAGCGCCTTAACTCGCGCACGCGCTTGGACATGAATAAATGCGCGCTGGACATCAAGGAGGTCCGCGCGCGCGGGAGGTCTTAAATGCGCACATTAAAGGGTGGATTAAAGGCAGTTAAGACACCCCATTGATTACAATGATTGGGCATTTAAAACGGTGAATTTATGTCCTAAAAACGACAATGACACGCTCGGGACGTCCGACAAAATCCCGAGCGTGAAGAAGTGATCATCGCCGGCGATGTAGACCTCGCCGGCGAGATCCAATGGTACCGTTGGGTCCGCAATAACCATGCGCACCCAAAGGACCTCCTCTCAACGGCGGCGGCCTTGAACGCCGTGAGCCGGAGAGGACAACGACGACAAGCACACGGCAAAAAACCAAAATGCAAAAGGAAGCTCATGCGACATCCAACCAAGCGTGTGCCCAATTTAAAAGCTCCGCGACCTCATACATCGGGTGCCCAGCTAAAGGACTATCGGAGTACACGGAGGTCCTAAGGTCTTTGAGGAGGTCGAGGAAGGAGGCCCGTCTTGGGGAGGAAGGGTGCTCCACGGCCAAAGCTTCAACTTCAAGCTCCACTTTGTCCCCTCTGCAAATGCCCAACAATATCAAGTTAGGCCTTGGTCCCAGAGGGGTAGGGCACAAATGGAAGCAAGGAGAAAAGGAGGAAAAACTCCGGGACCCTTGTCCACCGAGGAGCTTCAAGCTTCTCAACAATGGCGACCAAGAGGGAGGAGAGGAAAGCTCAAATGACACGGTGCAAGCTTAGAGCTTAGAAGTGTGCCAAAGAAGCTAAGGAGGAACCCAATGGGGTTTTATACTTTGGGAGAAGCAGCACACGAGCAGTGGGGTTAAGCTCATGGTGAGCTTAGCCCATGGCTCGGTCTAGGGTTTGGACAAGACACGAGGTGACATGGTGACAGTCTGCGTGGGCGAGGAAGAGGCGGAAGGTGACCTGCATTAAATGCGGGTCAGCAAAGAGTTGTTATAAGGTACACAATGGGACAAAGCCGGGCATTAATTCACTTGCTCAGGGCCACGCATGCGTGACCAAGGAAGGAGAAGAACAGGAGGTCATTTTGACCGTTGGATAAGCCACGGGAGGTCCTGCCCTCCGATGTGGTTTTGAACCGTTATGTTTTAAGTGGTGGGAGGAGGTCCCACCACACGATCAAGGATGGGAGGTCGTGGCCTCCGATTTCATGTCGCAAAACGCACGTGAGGAAAAGGGACAGAGGTCCAAAGCGTTGGATCTCCATCCAGCAGTGCGGACCTCGGTGAGGATTTAACGCACGCGATCAAAAAGACATGAGGGGAGGTCATGGCCTTTGGATTTAAATCCAAGGGCACTGACCTGATGGGGAGGTCCGATATGATGCGCAACAGGCAAGGGAGGTCAGGACCGCTAGATTTAGATCTAAGGGTTCCGATCAAAAGAGGTGGAGGTCCTGAGCTCGCGCAACGCACAAGGGAGGTCATGGCCTTTAGATTTAGATCTAAGGGCTCACGATCTCACGTCTTGTTGCCGGGAGGTCTCGTGCGCATGAGACAAAAGGAGGTCGTGGACCGTAGATTTTAATCTAACGGTGCACAACAAAAGATGGGGAGGTTGTGAGTGCTTGATAGCAGGAGGTCGTGAGTCGTTGGATTTGATCCAATGGCTCGACCTAGGTTAGGTGGGAGGTTTGTTTAGTTTAGGTTGAGAGGAGGAGGTCGGGGCCATGGATCTTGGATCCAAGGGCTATGACCTCACGTGGTGGGATGACTGACCGAGTATGTTGAGGAGGAGGTCGTGGCGGTTGGATTTGATCCAACGGCCACGACCTCAACAAATGGGATGACCTCATTGCGATGGTTTAACAAATCGAGGAGGTCTTTGAGGTTTAACACGGGGAGGTCATGACCAGTTGATCACGGATCCAACGGCAATGACCTCATGAGGTGGGAGGTCCTCGCGGTGTTGATCATGAGGAGGTCGTGGCTGTTGGATGTAAATCCAACGGCTGCGACCTGATCAAGTGGAGATGAGGTCTGCTGAGGTGCAGACATGGTTGGGCTGGACCAGCTTGAACATGGCTAGCCCAAGGAACAGTGTAGGCTTTAAAATTTAGTTTTTAACAGCTGAAACTTAGCAGAATTATTTGAGATAGCAAATGAACTCCAAATTTGATGGAATTTTAACTGGAGCTTGCTGACAATGAGACCAACCTTGCATAAAATTTCCAGAGGTTATTATGCAATGCATTTTTCTCAGGAAATTCATGAAGGTTGTTTAAAGGATTGTTTTGCCTCCAAAAATTATCAACAAGTGTTATAACTCATGATATTTTTCAGAAGGG
Organism: Phyllostachys edulis; assembly: GCA_036346405.1. Taxonomy (NCBI): domain Eukaryota; kingdom Viridiplantae; phylum Streptophyta; class Magnoliopsida; order Poales; family Poaceae; genus Phyllostachys; species Phyllostachys edulis. The sequence goes on from CM070553.1 coordinate 77,467,154, forward strand.
GTCCCATATCAGTTTTTGGGACCAAGGAAAATATATTCCAAAAGTTTGGCACAAGATTTAAGATAATTGGAAAATGAGTTTGATTTTTGGTCAACAAGAGCTTTGTGTTCTTGGATTACACAACTCTTGGACAAAAATCACATGAGATTTTAGGGTTTTTCAGGATGTGAGAAAAAGTTTTAATTTCTACACATATAATTATACTTGATTAACCCTAATTATACATTTGGGATGTTACAGTACCACTCTTTATCGCGGTACTACCGCTGCTGGCGATTCTGTGTTCAATCTTTCAGACCTCCTCCTTGTGTCCTTGGACCTCCTTCGAGTCCCCTAGGACCTCTTCCTTACTTATCTGGACCACCTTTGTGTAGTCCAGACCTCCTCTTGGTTAGATCTGTCGGCTCTGACCTTGTCTAAGTTAAATCTAGCGGTCCAGACCTTATCCTTGTTGGATCCATCGATCCAGACCCCGCCCTCGTTAAATCCTAAGGTCCAGACCTCTCCTTTGTTGGATCTAAGTGTCCAGACCTCATCCTGGCTCGTGATCCATTCGTTTGATGCTGGGCGGCCCGAGTCTCTCTACTCCACCTTGGCTCCGCGCGTTAGATCTAACCGTTCATGTCCTCCTCTTTGAGATCTTGACCGTCGGACCTCCCTTTTGGAGATCTGAGTGTCAGGACCTCCCCGTTGCCTTTTGATCTTGACCGTTCAGGTCCTCATCTTTGAGATCTTGACCGTTAGACCTCCCTTTTGGAGATCTAACCGTCAGGACCTCCCTGCGCCCGTTGATCTGGACCGTTAAGGTCCTCCTCTTTGAGATCTTGACTGTCGGATCTCCCTTTTGGAGATCTGAGTGTCAGGACCTCCTCTTGAGTCTTTGGACCTCCTGTCCAGGACCCCCCCTTGAGTGTTTTGGACCTCCTGTCCAGGACCTCCCAGTGGTCTCTTGCGGAGACAGCCCTTGTGGTGGGGCCACCTCTTTGACCGGTTGTGCACCCTTTTGACTGGCCCCTCTTGTCAGCCTCACTCAACCTTGTTATCATTTCTCCCGCCTCAGAACTCTGTGCGCATTTAATAGGTGTCGGATCACATTAAATGCAGTCACATCTGAGGTACCTTATTTTAATTCTTTTAGGACAAGCCCTGTCCTAGCTACCCCGATTGCCGACACATCATTGAACCCTTTCTTGGTGCACTCCACCAACTCTGGCTATATATAGCCTGGGCAAGCTTTCATTTGCCACCTTTTGCTCATTTCTAGCTTCCTTGTCTCCTTTGCCTGGTTTTCTCCTGGCACAAGACCTCCAGAGCTCGCCGAGGTCTGTCTTTGAGCCTCTTGGTTTTCCAATTCTTGCTGAGATGGTTTGAGTTCTTTTGAGTCTTTTGAAGTTCTTTGGCCTAGTATGGTTTTGCTTATTTGGTTTTTGCGAACGTATAGATCCTGCGTTTGAGGAAGAGTTCTTGGACCCAGCAGCTTCTACTGAAGGTTCTCCACTGCTTGACCAAGGCAAGCCACAGACCCCCTTTTGGATCATATTGAACCTAGCTTTGCAAATATATTTTGGTTTTACTTTATCATGCATGGCTATTTTTATAAGAAATGTTTGGGCTGTAGTTACTTCCCTACTTGTTATTATACCTCCTTTATAACTTGCTCAAGTCATGTTGTCATGTTCACCTTGTAAGCCTTAGATTGGGTATTTAGTTGGTATTCCTTGTTATTTGCCAACATGGGGCCGTAGGTTTATATATAGCTTTGCTCTAGAAATCGTGGTTCTGGTGTATCATGTTTCATCCTTAATAATCTTGACTAATTGAATTATGGAACCTGTGGTTGGTGCCACTGTTAAGAAACTTTGGTGTGATGCCATTGTTGTGTTGACTGTGGTGTGAGACCACTTTGTTAAAACTGTTGTGCCAAGACTGGGTGGTCTTTTGGCAGGGTTAATTACAAAATGTTTTTGCTGAGGCAAGAAGGCAGGGAGTGAGTAGTGGGTGCTTTGCACATTGGGGTTGTGGAAGTCTTGCCTTAGCACAATTAAGGACTCAACTTTGTGTTCTGTTGATCTGGGCCAATCAGTGCAACCACAAGATCATTTTATGGGAATGGTCTGGGCTGAATAATTAGCAATGAGATGGCTTGGGGCTGTTGTGGATGAGCATGTTGATTCGTTGGCGCAAGAGGGGGCACCCCATAACCTTGCGGACTTCTAGACCAAAGGGGGGAATGCGAAACCTTAGCGGGCAGCTCCGAGCCAGTTCAAAGCTTTGTAAAGGCCTTGCCGCGCTCTCTAGACTACTCACCATCGGAAGTGAGCAAGGGTCTTTCCGGAACCCGTCCCGCTAGAGAGACCGTGGATTGTGAGTAAAGTTGTACACCTCTGCAGAGTGAAAAATCTATTCGAATAGCCAAGTCCTTGGTCATGGACATGCCTGGTGAAAATGGTGCAAGGGGTAGTGCTTGTGAACTTGGTGTTCCCTGGACACTTCTGCGAGAGGCCGTGGCTTTGCCTCGAAGAGAACTTGGCTGGCTTTAGAGGGGTCATGGCTAGCTCGAGATGTGGTCCAGGGGCTGGCTTTGAGCTCTAGAGTTGGTGCTCTAGAGGGGTCGTGGGAGAGGTCCTAGTCATGGGTGTGACCAGACCTCCCCCATTTGGTTGTGGATGTGAGTTGGTGCTCACTCCATCTTTTCAAAAATCAAATGTAATATGTACTACTGTTTTAACTTGCTGCTTTTCAATCTACTTATGTTATTCTTTGTCAAAAACTTAGCTTTGCAATCTAACCATCTGACTCTCAATTGGTAAGTCTTTGCATGAATATTATTTGCATAATTGCTCCCTGTGACTTGCTGAGTACATTCAAAGTGCTCATGGCTTAAAGCCCTGTGTCAAAGCAGATTTTGAAGATGATCAAGTGCAGGCGGTCTGAGCACTCTTTGAGGAGGAGTTCTTCGACGATCCAGCTGCCTAGGACGTCCTCCACTCGACAGCCTGTGGGGCTTGCCGGATGGCCTCTGCGTGCTTTGTGCTTTTGTTGTTAAGCCCTCTCTGTTGTCGGTTTTTGTAAGCCCTTAGTGGCAGACCTCTTGTAAACAAGCTTGACCATAAGGTCTCGTTTAATATTAAGTTTAATTTGTCTGCTTCATCCTTTATTTGACCTCGTGGTTGTGATTATACCTTGTGTTTCTATGTGAGCTAGCATCAGGTGTCCTGGGACTAGCTCGGTGCACAGGGGTAGGATCTCCTGGAGGTCCTACGGGACTTAGCCTGGGAGATCCTGTCGGACCTCCCTGATGATATACCGAGAGGTGCTACCGGCAAGTTGGGGTATGCCCGATCAAAAAAAATGGTCCTCTCGGACCTTTGTTGTATATCACAGGGTGGGTCGTCACAATCTGTCACTAGGAAGCAATCTCGCACTCGATTTGGCTCTGGGTTGGTGGTCGGTCATCTTAAAATCACCACATCTGGTCTGAGCATGAATTGGCGGCAGTGAGGAATCACAGCAGGAAGAGGGGAGAGGTTGGCTGTAGCTCAAAGATTTCTTGAAGAGGATATGCCCATCCGAGCCATTGATGCCTACTCCACAGGTAAGAAACCTTGAACCCAGTACTGTAGTGGCTCCGACTATTGCAGTAGAGGTTGCATCAGAACAACTGAATGTGGGTGGAGCCCTGATGCCACCGAGTCTAAAATTGAACATGAGTCAAGCTGGCCAAAGTGATTTCCTTAGTGAACCATTCCTAATTCAATTCACCATTGAGCATAATACAGTGAATCTTAGCACTGCTCCTGTATTCACCACTTCACTGAGACCCCCCACAGTGATGGTTATCAACCCTGTCAGTCAAGGAATGTTTGCTTATGTTGCTAGTAACCCCCAGGTTGGCAACCCTTATGGGATTGATTGGAATCATAATTTCTTCCATCATAATCAGTACAATCCTGTCACTGGCCAATTCATGAATACTGGGCCTAATGCACAACTCCCTGGAGTGCAAGTACTTGATTCTCAGAGGAATCTATATGCAAGAAACCATGGAAGTAACACCTGTTATGCAGAAGCCGTTATAAAGGGCCCTAGACTGGAGATCCCATTCTTCACTGGTGAGGATCCTATAGGGTGGCTCAAGCAATGTGAGAAATTCTTTGAGCTCTCTAGAACTCCCCTAGAGCAGTGGCTTAACTTGACCTCTGGTCACCTTCAAGGGAGAGCTGCTAACTGGTTTAAGGGGATTGGAGTGCCTTGGAAAATACTCAACTAGAACCAATTTTGTGCTATGATAAGAGCTAGATTCTCTAAAGTGAATGCACATGATGCTATGGAACAACTCCAAAATATCAAGCAAGGAGTTGCAAATGTCTATAACTATATTGACAGGTTTGAAAAATATATTTCCTTGGTCAAGAGAGATCACCCATACTTACAAGAAGTTTTTCTGATGAGGTGCTTTATTGGAGGACTCAGAGGGAAAATCAAACATGATGTCAGTGGGCAAATGCCACAAGGCATTTTCGAAGCATATTGGTATGCAAGAGTGTATGAGAAGTCAGATGCAGCTAACAGGACCAATACTATTGGGGGTTACAACAGGAACAAGTATGCTACTAGTGGAGGTAATAACTTCAAACCTATTGGTCAGAGGGGGCTCAATCCAGCACTACCAAAGGTGGGGTAAAACCTGAACAAAAGCTAAGTGAACATGAGAATAAGAAGTGCTACTACTGCCAGGAACCATGGCATTTTCAGCACAAGTGGAAAATAGGGAGGACCATCCATGTACTTCAAGAAGAGCATGATGAGGAGGTAAGAACTAAGCATGAGGTTGATGACGAACCCGAGGGAGGGTTTAGAACAACACTTAACAGTCCTGAACATGAGGAGTCCCAAGATCAATTGATGCTAATATCTGCTCATGTTGTAAAGGGGACTACTTGTCCAACCACCTTTTCCTTGATAACATTTATAGGGAGGCAAGAAGTTGATAGTAGAAGTACATATACTTTCATGAACTATGATTTGGCTGTAAGGAGTGGTTGCACAGTTAGGCCAACTCTAGCAAGGAAAATTTCAGTAGCCAGTGGGGGTGAATTGATTTCTGATGCCACTGTAGTTCCAACCTATTATAGAATCCAGGGAACCAAGTTTGCCAATACATTCAAACTCATCAAGCTCAAGAGTTATGATATTATACTGGGGGCTGATTGGATATATGAACATAGCCCCATATGTCTCGATTTGAAGAAGAGAACATTGGGAATTACCCACAGAGGAAAGACTGTTAACTTCAAGGATCATACAATCCCCAGGAAGAAGTTTTATGATAAACCATGCTAAATTACAAAAGATGACTCAGAAGGGGGTTATGGGATATGTCATTCAGGTTCACTTAATGGAGCCAGAAGAGGGCCAAAACCAGAACTTTTACTCTGCTGACATTGAACAAGTTCTGACAATATAAGGATATTTTACATGAGCCTTAAGGATTACCACCAACCAGGGGATGTGATCACACCATCTATTTGAAGCCTAGAGCCACACCTCCTAATCTGAGGCCCTACAAAGTACCCCATCATCAAAAGGAAGCTATGGAAGAAATCATCAGGAAGATGTTGTAATTTGAGGAGATAAGAGGAAGCCTTAGCCCTTACTCTTCTCCAACTGTGATGATCACCAAGAAGGATGGGAGCTGGAGGTTATGTGTGGACTATAGATAATTGAATGCACTCACAGTCAAGAACAAATTTCCTATGCTTGTTATTGATGACCTTCTGGATGAGTGACATGGAGCTACTGTCTTTAGCAAATTGGATCTCAGGTCAGGCTATCATCAAATAAGAATGGCTGAAGGGGATATCCCCAAAACAGCTTTCAAAACACTTTTCAAGCCCTCATGAACAAAATGTTTGCATCCCACTTGAGAGTTTATATTGGTGTCCTTTGATGGCATTCTAGTATACAACAAAAGTCAGGAAGAGCATGTTCCATACTTGAAGGAAACACCGAAAGTTCTAAGGATTCACAGGTTATCAGCAAAAATGAGCAAATGCTCTTTTGCCTAGGAAAGTGTTGAGTACCTAGGTCACATTATATCTGGGAATAGGGTAGCAACAAACCCCAAGAAGATAACTAATATTGTCAATTGGACAAAGCCCAATGGTGTGTCAAAGCTAACATGATTTCTAAGACTAACTGGGTATTATAGGAGATTCATTAAAAACTATCGCAAGACATGTAGACACTACTACATGACATGCTAAGGAAATGTAACATCCCAATTCTGAAAATGAGGGGAAATTAAAACTTTTTCCTCAATTGAATGTATTTGGATTTTTATAATTCTTGTAAAAGAATTGTGGGAATCAAATTCAAAATCTCCAATCAAAAACCTCCATTATAAAAATCTTGTGCCCACATCTGTAAAATATTGTTCCAAGGTTCTAGGGAAGCTTGGTAACCTCTCTGAATTTTCTCATAATTTTTAGCAATTATTTGAATATTTTTGGAGGCAAGTCAAACCAGTCCAAAGTCTGGTCAAACCCTAGTTGAAATCATTCTGAAATTTATTGAGGAATATTCTTTGCACAAACATCTCTGAAAATTTTATGGGAGGTTAATTTGTTAGTAATAGAGCTCCTGTAAAAAGTTCATAATTTTTAGAGTTGGTTTGATGCCTCAAATAAATCCTCAAAGTCTGCTGTGAATTCAAAACTCAAAAACTTGAATCCACTGTTCCTCGGGCTCGGTCGCTCGTTTTGGTTCAGTCAACTAACTGCACCGTGTGGCTCGGGCGCGGGCGCTCGCGCGTGGACCGTTAGATTCACATCGGGCGGCCCATAGCGGCGTACCCCTTCGCCCATCCTTTTCTTTCTCAGCCCTTGGATCAAAATCCGACGGCGGCCCTTTCGTCGTCCTCCTCCCGACTTCCCCCTCGCTCGCGTGCACAGGGCGCCATGGCAGGGAGTGGGCAGAGCGTCGTCACGTCGCTTCGGGGCAGACTTCAACGGCTCCCCATAGCATTAAATGCTCGTCGTGCCTCCTCCCGAAGTCGCCGAGTTACACCCCTGTCGCCTCAGAGCTCCTGGCGCACAAAGGACCCGAGGCTCCCCTCCCGCTGCCCTCTGCCATCCTTGGTACTTAAGCTCGGGTATCCCTCCTTGGCTTCTTTTACACACCAAGTGAGTCCTAGCAAGCACTCACACCCTCGCTCAACTCCCATCACCCGGCCACTGCTTGCCGCCATTGCCGCACCTCATTAGCTCCTGAGAAGGCGGTAACCCGTGGCCCTCTCCCTCAATCTCTGGCTCCCTCGGCTCCCTCTCACTTGGGAAGCCTAATCCTCACTCAATTTGGACGATCTTCTGGTGGGGCCAATTCGAAGTTTCCCCGTTTTCGGCCGTGAAACGTAATCTTCTTCCCCCACGGTGAGTGTCTCTCCGGTCGATTCCTTTCTTGGTCAAGATCGATGGGCCTCGTAGAACCCATTTTGATATTGCTTGCCTTCTTTTTGTGGCTCAGGCGGCATCGCCCCCGCTGCGCCATTAGCGCCGCCACCGCTTTCGTCGCGAGCTTCTCGAGCCACCTCAAAGACCGCGTCACACACGGTGAGTACCTTGTAGCACGTAGAGGCTCTGGCACCCATTGTATGACTCGCTGCGGAGCTCTCCCTTGCTTGTCGTCTTTTCCGTGTGCTGTGCCTCCGCCCCTCGCCGTCGCGCCGCCGCTCGGAGCCCTCACCGGCGATGAGAATGGTACCGCGAGGTCGATCACTATTATGCGACCAGGTGGCCTCGGTTGGCACGGAGAGGGCGTAGAACGCCGCATGAAGTCGCCATGAACTTCGTCGAAAGCGTCTTGGCCGTGTACAAGATGTGCATTATCGGTTTTGGGCACGATAATGGCGCCCATTAAGTCCTAATGATTGGCTAGCGTTTTAAATTGTGTCCTTAAAGCGTTAGCGATCCGGCAAGGGGCGTATCTTTTAAACCCCCTCGGCGGCTCATTGCCGCTGCCTTGTGGGCACGGTGCACTGCACTTAACCTCCTGTAGGCCACGATCGGCACGAGTGGAACCTCGGCCTTCGTCGCGTGCGTTAAGCCTCGACACGATCAGGCGCCACTTACATGTGGGCCCCCTTTGTCAGCCACGACTGTTCAAATCCCGAATGGCACATCCACTCTCAGCCGTAGGATCCTAGATCAACGGCTGATATTGATTGGGCCGACGGACCGTGAACGATCACCTTTAGATCTCACCGTCGATTTCCATCTCAACGGTTTGTTTGTCATTTTGGATCCGCGTGCCTCGTGGACTCCTGATCCGAGCCGTCCATCTCAGATCCGACGGTCCACATCCATGCTCATCTCCTCCAGCGATTTTCAAACGCGATCATGCTGATTCATCTTGACTGCTGATTTTCCATCGACGGTCCACGTTGGATGCCTTCATGGTAGCTGCTGACAGATCGTGGGCATACGATCCAAGATCTACGCCCATAATCAGCCACGCCATTTGTGTATTTGAGTTTTCCGAGAGCTTTATTTTCATCTTCGAAAAAGGTAGAAACTTTGTAAATGCATATCTTTTTCATTGTAATTCATTTTTAGATGATTCCAGTGGTATTAATTCTGTTATGCGCTAAAATTTAATCTAAAAATGTTAGAAGATTAATATGACTCCAGAAAAACCTGAAATTAAATTCTAATCTTTCTCAGTTTTATTAAATGTATTAGAATTTCGGTTAAATGGTAAAATGCATAACAAATTCATTTTAACTCCTTTTAAGTTGAAATCAATTTTGTTAATTCTGGTATGGACTAGGATTTAATCTAAAAATGGTTTTAATCATGTTATAGTTACAAAAATATCCAGAATTAACTTTAACCTTGCATAGGCTTTAATTGTTTCTCTAGAAATCATTGTAACTTGTAAAATGCATAACTAATTATCGGTAAACTATTTTTGGGTGAATCCAATTTTGTTGGATTCCTCTAATAATGAACTTACTAGGAAAAATAGTTTTGAACATGTTACTGTTTTCAAAAAGAATAATCATGCATTATAATTTTGTTCAAGTTCTTGTTTCAAAATTAATAGAAGGTGCATTATAGCTCCAATTGAGATGAATCCATTTAGGCTGTTCATCTTATGAGGTGCTTATGCTACCTTAAAATTTCAGCTTCACTACTATTCTAGAAAATTTTGCGATGAATAGTAACATATTTCTAATTAAATAGGCTGAGCAGAATTGATTTCATCATATCTTTTGCATTAAGAATCCAAATCAATTGGTTCTTGTTGCTAAATTCATGATAAATCATTGTCTTGCTGCTGTAAAATTTTCATAGCATTCGGAGAAGTTTCACTGTTGAGTCTTTTTGGTTTTTCGTTGTTCTTATCGGTTCTTTATCGCTTTTCCGTTAGGTTTCGACATTTGTGGTAATCCCAGAGTGACCCTCAGCCACAACTTGAGCAACAGCAACAAGGCAAGCAGTTTGACCATGATTCATCCTATATTTGCAAGTCTATTATATTGTTTAAACTCTATGTATGCATTGCTACTTTGTTTTAATTATGGTTAGTGAATCCTATAGTTGCACAATCTGTAGGAATGCCATGTCTTTACTACCTTAAGCCTAGGTTACTTGCTGTGGTTTGAGCTCGTTGGATGAGCTCATATCACTTAGTAGATCGCGACTTAAAATGCTTAGATATGCTTAGTTAACGGTAGCAATGGGCGATCATCGAATTAGTCGATGATCTTGATCACACAAATCTATCTATTACTCCCTTATGTCCAGCACTTGTGCTTTGTTAATTTGTAAATACAAAATCTGAAAATAAATGTGTGGATTGGACTTGGGCATATTGGATGGATGGTGTGGTTTTTGGATGTGGTGGTATGCCTGAGTCAACAAGGACCGAATTCTTGCGCCATTGATCCAAGCAATTATGCGTACCAACCACGCGAGGGGCATATGGAACCCCTCTTGACTAAGTACTCTAGGAGGTGTTAATTATGAGCTGCTTTCGGTTGGTGTGTTTTAAATGAAAACGATATGTATAGTGTGGGAGGAACATTAGCTTCCGCCAGGTCGCCTAATGTCTCTTTCTCCCCGTGGGTTGTGCGGCTCGTAATTAGCATTATCCTTGGAAATGTCTCGTAGGACTTAGCTGTGCAAGACACCTTCTAAGTGTGCGTAAAGGAAAGGCGATGCATGCGTGGGTAGTGCAGTGGTACACCCCGCAGGATAAAACTATTCAATAGCCTCGCCCTAGGTTATGGACACGCTTGGTTATTTCCGTAAGAATTAGACTACAACCTTTAATTAAAACTTGACATGGTTGGCATGAACGGGGAGTTCATGCTATTGTTGTGGTGACTATTGGGTTAGTCACTTCCAGGATTGTTGTTGTCATCTACTTATTCTTATTATCGTTGTCAAGCTTGATATTTGAATGTTAAAAACAGATTTGATAACTTGCCTTTAAATGTATTACCTTATTGCAAATAAATGTTGCTTTATGCTAAATGAGACATACAACCTCCACTTACATAAAGCTTGCATGTAGCATATGTTATAGTCCTGTTATCTTGCACGTAAGTCTTATGAGTACTTTATGTACTCATCTGCCAGTGTTTGTGGCATTCTTGTGGCTTTTGTTGCAGAGGAAGGAGGTGAGTTCCAAGAGCCTCACTTTTGTGCTATGTGTTGCAGCTTCTTCGACGACTAGCTTGGCGGTCCGGTCAGATGCCTAGGGGTTAAGGCACACTGATTGGCTTTGTGTTATAGCCATCTTTATGGCACTTTTGCTTCACTGTTATCTTAGTAGTACTTGTTGTTATTTGGCCCAAGGCCCTCTTTGTAGTAACTCGTCCTTATTAATATTAACTTCTGGTTTGTTGCTTATGGCTATGTGTTAAATGGAATTGATGCATTCTTTTGTTTTGAGGTATGTATGCTGCATTCTGGGAAGTATACATCTCTCGAGACCGGGTTTATTTGGTTGATAATACTAGAGTCAATTGGATGACTAAGTATTATGAGCCAAACAAATCCGGGGTCTCACAAAAGTTGGTATCAGAGCCGTCTTGACCGTAGTAACGCAAGCTTGGTCGTCTTTAGGATATTTTGAAAATCCTATTTTTAAAGTATTAAATGAGTTTGAAAGCCTAAGTAATTCTCAGATTTTACTCCTTACCTATCTTAGCTTTCTAGCTCATCTCACTCTAATTCGAGTTTTAAAAGTTGTTTTCCTCTCTTCCCTTCTACCAAATAGTTGTTATCGATTAAGTGGGTTTTGGATAACATATGAGAGTTCTAAATTGATGTCTTGGCTACCTTTTTGGTGAAGAATAGAAGTATTTGAAGGTGAAACTCAAATCTGAAAATTCTGGACAGCAAGCAAGCATTTTAGGGCAGCAATGCTTAAGCTAGTAAATGAGGTAGAAAATGAGAGGTTAATCAACTAAAACTTGTGGGAATAAAAGGGTAAGATGTGATACTAGTTAGCTAAGTATCTAACACTTATCTCGCTGTTTTAACCTTGCTCTTTAGTAGCATTAGATCTCATCTTGTAATCTGATTTTTAATCTTCTCGAGCAACTACTCGTTCATTCAATACGGGTTAGTTGTATTGGGAAGTTGAGCTTTGGTTATAGTGTTCCCTCGCTGTTTTTAGAGTCTTTTAGAAGCTTTTAAAGTTTGTTTACTTGCTATTTTTGGCTTTCGTTTAGGGTGATATTCCATTCCCCTAGTCGATCGCCTTTTGGCTTTCTATAAAAGCTTGTTTTCGAGTCTAGTTGCTAACCAAAATTTCTTGTAACAGATGGTGGACGACTCATAGCGGCCAAGGCTGGCCACCGTCAGACGAGGAGCTTCCTCCTCCCACCATGGCCGAGGTCCTTCGCAGATTGAGCGCAACCGCGGATGACAGAGAGTTCTCTCGACGCCAACGCAGCAACACCACCGCACTTTCCGGAGCTTCAGATCTGGGCTGTGGAATGCCCATCGGCCTCGTGGGGGCCTTTGCTGAGTTCCTTCGTACTCAGCCCCTACCTTTTCTCGGTCTGAGGACCCTTTGGATGCGGACGATTGGCTTCGTCTTGTGGAGCGGAAGCTTTGCATAGCGCAGTGCCCAGAGCACGAGAAGGCGCTGTTTGCATCGCACCAGCTGGAGGGTGCAGCTTTGTCATGGTGGGAGAGCTATCTCGCCATGCAGCCCGAGGACCACGTCGTCACCTGGGCGGAGTTTCGCACTGCTTTTCGTCAGGCTCATATCCCTGCCGGCTTGATGAATATCAAGAAGCAGGAGTTTCTTGCCCTCAGGCAAGGGCGTGGCTCAGTCATGGAGTATGTATACGAGTTCAACCATCTTGCTCGTTACGCTCCTGAGGATGTGGCTACGGATAGGGCCAAGCAGGCCAAGTTCAGGAGTGGCTTGTCAAAGGAGCTTAGGGAGAAGCTATCCATAGTCGACTTTCCTGATTTCCAGACCTTGGTCGACAAGGCCATCGTCGCTGAGCATGCGCTTCGGGAGTTGTTCGATTCCCGCAAGCGCAAGTGGGAGACCTACAAGACTTCGTGCCCAGCTCTTCCGCCCTCGCTTGGGCGTTCTTGGTTCGATCTCAAGACTCGGAGGTCACCGCCTGTTCTCGTCCTTCGCAGTCCGTGCTCGACCACGTCTTTGCCGCGATCGAAAGTGGCTCCGCAATCCGGCGGCCAATGTCACTTGTTTCTTCTGCAATTAAGGGCATTATGCCAATCAATGCCCTAAGAAGATCGGAGCACCCCTCGCCCCAATGGAGGACACGGGCAAGGAGGTGGATCTTCGCAGACCAAGATCGCTCCGCTACCCAGGAGTGGGTAGTGGTCGCGTCAACGCCGCCACCACCGAGGAGGCTCAGAGGCACCCGACGCCTGCTAGGTACACTTTCGTTAACTCTCACCTGCCATCGCCTTTGTTTGATTCAGAGCATCTCATTCCTTTGTTTCGAAGTCTTTTGTCATTGTTGGTGAGCTTCGTTCTCTCCATTGTCGGTCCCGCTTACTCATTCGCTCTCTGGTTCGGAGTTGAGAGTCAATCGAGTGTAGGGATGTTCCTATCGAGATCGAAGGGTAGGGTTCTTAGCAAACCTTATCCTTCTCCATTCAGTGAGTCTTGATGTGATTCTTGGCATGGATTGGTTGTCCCAAAGACATGGGGCAAATCGATTGCGCCAGAAGCTCATCTCTCTGTTTAGCCCCTCCCATGAAAGGTGTTCGCTACCAAGTCGCTAGGCCCTCATCTCTTCGCTTGAAGCGAAGCCCGCTCTAGATAGTAGCGGAGTCCCAACAGTTTGTGACTTCGTTGATGTCTTTCCCGCAGATCTTCCAGGGATGCCACCCGCTCGAGACCTCGAGTTTGTCATTGAGTTGGCTCCTGCATCGCCCCTATCTCAAAGAGGCCTTATCGGATGCCACCGAACGAGTTGGTGGAGTTGAAGAAGCGCTAAGTGAGCTGCAAGAGAAGGGTTTCATCCGCCTAGCTCATCTCCTTGGGGTTGTCCAAGAATCTTCGTAAAGAAGAAGGACGGTACTTTATGCATAAGTGTTGATTACCGCCCACTTAATGAAGTGACTGAAGAACAAGTATCCATTGCCCGCATTGATGATCTCTTCGATCAATTAACTGGAGCCCGAGTTTTCTCCAAGATTGATTTGAGAGTGGGATATCATCGAGTTCGATTCGACCGAGGATATTCCAAAGACAGCGTTCTCTACTCGCTACGGCTTGTATGAGTATACCGTTATGTCTTTCGGTTTAACCAATGCCCCTGCCTTGTTCATGAACCTCATGAATTCGGTGTTTATGGAGTATTTGGATAAGTTTGTCGTGGTCTTCATCGATGATATTCTTATCTATTCCAAGAACGATGAGGAACATGATCAGCATCTAAGGCTTGTTTTAGGCAAGCTGCGTGAACACCAGCTGTACGCGAAGTTCAGCAAGTGTGCCTTCTGGTTAAAGGAAGTAGCCTTCCTAGGCCATGTTCTTTCAGCAGGAGGCGTAGCCGTTGACCCTAGCAAGGTCAGCGATGTTCTTTCATGGAGTCCGCCTACTTCGGTCACCGAGGTACGGAGTTTTCTTGGTTTAGCGGGATACTATTGTCGCTTTATCGAGAACTTCTCTAAGATCGCTGGCCGATGACGGAGTTGCTCAAGAAGGACAAGAAGTTCTTGTGGTCCGATGCTTGCATGCAAAGCTTCCAAATTCTCAAGAAGCGTTTGACCACCGCTCCGTCCCTCGTTCTTCCGATATCCATCGGCTTCGATATTTATTGCGATGCTTCTCGTCGAGGCCTCGGTTGTGTCCTTATGCAAGAAGGCAAGGTAGTGACCTATGCATCAAGGCAATTGAGACCTCATGAGCTCAACTATCCTACCCATGATTTGGAGTTGGCTGATGTGATTCATGCACTTAAGATTTGGCGACATTACCTAATCCAGAATCGCTGAGGTGTATTCGGATCACAAGAGCCTAAAGTATTTGTTCACCCAACCTGACCTGAACCTCATGCAAAGGAGATGGTTGGAGTTGATCAAAGATTATGATATGGGTATTCACTACCATCCGGGCAAGGCTAATGTCGTTGCCGATGCGCTTAGTCGCAAAGCGCATTGTAATGCCTTCTCGCTCAAAGGCGTCGCCCCACTCTTGAGAGGAATTCCAGCGCCTCAACCTCGGTTTAGTTGAGCATGGTTCCTCATTGCCTTGGTTGTGCAACCAACCTTGGTGGATCGGATCAAGTCCGCTCAGCAGTCGGATATTGGAGTGAGCCACATCAAGGAAAATGTCAAGAACGGAACAACCAAGTGCTTTTCTGAGGATGAGCATGGTGTTGTGAGGTTCGGGCAACGCCTTGTGGTTCCAAAGGACATGGAATTACGGAATTTAATCCTCCGCGAAGCCCATGATTCGCCTTTGTCTATTCATCCCGGGGCCACAAAGATGTATCAAGATCTCCGCCAGAGATTTTGGTGGACCCGAATGAAGAGGGAGATCGCGAAGTTCGTTGCCGAGCGCGACGTATGTCGTCGTGTCAAGGCCGAGCATCAGCGTCCAGCAGGACTGCTTCAGCCTTTGCCTATTCCGGAGTGGAAGTGGGATTCGATCGGGATGGACTTTATCACCGGTCTACCTGTGTCGCCAAGGGAAATGATGCCATTTGGGTTGTCATTGATCGGTTGACTAAAGTGGCTCATTTTCTTCCAAATAAGACCAAGATTCGCATCGATTGCCTAGCTGAGCTCTATGTCTCTAGGATTGTGAGCTTACATGGCGCATCAAGACGATCGTTTACGATCGTGGCTCCATCTTCACTTCCCATTTACGCATAGCCTCGCAAAAGGCTATGGGAACCCGTCTTACCTTTAGCACGGCATTTCACCCTCAAACCGATGGTCGACCGAGAGGGTCAACCAGTTTTGGAAGATATGCTTCGTGCTCGTGTCCTTTCCTATGGGAAGCATTGGGAGAAATGCTTGCCTTTCACGAAGTTTTCTTACAACAACAACTTTCGAGCCGCCTCGGCATGGCACCTTTCGAGGCCTTATACGGAGAAAGTGTAGGACCCGTTGAACTGGTCGAGACCGGCGAGAGACCTCTCTTTGGCTCGGACTCAATTAATGAGGCCGAGAGCCAAGTCCAAATTTTATTCGTGGCTGCCATGCGCCTACTCAATCGAGCAAAAGAGCTATGCGGATCGCCGTCCGTCGTGAGTTGAGCTTTGAGCCCAATGACTTTGTTTATCTCAAAGTCTCTCCTTTGAAGGGCCATCAACGTTTGCGTTAAGGGCAAGTTAGCTCCTCGATATGTCGGTCCCTACCGCGTTATCGAGAAGAAGGGAGCTGTTGCCTATAAGTTAGAATTGCCATCTGCACTTGAGGGGTACATGATGTCTTCCATGTATCCCACTAAAGAAGTGCCTCCGTGTTCCAAGCGAGGAAGCTCGCTGGAAACTCTCGATGTTCGTGAAGATTTGACCTATCGCGAGCACCTGCTCGCATACTCGATGAGTCTGAACGAAGAACAAGGAATAAGACCATCAAGTTCCTTAAAGTTCGTTGGTCGAACCATTCCGAGGATGGGGCTTCTTGGGAAAGGGAAGATCGTCTCACAGTCAGGACTATCCTTCTTTCTTCCCCGAGTGAGCCAAATCTCGGGACGAGATTTCTGTAAGGAGGGGAGATTTTGTAACATCCCAATTCTGAAAATGAGGGGAAATTAAAACTTTTTCCTCAATTGAATGTATTTGGATTTTTATAATTCTTGTAAAAGAATTGTGGGAATCAAATTCAAAATCTCCAATCAAAAACCTCCATTATAAAAATCTTGTGCCCACATCTGTAAAATATTTTCCAAGGTTCTAGGAAGCTTGGTAACCTCTCTGAATTTTCTCATAATTTTTAGCAATTATTTGAATATTTTTGGAGGCAAGTCAAACCAGTCCAAAGTCTAGTCAAACCCTAGTTGAAATCATTCTGAAATTTATTGAGCAATATTCTTTGCACAAACATCTCTGAAAATTTTATGGGAGGTTAATTTGTTAGTAATAGAGCTCCTGTAAAAAGTTCATAATTTTTAGAGTTGGTTTGATGCCTCAAATAAATCCTCAAAGTCTGCTGTGAATTCAAAACTCAAAAACTTGAATCCACTGTTCCTCGGGCTCGGTCGCTCCTTTTGGTTCATCAACTAACGCACTGTGTGGGCTTGGCGCGCAGCGCCACGTGGACCGTTAGATTCACATCGGGCACCCATAGTGGCGCACTTTCGCCGATCCTTTTCTTTCTCAGCCCTTGGATCAAAATCCGACGGCGGCCCTTTCGTCGTCCTCCTCCCGACTTCCCCCTCGCTCGCGTGCACAGGGCGCCATGGGAGGGAGTGGGCAGAGCGTCGTCACGTCGCTTCGGGGCAGACTTCAACGGCTCCCCCTGCATAGCATTAAATGCTCGTCGTGCCTCCTCCCCCGGAAGTCGTCGAGTTACCTGCCCCCGTCGCCCTCAGAGCTCCCCTGGCAGACAAAGGACCCGAGGCTCCCCCTCCCGTTGCCCTTTGCCATCCTTGGTACTTAAGCTCGGGGTATCCCTCCCTTGGCTTCTTTTACACACCGGTGAGTCCTAGCAAGCACTCACACCCTCGCTCGAACTCCCATCACCGGGCCACTGCTTTGCCGCCATTGCAGCACCTCGGTAGCTGGTGGCGGTAACCCCATGGCCCTCTCCCTCAATCTCTGGCTCCCTCGGCTCCCTCTCACTTGGAAGCCTAACCTCACTCAATTTGGGCGATCTTTGGTGGGGGCCAATTCGAAGTTTCCCCGTTTTCGGCCGTGAAACGTAATCTTCTTCCCCAGCGCCGGTGAGTGTCTCTCCGGTCGATTCCTTTCTTGGTCAGCATCAGTGGGCCTCGTAGAACCCATTTTGATATTGCGCCCGTTCTTTTGTGGCTCAGGGTGACTGCTCCCCGTTGACGCCATTAGCGCCGGCCACCTTTGTCATGGGAGCTTCTCGAGCCACCTCAAGACCGCCACACGTCACACGGTGAGTACCTTGTAGCATGTAGAGGCTCGCACCTGCTGTATGACTCCATCGCGAGCTCTCCCTTGCTTGTCGTCTTTTCCGTGTGCTGTGCCTCCGCCCCTCGCCGTCGCGCCGCCGCTCGGAGCCCTCACCGGCGATGAGAATGGTACCGGCAGGTGCGCATCACTATTGCGCACCTGTGGGTGGCCTCGGTTGGCACGGAGAGGGCGTAGAACGCCGGCGAGTCGCCGCGGAACTCGTCGGGAAAGCGTGCCGGTCGTGTACAGTGTGCATTGTCGGTTTTTGGGCACAGTAATGGCGCCCATTAAGTCCTAATGATTGGCTAGCGTTTTAAATTGTGTCCTTAAAGCGTTAGCGATCCTTGGCAATGGCCCGTATCTTTTAAACCCCTCGCCCATTGTCCGCCTTGTGGGCTCGGTGCACGGCACTTAACCTCCTGTGGGCCACGATCGGCCGTGGGAACCTCGAGACTTTGTCGCGTGTGCGTTAAGCCTCAGCCCACGACTGTGCGCCACTTACATGTGGGTGTGAGACCCCGACGTTTATTAGGCTCATAATACTTAGTCATCCAATTGACCCTAGTATTATCAACCAAATAAACCCAGTCTCGAGAGATGTATACTCCCCAGAATGCAGTATACATACCTCACAACAAAAGAATGTATCAATTCCATACAACACATAGTACATAAGCACTAAACCGAAGTTAACATTAATATGGAATAGATATTACAAAAGAGAGGCCCTTAGGCCAAATAACAATAGTTACAAAAGATAACAATGAAGCAAAAGTGCCATAAAGATGGCCCAAAATAAGAGCCAACCAAAGTGCCTTTAGCCCACAAGGCAATCGACCGGACCGCCAAGCTAGTCGCTCTCCCAACCACAAGACAACTTCAAGAAAAAGTAAAGCCCTTTGGGCTCTACCTCCTCTGCAACAAAGTTGTTAAGCAAAGCAAATGAGTAAAATAAATTGTTTATTGTACTACAAGACCGACGTAAAGATAACGAACTATAATTTAGCTACATGCAAGCTTTATTTAAGTGGATGAGGCTTTGGACTCATTTTAGCATAAAGCAACATTTATTTGCAATAACATAGTAGATTGAAAGCAATTTGGCAAAGCATTTTTAAATGTTGAAGTAACAACGAGATAATAACATAGTAACAACAACAAGAACAATCACGAAGTGACTAACCCAAGTCACCACAACAATAGCATGAACTCCCGCTCATACCAACCATGTCAAGTTTTAATTAAAGGTTGTAGTCTAGTCTTGAACGACCTTACCAAGCATGTCCATAACCTAGGACGAGGCTATTCAATAGTTTTATCCTGCAGGTGTACCACTGTACCCACACGTCGGATCGCCTTTCCTTTAGGCACACTACCATAGGTATGCTTGCAGACGCTAAGTCCTCACGAGACAGCTTCCAATGGACAATGCTAATTACGAGTCGCACAACCCACGGGAGAAGGAGACATCACACAACCTTCCCTAAGCTAATGCTCCTCCCACATCACACACACATTTTATCTTTAAAAACACACCAACCGAGCGACCCCAATTAACACCGCCCAAAGTACTTAGTCAAGAGGGCTTCCATATGCCCCTCGTGTGGTTAGTACGCAAAATCGCTTGGCTTAGTGACCCAAGTACTCGGTCCTTAGGGACCCAGGCATACCACCACATCCAAAAACCACACCATCCATCCAATATGCCCAAGTCTAAATCAATCTTTTATTTTCAGTTTTTGATTTTACAAATTAATCAAAGCACAAGTGCTGAACATATAGGAGTAATAATCAGTTTTGAGTGATCAAGACCATCGACTAAGTCGATGATCGCCCATTTCTACCGATAACTAAGCATGTCTAAGCAATTTACATCGAAACTACTAAGCGATAAGAGCTCATCCAACGAGCTCCCACCACAGCAAATAACCTAGGCTCATGGTAGTAGAGGATAAACAATTCCTACAGATTATGCAACTATAGGCTTGCTAGCGACATTTAACACAAAGTAGCATGCATACATAGAAGTAAAACGATATATTAAGCTTTAAATTAATGGGACAATGATGGAAATGGTCAAACTGCTTGCCTTGTTGCTGGTGGTCACTTTGTTGCGGAGGGTCACTCTCGGGATCACCACAAATGTCGGCTTCAACGGAAAAGCGAGAAAGAACCGATAAGAACGACGAAACACAACAAAGACAGCACAACAAACGAACTCCAAATTCTCTGAATTTTCTACAACAGCAAGAGGGTGATTTCTAGGAAATATTGCAATAAGAACCAATTGATTTGGATTCTCAATGCAAAAGTTATGAGCAAAACAATTCTGCTCAGCCCCTAAAATACCAAACTGCACTATTCACTAATTTAATTATGAGGCAACATTTTCTAGAACAGCAGCGAAGCTGAAATTTTTACTGTAAAACTAGCACCTCATGAGATGAATAACACAATTGAGTTCATCTCATTTGGAGCTATATTGCACTTTCTATAATCTTTCAAAAACAAGAACTTGAACAAAATTATAATGCACAAGTCCTCATTTTCCTAGCAGCAACATGCTCAAGACTAATTTTCACAGTGAGTTCACTAAGAGAGGAAACCAACAAAGTTGGTCTCACCCAAAAATAATCTATAGAGCATTAGTTATGTATTTTACAAGTTAAGTATTGTTTTTGAGTGTATATTTAAAGTGAGTTTTAAAACTCGATGGCAAATCTGTGCTCTGAGCTGAACTCAACTTACAATTATTTTTGGATTAAAGTCAAGTTCAAGACAGAGCTAACACAGTTTGAATGACCTCATTTGGAATTAAAATGAAAGAGATATGAAATTCTAAAGTCTATACCTTATTTCCGTTTAACTAAGACCTCACCGAATTTCTAAAACTCACAAGGGTATGGGAGGACGTGAGCCACAGATCTTAAATCCAACGGCTCAAGATCTCCCAGAGAACATCACACACGCCAAGACGTGAAGGTCCAGAGGTCTGGACCTCTTAGCAACTCACATGCGCGAGGTGAGGGAGGTCGTGGCCGTAGATGGGAAATCCAACGGACCACAACATGGAAAGGAGGTCCGAACGGACCAGATCTAAAGGGAGGTCCTCAACGGTGAGATCTTCCAAAGGAAGATCTAAACTATCAAGATCTCCCCAAGGAAGATCTGCATCGTCAAGACCTCACAGGAGGTCCCGGGCGGTCCAGATGTTCCAAGGAGGTCCTCGATGGTTCGGATCGTCGAGGAGGACCTTGACGGTCAAGATTTACCCCGGGAGGTCATGAACTACCGAGATAACCTAGGGAGGTCCTAAGGGAGGTCCTAACGTCCACAGACCTCCGTGGAGGTCTCGACGGCCACGATTGCGAGGGAGGTCTTGGGCGCTCCAGATCTCCTCGGAGGAGGTCAGGCGTCCCTGCACTCAGCGCCTTAACTCGCAAGCCGCTTGGACATGAATAAATGCGGCGGGACCATGAGGAGGTCCGCGAGGGAGGTTTTAAATGCGCTGAAGAGACAAAGTTAATGGCATTTAACGCTAACCCCATGATTGCAATGATTGGGCATTTAAAACGGTGAATTTATGTCCTAAAAACGACAATGACACGCTCGGGACGTCCGACAAAATCCCGAGCGTGAAGAAGTGATCCTCGCCGGCGATATAGAGCCCGCCGGTGAGGTCCAATGATACCGTTGGGTCCGCAATAACCGTGCGCACCCAATGGTCCTTCTCTCAACGGCGGCGACGGCCTTGAACGCCGTCGAGCCGGAGAGGTCAAAAGATGACCAGCACGGCCAAACTACGAAAATGCAAAATGGAGCTCCGCGCGACAATCAAGCGTGTGCCAAAACTAAAGCTCCGCGACATGCATTCAAGCGGGTGCCAGCAACTAAAGGACTAACAGGAGGTACCTGGAGGTCCTAAGGTGCTGGGGAGGTCGTGGAGGTGATGACCGGAGTTGGGGAAGACAACGAAGCTTCGCAGCTCACGGCACCAGCTCCAAGCTCAGCTTTGTCCACCTCTGAAAAACGCCCAAACAAAATAAGTTAGGGTTATTCCAGGAGGTTTGGGGAGCAAGAGTGAGCAAGGTTTGAAAGAGGGAGCCACCGGAACTCTGAGCTCCGAGAAGCTCCAAGGACTTCAACAATGGCGCCAAGATGGGAGGTGAGTGAGTGAGGAGCTCACCACGCACAAGATGCAAAGTGAGATCGGTTGTGTGCAAAGGAAGCCAAGGGAGGATCCCTGTGGTGACTTATAGCCCGAGGTGAAGGTTATGAGTGGGGCTAAGCTCCATGGTGAGCTTAGCCCACGGGTTGGTCCATGGGATGGACATGACCTAAAGTTGACAACCAAGGCGGTTGTCTTGACTGATAAGCGGAAAGTCGACCAGATTAAATGCGGGTCAAGAAAGAGTCATTAAAGGTGCAGAGGCTCGGCGCAAGACACTCCACCGCTCGAGCACGCATGCGCAGAGGAAGGAGAAGAACAGGGAGGTCCTTATGACCGCTGGATAAGACACGGAGAGGTCCTAACCATCGGATCTCATTTTGAACCGTTATGTTTTAAGTGGTGGGAGGAGGTCCCACCACACGATCAAGGATGGGAGGTCGTGGCCCTCCGATTTCCTTAATCGCGAAAACGCACGTGAGGAAAAGGGACAGGAGGTCCAAAGCGTTGGATCTCCATCCAACGGTGCGGACCTCCAGTGAGGACTTAACCGCACGCGATCAAAAAGACATGAGGGGAGGTCATGGCCTTTGGATTTAAATCCAAGGGCACACAATGACCGGGGAGGTCTGATATGATGCGCAACAGGCAAGGGAGGTCAGGACCGTTAGATTTAGATCTAAGGGTTCCGATCAAAAGAGGTGGAGGTCCTGAGCTTGCGCAACGCACAAGGGAGGTCATGGCCTTTAGATTTAGATCTAAGGGCTACGATCTCACGTGCGCTGGGGAGGTCTGGTGCGCATGAGACAAAAAGGAGGTCGTGACCGTAGATTTTAATCTAACGGTGCACAACAAAAGATGGGGGAGGTTGTGAGTGCTTGATAGCACGGGGAGGTCGTGAGCTGTTGGATCTGATCCAACGGCTACGACCTTGGTTAGGTGGGAGGTTTGTTTAGTTTAACAGTGAGGGGAGGAGGTCAGGGCCATGGATCTTGGATCCAAGGGTGACCTCACGTGAGTGGGATGACTGACCGAGTATGTTGAGGAGGAGGTCGTGGTCGTTGGATTTGATCCAGCGGCCACGACCTCAACAAATGGGATGACCTCGCGATGGTTTAACAACTCGAGGAGGTCTTTGAGGTTTAACACAGGGAGGTCATGACCGTTGATCACGGATCCAACGGCAATGACCTTATGAGGTGGGAGGTCCTCGCGGTGTTGATCATGAGGAGGAGGTCGTGGTGTTGGATGTAAATCCAACCACGCGACGATCAAGTGGAGATGAGGTCTGTTGAGGTGCGAGACATGGTTGGGCTGGACCAACTTGAACATGGCTAGCCCAAGGAACAGTGTAGGCTTTAAAATTTAGTTTTTAACAATTTGAAACTAAGCAGAATTATTTGAGATAGCAAATGAACTCCAAATTTGATGGAATTTTAACTGGAGCTTGCTGACAATGAGATCAACCTTGCATAAAATTTCCAGAGGTTATTATGCAATGCATTTTTCTCAGAAATTCATTAAGGTTGTTTAAAAGATTGTTTTGCCTCCAAAAATTATCAACAAGTGTTATAACTCATGATATTTTTTCGAAGGGTCCCATATCGCTTTTGGGACCAAGGAAAATATATTCCAAATGTTTGACACAAGATTTAAGATAATTGGAGAATGAGTTTGATTTTTGGTCAACAAGAGCTTTGTGTTTTGAATTACACAACTCTTGGACAATAATTACATAAGATTTTAGGGTTTTTCAGATGTGAGAAAAGTTTTAATTTCTACACATATAATTATACTTGATTAACCCTAATTATACATTTGGGATGTTACAGTGGGCCCCCTTTGTCAGCCGCGACTGTTCAAATCCCGAATGGCACATCCACTCTCAGCCGTAGGATCCTAGATCAACGGCTGATATTGATTGGGCCGATCGGACCGTGAACAGTCACATTTAGATCTCAGCCGTCGATTTCCATCTCAACGGTTTGTTTGTCATTTTGGATCCCGCGTGCACTGTGGACTCCTGATCTGAGCCGTCCATCTCAGATCTGACGGTCCACATCCACGCTCATCTCCCGCGCGCGATTTTCAAACGCGACCGCGCCGATTCAGTGCGGACCGTTGGATTTTCCATCGACGGTCCACGTTGGATGCCTCTGGCTGCCTTGCCTTGTTGGATCAGATCGTGGCCGCGATCCAAGATCTACGGCCCATAATCAGCCACGTCATTTGTGTATTTGTGTTTTCCCAAGAGCTTTATTTTCATACTGGAAAAAGGTAGAAACTTTGTAAATGCATATCTTTTTCATTGTAATTCATTTTTAGATGATTCCAGTGGTATTAATTCTGTTATGCGCTAAAATTTAATCTAAAAATGTTTAGAAGATTAATATGACTCCAGAAAAACCTGAAATTAAATTCTAATCTTTCTCAGTTTTATTAAATGTATTAGAATTTCAGTTAAATGGTAAAATGCATAACAAATTCATTTTAACTCCTTTTAAGTTGAAATCAATTTTGTTAATTCTGGTATGGACTAGGATTTAATCTAAAAATGGTTTTAATCATGTTATAGTTACAAAAATATCCAGAATTAACTTTAACCTTGCATAGGCTTTAATTGTTTCTCTAGAAATCATTGTAACTTGTAAAATGCATAACTAATTATCGGTAAACTATTTTTGGGTGAATCCAATTTTGTTGGATTCCTCTAATAATGAACTTACTAGGAAAAATAGTTTTGAACATGTTACTGTTTTCAGAAAGAATAATCATGCATTATAATTTTGTTCAAGTTCTTGTTTCAAAAATTAATAGAAGGTGCATTATAGCTCCAATTGAGATGAATCCATTTAGGCTGTTCATCTTATGAGGTGCTTATGCTACCTTAAAAATTTCAGCTTCACTACTATTCTAGAAAATTTTGCGATGAATAGTAACATATTTCTAATTAAATAGGCTGAGCAGAATTGATTTCATCATATCTTTTGCATTAAGAATCCAAATCAATTGGTTCTTGTTGCTAAATTCATGATAAATCATTGTCTTGCTTCTGTAAAATTTTCATAGCATTCGGAGAAGTTTCACTGTTGAGTCTTTTTGGTTTTTCGTTGTTATTATCGGTTCTTTATCGCTTTTCCGTTAGGTTTCGACATTTGTGGTAATCCCGTGTGAGACCCCGACGTTTATTAGGCTCATAATACTTAGTCATCCAATTGACCCTAGTATTATCAACCAAATAAACCGGTCTCGAGAGATGTATACTTCCTAATGCAAGATACATACCTCACAACAAAAGGATGTATCAATTCCATACAACACATAGTACATAAGCAACAAACCGAAGTTAACATTAATATGGAATAGATATTACAAAAGAGAGGCCTTTAGGCCAAATAACAATAGTTACAAAAAGATAACAGCGAAGCAAAAGTGCCATAAAGATGGCCCAAAATAAGAGCCAACCAAGTGTGCCTTTAGCCCACAAGGCAATCGACCGACCGCCAAGCTAGTCGCTCTCCCAACCACCGCACAACTTCATAAAAGTAAAGCCCTTTGGGCTCTACCTCCTCTGCAACAAAGTTGTTAAGCAAAGCAAATGAGTACAATAACTTGTTTATTGTACTCAAGACGACGTAAGATAACAACTATAATTTAGCTACATGCAAGCTTTATTTAAGTGGATGAGGCTTTGGACTCATTTTAGCATAAAGCAACATTTATTTGCAATAATATAGTGGATTGAAAGCAATTTGACAAAGCATTTTTATTGTTGAAATAACAACGCGATAATAACATAATAACAACAACAACAACAATCCTGGAAGTGACTAACCCAAGTCACCACAACAATAGCATGAACTCCTGTTCATACCAACCATGTCAAGTTTTAATTAAAGGTTGTAGTCTAGTCTTGAACGACCTTACCAAGCATGTCCATAACCTAGGGGCGAGGCTATTGAATAGTTTTATCCTGCGGGGTGTACCACTGTACCCACACGTCGCACCGCCTTTCCATTAGGCACACTACCATTGGTATGCTTGCAGCACGGCTAAGTCCTCTGAGACATTTCCAATGGACAATGCTAATTACGAGTAGCACAACCCACGGGAGAAGGAGACATCACACAACCTTCCCGAAGCTAATGCTCCCTCCCACATCACACACACATTTTATCTTTAAAAACACACCAACCGAGCGACCCCAATTAACACCGCCAGAGTACTTAGTCAAGAGGGTTCCATATGCCCCTCGTGTGGTTAGTACGCAAAATCGCTTGGCTTAGTGACCCAAGTACTCGGTCCTTAGGGACCCAGGCATACCACCACATCCAAAAACCGCACCATCCATCCAATATGTCCAAGTCTAAATCAATCTTTTATTTTCAGTTTTTGATTTTACAAATTAATCAAAGCACAAGTGCTGGACATATAGGAGTAATAATCAGTTTTGAGTGATCAAGACCATCGACTAAGTCGATGATCGCCCATTTCTACCGAAAACTAAGCATGTCTAAGCAATTTACATCGAAACTACTAAGTGATAAGAGCTCATCCAACGAGCTCCCACCACAGCAAATAACCTAGGCTCATGGTAGTAGAGGATAAACAATTCCTACAGATCATGCAACTATAGGCTTGCTAGCGACATTTAACACAAAGTAGCATGCATACATAGAAGTAAAACGATATATTAAGCTTTAAATTAATGGGACAATGATGGAAATGGTCAAACTGCTTGCCTTGTTGCTGGTGGTCACTTTGTTGCGGAGGGTCACTCTCGGGATCACCACAAATGTCGAAGCCTAACGGAAAAGCGAGAAAGAACCGATAAGAACGATTTAAACACAACAAAGACAGCACAACAAACGAACTCCAAATTCTCTGAATTTTCTACAGCAGCAAGAGGGTGATTTTAGGAATATTGCAACAAGAACCAATTGATTTGGATTCTCAATGCAAAAGATATGAGCAAAATAATTCTGCTCAGCCCTTAAAATACCAAACTGCACTATTCACTAATTTAATTATGAGGCAACATTTTCTAGAACAGCAGCGAAGCTGAAATTTTTACTGTAAAACCAGCACCTCATGAGATGAATAACACAATTGAGTTCATCTCATTTGGAGCTATATTGCACTCTCTACAAATTTTCAAAAACAAGAACTTGAACAAAATTATAATGCACAAGTCCTCATTTTCCTAACAGCAACATGCTCAAAACTAATTTTCACAGTGAGTTCACTAAGAGAGGAAACCCACAAAGTTGGTCTCACCCAAAAATAGTCTACAGAGCATTAGTTATGTATTTTACAAGTTAAGCATTAATTTGAGTGCACATTTTAAAGTTGGTTTTAAACTCTAATGGCAAACTGTGCTCTGGAGTTGAACTCAACTTACAATCATTTTTGGATTAAAGTCAAGTTCAAGTCAGAGCTAACACAATTTGAATGACCTCAGTTGGATTTAAAACGACAAAGATATGAAATTCTAAAGTTTATACCTTATTTCAGTTTAACTAAGACCTCACTGGAATTTCTAAAACTCACAAGGGCATGGGAGGACGTGAGCCACAGATCTTAAATCCAACGGCTCAAGACCTCCCAGGAGAACATCACACACACGCACGTGAAGGTCCAGAGGTCCTGGACCTCTTAGCAACTCACATGCGCGAGGTGAGGGGGAGGTCGTGGCCGTAGATGGGAAATCCAACGGACCACAACATGGAAAGGAGGTCCGGAACGGACCAGATTTAAAGGGGAGGTCCTCAACGGTGAGATCTTCCAAAGGAAGATCTAAACTATCAAGATCTCCCCAAGGAAGATCTGCAACGTCAAGACCTCACGGGGAGGTCCCGGCCGGTCCAGATGTTCCAAGGAGGTCCTCGATGGTTCAGATCGTCAGGGGAGGACCTTGACGGCCAAGATCTACCCCGGGAGGTCATGAACTACCGAGATAACCTAGGGAGGTCCTAAGGAGGTCCTAACGCCACAGACCTCCGAGGAGGTCTGGACGGCCACGATTGCGCAAGGGAGGTCTTGGGCGCTCCGGATCTCCTCGGAGGAGGTCCGGGCGCCCTGCACCAGCGCTTTAACTCAAGCACGCAGCGCTTGGACATGAATAAATCGCTACCGGACATCAAGGAGGTCCGCTACGGAGGTCTTAAATGCACGCATTAAAGGGTGGATTTAAGGCGGTTAAGACATCCAATGATTACAATGATTGGAACACATGATTAGCGCATTAAACATGGAGGATTTACGTCCTAAAACGACAACGACGCCGCCGTTGTGTCCGGCAAAACCCGCAAGAAGATGTGGTCATCGCCGGCGATGTAGAGCCCGCCGCGAGATCCAACGATACCGTTGGTCCGCATAACCATCGCGCAAATGGTCCTTCTTCAACGGCGGCGACGGCCTTGAACGCCGCCGAGCCGGAGAGGTCAAAAGATGACCAAGACGGCCAAACTACGAAAATGCAAAATGGAGCTCCGCGCGACAATCAGCGTGTGCCAAAACTAAAGCTCCGCGACATGCATTCAGCGGGTGCCAAGAACTAAAGGACTAACAGGAGGTACCGGAGGTCCTAAGGTGCCGGGAGGTCGTGGAGGTGATGACCGAGTTGGGGAAGACAATGAAGCTTGACTCACGGCACCAGCTCCAAGCTCGGCTTTGTCCACCTCTGAAAAATGCCCAAACAAAATAAGTTAGGGTTATTCCAGGAGGTTTGGGGAGCACAAAGTGAGCAAGGGTTGAAGAAGGGAGCCATTGGAACTCCTGAGCTACCGAGAAGCTCCAAGGTCTTCAACAATGGCAGCCACTAGAGAGGAGGTGAGTGAGTGAGGAGCTCAGCCACGCACAAGATGCAAGGCTGAGATCGGTTGTGTGCAAAGGAAGCCAAGGGAGGATCCCGAGGGTGACTTATAGCCTGAGTGAAGGTTATGAACTGGGGCTAAGCTCCATGGTGAGCTTAGCCCACGGGTTGGTCCATGGGATGGACATGACATAAAGTTGACAACCGGTGGTGTCTTGACTGATAGGAAAAGTCGACCAAGATTAAATGCGGTCAAGAAAGAGTCATTAAAGGTGCAGAGGCTGGCGCGACAACTCCACTGCCGAGCACGCATGCGCGCCAGAGGAAGGAGAAGAACAGGGAGGTCCTTATGACCGTTGGATAAGACACGAGAGGTCCTAACCATCGGATCTCATTTTCGAACCGTTATGTTTTAAGTGGCCGGGAGGAGGTCCCACCACACGATCAAGGATGGGAGGTCGTGGCCCTCCGATTTCATTAATCGCGCAGCGCACGTGAGGAAAAGGGACAGAGGTCCAAAGCGTTGGATCTCCATCCAGCAGTCGCGGACCTCCGGTGAGGACTTAATCGCACGCGATCAAAAGACATGAGGGAGGTCATGGCCTTTGGATTTAAATCCAAGGGCACACAATGACCGGGAGGTCGATATGATGCGCAATAGCAAGGGAGGTCGGGACCGTTAGATTTAGATCTAAGGGTTCCGATCAAAAGAGGTGGAGGTCTGAGCTTGCAACGCACAAGGGAGGTCATGGCCTTTAGATTTAGATCTAAGGGCTACGATCTCACGTCTTGTTGGGAGGTCTGCGCATGAGACAAAAAGGAGGTCGTGGTAGTAGATTTTAATCTAACGGTGCACAACAAAAGATGGGGGAGGTTGTGAGTGCTTGATAACACGGGAGGTCGTGAGTCGTTGGATTTGATCCAATGGCTACGACCGTGGTTAGGTGGGAAGTTTGCTTAGTTTAGCAGAGAGGGAGGTCGGGGCCATGGATCTTGGATCCAAGGGCTATGACCTCACGCAGTGGGAGGACTGGACCGAGTATGTTGAGGAGGAGGTCGTGGTCGTTGGATTTGATCCAACGGCTCACGACCTCAACAAATGGGATGACCTCATTGCGATGGTTTAACAACTCGAGGAGGTCTTTGAGGTTTAACACGGGGGAGGTCATGACCGTGGATCTTTGATCCAACTTCACGACCTCGTGAGGCGGGAGGTCCTTGCGGTGTTAATCATGAGGAGGTCGTGGCGGTTGGATGTAAATCCAACTACCACGACCGATCAAGGTGGAGATGAGGTCTCACGAGGTGCAGACATGGTTGGGCTGGACCACTTTGAATATGGCTAGCCCAAGGAACAAAGGTAGGCTTTAAAATTTAGTTTTAACAAATGAAACTTAGCAGAATTATTTGAGATAGCAAATAAACTCCAAATTTGATGAAATTTTAACTGGAGCTTGTTGACAATGAGATCAACCTTGCATAAAATTTCCAGAGGTTATTATGCAATGCATTTTCTCAGGAAATTCATTAAGGTTGTTTAAAGGATTGTTTTGCCTCCAAAATTTATCAAACTAGTTTTACAACTTGTGATATTTTTCAGAGGGGTCCCATATCAGTTTTGGGACCAAGGAAAATATATTCCAAATGTTTGACACAAGATTTAAGATAATTGGAGAATGAGTTTGATTTTTGGTCAACAAGAGCTTTGTGTTTTTGAATTACACAACTCTTGGACAAGAATTACATAAGATTTTAGGGTTTTTCAAGATGTGAGAAAAAGTTTTAATTTCTACACATATAATTATACTTGATTAACCCTAATTATACATTTGGGATGTTACATCCCGAGAGTGACCCTCAGCCACAACTTGAGCAACAGCAACAAGGCAAGCAGTTTGACCATGATTCATCCTATATTTGCAAGTCTATTATATTGTTTAAACTCTATGTATGCATTGCTACTTTGTTTTAATTATGGTTAGTGAATCCTATAGTTGCACAATCTGTAGGAATGCCATGTCTTTACTACCTTAAGCCTAGGTTACTTGTCGTGGTTTGAGCTCGTTGGATGAGCTCATATCACTTAGTAGATCGCGACTTAAAATGCTTAGATATGCTTAGTTAATCGGTAGCAATGGGCGATCATCGAATTAGTCGATGATCTTGATCACACAAATCTATCTATTACTCCCTTATGTCCAAAGACTTGTGCTTTGTTAATTTGTAAATACAAAATCTGAAAATAAATGTGTGGATTGGACTTGGGCATATTGGATGGATGGTGTGGTTTTTGGATGTGGTGGTATGCCCGAGTCAACAAGGACCGAATTCTTGCGCCATTGATCCAAGCAATTATGCGTACCAACCACGCGAGGGCATATGGAACCCTCTTGACTAAGTACTCTAGGAGGTGTTAATTATGAGTTTGCTTTCGGTTGGTGTGTTTTAAATGAAAATGTATATGTATAGTGTGGGAGGGAACATTAGCTTCGGCTAGGTCGTCTAATGTCTCTTTCTCCCCGTGGGTTGTCTTGCTCGTAATTAGCATTATCCTTTGGAAATGTCTCGTAGGACTTAGCGGTGCAACACCACCTTCTAAGTGTGCGTAAAGGAAAGGCGATGCGGCGTGTGGATGCAGTGGTACACCTGCAGGATAAAACTATTGAATAGCCTCGTCCTAGGTTATGGACACGCTTGGTTATTTCCGTAAGAATTAGACTACAACCTTTAATTAAAACTTGACATGGTTGGCATGAGCAGGGAGTTCATGCTATTGTTGTGGTGACTATTGGGTTAGTCACTTCGAGATTGTTGTTGTCATCTACTTATTCTTATTATCGTTGTCAAGCTTGATATTTGAATGTTAAAAACAGATTTGATAACTTGCCTTTAAATGTATTACCTTATTGCAAATAAATGTTGCTTTATGCTAAATGAGACATACAACCTCCACTTACATAAAGCTTGCATGTAGCATATGTTATAGTCCTGTTATCTTGCACGTAAGTCTTGCGGAGTACTTTATGTACTCATCTGCCAGTGTTTGTGGCATTCTTGTGGCTTTTGTTGCAGAGGAAGGAGGTGAGTTCCAAGAGTCTCACTTTTGTGCTATGTGTTGCAGACTTCTTGACGACTAGCTGCGGTCCGTCGAGATGCCTAGGGTTAAGGCACACTGATTGGCTTTGTGTTATAGCCATCTTTATGGCACTTTTGCTTCCGCTGTTATCTTAGTAGTACTTGTTGTTATTTGGCCTGAAGGCCCCTCTTTTGTAGTAACCTATCCTTATTAATATTAACTTCTGGTTTGTTGCTTATGGCTATGTGTTAAATGGAATTGATGCATTCTTTTGTTTTGAGGTATGTATGCTGCATTCTGGGAAGTATACATCTCTCGAGACCGGGTTTATTTGGTTGATAATACTAGAGTCAATTGGATGACTAAGTATTATGAGCCAAACAAATCCGGGGTCTCACAGGAAATATGCATTCCAGCAGGGAAGATCTCAAGATGAAGCATTTGAGGCCTTAAAAGACATCATGATCACTAGCCCTGTACTTGCATTGCCTTATTTCTCTCAACCTTTTGTAGTGGAGGCATGTGCTTGTAGTAATGGGATAGGAGCAATATTGATGCAAGCTGGGAGACCAACTTCCTATCTCAGCAAGTCCTTGGGGGTTAAGGCTGCTGGCCAGTCTATTTATGATAAAGAGGCAATACCCATTCTGGAAGCATTGAAGAAGTGGAGGCACTACTTGTTGGGTAATCCACTAATCATAAGAACAGATCAGCGCAGAGCCTAAAATATATGGCTACTCAGAGACTGACTAAGGGGATACATCACAAATTGCTCTTGAAACTCTTGGAATTTGATTACAATATTGAATATAAGAGGGGGGGATTGCAGTAGTGGATGCCCTATCCAGGAGGGACAGTATTGGGGTAGAGCCTAAGTTATGTTGTGGTGCTATGACTTGCATAAGACCTGAATGGGTGGAAAACATCAAGAACAACTATCCTGAAGATCCTAATGTTGCCAAATATTTGGAGGTGATTCACCCAAATACTAATCAAGACCATCAGTATACCTTGGAAGGAGGAGGAGTCAAATACAAGAACATAATCTGTGTTGGGGAACAGAACAACATGAGACAACAAATACTAGAGTCTCTACATAATTCTTCCATAGGAGGACACTTAGGAGCAAGGGCAACTTATCATAGGATCAAGAAGTTGTTCTTCTAGCCAAAGTTAAGAAGGCATGTGGAGAAGTTCATAGCTGAGTGTCATGTATGTCAAGTAAGTAAAGCCGAACATGTACACATTCCTGGCTTGCTAAACCCTTTACATCTCCCTAACATGGTATGGTCCCATATAACTATTGATTTCATTAAGGGATTGCCTAGATCCAGAGGAAGGGATGTCATTCTAGTTGTGGTAGACAGATTGACTAAATATGGCCACCTTAGCACACCCGTACTCTGTGCAATAGGTGGCACAAACCTTTATGGACAATATCTTCAAGCTACATGGGATGTCTGCTGCCATTATAACTGACAGAGATAGGATCTTTACCAGCAAGTTATTCCAAGAGATTTTCAAGTCACTCAAGGTCTCATTGAGATTCGGCACATCCTACCACCCTCAAACCGATGGACAAACCAAAAGGGTGAACCAATGTTTGGAATCATACTTGGGATGTATGGTTTTCCAAGAACCAAGGGAGTGGTTTACATGGTTAGCTATGGTAGAATGGTGGTATAACACCTCCTACCACACATCCCTCAAGGTAACTCCGTTTCAGGCTTTGTATGGATACCGACCACCTCTAGTGGGAGAAGTGAGACTGCCTTGTAACATATCAGTAGAAGCAAGAGTGACAATTGAGGAAAAGGAGAAGATGTTGAGAGATCTCAAGGAAAACCTGCAACAGTCTTAGAACAAGATTAAACAATATGCTGATAGGCTGAGGACAACAGTCTCACCAGAGGATGCTACATGGGAAGACGTGCCTTGTATGCAGAGTACATTTCCTCAATTCAAACCTTGAGAACAAGGTTTTACTTAAGGAGTGGGTAGTGTCAGGCATCTGAATTTGTGAACAGAAAAGAAGTGAAGCCAACTCTGAAGAAGTGAAGCCAACACCGAACCTAACACTTCATCGACTTCACTCAACAAACATGAATAGGCGCGATGGACTCTTAGGGCGCGGTAAACCAAGATCGAGTGGCTGAGTTTGATTTTAATAATTATTATGATGAACTATTTACCGTAATCCTCTGCCATTTAGATTTGTCGCTCATTTACTCTGAACTTCGCTCGCTACTTACAGCGTTGTAATTGTGAAACTCTCGGGACACTTCGCTCGCTACTTACAGTGTTGTAATTGCGAAACTCTCAGGACTATATAACCTGATCGCTGGAGCTAATGAAAACAAGATTGAAAGTATATTTTTGTGTCTCTAGCTAGGTGTCAGACCCCAATTTTGGAGCTTGGGATCCACTGTGTATAGTTGTGTCATTCCCTGGATCAGTAGCTGACACACACAGTTACATTGTTGGTTCAAAATACATATCTCGAAATTTTTCAATTATTACATACTAATAAACA
The DNA here is from genome assembly GCA_036346405.1 of Phyllostachys edulis. Lineage (NCBI taxonomy): Eukaryota > Viridiplantae > Streptophyta > Magnoliopsida > Poales > Poaceae > Phyllostachys > Phyllostachys edulis. The sequence goes on from CM070553.1 coordinate 77,501,347, forward strand.
AAGCACGATATACCTTACGGTTTTTGACGTGTGGAGTGGCTGAACAGGCCAAACCCACACAGAGAATCAGCAGCGGAAGAAGTGCCAAAGAACAGCATGTGGGATCCCTCACAATATGCCCACCGGCAATCGACTGTGGGCCCACGACCTAGTTCTTGGCCTTCTTGATCTTCGGTTCTTGATTTGTACTCATCACTATCCATGTAGTCTTCTTGTTCCTCAGTCTTGATCGGTACTCATAGTCAACCCAAGGCAGGACAACGATCAGGTAGTGGCTGATGGTTGTGGTTCGATCACACTTGGTTGTAGAGGAGGTTCAGAGGAGGTCCTGGGGTGGTCCCGGGGAGGTTCTAGGGAGGTCTCGGGGTGGTCCTGAAAGTCTTAGAGAAGTTTTGAAGAAGTACCGAGGAAAACCTGGAGTTGTCCCAAGGAGATCCTGGGAAGGTCTGGAAGAGGTCTTGTGGAAGTCCTGTAGAGAGCTCGTGGAGATCCCGGGGGGTTTGGAAGAGGTCCTGAGAGAGAGTCCTGTTGTAGTCGTAGAGAGGTCTTAAGGGATGTTGTAGAGACGTCTGAGGAGGTCCTGAGGAACACTGTAAAAGGATGTGCTGGGGAGGTCCCAAGGAACACTATAGAGGTGTTTTGGAGAGGTCCTGAAGAGGTCATGAGGATATGACAAAAGAGGTGCAGGAGGTCCGAAGAGGAAAGTCTTGAAGAGGTCCTGAGGTTACGACAAAAAGGGTTGAGGCGGTCCTGAGGAGATCTTGGAAGATCCGAAGGAGGTCCGGTAGTTCATAAGGTGGTCCAGGAAGGTCTTAGGAGGTCTAATGGGAAGTCCTAAGGGATCTCGAGGAGGTCTTGGGACATATGGTAATGATCCTTAGACCATATAGGGGTGGTCGTGAGACATCTGGTTGTGGTCTTAGATCATCTAGGGGTGGTCGTGTGACATCTAGCAGTGGTCCTAGACCATCTAGGGGTGGTCGTGTGACATCTGGGGGAGGTCCGGGAGGTCAAGGGGGTTCCTAAGGAGGTCCTGTAGGTTAGGGGAAGTCCAGGGAGGTCATGTGAAGATCCTGGAGGTCTTGGGAAGTCTTAGAGAATCCCGAGGAAGTTCTGGGGAAAGGTCTTAGGGAAGGTCCAAGAGGAGGTCTTGCAGTGGTCAAGGAAAGTCCTAGGGAGGTCCTAGAGGGAGGTCCCGAGGAGGTCTGGGGAAATGGATCCCGAGGATGTCCTGGGGTGATCTTGAGGAGGTCCTGGAGCGATCTGCAAGAGATCTTGGAGTGGTCCTGTAGTTCATGAGGATGTCCTGAGAGGTCCTAGGAGGTCCTGGGAGACCTTGGTAAATCCTAGACCCAATGGAGTTGGTTACAAAAGTTTTGAGGATGGTCGTGAGACATCGGTTTAGCGGTTATGAACAAACTGATCGTGTGGATATCATGGGGATATGCCTGAGATCTTAGGATGATGTTACAATTGGCAATGTTGTTGACGGTTTGTCGAATCACGTGTTTTCGGTAAAGCTCCAAGTATGTCAGGCCTCTAGCGGTCGGCCAAGCCATTGTGATCGGGCCGGGCCCATGCCTATGTAGTTTTTGGAATGGTGTTGGCGGTCGGGCCGGCAGTGTGATCGAGGCCGGCTAGTGGAAGCGATCGGCCAACTGCTGCGGTCGAGGCCGAAGCCATTCAATGTTTTTGGTTTTTGGAATTGGGCCAAAAATAGAGGTGTAGGCAAGTGAGAGGTTCTTACGCACTTGGTCTCATAATTTTGGAGCTTCGGGCAAAAGTTCTATTGGTTTGAAAATTCAGTGGGTTTGGTTCCATGATGAAAATTTGGCTAAGTCCCAGTGGTGGTCGGGCCGAGCAGTGTGATCGAGGCCGGCCGAGGCGTCGGGCCGGCCATGGTGGCGATCGGCCGGTTTTCACTGTCTCGTCGTCGCCGTGGCGGCGATGTTTGAAGATTAGGTCAAGTTCATGGGTTTCAAGGTATATGTGTTGCATGATGCATGTTTTGACTAACGTGGGTCAAGTTCGAAGAACTTGTTCCCGAAAACGATTTCTTGGTCTATGTTTGTGCGGGGTTGCTTGGAGGTCAACGATGTCAACGGCGAGGATGATCGGTACTAGGCTTGGAGAGCTAAGGTCGAAACGATCGGGGATGCTTAGTGAGGTAAATGGGTTCAAGCATGGCGTAGAATGGACAAAGATGACCCGAGCCGTGATTCGGTCTGACGGAGTTGGATCAAGCGGCCGAGGGTTGGTGCAAGTGCCATGGTGGTTTCGGTGGGGCGGATGGGAGAGACTTGCCGAGCATGAAGAGCGCTAGATCAACCTACGTGGCGAAGCATGGAGATGCTTCACGAAGATGGGACTCGGTCTTTGCAAAAGATCGAGAAGGGTATTTGGTAATTTTACCAAATCGCTGGTGACCTTTGCCAACTCACGGCGCAAAGATGGCGCAAGGTGAAGCGGATTAGGTCAAGAGATGAAGACGACACTTTAAAACACGTGCGTATGTGACCCGTTTGTGTGTGGGCCTTAACGGGAGCCCATTAGGGTTCAATCTTCTAGAAGGTCTAAGCCTCCACTATAAATAGAGGAGGGAGGTGGCTGCACCCCCTTAACCCTTTCATTATGTTTGAAACCCTAGTTTTGCTTAGGGAGAGGATTAGTGGAGGTTAGGGTTCTAGAGAGTTTTGATTTGATTTCGTGCTCATAGATTGAGCTTTGTCCTCCGTTGATGGAGTGGCTGTAAACCCATACCATATCAAATCAATCCAAAGAAAGTTCTCTCAAAGATGAGTTCATTTGCTTTCTTTCTCTCTATTTGATGATTTTGAGTCTTTCATTGATCCGCGAGTTTTTGGTTGGTTTCTTGCCGTGATCTAACTTGCTGTGACATGTGGGAACCCATCTAGGATCATCTTGATCATCAATCACCCACGAGCAAGTCTCTAGATCATATTTCGTTTTTGGCTCGGTTTTTGAACCACGTTCGCTCAAACTGAAAAAGATAGGAACTTTGACATGGATCTCTGCGATCTTTGATTGGAATAGGTTCCTAATATCTTTAAGAAGGTGTGGTTCAAATTTCGTGGAGTTTAGCCTTACGAATCAAAAGTTAGACCGATTTTAGTTTTGATTTTGGTGTTTCTTTGTTCATCGTCGGTTTGGAGGTCGAGACCGCCAATACCAGTCGAGACCGCCCCATGTAGATCGGACCGCCAATATCAGTCGACCACCCAACACTTGGTGATTTGAGTTCTTGGTTATTTTGGGTGTTTTGTTTTGGGGTTTGGATTGAATTCAATACAAGTTATCATTCTTGATTGTACTTTGATCTTCATAGCTTCCATAGCTATTGGAGGAATTAGTGTTGAATTGATCCTTGTGAAAAAGTGGCGTGCTCCTATTCACCCCCTCTAGTTAAGCCTTTTGGCGTGCTCCTATTCACTTTTTCACAAGGATCGAATTCAACACCAATTCCTCAATAGTTATGGAAGCTATGAAGATCAAAGTACAAGATGCCGTGGATAACTTGTATTGAATTCATCCAAACCCCAAAGCAAAACACCCAAAATAAATCACCAAGTGTTGGGCTCAAATGAATGTTGGTCAGATCTGATTGACTACATGGGCCAAACTGATTTGATTCGTAGAAAGTCGCGAGATGAAAGTTCAGGATCTAAAATGGTCTAGACTTTTGGTGTCGAAGGCAAGACTGGAATCACCGAAGATTGAACCAAAATCATGAATTTTAGAAAGACAAATGAATTCTTGATATGGACCCAAGCTCCAAACATGCTGAATTCTGAGACCGTCACCCTTTGCCAAAAAAGAGTCAATGGTAAGGCAAGTTAAGAACCCTCTCACTTGCCTACACCTCTATTTTTGGCTCACTTCTAAATCCAAATGGCTTGGCAGTCATCGTCAGTAAAGCCAGCTTGCATCGCTTCGGCCCTACTCAACAGTGCTTGGCCGAGCCATCGTGATCTCACTTCGCCTAACCAAACAACCATTCCAGAAATCCACACAGCATGGACGATCGATCACCATAAATGGCTTGGCCAGATTACCAGAGGCCCGACAGACCGAGCTTTTGCCGAAAACACGTGATTTGACAAACCGTCAACGACATTGCCAATTGTAACATCATCCTAAGATCTCAGGCATATCCCCATGATATCCACAGGGTTGTAGTTCCATGATATCTCCAGATGCTATTTACGCATAATACGATGGAACTCCCGAGCGACTGAAAATAATCAAAGGAACTCCAATAAATCCAAATGCATTCAAACGAAGGAAAACACTTCGAATGAGAGCAAACATATTTAACGACAGTTCAACGGGATGACCGGACCATATCCTTAAATATGGCGTGGGAGACTCTCTGATCGTCTAAGCCTACACGTCTGTAAGCCCCATCGACTAAAGACTGGTCGTAGAAGAGCTTATGACCAGGGGATGTCAGTAGAAGGGTTTAAGACTGCGTACTGGTCGTGAGGAATCTTACGACCAGGTGGTAGTAGAGCTTACGACCACAAACGGATCGTGAGAGGTCTTACGATTTTAGGAGATAGTTGTGGAAAAGTTTACAACTAGAGACTAGTCGTAGAGTAACTTACGACCAGAAGGTGGTCGTAGGAAAGTTGCATTGGTCGTAGAAATGGTAAAGCCCGAATGAAGTGGTGACCTAAGTCAATAGATCAACCGAGGCTTTTAGGTTGTGAAGAAATTCCAGGAGGTCGTGGGAGCGTTTACAACCTGGGGAGGTCGTGGGGCTTACTATGGCCAGAGGTGGTCGCGAAAGCGCCACGACCAAGGGAGGTCGCGCGAGTGCTAAGACTAAGAAAGGTCGTGGTCCAAAAGGGTGGTCTTTGCAAAAGATCAAGAGGGTGGTCCTTGCAAGAAGATCAAGGGGGTAGTCTTTACAAAAAGACCAAGAGGGAGATCTAACGAGAGGGAGGTCTGAACCCTCAGAACTAATCGAAGAGAGATCTGAACCATTAGATCAAAACGAAGAGTGGTCTTGACCATCAAATCCAACGAAAAGAGTTATGGACCCTCTGATCCAAATGAAGGGAGGTCTGGAACCTTATATCTAAACGAAAAGAGATTTGGGCCGTTAGATCTAATCAAAAAGAGGTCTAGATCGTTAGATCTAACTAAGTGAGGTCCGGATCGTTACATCTAAACAAACAGGGGTCTGGTCCCTTAGATCTAAATGAAGAAAGGTCCAAATCGTTAGATCTAAACGAAGAGAGGTCTGGATCGTTAGATTTAAATGAAGAGAGATCTGGACCGTTTGACCCAAACGAGAGAAGGGCTAGATCGCTAGATCTAAACAAAGAGAGATCTAGACCCTTAGATCTAATCGAGAGAGGTCTGGACCGTTAGATCCAGGTGAGGGGAGGTCTAGGCCCTTAGATCTAAGCGAAGGAGGTCTGGACCGTTAGATCCAAATGGGGAAGAGGTCTGTACCCTTAGATCCAAGTGAAGGGAGGTCTAGGCCGTTAGATTTAAATAAAGGGAGGTCTGGACCGTTAGATCCAAACAGAAGGATGTCTGGTCCGTTAGATCCAACGAAAGGAGGTCTAGACCATTCGATCTAACCGAAGGGAGGTCTAAGCCCTTAGATCTAAGCGAGGGGAGGTCCCGACGGTCAAGATGGAACCAAAGGAGATTCTGACGGTTATGATAAATGCAATGGAGGTTCCGACGGTCAAGATGAACGCCAAGGGAGGTCCCGACGGTCACGAGGGAACCAAGGGAGGTCTCGATAGTCAAGATGAACGCACGAGAGGTCCCGACGGTCAAGGTGAGCGCCAAGGGAGGTCCCGACGGTCAAGATGGAACCAAGGGAGGTTCCGTATAGAATTTCCAAATAAGCTTTGAACTCTCATCAAAACCAAATGTGTTTCTGTTTATTTGAGAATTCAGGAAAATGGAGATGCTACTGGGAGGTCGCGGCAGACGCTACGACCAAGGGAGGTCGTGAAAGTGTTATGACCCAAGGGGGTCATGCGAGTGTCACGACCAGGGGTGGTCGTGGAGGTGGACGACCAAGAGGGCGGTCTTTGCAAGAAGGGAGGTCGTGACCTGATGAGTGGTCTTGCCCCAAGGGGGTGGTCTTTGTAAAATGGGAGGTCGTGTTCACAAGGGTGGTCTTTGTAAACTGGGTGTTTGCGACCACGGGGGTTGTCTTTGCAAAATGGGAGGTCTGTGCAAGAAAGGAGGTCGTGGGAGTGTTAATCGCGCGTAGTTGATCGAGAGAAGGGATCGATTACACCGCGGTGATCAAGGAAACAAATGTGCGACTGTATTGTTGCAATCGGATGAACCGGCGGAAAAGCCAAAGGAAGAACCAATGGAACATCCAAGAAAGAGTAATGCGGCTCAAACTAGGAAGAGCATCTGGCCACTAGGAACTTACCGGTACGGGCTGGGAAATGGACTAGTCGGAGTCGGCTGGCGACGTGGGCTACGACTTCGAGAGAAGCTCCATGTTGCAAAAATAGCTTGAAGCAGAAGGGCGGTCTTCGGTCTTCAAGGTTGCTCCCTAGAAGCAGATAGATGGTCCTTCGGGCATGTCTTGAAATGTCCTGGTCGGAGGGAAAAGAGGAGTGGTCTCCAAGGCTGTTCCAATGGGTGCCTGTGGCAAGACGGTGGTGTGGGGGCGCTCGACTGAGACGAGCGCTTGAGCTTGACTGGAGCTCAAGCTCTTTTGGAGGAAGAAGAGAATGGGGCTAGCGCTGGAATGGCGAAGAAAAGCAACAAGGACTTGGGCAACCATATGTATATGCACAAACTGTCCAGGGGGAATGGTCAGAGTGGTTGGTGCTGTTGACGGTATGGGCCGCACAGGGTAGCTGAATGACATCTTGAGTGACTGCCATTACTGGCTTGTCGGACCACACCGTGCTAGAGCTCCCTCTTGGTGCATGCAGCGCACGGGTGAGGGGCATATCTACCTGTGTCTCCGTTAGGAGGTCCATTACAAGAAGGGTTCTGGACAGTCTTCGGTCTGAGGAACAGAGAGGAAAAACGCACTTGGTGCGGGTGAGCCGACGGACACTAGGCCGACAAAGATTTAGCCGGAGAAGCAATGGGAAGAAAGAATGAAGCTAGAAGGACTTGGGAAAAGACAAAGTGACAGGATTTTAGATTAGCTAAAATCCTAATTTTCACTTTAAGGAAATCCTAACGCGATGGTAGATAAAATCATGACTGCAGAGGATACGAAAAATATCCTCAAATAACTCCCAGGAATGCAGCAAACAGAACGACAATAGACTTTATACAAAAAGTTTTTAAAAATCCCATATTTTTGCCTTTATGAATTTTTGGGCTGTTACACTAGGTAGCATAGAACTATAGCTTTCTTCTTCCTGAGAAACACTTTCCCCAATCCGTTTATCCCCAAATTTATCTTGGATTTCGATCGAGTCCATTTCGGAATTGATCGGGTCCTGACATGGCGCCACCCCTTCTTGCAGGAGGAGACGACAAGCTTGGCGGCGCGCTTGCAGTGTGGGGCCATCTTCTTCACAAGCTTCTTCACCTCCTTGGACGCCTTCTTCATCACCTCCTTCTCCCTCTCCAGCTCCCTGTACCCCATTGATTGATTGTTTAACTTGATCGCCGGATGGAAATGGTATCAATGCCGCACGTCGCCGGCGGCAGGAAGGGGAGGTGATGGATCATCGATCGACGGCGACGGCCGACGCTTGAGATGGAGGTTGCCAACTGTGCCTCGCTCGCTCGATCTAAACAATGAACAACTGAACAAAGAAATAAAGGGAACAGATGCATCCATATTATTGTCCATGTGCTACCGATCGAATCCTTCCTGCATGCGTATGCATGTAACGTACGGTTGGGAGAGCTTTCAGCAAGTTACATTAGTTTTTTTTGAGAGAGTACATGAAGTGTGTGGGATCGTCATCGGCGGTCAGAGCAGGGCGAAGAGGTGCCTCTCAAAATCTCCCCCAAAGTACTCCAAAACCCTTCCCTCAATTAGCTATGTAGAGCTAGTAAGGTCGGAGCAAAGACATAACGGAAACACACTAAAATACCCGAACAAAACCTCCAAACAAAGTCTCAGGCAGACGGTTTGTTGGGGAGCTTTGAACGGAAAATCACTCAAATGGTGGACAGTCCACGGCCCTTGGAGAAGAAAGAAAATTAGCACGACAACCCGAGATAAAAACAAACACAAGTTTCAAGCCGAGGCTCTAAAAGACATGAAACTTAGCCAAAAGCAAGAGGAGAACGTGATGAATCCAGAACACACATGAATGTAACTTTACCATCTCAAAGTTGAGGCCTTTTGCTCCCAAAGCCAAGTTACACTAAAACCGGGTCAGAACGAAAAAAAGTAGAGTAAATTTCAGAAAACCCCAGGTTTTGGGGCAATAGTAACACAAAACCCCATGTTTTGATATTTTTTTCAGAAAACCCCAGGCTTTGAGGCATTAATAACACAAAGCCCCACGTTTTGATTTTTTTTTCTTCACAAAACCCCAGGTTTTGAGGCATTAGTAACACAAAACCCCACGTCGTGAGGTTTTATGAAACCTAGGGTTTTCTGAAAAAATCTCAAAATGTGGGGTTTTATGTTACTAATACCTCAAAACCTAGGGTTTTCTGAAAAAAAATCTCAAAACATGGGGTTTTGTGTTAGGGAAAATTGGCTACATGGCACTGCCTATTGTGCACCTTTGCCAATCTGACATCGAAAAATCGTATACTACCTGTAAAGCAAGCGAGAAAACATGTAATTTTGCTATAGGACATCGAGGGCACTATTTTATCATTTTCTTTGAAGTGGAGAGAGAAAGGTAGCGAAAAGTCCATTTTACCCTCATCTTCTTCGTTCGTTCCTATTCCCACCATGCGTCTTTCTCCTCTTAAGATCGATGTCCCCCGCACGGCTCTCCTCCTCATGGCTCACTCCAGCCACTATCGCAACCTCCTCCTCGCCGCTCGTTGTATTGCTTGCCGGTCGGCGAGGCGTCCTACTGGTTCAACCTCCACCACCGGCCTCCCGGTGGTCCGACAGGCGGAGGAGCGGGACACCTCGGCGTGGTGGCCCAAGCGGGAGGCTCACGAGTACTACTCCGCTATCCTGTCACGATCACGCCCTCTTCGCTCGCCGCGCTCGCCGATGGCAACGGCCTCGCCGCCGCTAACGCTAACGCCACCTTCCGCCGACGGATTAGACGCCGCCGGCGAGACGTCCTACTGGGGTTCAACCTCCACCACCGGCTTCTCCCCGGTGGTCCAACGCTAAGCGGAGGCGGGTCACCCGGCGTGGTGGCCCGAGGCAGGTGAGGCTCGCCGAGTACTACTCGCTATCCGTCCACGATCATGCTTCTTCGCCTCGCTGCGGGCTTGCCGATGGCAACGGCCTCGCTCGCCACGGCAGAACGCCACCTTCCGCGCCAATGAGTTGTACGCCTCGCAACTCGTTCTCGCGCGTCACCGATTAATTAGCATTGTTGAAAGATTCGATCCGTCGGCTCCAAAGAAGAAATCAAGAACGAGCTTGTATCGATTTGTTGCGCTTGCACTACGCGGAGGCGGCGGGCAAGTCTTTGCGGCTGGATTCGCCCATGTTGTGGACTCCTACCACTTCCTCCCCAAAGACGCAGAACGCCCTCCTCAAAGACGGCCTCATCATCCCCGAGACAAGGACCTCGAAGGCTCACAAGATGCCTCCTCGAGCACCCCGACATCCCCTCATTGCCGGGCCGACCACTACTACCGACCCCACCCGACGCCTCCTCGTTGGCGACTCCAAAGAATCGCATCCCGTCCTCCTACCGCTGAACTCGATCAGATCTCGAGCTCTCCCTGGCCCTCGAGATGAGCTAGATCCACCTGCACTCGCCGCCTCCATCGCCAAGTCGATCCACGCCCCGCGACATCTTCGCTAATCGACCGCCACGAGGTGTTCCGCGACGTCCCGAGTCCATCCTACCTTCTTTCATCCTCCCGCCTTGAGCGCCGCCTAGGTCCTCCTTTTGCCATGGCCGCCATCGCCACCGGCTTTCTCGTCGTCGATCACGGACCAAGCCGCCACCATTGGTAGACTTTACCGAGTTGCGCCATGCTCGTATACCGCAAACCGTGCTTAAGTCGCAGATTTTACCACCCAAGCAACCTCAATAACAAAGACATATGCATCCGATGATGTAATTGTTCACATTTTGTAAATGTTCGTAAATCGTGGGAATTGATGTTTATGCTTGACTGGATGTGGATGATCTATGGAGATATTTGTTCTATTTGACATGTCAAATGTGTAATTGTTCAAAAATTGTAATTGAGTAGAGATGTATAATTTGTTTAGAGATGTTCAGCAAATGCATGTGTTCTAAGTGATGCTTGTGTTGGAAAGTTGCTGCTGGAGGCAAGCTAGCGAGGGCACCCCAGTCTTTTTCAAAATTTTCTCTCTCCCTCAAGCCTGGAAATGATATAATAATCGTCTTAGTGTCTTATGGCAAAATTACATGTTTTTACGGTGTCTTCTGGCTGTAGCATGATTTTTCAGTGTCCGTTTGCAAAGGTGCACAATAAGCAGTGCCCTGTAGCCAATTTTCCCTTTGTGTTACTAATGCCCTAAAACCTAAGGTTTTCTGAAATTTACTCAAAAAAAGTATGATTTCGAGTAGCTCATGGGAGAATTTAAGTCAAAATGACTAAGGATATTTTTCCCACATGTCATAGCACTCTTAAACCACCACAAGGAGCAACCACAAAACCCCTTACAGCACGAATCCCAACAGATCACCGCTCTCAGTCCCAAACGGATGAGATTCCCTGTCAATGGCAGAGAACAACGGTACTCTGCCATCCCTTGATCGTCAGCCGTCCGGTCCAAAAAGCAACGCATGAGATCGGCCGCTGCATCATTAAAATTTAAAAGTGGTACAGCACCCACGTGCTACAGCGCACCGCTAGAATCGAAACCAAGCACAGAGAAGGCTCCAAATAGGTACTTTTCGTTGCAGACACCCACGATACGATATTAAAAGTTGGGCGCTGTCCCATTACTACGTTAGTTGGATACATCCACGATGTAATGGCAGGTGCGGTTATCTTGATGGCGAAAAGTCAACGGTCAACCAAACACGCACAAACGGATGGGGTGCATGCAGTCAGCGGCCGGCGTCTCTGCTAATTAATAGAAAGAAAGAAAGAAAAACCCATTCTACGGTTTGACCAAAATGATGGGAAAATTCCATTCCCTATGCCTCTATGCGTACGCCACCCACCAGTCCATCACAGCTGGCGACCTCCAACCTGTACACTTCAATTGCGGCCTAGACCCACAACCATACATGCTCATGCAAATTATTACAATGATGAGACCACTAAGCTAGGGGCGTGTACAATAATACAGAAAGTTGTTGTCTATAGCAATTCTTCGTGTCATCCGTAGACAGTATTAAAGGCATGCTTATACAAATTATTACAATGATGAGAAGAAAGGTAGCGAAGCTCTGTCAGTTCGTCGCGGAGGAGAGAGAGACGGAGTATCAGATCCGGTCAGCCATCTTGCAGGTACATGTTTTTGCAACTTTGTACATTATGCTAAAACATTGTCGATTATCAAACAAAAATAGCGACATAGAATTAAGTAGATTAGAAAATTGTAGTCAAATTATGTATTGAGTTGCATGCTCGATAACCATATTCACTCATGCACCAACCAATTCACTCAAAAGCTTTGAAGTATATTGAATTGCCTTGCCTTCCTCATCACCTGTAAGCTTTTGGGTGAATTGCGTGGAATGATGCAACTCAATATGGTATCAGAGCCAAGAGGTCTTGAGTTCAAGATTACCATGCAATTAAGAAAAATAATTGCAAATTGCTATTCCACGCCTTAGGCCCCGAGGAGCCTACACGGAGTGAGTGTTGAAGTATAAGTGAATTGTCCACCTTTCCTCATCAGCTTAAGCTTTTGAGTGAATTGGTTGGTGCATGCAACTCAATATGTGTACCACACAAGCCCCCATGTATTTCTTTTAGTAATTTTATCCCTGAGTCTTGAGATATGCAACGTAAAGAACACCATGTGCTTGCTCTGTGACAATGATCCTCGACAGCTTTGTACATGTGTGCTCTTCAATTAACCTATCCTTCTGTTGAGGATCATCGGGCAATGTCCCTGATGCAAGATAAGTGGTCAATGGTTTTATCCACTCTGCATCTTGCTCAATAACCCCGACCTCTGAGGTGGTCGAACATGTTTCTATTGAAGGTTTTGTAAGGTATTCGAGAAAAACACCTGTTGGAACAAGCGCTCGTGAGGAACCCAATTTCGATAACTGGGCCACTAAGGAATTTTCCTTGCGCAGTATATGTTGGACTTCGAAATCCCTGAAGTGTTTTTCCAACTTTCTCACTTCACCCAGGTACTGAGCCATTATCTCATCGGACGTACTGTGTTCCTTGGATACCTAGTTTACGACTAATTGCGAATCTCCCTTCACCAAAAGCCGACGGACTCCGAGGGATTTGGCTGCTCGAAGCCTGGCTAGAAGACCTTCATACTCTGCCACGTTGTTAGTGGCAGAGAAAAAAAATTGTATGACATATTGGAGTTGATTACCCTATGGTGTTATCAACAAAATCCCAGCCCCCGAGCCTTTAAGCTCGCAGGAGCCATCAAAGTACATTGTCCAATGATTGTCCAGCCCTGGACTTTCTTGAGGTTGATCCTTAGTGTTCGTCCATTCAGCCACAAAGTCAATCAGGACTTGGCTTTTTATGGCTGTTTGGGCAGTAAAATGAAGATCGAATTCTTCAAGTTCTACTGCCCATTTGGCTATGCGACCTGTTACTTCTTGGTTATGGAGTATGTTCCCAAGAGGAAAAGACGAAGGTACTGTGATTTTGTGGATTGAAAATAATGTCTAAGTTTTCTGGAAGTCAACAGAAGAGCATAAATTAGCTTTTGAACCTCAGGGTATCTCTCCTTTGGTCCATGTAAGACCTCGCTTACATAGTAGATGAGTCGTTGAAACCCTCCGCTTTCTGAAATAAGTACCACACTGACCACATTTGGCGTTGCAGCCAAGTAAACTAGTAAAGGTTCTCCCTCTAAAGGTGACACCAATACTGGAGGATTTGAGAGATAAGCCTTTAAGCCTTCGAAGGCTTTGTCAGCTTCTTCAGACCATTGAAACCCCTTATTACTCTTGCGGATCACCTTAAAGAAAGGTAAACCACATTCTCATGATCGAGAAATAAAATGACTAAGAGCCGCCATTCGACCAGTTAAGGCTTGGACCTCCTTCACTACGGAAGGTGGTCGCAATTGTTCGATGGCTCGAATCTTCTCGGAATTAACTTCAATTCCACGAGAGCAAACAAGGAAACCAAGCAATTTGCCAGAACAAACTTCGAAAGTACACTTTTCAGGACTAAGCTTTATTCCATGTTTATTTATATTTTCAAAGGTCTCTGCTAGATCCTTCGAATGGTCATTCTTAGTACTACTTTTTACAACAAGGTCATCTACACAAGCCTCTAAATTACGCCCTAGCTAACTACTGAAGGTTTTCTGCATCAAATGCTGGTACGTGGCCCCAGCGTTTTTTTAACCCAAACGACATCTTGACGTAGCAGTAGACACCGAAGGGAGTGATGAAGGCAGTCTTTTCTTCATCTTGTTTCGCCATGCTGATCTGATGGTATCTGGAATAAGCATTAAGAAAACTCATCAGTTCGCAACCCGTGGTAGAATCAACTAATTGATCAATGCGAGACAAAGGGAAGTCATTCTTTGGGCAAGCAAAATTTAAACTAGTAAAATCAACGCACATGCGCCACTTACTATTAGATTTCTTGACCAGGACCATATTTGCAAGCCACTCGGGGTGTTCAACCTCCCGAATGAAACCAGCTTCAAGGAGCTTATTGAGCTTTGCTCTGATAGCTTCTTGACGATCCAGGGCGAAACGTCTCAGTCTTTGCTTGACTGGTTTGTTCTCAGGCTGAATAGCTAGCCTGTGCTCTATCACCTCCCTTGGAATCTCGGGCATATCAGATGGCTTCCACGCAAAGACATCTAAGTTGGCTCGAAGGAATGTGAGGAGCTCATCTTCCTATTTCTCACTTAGTCCCATGCCAATCCGGACTGTCTTGGATTGGTCATCGGGGCTAAGTGGTACAACTTTCACCTCCTCATTAGGTTGAGGAGTGGCCTTGATCTTTGTGGACTTCCCTGCTTTATCCTCCAAAGTAAGATCTTTCAGAGGCAACTGATCGATAAGTTCTAATGACTTACGATCACACGAAAGCGCGACGACCTGATCACCCTGCACCACGATCATGCCTTTTGGACCAAGAATCTTAATATTCTGGTAGGCATGGTGCGTAGCTGCCATGAATTTTGTTAGAGAAGGTCTTCCCAAAATAGCATTATAAGCAGACTCAAAATCAACTACTTCGAAAGTAATTAATTCAGTTCAAAAATTAGCAGTTGTACCGAAGGTTACTAGTAAAACTACTTGTCCCATTGGTGTAACTGACATACCGGGCACTATCCCATAGAAGGGACTTGTCATTGGTTTAATTTTAGAACAAAGAATCTGCATCTCATCTAAAGTGTTTACAAATAACAAATCTAGAGAACTACCGCTATCTACTAATACTCTCCCTACCCTACACTTACTTATTGTAGGAGAAACTACTAGTGGTAATTTGCGAGAAGTAGACATACCTTTTGGGACATCCTCCTTATTGAAGGTCAGCGGGGTCTCTGACCATTTGGTGTATTCTGGACGACCAGGTGGGACTTCAACACTGTTGACGTCCCTCCACGCCGCCTTGTACTACCGCTTAGAGGTATAGGCGGCTGAACCCCATAAATGACGTTGACATGGTGATCCGTTCTTTGGAACGGTATTTCCGTGTCCTTGTCATTACCTTGGACTTCTGGTGATCCGTTATCTTCTGGTGGGACAGGCATTGGGCCTTTCCCATCATAGTAATCCTCCATCTGCTTCTGCCAAGTACGGCAGTTGCGGAGGTCATGGCCAAGAACTTTGTGCAATGGGCACCGGCGTCCACTACTCCTGGATGTACTTGTAGACTGTGGGGCAGTCAGGTCGTTTGAACGACCTCCTTGCCTCCTTTTGGTCCAAAAACCTTTGGTCTTGTCGGAGGGTGGTTGCTGGCCAATTGCCACGACCTCCTTGGTGGACTGCTTGGACCTCCCCTTTTCCTTTCTCTTGAGTTTACCTTTGCTGCTCGTGGAGCCCTCATACCTCTTGGATTTCTTTTCCTTGACCTCCTCGAGGCTTGGCTGAGGAGGAGTGGTCCCCTTATCCACCATCTGATTCCATTCCACTGCCTCATTGGCGTCGAAGTATCGATCCGCCATGTCGAAAAGTTCCGACACGGACCTAGGCGGGTTGATATTGAGGTCTTCTGTGAACCTTTGGTATCTCACCGCCTATTTAAAAGCTCGAATTACAGAGTCGTCAGAAATATTTGGGATAGTATTACAGACTTCTATAAAATGCTTCACAAATTGTCGTAAATTTTCCTCGGGGGTTTGACGAAGCCGATGTAAATCGTCTTCCTTTCCCGGTTTTGCATAACAACTTTTAAAGTTATTTTGCAATTCATTATAGATCATCTCCCAGTTATGTATGGATCCTTCAGGTTGGTTGAATAACTAGGTCCTAGCAGAACCTTTTAAAACTGTGGGTGTACAATTTGCCATTACCTTATCATTGCCTCCAGCAGCTTGGACGGCGGTAGTGTAGATTTGGAGGAATTCCGACGGGTTTTGCGTTCCGTCGAAAGTCTCCATGCTCCCTGGCTTGAACTTTTCTGGCCAGGTGACGTCCCTCAATCCAGGGAAAAAAGCTTTTCATCCTGCATAAGGTCCAATACATTGCTGTGTATTACGGCGATTATTATGACCAACAGGAGATCTGGGACGTCTGCTACATCCCGAAAAATGAGTGTCATGCTCACCTTGGTCTTGGACACGACGATCAGGTGCATCATGATTACGACTCTACCCTCGGCGTCTGGTTGAGGACCCCTCTAAGTGCGAGTCTGTTTTGGAAAGAACAGTTGGTGATCGGGCAGAGATGTTCTTTGTCGCATTTTGTAGTTCCGGTGCAATTGCACGCATCACTTGCACTCCTTGCTCCGGAGTCAATCCTTCTGGAGGACGTCTGAGGGCGGTCGCTAAGTAGCGAACGCGTTCTATAGGGGAATCCTCCTACATAGAGGTTGGTAAGGCATTTGAACCTCTTACCATCGTCGCCCGCGGCGGTGGCGTACACATCACCAGCGGTTGCACCCTTGCTGAGGAACCAGGGGCGTCTTGGAAGTAGCGGTCTCGAACATGTGAGATGTGCGCTGGTGTGGCGGCACGTATCTCGGCTTGTTGGGCCTCTTCCTCTCGTTGGAGGCGTTGTCGCTCCTCCTGCTCCCAGCGTTGCCTGGACGTTCTGGGATTATCGTCGGGATTGGGTTGAACGTCATCGACGGCGGCGATCTGACAACCGCCGGAACACGCGGACGGGATGAACATGCCCTCGTCCTCTGAGGAAGAGGACGAGGCATACTGTAGGGTGAATAAAAGATTCTCCCCAGATACTCTCTCCAAGCCTTCAGGGTGGATGCCGCCAGTGAGATCATCACGGTTCGCTAGGCTCTAGGGACCTTGCGAATCTCCTCTTCCAAAGGAGGCTCGAGAGATAGTATTCGTCGGCAATGATACTGTGGATTTAAGACACGGCCGGCGTGGAGCCAGCGGAGGCAGAAGGTTCGGTGGGCGACGGTGCCTTAGCAACGGTCCCATAGGAACCATGGGCGTTGCCGAACACGAGGACGAAGTTTTCTTCCATGCCTTCATCGTAGTCAGAGATGTCGAGAATGATTTCTTCTCTCCAAGCAGGAAGGTTGTGATTCATCAGCAAAATACAACACACATTACCATAATCGAGTAGTCGAAGATGATGACAGCGCTCCCCACGGACAGCGCCAGCTGTCGACATCTAGAACTCTCGTTACAGAATGGACAAACAAGAATATAATAAAGGAATATGGAGAGTACTATCTGTTTGCCAAGAGACTCAAAAATGGAGAATGTGTATTGCAGAGAGTATGCTCTGATTACAGGGAAAGTGGCTGTGAATACACGTGGATTAGGGCTTGGATGTGAATCTATGTTACAAGGGCACACAAGCCGGGTTATTTATAGTTTTACAAGCGTCGGCAGTTAACTACGGTGGTGCCTCTTCGCACCAATCGTCGCGTCTCTTCCCGCCAATCGTCGCGTCCCTCCTTGATGACCATTATCGCTAATATCTCCACGTGCAACCGCTATTAATTGAACGTAGGTAACCACCCTCTAGGACCTCCTCTGTGGGGGAGAGGTCCTAGAGATATCTTGGAGAGGTCCTTGAGGAGGTCCCAGAGAAGTCTTCGAGGAGGTCTTGCTGGGCCTCTAGAGGGAGTTTCGGGGATGGTCAAAGGAAAGACTTTATAGGCCCACCTTTCGACTATTTGGTTGATCTTGGGCCCAGAAAGCTAACTTAGTCCCAGCAAAACCGTACCTACTTGTTAATAAGTGAATAAAGATATACTTGGATAATTGACTGGTCAACAATCCTCGTTAGAGAGAGGGAGCGATGCTGGACCTGATGCGCGCATTTGCGACGGTGGAGCATGACGGAGTGGCCGGCGGCGAGTCGTTGAGCGGTGGCGGCGCTAGGGCAACAATGGCGACAGTGCTCCAGTGGTTCTTCGGTGTAGTTAGTGCGCACACAGGGTAGACGACGACAAGACGGTGTCAAAGGTGTTGTCGGGGTTGCCGGAGCGTCGTCGACAGCAAGTAATTTCGCGGTAGAAGGAACTTCGGGCCTTGAGCTTCGACTCTGAATTCCGGCGATCACAGAGGGATTAGGGCGAGGGGAGTTAGGGCGCTGAGTTGAGGACGTCAAGGGGGTGCTGGGGCGCGCTTAAATAGGTCAAGGGTGAGGGCGAAGCAATGTAGAGCGCAAGAAGGTTCGAGCGGGACTTCGGCGAGATTCTCGGGATTTAGGGCCGAAGATGGAAGGGACAACGTCGTGATGGTTGCGGATTTGTTTTGGCATTTAAATGCCCTCAAAATGTCGAAAAATCCGAGTTGATTTGGCCGAGTTTGGAAGCTCCAGCGCTGGTGTTAATGGCGGAGCCGAACGAGATTCGCACAGGGAAGAAAGGAAGGTGGGAGAAGGTGACGTGGACAAAGGCCCCACATGGTAGCGTGATGGTGAGAAGGTGAGAGAGAGAGAGAGAGAGAGAGAGAGGCTGACACACGGGCCCCGCATGTTAGAGAGAGAAGGAGAGAGAGCGCGCGGGCTGGCTGAGATTTGGGCCGCGATTGCAGGCCGAGTGCAAGAAAATGGATTGGGCCAAGAGAGATTTGGCCCGAATTCAATTTTTGTATTTTAAATGTTTTAGTGATTTTAATAATTCGTTTAATTAGTTTAGGCTTTAGAAAATAGCAAATAAAGTCTAAAACTTATGGGAAAATTCACAGAAATTCCCTGAGTTATTTTGGACTTACATAAAATATTTTCAACTCATAATTGGCATTTAAATTTTGTAAATAATTTATTTTGGCTTTAAAATAATTAAAGAAAAGCTTTCAAAATTCTAGAAAAATCCAGGAAAATAATTAAATTATATTTTTAACTGGAAAATGAAAATTGGGCTATTGCACTGCTGGTCCACATCATCCTCGTCGTTGGATCCTTAATCTTCTGACAATGCCATGTAGTCCCGGTCTTCAAGATCCATCCTTTGCACTACGGCTTCCAGCTCCTCACCCTCGTCAGCAAGCCACTAGCTTGCCTAACTGAAGGAGCTTCTTCCACAGGGTCTTTATCGATAGCATCAACAACTCCGGGACCTTCGGCCATTGCGTGCGCTGCTTTGTGGCTGGAGTCCCCGACTTCTTCTTCGGCATCACCACCCCCTTCTTGTTTAGTCACGGATGCAGGAGTGAGCTTGGCATAAACCTGGGCCAGAAGGACCAAATCCCACCCTCCCCCTTCACCATGCGTACATATGACTGTCATAACCTTGTTCCCTTGAGCTGCACTAACTCTCAATATGAAGGATATGCTGCTCGGGGGGCAAGGCAACTCAATCTCAAATCATACACATCATGGTCCACTTGGAATGAGTGAATCAACCACCGCATCACAGCGCCCCATGTACGCCCCTCTGCTCGTGGCAGCCACACGGTCGCCCATTGGAAACAACGTAAATCAATCCCCTCGGGACCCTCTAGAATAGTCCCCTGACCGTAGTAAATTTTGAAATTGATGACGTCCGACATATCTGACGTGTTACACCGTAAAAAACATTTCCACGATTAACCACATATCTAAAACTAGACTATCCATCGAAAAGTATTATGTACAACATACTGCACTATGTAACCGTACATCTAAAACTATGTAATCTATTCGGTTAAAAAAATTACCTAACAGGTGGGTGACCGAACGAGCAGCGTTTCGCTAGCTTCTCTCCTCCCCTCTACTCATCTCTCTTCCCTTCTTCTCTTTTTTCTGAATAAAAGTGAGTCATGTGCTGAATTTTAGGGTTTCAAGGGTCTTTTATAGGGGAGAGTACCTGTCGTCAGTTCTACTGACGACGGGAACATTGTTCTCTTCCTGTCGCCATTGGATCGGCGACAAGGAGTAAATAGGGTTCAATTCAAACGGCGACCGAGACCTAATTTTGTAAATTTTTTAGGCAACTATTTTTTTTGTAATTATCTTTTAAAATAATATTATTTAAAAAAATCGCTAGTTTGGAATGCTTATGCCGTTTGTCAAAGAATGCACAGGTCCACTAGCTAGTTTGGAATGGTTATACTGTTTGTCAAAGAAACGCGCGACATGCCGCGTCCGTCCGTTCATACACACCGACTGGATTTATTCCTTCGTGCACACTGACACAGGCGTCGATTTTTGATCGGACGGTAGTTAGCGAGTCCTCCTACATAGGATTTGTTGCTTTCGTTTTGTTTGCTTCTTCTTCAACTTCAACTTCTCGTTGTTGTCGTCGTCCGGGAGCCTATTTAAAGTCCTCGTATATATCCATTTATTTCGTCTTTATGGCGGGTGAGTGCGCTAACCCCACATGTATTTACAGGCTACAACACACCATATAGGAGGAATAGGAGTATTGACTATATCAGCTAAGCGGCCGCCGTTTCCTTCATTTCCCCTCTCTCTTGTCCTTGGTTTCCTCCCGATCAAATCCTCCAACAAGGCCTCAACTTAAATCAATCTCTGTCTGCTACTGCCTACCTACCTAACCTATCTTATTTCATCTTGGTTAACTTTCTTACCTTGGTGCACTCAACAATCTTGGTTAACTTTCTTACCTTGGTGCACTCAACAATTCTTCTTCTTCTTCTTCTTCTTCAGTTGTTGTTGCTCTTCGGCTGGAGAGGGAGGAATTAACGAAGAACTGAATTCTTGGTTCTTGTTCTGGACAAGTTCGTGGTTCCTTACCTTTTTTCCCCCTCTTCTTTTCTTGGTATGTATATATCATTTCTTCTTGTCGATTAGTTGAGAGCGCAAGGCCTCATCATATCTTTCAACTTGTTTTGCAGCCAAAGTGCGCTACTGTACTGCTCCGGCCGGGAAGATATACAGATTATTGTGTTAAGAGGAGTCTGCCTGTACCAAATCAACCAGCGGCATATATATGCATAGGAGCTAAGCGAGGATACCATGACTTGCTGTTGCTTCGGCACTTCCAACAAACAAGGGGCCGCCAATCTTTACTCCCGTTCTGTGGGTGGTAAGATTAACTCTCCTACATAAGATCAAATTCCATTGAAAAATGATACGAACGAAAACTTGCTGTTTTTTTAAATTCAATCATACCTGTTTCAAAAGCTTAATTTCCTGAGTCTGTCCTTCATTTCATTTCATTCCAAGGAGGATAAAAGAAACAACGGCATCTCGTTATCCAACAATACATATATGTTCCCTTCCTTCTTTTTCTTTATCCCCATAATCCCCACAAATAGTATGCAGAAGTAACTTCAATGAAATTTTTTAAATATATATACATAAAAATAGAAGCCTGAAGTTCCCATAAAAAGCTGAAAATGGTATTCACATAAACTTCTGAATGCAAAACTCACTGCACATTTCCCTTGGATTTTGCATTAAAAAAAAGTGAATAATCAACTCTCAGTTGTCACCGATATCAAGTGACTCCACTTTCTTTCAGGGTTTTCGTCTGAGAAGAACGTCGAACTTTTCTCTTATTCTAAGCTGAGGTCGGCAACGAACAATTTCAACCGAAGCAACAAAATTGGCCAAGGTGGCTTTGGGACTGTCTACAAGGTAACTACGGCATATGCGTACTTTCTGTAGCTAGTTAGTGACCTGATAATTTGCGTGTGCTTTCAGGCATTAGTTAAGTATTTCCATCCGTATGTAGTAGCTAGCCTTGATCATCAGCATTCCATGTTTCAGGGGACGGTTAGAGACGGGCGAGATGTTGCAGTAAAAGTGCTCTCTGAATACTCCAGGCAGGGTATCAAGGAGTTCCTGACAGAGATTGATGTCATCGCAAATGTGAAGCATCCAAACCTTGTCGAATTAGTTGGATGTTGCGTAGAAGGAAACAATCGAATTTTAGTGTACGAGTACCTGGAGAACAGCAGTCTCGACCGCGCGCTATTAGGTAGAGAAGAGTCTTTCTGCTGCTACAGTACGTTCACTGCAATCAGAATGCGGTCCTTGTCTTTCTTGATGATTCGTTATTTTCATTATGCTGCTACACACATACAGGTTCTAACAGTGAGCCTGGTAAGTTCAGTTGGAGCATAAGATCTGCGATATGCATTGGAATTGCAAAGGGCCTCGCGTTCCTGCATGAAGAGCTGGCATCACCCATCGTGCACAGAGACATCAAGGCTAGCAACATACTGCTCGACAGGAACTACAGCCCTAAGATTGGGGACTTCGGCCTGGCCAAGCTCTTCCCCGATGATATCACACACATCAGTACCCGTGTCGCCGGAACAACGTACGTAAGCAGCAAATTAATGTTTCTCTTTCAGTATTCTTTTATATATATATAAAAGAAGGAATCATATCATGTCGTTGCTATCTGCTGTCATACAACTTGACTGCAAATCATGCATTGCAGGGGTTACCTTGCGCCTGAATACGCATGGTACGGGCAGTTGACTAAGAAGGCAGACGTATACAGCTTCGGAGTGCTGGTGCTGGAGACTGTAAGTGGCAAAAGCAGCTCGAGGAGCCTCATGTCTGAAGACAAGGTCCTTCTGGAGAAGGCATGGGAGCTGTACGAGGCAGGCAGGCTCAAGGAGATGATCGATCCGGCTCTGCAAGAAGAAGATGGAGAAGGGATTCACCCTGAGGCTGAGGCTGAGGCTGAGCTTGAGGAGGAGGCGATCCAGTACATGAAGGTCGCCCTGCTGTGCACGCAGGCGGCGGCGCTGCGGCGACCGTCGATGCAGCAGGTGGCGGAGATGCTGTCGAGGAGGAGGGGCATCCGGGTGAATGAGAGGGAGCTGACGGCGCCCGGGTACATCCACGACTACAAGAGCACCTTCCTCAACGTCGTCAAGCCCATCACCTCCTCCAGTGCTGCCGCGAGCAGGTCTCAGGGCTCCTCCTCCACTGACAACTACACCATCATCATGCCAACGGTGTCGGAGATGAGCCCAAGGTGAAGGTGACACCACGGCACGACGTGACGCGGATGAAACAAACAACCCAACATCGATCGATCGGAACAGCAGCCAAGGAGGTTGATTAGCGTACTTGATATGAGTAGAGCGTTGGTTGCTAGTAGCAGTAGTGAACTGACATCGATCACACAGCTGAGCTGAGAATGCCGCATTTCCATTTGATTTGATTGTGTAGCAAGCAAGGGCTTTGTGTTCTCGATCTGCAGTTTGCTGCTTCACGCCTTTTGGAAATTATCAAGCTCGACACAACATTAACTGTGCAAATCATACTACTGTAGAGTACAAGGCAGGGGAAGGGATGGAGCACAGGAGCTCAAGTGGTTGTACGTACTGTAAGTCTGTAATCAACAGGCAGGTTGGATAAATTAAGCGCATGCATATATGTCTAGTAAGATGTAGCTAGCTTCGCAGACTAGTTCATACTGGAAACGAACAACTAACAAAGGCATCGCTCATTGTCGTAGTAGGGCACCAAGAGGTGCCCCGTCCGCAAGATCGTCAGAAATACTGGTGTGCCGTGTGGGATATCATATATGTGTATAGACTAAGTCCATGTGGTGTAGTTAGACAAATGTACAAAAATATCCCCATCTCTCTCTCTCTCTCTCTCTTTACAATGCAAGGGTAAGAAGGGAAATGTCTTTTCTTAACCCTTACATATAGAGCCCCAAGGGCATGTAAGAAGGAAACTCTCCCTCATTCTCTCATTCACAAGGCAATACACTCATACATCTTACGCTTCTGGCTCCTCTTCCTCCGGTCCCTCCTCTGGGGATCCTCGATTCCCTTCGTTGCCACCAAGGGTCCCCTTTTCATGCCATCTAACCTTTTTTGCTACGACAGTTGGTGCCATCCGTGCAGACCGAACAAGAGGCTACGCATAAAAGGAGCCAAAGCCTACAGTGCTTCTTCCCCGTTTTGAACTGGAACAGAGGGGCTCTCAGGCCATGCCTACCGCCGGCGGGTGGAGCTATGGGGGTGCCTCGGACCGCCCAAAATGGGACCCCATCAAGCGGGCGATCCCAATGGTGCCTACGTCAAGGGCCACAGTGATCTCTAGTGGTGGCGGCGCTCGGGCTTATGTGGCGATTACTCCTGTCGATGAGCCCCCCAGGCGGGGAGTAGGGGATGTGTCTTGGTCTGTGTCGAACTCGGGAGTGAATGATCCCGGTTTCTCTGCGATTCACATACTAGTCCAGGAACAGCTATTGTACACAGTCAACAAAAGTGGATAGCATAACCATAAAACGTCATTCATTGAAATACTTAAAGTCTTTTACAAAATGGGGCATAAAGCCAACAAGCAAAATACAGCAGAAGTAAAGCGGTAAAGTAGATCACACGATTCGCCACAGTCAATCGTCTGGAGGGCGTAGCCTACACTACTACAAAAAGGCTAATACTGGACGCCTCATCACAGACGGTTGACCGAAACCGTCGGTATTACATTCAATCACAGACGGTTTTGGTTTAGAGGCGTCAGGCTCTTGCCGCGCTAAAAACCGTCGTGAAGAGGCAATATCACGAGCGGTTCATGTTGAAGACCGTTTATGAAGTATCACGAGCGGTTCTTGTTCGTAACCGTCGTGATATTATCGATATCACGCAGCGGTTTTAAACACAACCGTCTCGTGAAGTATCACGCAGCGGTTACTCAACAAGAACCGCTCGTGATATTAATTAGTATCACAGCGATTCTTAAAAATAACCGCTCGTGATAATATCGCTCAGCGTGAGTTTCTTCATCGCCGTCGTCTCGTTTGCCGCCAATCCGCCGGCTCCCGATCGTCTCTTCATCGCATCGATCCGCCGGCTCCCGTCGTCTCTTCGCCTCACGCCCGAATTTATTCCTTGTTTTATAAAAAGGATCATCCGCCATCCAAGATGATCATCCCACATACTTATAAAAAAAAATGGTCGCTCTTCCTTGTCGCCGCAGATCGATGGCCTTCTGGCCGCCTTTGTCGAGCACCTCTCCCGCACGTTGAACCGTCTTTGCGGAAGAACACTGCTTGATCAACAGTGTCTTCACTCCTCTGCCTCGCAGAATTTGCGGAGCGGTGGCGCCACCTTCCGCCGTCTTGACATCCTCCTCCGCCGTGTCTTCCGGGTGATCTCCCACTTTCGGCGAGTTTATCGCGTCATCGACATAGTCCTCCAAAACGACGTTGCACGCCTCTGTGAGGCTTGCCGTCACTTGGATCAGTGAAATCGAGGCGGCAGAAGTCGACCAAGCCGAGACCCCTTAAGCAAGGAAGAGAGCCTATGGGCTCAATTCTTCTTAGTTCAACAGTCCGAGGTCTTCGGAGACACTCGAGCGAGCACGCCAACGGGTGGGCGCATTTGAGCTTCGTTCACGATGATCGAGAACCGTCCGATCCGACACCGCCGCTTATGAAGTATTGCGAGATGGAGATAGCAACCTACCTTCGCCACTAGAAAAACCTTGTTTAATTATAGGTTTACGCTTTTTAATATAAACATGTAATTTCTTCATGTCATGTAATTGTATATATATACTTGAGAAAAACCATTTCACGCATAGGTTCCATTATGGAACCGCTGCGTGATATAGAACATATCCTGAGCGGCTCTATTATGGAACCGCTCGTGATAATTATCACCGACGGTTCCATAATAGAACCGTCTCGATAAGTCTCTTTATAAGTAGGAGCTAGCCCGACTTGCCGCTAGGGTTTGCGCCTAACTCGCCACTCCCAGTGCCTTACTCTCGTCCGTTCCCTCCCGTCGCCGCCGCGCCGCCATTCTTCCGTCGCCGCCGGTAGTGGCATCTGGTGACCTTGCAAAGACACTCGTGCGATAAGAGTGTCTTTTGAGAGTGTCTTTTGCATATCACCGTTGTGCCACAACTACGGTGGCGCCCAAACTCTCGTCACTCCCGGCTCTGCTAGGGTTTGCGCCCGCCTAACTCCGTTCCCTCCCCACCTCGACGCCGCCGACCTGCGTCGACGCCTTGCTTGACCCCTGTTCTGCCCTGCTAGGGCCCCGGCCGAACTTTGCTTTCCCATCCTCCTCTATTCTCCTCTAGATCTGTTAGCTTAATGTCTTTTGTTGAGTTTGATTTTTATGCATGAACCTTAAGTTGTGTCCTCGATGTTTGTGTGATTTATGCAAGGTAAAGGAAATGGATGAGGGTTGTCTTTGGTGGTGGGTCGCCACTGTGGTTGCGTTGTACTAAGGTCCTCTCTGCCTCTAACCCCTTGCTCTGTGATGAAAATTGCTAGCTAGTGCTCTGCGATGGATCTTGAGGGCTACTACTTGTGTGGTGGGTTTGGACACCCTTGGTCTTGTTCTCTTCGATGAACCGCTTCAATGATGTTAATAGTCTTATCTTTGAAATTGAATTGATAATTAGTTCATATTAATAGTCCTCTTGCTCTGTGATGTAATGATGTAAATAGTCTTATCTTTGAAATTGAATTGATAATTAGTTCATATTAATAGTCCTCTTCTTGTGTGATGTAATGATGTCAATAGTCTTATCTTTGAAATTGAATTGATAATTAGTTCATATTAATAGTCCCTTGCTCTGTGATGTAATGATGTAAATAGTCCTATCTTTGAAATTGAATTGATAATTAGTTCATATTAATAGTCCTCTTCTTTGTGTGATGTAATGATGTCAATAGTCTTATGCTAAAATTGAATTGATAATTAGTTCATATTAATAGTCCCTTGCTCTGTGATGTAATGGTGTCAATAGTCTTATCTTTGAAATTGAATTGATAATTAGTTCATATTAATAGTCCCTTGTTCATGCTTGGTCAAGTTCTCCTACCTCTTGCGTGCAGTCGTCCTACCATTCCATTCATAATCTCTTCTCTATAAAGTCTCCAGCGGTGGTTTGCTTGTGCCATTAAAACAGGCATCATATATATATATATATATATATATATATATATATATATATATATATATATATATATATATATATATATATTATTAAATGATCCTCGGCCACTTTAGGAAATAGTCCGCATAACATGAGAAGAATGAGGCAGTATCACGGGCAATCTCATTGAGCCCTTGTAAGTTTAAAAAGTATGGATGCAAAGAGGCGGTCGGACATCCAATTACAGGATTGGGCGTCGCTATGTTGAAAAGTGGCGTTGATCTTAACTTCTCCGTGGGAAGTGGCATCATGTATTAGCAACCAACAATTCTTGAGCATGTAATTGTCTTCAAAGCCAACAAGAAAACCAAGCAACAAGTTGAAATTCTTTTGAAATATGAGAATGGTTGCTTAGTGTTCTTGTTGGGTTTAAAGACGATTACATACTCAAGAATGGATAGTTGCTAATACATGATGCCACTTCCCACGGAGTACTCAAAGATCAACGACACTTTTCGAACATAGCGACGCCCAATCTGTAATGGGCTCAATGAGGTTGCCCGTGGCTACCGCCTCATCCTTCTCATGTCAAGGTGACGATCCCCAAAGTGGCCGAGAGATCACGAACAATATATATGTAATATATATATGATGCCGATTTAATGGTACAAGCAACCAACGCTGGGCCTTTATAGAGAAAAGTCATCACAGACGGTTCCAAACCACAAACCGCTCAGGATATGTGCTTATCACAGACGGTTTGTGGTCAAACCGTCTCGTGATATGTGCTTATTACAAACGGTTTGTGGTCAAACCGTCATGATATGTGCTTATCACAGACGGTTTGTGGATGAAACCGTCTATGATATTACTTATCGCAGATGGTTTGAACCACAAACCGTCTGTGAAAGTATACATCACAGACGGTTCAAAACCGTCTGTGATGACCTCATGTCATCACTGACCCATAAACTCAGACGGCTCATGAAACCGTCTGTGATGACGTTTTTGAACCGTCTGTGAAAGTCTTTTCGGTAGTAGTGCTAGTCGCCCAAGTTCTCATTCTCCTCGTAGTACTCTTCTCCTGATCAACAATTTATTAAGCAAGGTGAGTACAAATGAATGTACTCCGCAAATCACACCCAATTAACATATTATGATGCATGCAAGGATTCAACAAAGTGAGGCGTATATAGCTCAATTTGCATAAAGCAACATTTTTCATTTAAATATTCATACTAAGTTCTAAAGCAGTTTACTCTATAACTAAAGTTCGTTTTTCCAAATCTCAAGTTTTATAGTCAGATAACATTCATCAACAAGTGGTGAAGGATACCCTCCTATCACAAGGCTACCCGCCCAATTCCCATTTGGATAGAAATATAAAACCATTTAATAAAGTCTTTTGCAAACAAAAACAAAATCTAACTTGGAGTAGTTTTGCTAGCATGTCCATGACCGTGGACACGGCTATTCGAATAGTTTTACACTCTACAAAGGTATACAACTTTACCCATATGACACGACTTCTCTAGTTTATTTGGCATCCATTGATACCATCGCTCACTACCTTACGTAAGCAGTCTAGAGCACATGATAAGGCCTTTACAATGCGTCATCCCACCGTAGTCCCGTCTCGCTAAGGTTTCGCCCCCTTTGGATAGAAACCCACCGGGTTCGGGCCCCCTCTTGCGCCAGGTGGGAATACATGAAAGTAGGTCATAAAAGACACCCACGCAACCGGATGGCATGACCACGGTGAAACGTTGTAAATTAGTTAGCCAAGTCCTGCCCATTCAGGACATATGGTAGTACGGTAGGGCTTAGCAAAATGCGCTCGAAGACCGGTCCTTAATTGACTTGGGCGACTATCCAAAAGAACACTGGGCCTCGATCATAGAAATGAATCGATCCCGTGTATGGACATGCACCCATCCAAGCATCCATTTCGCCGAAATCCAAACCACTTTTTATTTTATTTAACAAATTAAACTATTTCATAATTTTCTATGGTATAGACATACCATAGCATCCTTTTAAATTATAGTTGAACTTTTGGCTTAATTCCCCAAAGTGACATTTTTGTCTAAGCATACTGTTTTTCAACATGTTCTAGGTCATACTAATGTATCAACTAGATTTTAAGTAAAGTATCAAGGAATGATTGATTTAATAGCAAAGTTTGGCTATACAAGGGAATATGGAATAACTATAAAGCTTGAAACAGGAACTTAAATTACTTGAATTTAAATAAGCATGCAATAATAATTTTAAACGGAATTTAAATAATTTCAAAATAATGGGATTCAATATGATCAATGATGTAACTTGCCTTGCTCAATTGCTTGAGGATCTACTTCTTCGCAATATTCGGCTTCCCCGGAGTCGTCGAAATCTACACGCGAAAAGGAACCAAATTCAAATAAGATTCAAATGAATTCAAATGAACTCCAAAATGAATAATTTTAGTGTAGATAGGTAGATCTTGAATTTAGATGAATTTAAAATTTTGAATCGCTTGAATCGGAGTTTGAACGAGCTTTCGAATGTTTGAAAATACATGAAATGATGAAAAAAAATCGGATTTTTCAGAATCATTTTAAATTTGGAAAAAGGCTGAGTCGTTGACAAGTGGGCCCCTGGATTGGTGGACCGAGTCCACGAGGGTGCGTCGGTCCATGGTGGACCTGGCACGTAGCACAGGGCCTGCCACGTAGGCTGGTCCACGTGCAGCCACGCCCGCAGAGGCGATGCCGTGGTGCTAAGGTGGTGAAGAGGTGGCGGCCACGTCACCTCCGCCGACGCGAGCGCTTCGATTCTTGTTGCTCACCGGCGCTTCCGTCTTGGGCGAGCGGCGGGTGGTACCAACGTGATGAGGGGCTCGCGTGGATGCTAGGGCGCACCAATTCAGTGGCGGGTTGTGGAGAGATGGTCGGCGGCGGTGGCAGTCAAAGTGGGCAACGACGCTTCGGTGGGTTCCGGGTGGAGTGAGTGCGCGTACAAGGTGCACCACGACGAGGCGATGCTGGCGGTGTGGTCGGAGGCGGCGGAGGATCTCCCATGGCGGCGCTAGAGGCGGCCGACAGCGAGAAGCTTGAAATTCGGGTGATTGAGAGCGAGAGCGAGGAAGGGAGACGGGGGAAAAGAGAAAGGGGAGGGAGAGGCGCCGTGTGCTCCCCTTTATAGGTGGCGGGGAGGAGGAGAGAGGCGGGAGTGGCATAGGCGCACGAGCGAAGCTCGGCCACCGCAAGGTATAGGGAGGCGAGGATGGGATGGGAGCAGGTAGAGGGGAGGAGAAATGGGGGGAGTGGTGGCGGTGGGAGATGTGGCATTCAATGTGCGTTGAAAAGGGTGGCCCGACGATGGCGCGGGTGGAGCAG
Source organism: Phyllostachys edulis (assembly GCA_036346405.1). NCBI lineage: Eukaryota > Viridiplantae > Streptophyta > Magnoliopsida > Poales > Poaceae > Phyllostachys > Phyllostachys edulis. The sequence goes on from CM070553.1 coordinate 77,531,360, forward strand.
CGGTGACGCGGCCGTGCGCAAAGGGCGGCATGGGGCGCTAACGGGAAGAAAGCGCGAGGAAGACGACGATGGCAAGAGACCGACAGCGGGCCCCGCCTGTTAGCGATGCGGAGGAAGAAGGGCGCGGTGGATGGGGATCGTCCGATTTTGATCGGACGGTTCGAAATGATTTGGACGTTCGGACTGTCCGAACGTTTCATCCAAATTGGGGTCGTCCAATCTTGATTGGACGATCCACAATGAGGAAGGCGCTGGCGACGCTGTAGGGCCGTCCGATTCGATCGGACGGCCCATGGGAAGAAAAGCCGAAGCTGGAAGCGTGGAGATGGGCTTTACGATTGGGCAGTATGAGAATAGGAGCGGGTCGAGAAGAATTCGGCCCGAAGGCAAAAGAGGATTTAGAAATATATTTTTGATTTAAATAATACAAGAAAAAGAAAAGGCTTTTTAGAAAATAGTTAAATAAGTCCAAAAATTTCAAGAAAAATACACAGAAATTCCTTGGATTATTTGGAACTTAATAAAATTATTTTAACTTAACTTTAGCTTTTGATTTTCCAAATAAATTATTTTTGGGCTTTCGGGCAAAAAGAATAACCCTTTTTAAAATCCAGAAAATCCAAGAAAATACTTAATGCACTCTTTTGATTTTAAATTCAACAAAACCCAACAAATTCAAATAAACCAAGTTTTGAATTAATGAAGTTGATTTAACTCAAATTAAATTGTTTTTATTTTTTAAAATTTTAAGTTTAAGCTTTATTAATCCAATAAACCAAATGGTTAGTTTTAATTTGATTTTTTTTTAAAAAAAGCTCTGAAAATCGTGATATTTTAGTCTGGGTCCTCGAGGGCTCACCGGTTGTGTATGACTTGTATTCCAACCAAAGTTCAAGTTGCAAATGTGAGTTACAATGAGCATTTATAGGCGCTTGGCATGGGACAAAAGACTTCACTACCCCATAAAAAGGGGGACTAAAGCAAGGATGGTGCGCCCCACGTCAGCTTCATTGTCGGGGCTTATCTCTGTCTCTTGGGTCCATGAGGGCCTAAGGGCGATGGTCCATGTTAGGGGATGTCCTCCTTGGGACCATAGGGCCCTATGGCCCCACTTGTCAGGTGGCCCCGGACAGGGTAACTGTGGAGGCCCCCTGTTCTTAGGGGGGCTTCCACTTCTCCTAGCGCTCAATGAGAAACCTTGGTGCTCCTCCTAGGAGGTGTCAGGAATTTCCCAACATCTAGTTACAAAGCTACAATATGTTGTTCAATTAAATTAGATCCCATTTTATTTTCATTTGGAAACAAGCATTGAGGTTTGAACTAGGGGTGGAAACGGAAAGAATATGAATCAAATAGTGGTGATATTACAGTCGTATTTGTATTTTTTTAAAATCGAATGTTAAAAAAAACACGAATTCGAATCGAAGATATCTTCGGTCGTCGGATTCGAATATCCTCAAAAGTTATGTAACATAAAGATATTAATTAATGACACTGTCGAGTTCAAAAAATTTGGAAACCGAGCGGAGCCCCACCCCACCGTCGAATGCTTTGTCGCCTCGTCGTCTTCCTCCTCCGTCTCCCTCCCTCTCCGATTCAACCAATTTCGTTTGATCCCATTCGATTCGTTTCAGTTTCGCCTCACCGACCCGACCTGAAGCCGCCGCCTCCTCCCCTCCCTGCGGGCTCCTGACCACCAACCCTCGAGGCCGCCCCCCATTCCTCCTCCTCTGCATCTCACGGACTGCCGCGGCTGCCGCTGCTAGGGTTTCTCCGCGCCAGCGAGTGGCCTCAATGCTTGTGCGTGGGAGCAGGGGGAACCCATGTTAGGCTGCGTCGACGAGATCCGGCTGCTGATGGCGTGCGTGGTGCGGGCATGAGATCTCAAGATTCGCTCTCCCACTCCCCGCTGCTGCTGCTGCTGCAATGGCACTCAACACCAAGCGCGCCTACAAGCTCCGTATCCTCCGTGTTCCTCCCTCTTTCTTTTGGGGGATTCTTTTCTTTTCCCCCTCGCGCGTTCATGGGGTTTTGTGATGCCATTCTTCTTTCTAGGTAAGGTCTCTTGTGGCCACTGAACATGTAATGTGCCTTAACTAAAACCCTTACCCAGAGGAGTTCGTCGCGCATTCTTCCAATGTCAACTGCCTCAAGATCGGGAGGAAGACCTCCCGGGTCCTCCTTACCGGGGGAGAGGATCACAAGGTCAATCTCTGGGCTATTGGCAAGCCCAATTCCATACTGGTATGCCTCCGCTTCTCTTGCGCCAAGCCAACTCTACTCTACTGCCTCGCCCCGCACCGCCCCGCTACACTGAATGCTACCTTTCCTACTTAAGCACGCATCCAGGCACCGCATAAAAACCACAGTGTTGTGTTATCTGTCCCAGACAAGATTTACATTACTTTTCAGCGCGTGTAGGATGGTGTTTGTTTTAATGGAGTTGCTATGCATAATATATTTCAGCTGATAAGGTGCTCTAATTGATTCATTGCTTATTTATTCCCGCTTGCTGGTCATGCAGAGCTTGTCCGGACATACAAGTCCTGTTGAATCAGTTAATTTCGATTCTGCCGAGGTATTGGTGGCTGCAGGAGCAGCCAGTGGAACAATTAAGTTGTGGGATTTGGAGGAGGCAAAAAGTATGTGCATGCTGTCATCGGTCCTACTGTTTAGTGTGACGTATAGCATATGTGTACGCTTGCGTCACTATGTCGTTTAGTCTGGTGAACCGGATTGTTTTCCCATGCAGTTGTCCGCACGCTCACTGGCCACAGGTCCAACTGTATGTCTGTTGATTTCCATCCGTTTGGGGAATTCTTTGCTTCTGGATCTCTGGACACCAATTTGAAGATATGGGATATAAGAAGGAAAGGCTGTATCCACACCTACAAGGGTCACACGCGAGGGGTCAGTGCTATTAGATTCACGCCTGATGGCCGGTGGGTTGTATCCGGTGGCGAAGATAATGCTGTCAAGGTAACATGAGTATGTTCTCAATTATTACTTGTATATTTTAAATTTTCACTATGTCCACGCACTTTACTTTCCTTTCTAGTCCCTTAATTGTTCTCATAGTCCTTGTGGTTGGTACAATTTACACCGATATTTAGTATTGATTTTACTGGAGCTTATTCCAGCGTATTCCTTTTCCATGTTTCCCATTCATTGAAACTTGCGAGTCAATAACTGCCTTGTGGGCTTTTAATTTATGGAATTTGTAATCAAACTTGTCTTGCCAGATCTGGGATTTGACAGCTGGAAAGCTATTGCAAGATTTTAAATGCCATGAGGGTCAGATTCAATGTATAGATTTTCATCCCCATGAATTCCTTCTGGCAACAGGTTAGCTTCAAATATTGTAAATCTGTTCTACAACTATTATAATTACTTCCTAGTTCCTTCATCTTTTTTGTCGTATATTTTTAGTATACTTTTTTCAGAACCGAGAATTCACATCTGCTGATCAAGTGACTAGATTAAGGATGTGCAAACTCTTCCAAAACAAGCGAACACTTCTAGTGGTTGAATCGAAATTACCATGACTGCCATCTTTGCAATTAATATGTGTTATAATCAGCTAGGTGGTAATCACCATAGTATGATAATCGACTGCCAATTTTTTCATGGACGTCCTATCATGTGAAAGGCTCATCTGCCTCGTACTTCTCCTACTGTTATTCCTGGTAACCCAAATATGTTTAAAAACTAGAAATATATTTAATCTCAATTTCTTCTTGGGATATATGGCTTGCTTTCACATATTATAACCTGGAATGTTCATTCCATGACATGTTTAAGAAGAGCTGTTTGGAGTTTGTAGGTTCTGATCTCTGTTTAGCATCCTTCATATAGTATACAATATGCTTAAATATCTGCTTGCATCTTCAATTTCTGTAATTTTTCATCCCTGTGAATTTGTTAATAAAATGTATAGTTCCAGTTTCACACAAACAGGTTATGTTCTTTTAAATCTTATGATAATCATATCATGGAGATGTATCGCTCATACTAGTTTTTGTTCAGTTTTCCTAACATTTTGTTGAAAAAAAGGAGTCTTCTTGATGAGTTAGCCTCACTTCTTTTGCATCACATCTGCAATTTAAAGCTTCGTTAATGTGCTAAAGTTCCATTTTGTGCTACACTGCTACTCATGACTTTGTCAGGTTCAGCTGATAAAACTGTTAAGTTCTGGGATTTGGAGACTTTTGAAATGATCGGATCTACTGTACAAGAGGTATACTATCGTGTTGGTTTTTTATTCTACCAAAAAATGCGTTCTCCCTGTCAAACCTGTGCTTTGTTATCGATTTTGATCTTATGAAAAGGATAGTGTAGCTAAAAACTTGAGCGCTCACTGCTCATTGCATAACAAAAACACATGAGGTTTTATTTGGAAAGCTTACTGCAGAGTTCAATCTGCACTGTCTATAGGGCCACGGATGGATATATGGGGGACCATGCGGAGGTCCTCCTAGGAGCTTGCAAAGAGAAATATAAGGGAATTGTTACAATTAACATTGTTTAGTTCTTATGTTCTCATTTATTATTTTTTAATCGTGACTCCATGCTTGTAGTCTAGTTTCATAAATCACTAGTTATGTACCCATGTGTTGCTACGAAACATCTCATGAATGTAATAATTTATCAATTAAAGTAGATATAGTATATCTCAATTCGTTAAGGCGCGCGGAGCAGAGCAGAAGAGCAGGGGCGAAGAAGAGGAAGTGAGGCCGTCTAGATCCGGCCGATGAAAGCGGCGACGGGGGAGGTGGTGAAGGTGCGCGTGGAGCAAAGCAGATGAGTGGGGGTGGAGGCAAGGGCGCAAAGGAGGAGGAAGCGCAAGTGATGCTTGGAGAGGAGTAGGGAGCGCACGATGCGATGAGATAGTTTGCTGATAGCGTGGCCCACATGTCAGTAGAGAGAGACAGGGGTGGGAGGGTGGGAGAGGACGAACGACCACCAACTCCAATTTTTAAGTAGTAGAGATAACTAGCACCACAAAGCACAGCTATGTGTCTTACTTCTATGGAATAATCTAGTTTTGTCTTGGGACTGTTTCAGATGTAGCCTTGCATTCTGCTGATTATGCACTATTATATTTTATTGCTTTAGTTTTATGATTACATAAAAGGGAAAAGAAGAGAGAGCGCCATGATAAAATTGATAGCCGATCCCCTGGTTTACTAAACTCACCATCTTGTGCAGCATCATCTTGATTATCACGGCATTTTCACTTGGTTGTTATCTGTATGATTAGGATAGGGTAGATACCCTATTGTGAAGAATCATTCATAAGTCCCCCCCCCCCCTCTTTTGCTAATTGCTAGTCGGTACTGTTGGTTTAGTAAAGTATTACAATCATTTAGAAGTTTTGTCAATAACTTTCTGCTTCCCGCTATCAGGGGACCGGCGTTCGATCTATGACATTCAATCCTGATGGTAGATCTCTCCTGTGTGGGTTCCATGAAAGCTTAAAGGTTTGAAATGCACCTGTTTTTTCCATTTCAAATGTTTCTATTTGTCTCTTCAACTTTTGGGCATTAACTACTCTTATATAAAGCAGGTTTTCTCTTGGGAACCAATAATATGCCACGATGCTGTTGATGTGGGATGGTCTAGGCTGTCTGATGTGAATGTTCATGAGGGAAAACTTATTGGGTGTTCCTTTAACCAAAGTTGTGTTGGGGTATGGGTAGTTGATCTATCGGTATGTAATCTATCTTCTTTTTCGTGCTAAATTCCAACACTGATATGATATTCTAAAATGTGATCTTTGTTCAAATGTTTTAGTTTCCTGAAATTCAAATGATATACTGTTAATCAAGCGAGCAATTGTCATTTGACAGCGCATTGAACCATATGCAACGGGAAATTCTGCAAAACTAAATGGCCAATCTGGATTGAAGGCTGCATCAGGAGGCAATATGCCATTACAAAATGAAAGCGGTTCAAAGGCTAATATAGGGAGATTATCAGTTGTACAAAGTTCAGAGAACGATTTAAAGCCTTCATCGGGAAGGCTTTCTGTTTCTCAAAATTCGGATTCTGCACCGAAGGAGATAAAACCTGTGGCTTGTATGTTTCACATTTCTTTGTAGTTCTTTTGTACATTAATCTGTAATTAATGTTTCAAACACCTAGTGCCTGAAACTGCTCCTTGTTCATTCTTATCCATGTTGAAGCCAGTGGATTGGTCCCAAGCACTCCTCGAAAAACTGGAATCGGTTCTCGCACCAAAACAATTGCAACTTCGGCCCTTGTGTCTAGTGGCACCACTCTGAAGAGAAATTTACTGAAGAATGACAACCCTTCTAGCCTTCAGACCTTCAATAAAGCTGATGTGGTGCCTGTAATCGTCCCCAGAAATAGCTCAGGAGAAGACAGTACTGATTCTAGAAGTGACGCTGGTGATGTAATACCTATTTTTCCTAAGGCTGGCAGAAAGGTAGAGCCTGCAGCTGATTCTGTGAAGGGAAGTGTTGATGTGGCACCTGCTGTTGTTCCCAGAACCAGCACAAGAATGGAAATGCCCTCTGATTCTAGGAAAGAACCTATAGCAGGAAGAGTGTTGCCATACAGGGTCCAGTCAAGATATGCCGAGTTACGGAAGTTGACTAATGCCAAAGTTGATTCAGATAGGGCTGACAATGGAACCAAACATAGAGAACCTGATGACTTTTCCTGTCAAATTTTCCTTCCTCGGAGGAGTGGTATCACTCAAACAATAAGTTCTGAAGAAGAGAACAGTGAAGATGTGAAACATGTTGCAGCTGAGAGGTCGATATTCACGAGACCATCAGAATCAAATCCAAATTACTGCAATGAAAAGTGTATGATTTACACCCTTCAGCCACCCTGATTTTATGTGTGCTATATTTCTATTCAAATACTAAATACTATTAACTTGCTCATATTAATTTTGCTTCTGATTTCTATCTTTGAAGTCTTAACCGTGCTTAGCCTATTGGAAATTTATTTAGCATGCTCTAGATATACTTCCATAGCATGGATTGTAAAGTTTGTGTACTGGATCTTTTTTGTTTGACATGCTGTTTCTTTAAATTATAATTGAGTTGTTTTTGTATATTCCGCTCGCAGAGAATTATCATGTTGAGTTACAACTTGCCACTGTGCCAATGCTTTAATTTATATGCTACTAAATTGTAATACCTTTGGTCATGTGATACTGTTTTGTAGATGGTGCTAGAGTACGCAAGCCAAAGGATAATTGCTATATTGAAGTTTCAAGAGCAGGTATTTCTCTTCTCCTGGTGGAGAATAGAGACAATTTTATGCTGCATATTTGAACAGGTTATCATGATGTAGGAAGAATGAGGCCTACATTTTCTAATTGGGATAGCCGGGATCAGTCTCCGAGTCATGAAGGCCCCACAACAAGTGCTTCTTCTGTCACAATGGCTCCTACTGGCCGGCCATATTCATCTGTATGTCTTTATGACTAATTATAAACTTCTATAACGAGTCTGTTCTTGTTCAGTTGTCTTTTATGGTTAATCTGTTTTGTTAAATTCATGGGAAATATTTGGGTGCCTATATTAGGCATGTGCCCCACATTTACAAATGTGCATGGTGCAATATGGACTCAGTGGAGTTATCACCTTAATGCAATATGGTCTTTCAGCTTGTTGAATATATGGTGCAGAATTATTTAAGCGAGACATATCCTGTTGCTGAAGTGTTTAAGCATTTATCTGGCCTCCATATTATTTGTATTAGCACACACCGTGCATGGGTTCTGGACCTTCTGGTGTCCTGCAGGCTTGTCTCATCTGCTTCGTGTGTATGTCATTTGGTTTGTTCTTTCAACTATTTGACCGTTTGCTAACGATCTGATGATCTCATTGTTATGAATATTGTGTGTATATATTCAGGAGGCCCAATGCGCAATATATATAGAGAGTACAAGGGGGTTGCCATATACAGATAAGGAAATACAAAGAGTCATATTCTAACACCCCCTTCAAACTCATGGTGGATCACAAACACCGAGTTTGGAGAGAAAATACAAATGTTGTGCTCTAGTCTGTAGCTTTGTGAAGAAGTCAGCAACCTGTAACTCTGATAGCACAAATTGTAAAGCAAGTACTCCTTCTTACACCTGTGTGCGAGTGTAGGAAGCATCCACACCAATGTGCTTGGTGAGCTCATGCTTCACTGGGTCCCGAGCAATACTGATAGCACCTGTACTGTCAGACAAAAGAGTCGTAGGTCTCATCGCAGGCACTCCAAAGTCTACAAGTAGCCACCTTAACCAAGTAACCTCTGCTGTCACTGCTGCCATAGCTCTCAATTGACCTCTGCGCTCGAGCAGGAAGCGTAGTGCCTTTTTAGTCTTTCAGGCAATCAGGGAGGAGCCAAGAAAAACACAGTAAGCAGAAAGAGAACGACGATCAGAAGGATCACTAGCCCAGGTCGCATCGGAGTATGCCTGAAGTTGTAGTGAGGTGGAGCTAGGGAAAAACAAACGACGAGAGATAGTCCCAAGTAAGTAGCGAAGAATACTAAGAAGGTGACTGTAATGAAGATGAGTGCTCACAACGTACACCAAACTCCCAACAAGATGACGATATCGAGTAGGATCCTAAAGAAGATCACCATCGATGTACGAAATTTGGAGGATAGCTCTATGGGAGTCTCGGCGGTCACGAGTGTCAATCGCACTGCACCGGTCAAGAAGATCTGGACATATTTCTGCTGGGAGAGGTAGTAGCCCTCAGGCATAGAAGAGACCTCAATCCCAAGGAAGTACGTAAGAGAACCAAGATCAGTCATCAAAAACTGCTCACTAAGATGCTTCTTCACATATCTGATGAAGCAAGAATCATCACCAGTGATGAGCATGTTATCAACATACAGAAGAAGCAGTGTCCTACCCCTAGATGAGACATAGACAAAAAGAGCAGGATCGTGGGAACTGACAATAAAACCGACAGCAGTAATCACCGAGGTGAAACGCGTAAACCAGGCACGAGGAGCCTGTTTGAGGCCATAAAGAGCACGACGAAGATGACAGACATGCCCATCAAGAGCAGAATACCCAGGTGGTGGCTGTATGTAGACCTCCTCATGCAAAACATCATTAAGAAAAGAATTTTTAACATCCAGCTGAAAGATAGACCACCGGCGAATAGAAGTAACTGCAACAAGAGTGCGAACAGTGGCCATATGGGCAACAGGGGCAAAAGTCTCATCGTAGTCACGACCGTACTCCTGCTGAAAGCCGCGTGCCACAAGGTGAGCCTTGTAGCGCTCGATAGTACCATCAAACCGGGTCTTAATCTTGTACACCCACTTGCACATGATCGGACGAGCATGCACAGGTGTCGGTACAATATCCCAAGTCTCCGTACGTCGAAGAGCATCAAGCTCCTCTGCTATAGCGAGCTGCCACTCAGAATGAGGAGCAGCCTCACGATAAGAACTAGGCATGAGCTATCGGAGCAAATCTAAGACGATCAGGAGGTTGAAGGGATGTCCGGTCACGAAGGGCGTAACGAAGAGCATCAGTAGGAGGATCAGATGTAGGCATCGGCAAGATACCAGGAAAGGAGGCTGGGGAAGAACAAGGACGCCTAGAGTAGTGAATACCAGAGAAACGAGATGGTGGTGTTGCAGGAACAAGAGGCGGTGCTGCAGGAGGCACCACTGGAGACAGACCAGGGGAAGATTGTGATAGTGGAGAGATGGGTGAAGAGTCAGAAAGAGACAACCATGAAATCGACTCAACGGTGAAAACAGGAGGAGACGAATCTCGATAGAAGAAAGGTCGAGATTCGTCAAAGACAACGTCTCGTGAAATCCTGATCTGTCGAGCAGAAGGATCCCAGCAACGATAACCCTTATGCTCAGAACTATAACCAAGAAACACGCACTCAACTGACTGGGCCAATAGTTTAGTGCATTCACGAGGCTGCAGCAAAACAAAACAAGTACAGCAAAAAACACGAAGGTGAGTGTATTGGGGGGCTCGAGAATAGAGACGCTCTATAGGACTGACACCCTTAAGAGCAGTGGAAGGTTGCATATTGATGAGATATGCAGCCGTAGAAACAGCCTTAGCCCAAAACTGTGGTGGAACGTGAGAGGCAAGGAGAAGAGTGCGGATAGTCTCAATCAGATGACGATGTTTGCGCTCAACAACCCCATTCTGAGCATAGACACAAGGACAAGAAGATCGTAAAAGTGCCACGCTTTCGAGAAAAAGCGCCTAAAAGCGCCGAGCAATTACTCGCCAAAGTGAGAATCACAACGAAAAGTACGGTTGGGAGAATCAAACTGAGTACGAACCATCGTTGCAAAGCTACGATAGATCGCAAGAAACTGACCACGATTAGACATAGGGAAAATCCATATAAAACGGGAATAATCATCAATGAAAATCACATAAAGTTTATGCCTGCCTTTAGAGATAATAGGCGTAGGTCCCCATACATCTGAATGAACTAAGTCAAAAGGACAAGAAAACAAGGACTCACTAGAATGATAAGGAAGTTGTAGCTGTTTGCCTAGCTTACAATCCTGACAAAATATGGCCGTGTCAACAGTAACACGTCCAAGAACACCCTGACGAACTAATGAAGAAAGATGGGACTCACACAAGTGACCTAAACGGTGATGCCACTGTGCAAAAATGTCAGAGGTGGTGGCAGCAGTGGCAGTAGGAGACGTAGAGGTGGCAGGAGCAACTGAAGTGGACGGAAAGTGGAGGTGATCAAGAATGTAGAGACCCTGACGATCCCTACAGCGCCGGCCAGTCCCAAGTACCGTCCCTGTCTGTCGATCCTGGATGTAATAGGTGTGAAAGTCAAAATCAACCCTACAGCCGAGATCGGTGAACTAACCCACCGAGAGACGCTGGATGGTAAGTTGGGGAACATGGGAAACAATTGGAACAGAAAAACCAGTGGACAAAAGAGTGCCCTAACAGCTGACAGACAGAGGAGTACCGTCAGCTGTCTGTACAGAGATAGGAAAAATAGGAGGTCCTACTGAAGTGAGAGATGTGGAGTCCAGTGTCATGTGGAAAGAGGCACCAGAATTTAGAACCCAAGAAGTACCTGGAGGAGACGTCTGAGCTAGACTGGCAGAACCTGCTGAGCTGTGAGAGAGCTGTTGAAGTAGAGCTTGGCTAAACTGCTGAACGGAGTCACCTCACTGAGAAGGTCCTGACGTGCTGGTCTGTCCTCCCATCGAGGAAGGGCCTCCCTGCCCCCCCTTGGATCGTCCAGCCCCATGTGCCTTATTCTGTTTTTTCCGCACCGCACAACGCTGGTAGTCGTGCCCGAAGTTCTTGCAATAATTGCACTGAACCCCAGTTGGTGCAAAAACAGGAGTAGAAACAGACACCTGAGGAGGGACTACAGTCGAAGCAGAAACTGTCGGTGTAGTCGAAGATGAAGGGGTAGCTAGCACGGTCGGAACAAACTGTGCTGCTAACCCGCGGCGAAACTCCTCAGCACGAAGCGTCGAAAGAGTCTCGGCGACTGTCAGTCGTGGTGAGAGGCTCAGCAGTTGAGCCTTGACAGGCTCAAACTCTAGGCATAGACGGCAGACAAAGTCATAAAGGCGAAGGCGATCATGATCCGCCTACGCTTTATGACACTCTTGGCGAGCGGAGAAACCAACTCGTCACCGTGGCGCGGTAGCGAGCTTCGGAAGAAGTCGTCGACGGAGGAGTCGCCTGGCGGCGTCTCAACTCACGCCGAAGCGAAAAAATCGAGCATCGCTGCTCTGCTGGTATCGCTCGTGCAAGTACTCCCAGACCTGGCGAGTAGAACGCAGACCAACAATGTCTGGCTGGATGGAGTCGTCGACGTTGACCACCAGGATGGCGCGAACACGGGTCTCATCAGCACACTAGCGCTCAAAAGCGTCTATGGCATACTGAAAGGCCTCATCAGCATTAGCGGCCTCTGCCTCCTTGGCGGCCTCATCTTCTGCATGAAGTGCAGAAGTAGGCTGCCTGAGAGAAGGCTGAACCGGTGATGATGGACAAGGTCGAGCACCAGTGACATGTCTCCAGAGACGGAGACCATCGAGCGTGATCTCCATGAGTGAAGACCACAACCTGTAGTTTGTCCCATGGAGTTTTGTTCCCGAGAAAGGAATCGCAGCTGATGGAACAGAAGCCATCGGTAGGCGGCGCAGCGACCAAGGCAACGAAATCTAACAGGCGGTGCTGGACGGCGTAGCGGTTAGATCGACGTTCTTCTCTCTTTTTTTTGTGTGTAAGTTTGGGCCGGCTTAAAAGCCCGGCCGCTTTCAAGCGAACAGAACCAACTAAAAACCCGGCACAAGCACGGCGGGGAACCCTAACTTTAGGGTTCCCCTGAGTCTTCAGCGGCGGCGGCGTCTTCCGGTGGCGGCCCTCCAGTGATGGGCGACGGGCGGCGAAGAAGCGGCGAGCTCAAGCACACGGACGATGGTGGCGTTGAGGAGCTCAAGCGGCGTAGGGTAAGCGTCTCCAGCGGCGGTGGCGTCGGCGATAAGCGTCGTCCGTCGGCGGCTTAGTGGCGGTCGGCGTCTTGGCGGCGGTCGGCGACCTCGAACATGGCGCGAGAGGAAGCTAGGGTTCCTCTATTTGGCGGCCGATGGTCTGCAGAGGAAAAAAGCTAGGTTAGAAACATAGCTCTGATACCATGTTATGAATATTGTGTGCATATATTCAAAAGGCCCAATGGGCAATATATATATGGAGTACAAGGGGGTTGCCATATACAGATAAGGAAATACAAAGAGTCCTATTCTAACACTTATGTGGTTTGCTGCTTTGGCAATGGAACTTTGGTAGATCTAGTGCAATTCCATGATGGTCATAAATTCTAGCCCAATCCGCAAACCCAGGTGTTGAAGGGATTTGGGAGATGTAGTTCCTCTGGAGCTTAGAGCCTAATTAAGTGTGCTGTATAACCTTTAAATTGAGTGAAAAAAAATTTGACGGTACCACAAACCTTACTGTATCACCTATGCTTACTCCACATGAATCACCTTATCTTTGGAGTTAGGTAGAATACTACAATTTGATTTTTTTTTCTGAGTTTACTTGCGTATTTGATCATTCCTTTTTTACTCTCAGAGAGGATGTGGCCAAGCTGCGGAAACTCCAAGCATAACAAGTGACGATGACACACTTTCTGTTCTAATGGAACAGCATGAGCTATTTCTTGGCTCAATACGGTCTCGGCTTACAAAATTGCAGGTCAATACAACACTTGACCTTTCAATTGCATAGAAGAAAACAAGCTCTAACCTAACTTTTGTTCTTCTTTTTTACCCCGTAAAATTTAACCTCGACTATTCCAGCGGCTGATATTTTATATTTTTACAATAAGTTGACAATAATTATCTGCAAATTACGTCAGGATAATTTTCCATTAACGTATGGCTTATTTGATGCCCTATAATATGGTCAAATTTGCTTGGTTTGATAGCTAGCAGCTGCATATTGCTTTCTTTGTCATTGTATTGCTTGACAGATCAACTCCTCAGCCTTATGAAACTCATTTATGTTCTAAGTGAATGACACACATATGTTCCTGCTCTGTTGACGGCTTGACGTAGTACAGACAAATTTTTTATGTCTCATTATAGCATGACTATCTAGTACATTCCAGTTAGTTTTCTAAAGCCTGAAGTGCACCTGCTGACAGTGTATCTTCTGTTTTGCATGATCTCAAGATTGTTCGTCAAATGTGGGAAAGAACAGATGTCAGGGGTGTAATCGCCACTATGGAGAAGATGTCTGATCATTGTGTCAGTATACACCATTTTTTTTAATGTGAACAGTGTTTTACAGCGTTACCCTCCGTATATAGTAATTGTTAGCAAATAGATGAAAAAGAGATAATTTTGAGATTTGCGATGATCCTCTAGGTCTCTGCTGATGTAGTAAGTGTTTTGATGGAGAGAAGTGAAGCAGTCACATTAGATTTATGTGCTTGTCTCCTGCCGATCCTCACTAACCTTTTGGGGAGTAAAACTGACAGGTTGTTGTGAGAACTTTGTACCATCCCAATGGGTTCCATCTGTTGGTACCATGTACTATTTTAATATTTCAACTTACATGTTGAATCTGTTTCAGGCATTTGGTCATTTCCTTGGAAATGCTGGTAAAGCTTGTCAGAACCTTTGGGCCAGTAATTCATTCAACTGTATCGGCTGGTCCATCATCAGTTGGTGTTGATCTTCAAGCGGAGGAAAGGTAATACTGTTTCCATCAATTGCTTTCCTGGCGTGCATGTACAAGTATATGTGATGTGATTTTACCTCCTTTGTTGGTCTCAGGCGGGAGCGCTGTAACTTATGTTTCATTGAGTTGGAAAAGGTCAAAAGCATGCTGCCATCTCTTACAAGGTACTTGATGATATGAATGCCGCACCGAGCGTGGTACTTGACCTATGTTGCCACCTTAGTATTTCATTATGCAGTAAACGATCTGGTCTGGTAGTCAACCTTAACCGTTAAAATTGACAGTTTAATGGCAAAATATCGGTGCCTGGTAGCTCCGGTTCATGAGTGCTTATTGAAACAATTAAAATCATTCTTGCTGGCTGTGGAATCTTACGAGCCTCTACAAGGACAAGCAAAACTAGGTGATCTGTGTTCTTGCGTCGTGCAATTGCCTATGTGTACAGTTTTGGGGCACAACCGGTCACCACCAAGAATGGCTATCGATGAATTTTGTGCATATCGTGATAAAGTTGAACTGAATGAATTCCACAGCCTTTGGTCTTTCTGCGTAGTGTCAAGCTTCTACCTTTCCGCATTTTGATAGCATTCTCCTTTTGTTCTTTTACATTGTACAGAAGAAAAGGGGCGATGACAAATACAGCAAACGAGCTCAACCTTGCTCTCCAGGAAGTTATGAGCTGACTGACCAAACATGAAAGCATTGTGATTTGGATTGTGAAGAGATTGCTTCGGATGCATTGCACAGTGTTTTGACATACCGTTTGCGCTTGGTTTAACGAGGCTGCAGCATTTATATCAGAATTGCTGACCACTGTGACTGCCCCCTGTAGTAGTTCCTGCCTGGAGCCTGTGTGGTGTACCGTTATTGTGTGAATGTGCATGTGAGGTGATAGTTGGAATCTTTTAACAGTCTGTTGTTTTGGGTTGTGCTGAGGTCTGGTTGATTGAAGGACCAGACTGTTGAGTGTAAGCAGCCTTTGTACATCTCTCTCTTGATGAAGTGGGATCCATATTGTGTGTTCCAATCAATGCGCATCCGTTGTGGCTGTTGTTGAGCAAGCAAGCTTATATGTTCACATGAAGAAACCAACTGCTGTCGTCCTTGCCACTGTATGTGGATGAACGATGGGTGTGAGAAGTTGTACTGTTTTGTTAGATGAGATGTTACTGGTTAGTTTGAATTAAGCATGCTCGATGAGGACGATGTCGCTACTGCTGTTCTCGGAATTTTTTTAAAAAAACAATATTTTTTAAAAAGATAATTACAAAAATACATCGTCTCCAAAAAATTACAAAAATGTGTTCCTGTCGCCAGTTCAAATGGCGACAGGAATCTATCGCCATTTGAACTGGCGATAGGGACCCTCTCTCCTATCGCCGGTCCTATCCACCTGTCGTCAGTTGAACTGGCGACAGGAAGCAAGCCAAATTTGCAACTTCTCTGGCTAGGTTTGCCGCCTTTTGATTTTCATACGTTTTTAACGGTGCAAAATCTGTTAGACTCGTTATAACATTTTTTGATCGTCGTATGTTGTTCTAGTGCGATGAATTTCTGAAGAATTTTACGAGAAAGATTGAGATATGAATGATTCGTAAGTAGGAAGGTAAGTGATATTGCGATGCGCCCGAGATTTCATACGATTGCTCATGTACAAGCACTACTTGACATTACTATCAAAACTACGATAATTACATAACATTAAGCAAAACTTCATAACACTTAATACCACTGATATTACATAACATTCAGCAAAACATTATAACACTAAATTAAAATGATAATTCAGAACATTGGCAATAACATGTTACTCTTGTCTGCATAATAACATAATTTAGAACATTGGTAATAACATCGATTACATAACCTCAACGTCCCCTGTGGATATCTCGAGTTGGGTGATCGGATGAGGTCCCCATTGCGACGTCCGGAGTGGCGATGTCTCCTTCATCTTGAGGATTTCTCGTGGGACATTTCTTGAAGGTGTGCCCAGACTTCCTGCAAATAGAGCACTTCTTCGTACGATGTCCGGTTTCTGCTTCGTCCATGTCGTTCCTGATACGTTGTACCTGTCGCCGGCCAACCTTTCTCTTAAGCTTATCAATGTCCGCGGTCCAAATTAGTTTCTTTCAGGTCGGATGGCCAGTGAAATGGTCAACCACAGCGTAACCATATATCTCCGCGGTCCAGGTTTGCATCACCGCCTCCTTGGTGAAATAGACAGAGAGGTACTGACCGGAATGCTGCGCCACCGTCGAACATACGACTATGACATAGGAGCAGGACCTATGCAGAAGAAGAGGCTTGTTGCAAGTGCATATGCAACTACCGCGGCGTAGCGTGCACTCATGGTTGCAAATTTGGCTTGCTTCCTGTCGCCAGTTGAACTGGCGACAGGTGGATGGGACCGGCGACAGGAGGGGAGAGGGTCCCTATCGCCAGTTCAAATAGCGATAGGTTCCTGTCGCCATTTGAACTGGCGACAGAACACATTTCTGTAGTTTTTTGGAGAGACAATATATTTTTGTAATTGTTTTTTTAAAAAATATTATTTTAAAAAAATTCGCTGTTCTCGTATGTATTGTTGAATTTTTCGCAAGAGTACGAAAAATCTAAACAAGGCCGTAGATTGTTAGATTTTAAATCTCGTCAAGCCGCAAGTGGTTGCCACTAGGTGAATGTTGTTTCCTCGGAAAGGAAAGGAATACCAATACCAATGGGTAGAGTTGGAGTTGGAACCCTAAAACCAAATGGGATTCCCTCCCTCCCTCCCTCGCAGCCGGCCAGAACAGAGCTTGGCGCCAAATCATCACAAGAGACGAGAGAGATCTGGACCGTCCGCTTCCCAACACTCCAACGGACGAGAGGTGATGATCAGCGCCTTCCCGCCAATAATTCCGCGCGCCCTCCCTCCCTCCCGTCCCGCCCATAAAATTCCCCAATCTCAATCCCAATTCCTCGCTAGTGGAGTGGAGTATTTATTAGCTCCATCATCATCCCACAAGAAAGAAACAACACAGGGCAGGGCGAGAAGAAGCGCGATTGCATCCGTATCCATGGCGGGCTCGTCGGCCAAACCCGACGCCAGCAACGCCTCGCGGGCCAGGAAGCGCGTCGAGGCCGAGTCCGCCGTCCTCAAGCGCGCCCGCGACGGCAGCGCCTTCACCAGATGGTTGGTACCTACCTGCCTTGTCGATCTTCCTCTTCCTCGCATCTCT
The DNA here is from genome assembly GCA_036346405.1 of Phyllostachys edulis. NCBI lineage: Eukaryota > Viridiplantae > Streptophyta > Magnoliopsida > Poales > Poaceae > Phyllostachys > Phyllostachys edulis. The sequence continues at coordinate 77,548,790 of CM070553.1, forward strand.
ATGGTCACCAAAACGACAAGGAACGCCTTTTGCTTGCAGCGAGGCCTGCAACAAGGACGTCCCCGTCGTCCTCATCGACATGCACAGCTGCAGCCTCGACTCCAAGGTCCGCATGAGCCTCGGTGCGTGCGTTTCCGCAATCTGCTCTGCTCTGTTCATCTGCTACGTGCTGCCTTTTTCTGATTTGCTTTGCTTCATCTCGCTCAGAGGCGCAGGTCGTGGAGAAGGCCATCGAGATCAGCAAGACAGAGAAGAAGAGGTCCGCGTCCTCCGCTGGCAAGGGGAGGAGCGCCAAGAAGGGCAAGACCGGAGGAGGAGGCGGCAAGCGCCCACAGACTGCCTTCTTCCTCTTCATGTAACCCTTTCCCTTTCCCTCTTCTTTTTTTTTACTTGTTTCTTCCATGTCCTCCTGCCATGCCATGCCATGCCAAGTAAGTCCCTCGTCTGTCGCGCTGCAGGGCCGACTTCAGGAAGGAGTACAAGGCCGCCCATCCCGACAAGAAGAATGTCGCCGCCGTATGTGCATTTTCCTTGTTTGTTGCCAAATCCTTCCTTGACAAAAGAGATGCACCTCCTCTATTCTGCTGCTGCTGCAAAGACAACGAATTTATGCTCTCTTCTGACTGCCCCGTGTGCGTGTTCTGATTGCAGGTTGCAAAGGAAGGAGGGGAGAGGTGGAGGTCCATGACTGACGAGGACAAGAAGCCTTACTTGGACAAGGCCGCGGAGCTCAAGGCTGCGTACGGGAATGGGGAGGGCAGCTGTGTAAGTACAAGCCAAGTCCTTCCTCCTTCCTGGCCTGCATTGCTTATATTGCCGGCCGCCGGCTTTGCTCTTGACTGTGTCTGTCATGCACTGCGTCTGCAGGAGAACAAGGTTGCTGGGAAGGAAGAGGAGCAGGAGGTGGATCAGCCTGGAAAGCCAGGACCACATGACGACAACGACGACGACTACAGCGATGGTGATGATGATGAGGCGGAGAAGCCGGAAGATGAGAAGAACGAGTTGGATGATGACATGTAGATGGATGGATGAGCCACCTACTGCCCTTGGTTACCTTCTTGTCTAGTCTCTCCCTCGTTTTGTAAATGTCAGGCAGGCAGGCGCATGATCCTGGCTGGTGATTTTTAGATGCAAGCAGTGGTGGTAGCAGACTAGCAGCACTGCAGTAGATTTCTGGTTCTGCCAAGAGGGGCTACTGCTAATTTTGCTTTGTTCTGTGTCGTATCTGTGAGTTCTTAACTTGGCAAAATATTGAAAGTGCGCGCGCTTCAATGCAGGGCATTACGTAAGTGTGATACTAATATTTAGATTTTGAGTTCTGTCTGATTTTTGGAACTAGACGAAAACAGCAGAAAGAAAAAGGGTATACATGTTGCTGACTCGCCGTGTGTCCAGGAACGAATGATATTAGGAAATGCGGCTGTTCTGCTTCACCCCAGGCCCTCTACAATACTGCAGAGGAGTACTGTAGCAACAACCCCACCGAACTACAGAAGCAACCCCCCACTATAATTCTGTTGCTACACTACTCTATAATAAATACTGTAGAAACACTGCTGATTTTACTGCACACAGGGATACTGTAGTGATTTTAATGTTTATGGTTGTAGCATGTACTCTACATTATTGACCTAAACTGTCGGTTGTCGATTGGACGAGCCCTAATGCATGTGTACTGTGCACCATGCTACGACAGGGATCCGTGTCCCCATTAGAAGTGCTAGCGTAGAGTGGGCTCAATTTGCATATGCTACAATATATCTTCCATAGAAATAGCTAGTTCTCGTAGGAAAAAGGATCCTCTGCACTGAAAGTCTCAATGCAGAGGATCTACTGTTCCACATATTAGAAGTCGATATCCACCATCCAATCAAAAAACAAAGGTTCAAATCATTAGCTACATTTTTTTTCATTTTTTTGTTACTGTTCACACGGTGATCCTGTCGAGTACCGTTCACATACTCATAAATCACTGTTCACATAGTGATCCTTTGCTAAGGGTGCAATCGGAGCAGATACGGACGGATATCGCTCATCTTGTATAATATTCCGTATTTTTTTTTCTCGGAGTTAGACACGGATAGTATCGGATACCCATTTCTTTACCCCGTATTTGCTCCGCGAGCCTTCGGTCGGTCGGTTGGACAAAAATTATCCTGCTTCTTTTGCACCCATACATATGACATTGGACAGTAGGAGTGCAATCAGAGCGAACATGGAGAGACTAATCACTAGGATGTTGAAAGAAAAACACTTAATATCCCTTGCCAACTCAGATGTAGCAACCCACCTGTCTGTTATCTTGTTCCTAAGTGAAGTCACAATAAGTTTTAGCATGGTACTCTACATTATTGACCTAAACTGTTAGTTGACGATTGGACGAGCCCTAATGCATGTGTACTGTGCACCATGCTACAACAGAGGATCCGTGTCCCCATTAGAAGTGCTAGCATATAGCGGGCTCAATTTGCATATGCTACAATATATCTTCCATAGAAAATAGCTAGTTCTCGCAGGGAAAAGAATCCTCTGCACTGAAAGTCTCAATGCAGAGGATCTACTGTTCCACACATTAGAAGACGATATCCACTGTCCGATCAAAAAACAAAGGTCCAAATTATTAGCTACATTTTTTTTCATTTTTTGTTACTGTTCACATGGTGAACTTGTCGAGTACCGTTAGAAGTGTCACAATCGAGTACCGTTCACATACTCATAAATCACTGTTCACACAGTGATCCTTTGCTAAGGGTGCAATCGGAGCAGATACAGACGGATATCGCTTATCCTGTGTAATATTCTGTATTTTTTTCTCGAAGTCGGACACGGATAGTGTCGGACACCCATTTCTTCACCCCGTATTTGCTCCGCGAGCCTTCGGTCGGTCGGTTGGACAGAAATTATCCTGTTTCTTTTGCACCCATACACATGACATTGGACAGTAAGAGTGCAATCAGAGCTAACATGGAGAGACTAATCACTAAGATGTTGGAAGAAAACACTTAATATCCCCTGCCAACTCAGATGTAGCAACCCACCTGTCTGTTATCTTGTTCCTAAGTAAAGTCACAATAGATTTTCCTCGTACTACCTGACATACGAACACGTACGGATGGATATTGCTCATCATGTATCATATTCCGTATATTTTCCTCGGAGTCGGACACGGATAGTGTCGGATACCCATTTCTCCGTCCCTTATTCGCTCCGCGAACCTTTGATCGGTCGGTCGGGATTTATCTTTTCCGTTTACACCCCTATGAAGAATCTAGGCCTCATTTGCAGTGTTTTGGTAATTATAGACAACCATGTGTTTTGTACTAACTCACTTTATCAAGAAGTTAATAGGTTTATTTTTGGACTAAGACGGAAGAGTGCTAAAGGGTCTCATCTCATTCAAGGTAAAGGTATCTAGTTGATAGGACCTTTTCTTAGTTTTACCGGTCTAGGAGAATGAAGGATAAAAGACCAGATTGTTAGAATAGTAAACCATACTATGAAGAGAGATCAAATGTCTAGTAGCTTGAAAGTGAATGATGCCACAATGCTCAATCTTACTTGGTTTAAATTTTTGATTTATTTGAAATAGTCTGGCCTTAATTTAAATGTGTTTTATCCTTTTGGCGGACTGACTGCCGTTGATAGGTCGGACTGACCGGCATGCCGATCAAAGGTGCAGTTAGTTTTTTCCATTAAGCTCCCTTTCCATGTTTTCAAAGGCCAGACTAACCATTGGTATTAGCCTGGACTAACCGGACCTCCGGACCGAGTGTCCCGGACAGCTAATTCCAGAGAAGGGAGTTTTTCGTGTTGTGCTTAAGGCCGGACTAACCGTCGGCATAGGTCCGAACTGACCGGACCTCTAGGTCAAGAAACCCGGCCAACTTTTTTCCAGAGAAGTGCTTTTTGTGTTTTGCTACTAATTCACTAAGGCCAAACTGACTGTAGGGGTAGTCCTGGACTGACCGCACCCCCGGGTTGACAATGCGGTCAAGCTTTTCTAGTAACATGTTTTTCTCTGGATTGGATTTCTTGTAGATCGATCTGACTGGACTTATAATGGCGGTCTGACCGAACTTGTTGTAACGGCTATTTTCTGTGCATTTAATACGTAGTAGTTGACCGTTATTGGGTATGTTAGGATGAGGTCATGGATTAAATACTGCATTTTCCTGCGTCATTAAGCAACCTTATGTGTGATATTTCATTGTACGCTTTATTTTCCAAAAGAAAGAAAAACCCATACGATTTATAAGGTACTGTTGATTTGTTTTTAATCTTGATTGATAGGATCTGATTGACAGTACGCTTGTGTTTTCCGAGAACGTGCAAAATAATTGCAAGTCATTTCATTAAGCACAAGTTAGCACAACAAGAAAAGGAAACTAAAATCTGGGAAAAGGAAATCGGTAGCCGAGTGCAAGCTGGCCCAGTTACACTCTAATCCAAATACCTAATGAAATGCAGATGTACTAGTAATCCTAAATCCTTAATTCTCTAACCATTCTACGGCGCGGCCGCGAGGGGCCTGCGGCATGGCTGCTAGGGGGCTGCGGGTGTTGTGACGCGGCGCGGCGCGGCCCTGGGTCTCAGATTTCTGGTTCTGCCAAGAGGGGCTACTGCTAATTTTGCTTTGTTGTGTGTCGTATTTGTGAGTTCTTAACTTGGCAAAATATTGAAAGTGCGCGCGATTCAATGCAGGGCATTACATAAGTGTGATACTACTATTTAGATTTTGAGTTCTGTCTGATTTTTGGAACTAGACGAAAACAGCAGAAAGAAAAAGGGTATACATGTTGCTGACTTGCCGTGTGTTCAGGAACGAATGATATTAGGAAATGCGGCTGTTCTGCTTCACCCCAGGCCCTCTACAATCTTGCAGAGAGTCTCAGTAGCAACAACCCCACGCTCGCAGAAGCAACCCCCACTATAATTCTGTTGCTACACTACTCTATAATAAATATTGTAGAAACACTGCTGATTTTACTGCACACAGGATACTGTAGTGATTTAATGTTTATGGTTGTAGCATGTACTCTACATTATTGACCTAAACTGTCGGTTGTCGATTGGACGAGCCCTAATGCATGTGTACTGTGCACCATGCTACGACAGGGATCCATGTCCCCATTAGAAGTGCCAGCGTAGAGCGGGCTCAATTTGCATATGCTACAATATATCTTCCATAGAAATAGCTAGTTCTCGTAGGAAAAAGGATCCTCTGTACTGAAAGTCTCAATGCAGAGGATCTACCGTTCCACACATTAGAAGTCGATATCCACCGTCCAATCAAAAAACAAAGGTCCAAATAATTAGCTACATTTTTTTTCATTTTTTGTACTGTTCACACGGTGATCCTATTGACTACCGTTAGAAGTGCCACTGTCGAGTACCGTTCCCATACTCATAAATCACTGTTCACATAGTGATCCTTTGCTAAGGGTGCAATCGGAGCAGATACGGACGAATATCGCTCATCTTGTATAATATTCCGTATTTTTTTTCTCGGAGTTGGACACGGATAGTGTCGGATACCCATTTCTTTACCCCGTATTTGCTCCGCGAGCCTTCGGTCGGTCGGTTGGACAGAAATTATCCTGCTTTTTTTGCACCCATACACATGACATTGGATAGTAGGAGTGCAATCAGAGTGAACATGGATAGACTAATCACTAAGATGTTGAAAGAAAAACACTTAATATCCCTTGCCAACTCAGATGTAGCAACCCACCTGTCTGTTATCTTGTTCCTAAGTGAAGTCACAATAGGTTTTCCTCGTACCACCTGACATACGAACACATACGGATGGATATTGCTCATCATGTATCATATTCCGTATTTTTTCCCTCGGAGTCGGACACGGATAGTGTCGGATACCCATTTCTCCGTCCCTTATTCGCTCCGCGAACCTTCGATCGGCCGGTCAGGATTTATCTGTTCCGTTTACACCCCTATGAAGAATCTAGGCCTCATTTGCATTGTTTTGGTAATTATAGACAACCATGTGTTTTGTACTAACTCGCTTTATCAAGAAGTTAATAGGTTTATTTTTGGACTAAGACGGAAGAGTGCTAAAGGATTTCATCTCATTCAAGGTAAAGGTATCTAGTTGATAGGACCTTTTCTTAGTTTTACCGGTCTAGGAGAATGAAGAATAAAAGACCAGATTGTTAGAATAGTAAACCATACTATGAAGAGAGATCAAATGTTTAGTAGCTTGAAAGCGAATGATGCCACAATGCTCAATCTTACTTGGTTTAAATTTTTGATTTATTTGAAATAGTCCGCCTTAATTTAAATGTGTTTTATCCTTTTGGGCGGATTTTTGCCGTTGATAGGTTTGGATGGCCAAGCATGCCGGATCAAAGGTGCGATTAGTTTTTCCATTAAGCTCCTTTCCATGTTTTCAAAGGCCAGACTAACCGTTGGTATTAGCCTGGACTAACCGGACCTCCGGACCGAGTGTCCCGGACAGCTAATTCCAGAGAAGGGAGTTTTTCGTGTTGTGCTTAAGGCCGGACTAACCGTCGACATAGGTCCGAACTGACCGGACCTCTGGGTCAAGAAACCGGCCAACTTTTTTCCAGAGAAGTGCTTTTTGTGTTTTGCTACTAATTCACTAAGGCCGAACTGACCGTAGGGGTAGTCCTAGACTGACCGCACCCCCGGGTTGGCAATACGGTCAAGCTTTTCCAGTAACATGTTTTTCTTTGGATTGGATTTCTTGTAGACCGATCTGACTAGACTTATAATGGCGATCTGACCGAACTTGTTGTAACGGCTATTTTCTGTGCATTTAATGCATAGTAGTTGACCGTTATTTCTAGTTCGGACTGACCGGCCAAATGCCTACGGTCTGACCGAACCTGCTGATCTTTTGGGGATTTCGTGCTCCAACGGCTAGTACAGTGGGTGGAGGCTATAAATACCCCACCCACTATAGCTAGAGAGCCTTGATGAACCTCATTGAATACACTTGAGCCCTTTGCTTGTTCTTCCACTCTTTGAGAGCATTAAAATCATCTTGCAAAGGTTATTGAGGTTTTTCCAAGTGCGTTGATTAGGGTTTGATCTTTGTGGCACTTGAGCATCTTCAAGCAAAGAATTTTTGGTCTATTACTCTTGGAGATTACCGTCTCCTAAACGGTTCAAAGTTGCGTCGGTGATCTTCTCAAAGGAGATTGTGAGAAGACTCGGGCATTTGTAAAGGTTGGAGCTCACCTATCCAAAGTGGAGAAGAGCTAACATTAGTGATCGAGAGAAGTGCTTGTGTGAAGTCGGTTTAAGTTGATCAAGCTTCCTCAACGTGGATTAGTGGAGACTGACAAGTCTCCGAGACCACGGAAAAACATCGTTTGTCTCTCTAGTGTGGTTTATTCTCTCGCTCTTTACTTTGTGCATTTATGCTTATGAGGTAGTTGTTTATCTTGTTTAGCTTGTCTTGATAGTGTAGTGTACTTAGAAAGCCTTAGATCTGTTAGGCTTTATCTTGTGAAATTGTATTTCATAGCTTTAATTTTGGCAAAATCTGTTTTTAGCCAAAAGAATTTAAAAACCGCCTATTCATCCCTCTCTAGTCGGTTATCCTTGATCCTACACCCCATCCTCTGCATTACGGCAGAGGATCCAGATCCGTTCTCTTAGTCTTGCATTTTTTTGTGCTATTCTATGGTGAACCATTATGTGTTGCGTTTAGCTGCTTAAATTGCTTCTCATATTTTTTTTAGGTAGACGGTTAGTCAACAGCTAGTTTGTTTTAGATTACTCAGATATTGCGTCTATTCTCAGGTGCATGACTATACATCGAGGCAAATTCCCTTTTTTTATTTGGAATAACTTCAGTTTACTCCCTCCAACTATCAGAAAAGTCTAGTTTACTCTCCCCCCTGAACTCCAAAACCAGTTATTTAACCACCTAAACTTGCGAAATCCGGTCACTAAACCCCTCAGGCCGATTTGAAGGGGTGGTTTTGACCGGATTTTGCAAGTTTAGGGTATTAAATAACCGGTTTTGAAGTTCATGAGGTAAACCAGATTTTTCTGATAGATAGAGGGAGTAAACTAGACTTATTCCTAGCTTCTTTTAATTTACCTTTTTCTTAGCTATCTTGTTGTTTGGTTATGATTTCATCGATATTGTATGGTCCTAGCCATCTCTACAAGGGTCCTGTTCTTCCTCTCTACAACCCTATTCTGCTAGGTAACTCTAGGTGAAGAGAACTGGTACTCAAGTCCTCTCTCAGTGCAAAAAGTGGCAAAGGAAGAGTTTTTGAATTCTGTGCCATTGTCACTTCTAATGGTCCTCAAAGCTCCAGGAAGGTCAACAGCTAGTCTAAAGGCCAACTCTCTAAAACAGCCAAAAACCTCATCTTTATAAACCAGAAAATATACCCATGAATACCTAGAGAAGTCATCCACAATCACAAGCACATACCACTTCCCTCCTGCAGAATGAACTCTAGAAGGACCAACTGTGTCTAAGTGCAAGAGCTGACCAGGTCCATCAGTCATCACTATAGTAAGAGGTGGATGAGAAACAGAAACCATCTTACTATATCAACAGGGAGTGCTGTAGGACCGGAAAGACGCCTAGAGGGGGGCGGGGGGGGGTGAATAGACGTTTTCTCTATTTTTCATCTCGATCAAACTCAACACTACTTTCACTCCAATAGCTATAAAAGCTATGAAGATCTGTATACAAGCACAGTGGATGACTTGTGTTGAATCCGATCAAACCCCGAAGCAAAAGAACCAAAACATGAAGATCAAATCCTCGGGCCCGGTCTGATCGATGTCTATCGCATGTCAAATCGGCGACGGTCCGACAAAGCGGCTTAAGCGCGGTCGGACCGGACTGACCGTAAACAAGGCGACAAATTTCAAAAATCAAAACGAAAATCGGTCTAACTTTTGATCTACATGGCCAAACTTGACCAAATTTGGAACACACCTTCCTAAGGGTATTAGGAACCTATTCCAAGCAACGATTGAGTAGATCCACATCAAAGTTTCAACCTTTTTCCATTTGAACGAAGATTGGTTCAAAACCGAGCAACAACGAAAACTTGATCCAAACACTTGCTCGTGGGTGATTGATGATCAAGATGATCCTATATGTATTCCCACATGTCACAAAGAAGGTAGATGGGGCAAGAAACCAACCAAAGATCAAGGGAACAAAGAAAGGCCCAAAATCAAGAAATAGAGAGCAAGAACGAATAGGAACTCATCTTTGAGAAATCTTGCATAGATTGATTCGTGGTTGTTGCTGGTTTACAGCCACTCCCTCAAGGAGGACAAATCTCACAACATGAGCACTCAAATCAATCAATCCTCTAGAACCCTAACCTCTCCATCTTCTCTCTAAGCCCTAAGACAGACTAGGGTTTTGCAAAATGTAGTGCTTGGGAGCAACTTGATAGCACCCCCTCCTATTTATAGAGAGGCCTAGCTTCTAGAAGAGTTAACCCTAATAGGCTCCCGTTAAGGCCCAACACAAACGGGTCACACACGCATGCATTTTCAAGCGCCGTCTTCATCTTCTCTTGACCTAAAACACTTCTTCATGCGTCGTCTCGCGCCGTGGTTTAGCCAAAAGGGTCACCAAGGCAATATTTGGTGAAATTACCAAAATACCTCTTCTCGGTCCTTCTCCGAAGACCGAGTCCAATCTTGGTGAAGCAATCGCCTGCTTCGCCACGTGTAGGTAGATCAACGACTCTCATCATGTCGGCAAGTCTCTCCCGTCCGGCTCCCGCCGAAGCCACCATGGCACTTGCACCGACCCCCGCGCCGCTTGATCCAACCAACAGATCGAATCGCCTGCTTCGGTCACCTTTGTCCAATTTGCGCCATGCTTGAATCCATTGACCTCACCCGGCATCCTTGATCGTTCTGGACCTCAGCTCTCCAAGCTTAGTCCCGATTATCCTCGCCGTTGACCGTCGTTGACCTCCAAGCGTCCTGCACATCAATAGACAAAGAAATCGATTCCAGGAACAAGTTCTTCACAACTTGACCCACGTTAGTGAAAACATGCATCATGCAACACATATGCACTGAAGCCCATGCCTTTAACCTAACCCTAAACCAAATTTCGAAAATAGCTGATGATCAGCACAAGTTCGGTCAGACCACCGTTCACTGACCAGTCAAACCGAACCAGGCCGGTCCGACCGGTCATTGACCGCAGGTCTGACCGCCTCTGCCTGACAGCCCTTTTAACTTCGACGAAAACACGTGATTTGACAAACCATTAATGCCATTGCCAATTGTTTCATCATCCTAAGATCATGCACATATCCCCATGATATCCACAATCTCCCCTTGATGAACACATTGACAATTTCCAAAAAATACAAAGTTTGAGGTTTGAAAAGTAAAATACTCGACGTTTTCGCACAAAGACACAATTTGGTCTAAAAGCAATAAAAATCAAGGGAAATGACCAAGCTAGTTTCAGAATAGCATAGACAAGTGAAATACGGCAAAAGAAAACAAGAAAGCTTCAATTTCCAGAAAATTACAAAATCTCACTTAAGTTCCATATGAAAGAACAATTGTTCAAATTGACCTTTGATCATTGTGAGATTGCAAGAATTGCAATTCAAGTTCAGAAATGGCAATGAAATCACAAAAATGCATATGAGATGCTCCCCTCACTAAGATCATCAATTTTCGTGAAAAATCATTTATCCCTATTTATCCATTTTTACCATTTCTCCCCCCTTTAACAATGGATTCATCAAGGTGCACAGAGAAATATAGAGTATGAATGACATGGAAGGGCTGCAATTTATGCAATTTTTAGCAAAGGGAGCCATGAGAATTATCCAAGAGGACTGTACAAGTATTACACCAAGCCATATTATGTGAAGAAGCTATTGTAAATCATGGCAAATCATATATAGCAAAGCTAAAGCCAAAAGATCAATAATCTGTGATTAAATGTAAGTTTAGCATGTTAAGGAGCGCAAGATCATAGTTCAGCCAAAGGTATCCAAAAATGAGTCAAGCCATGTCAATAAACTAAATGGAACCAAGAAGCTAAAATTGAGCCAATTAGAGCTCTATGAGTTCAATGTTGACTCAATTTGTTCAAGCACTTTGAAATTTAGCACATTTAGCACTTGCTAAAATTGATTTTTGGTTTTATCTTAGCAAAGCAAGTCCTGGACTAGGAGCCATCCACAACTGCCTCCTAAGCTTCAACCAATTTTCACAAATTATTTTCTTAGCTTTGTGCTAGATCTCAAGCCTTGCCGCGACCATCCCAAGCAAAAAGCTTAAGAGAGTGGTCTAGGTCATCCAAAACTTCCCCTGAGTTCATGCCTAGTGCAATGGCAAGCCGTCTCGTGAGAAAGAATTAGTGATATCAGTTTTTTCGCACAGAAGATATCATTTTTCATTTGCTTGACTTAGGAAATAGTATAGCTCAATCTAAAGCTCAAAATAGATTCCAGACTCAATGTAGCCTATTTGACATGGCATGAATCATGAGAGGATCACTAAAGCAAAACTAGTCATAAGATCCAACAAATCAAGTTTTAATTCAAGTTTTTCACATTTAATAGAGCTAGCATGGCAAAAGCTAAGCTACACATGGAAAGTCATGATAAACCTAGCAAACTAGCATAAGACATGACAAGGTATAAAGAATGAAATCATGTCACATAATGATAATAAACAAGGCTCCGTGATTTTATATTACAATGCAAGTTGCTGATTTAAAATGCAATATGATACAATGAATGCAAAAGAGCCAACTCCCCCTCAAAACAGATCAAGTGGACTAATAACTCCCAAATCTCCCCGCAAAGAAGCAAAATGAGAAGAATCAAGAGCTTTAGTGAAAATATCTGCAACCTGATGCTCGGACTCTACAAAGTGAAGTACAACATCACCCTTCTCTACATGGTCTCTAAGGAAATGATACCGAATGTCAATGTGCTTAGTCCTAGAGTATTACACTGGGTTTTTGGCAATGTTTATGGCACTGGTGTTATCATAGAAGAGAGGAACACTACCCAAAGACAACTCATAGTCCCGCAGAGTAGATAAGATCCAGAGAACCTGAGAGCAACTACTGGCTGCAGCTACATACTCAGCCTCGGCGGTGGACTATGCAACAGAAGACTGCTTTCTAGATGACCAAGAGATAAGAGATGTGCCTAAGAAATGACAAGTGCCAGAAGTACTCTTCCTATCCACTCTACACCTCGCAAAATCAGCATCAGAAAAAGCCCGAATGGAGAGAGCAGAATCAGAAGAATACCAGAGTCCAAAGTCAAGAGTGTCTTGGAGGTACCTGAAAATGCGACGCACTGCTCGACGATAAGAGGCACGAGGGGAAGCCTGAAATCGAGCGCACAGACACAGAGCAAACTGTATGTCCGGCCTCGACGCCGTGAGGTAGAGAAGAGAGCCAATCATGCTGTGGTACTCCTTCTGGTCCACGGGCTCTTCATCCTTATCAGGGTCCAACACGGTGGATGTAGCAATGGGAGTAGACATTGGCCTACTGCTTCCCATGTCGAAGCGTCGAAGGAGGTCCTTTGTGTACTTGCTTTGATGAATGAAGGTGCCTTCTTTCAGTTGCTTGACTTGAAGACCAAGGAAGAAAGTCAATTCGCCCATCATGCTCATCTCGAACTCCCTGCTCATAGAATCTGAAAATCTGGACACCAAGGCATGAGAAGAACACTGAATATGATATCATCCACATAAATCTAAACCAATAAAAAGTCACTACCATGCCTGAGAGTGAACAAGGTTTTATCAACCATTCCTATTTTGAAATCATTTTTAAGCAAGAATCTCTTAAGTTTATCATACCAAGCTCTAGGGGCTTGCTTTAATCCATACAAGACTTTGGAAAGCTTAAACACATGGTTTGGGAACTTGAGATTTTCAAAATCAGGAGGTTGCTTGACAAAGACTTCTTCTTCTATGAAGCCATTAAGGAAAGCACTCTTGACATCCATTTGAAAAAACTTAAAGCCCTTAGATGCCGTGAAAGCTAGCAAAATACGAATAGCTTCTAATCTAACTACAGGAGCAAAGGTCTCCTCAAAGTCTAAGCCTTCTACCTGGGACTAACCTTGAGCTACAAGCCTAGCCTTATTGCGACCTACCAACCCATCCTCACTTTGCTTATTTTTAAAAACCCATTTTGTTCCAATTATATTATGATTAGGTGGAGGTTCAACTAAGTTCCAGACTTTGTTTCTTTTACAAATTTTAAGCTCTTCATGCATGGCATTGACCCAAGAGGAATCAGATAAAGCATGGGTGACATCTTGGGGTTCAAAAGATGCGACAAAAGCAGAATGTGCATGAGAATCTGGAGAGATAAACTTAGAGCGAGTGACTCGCTCATGAAGATCCCTAATCATCTGCTTAGATGGATGCTGTCGCTGAATGTGAAGAGGAGGTCCTGGTGCAGAAGTGGCCTCTACCTCATGGACTGTGGAGGTAGGAGCAGAGCCACTCGGATCGTCGGTGAAGGTGGGAAGAGGCTGCTCATCAGAAGTTGGAGAAGTAGAAGCAGGCTCTCCAACCACCTCCGAAGTGACTGGAGGATGGATTGGGTCCTCATCCTCAGAGTCTTCGTCGACGAAGATGCTTTGAAAACGTGTACACACCATCCGGGTCTAGTACGAGGACTAGCCTCATCAAAAGTGACTTCGCAAGTCTCAACAATTTTGTTAGTATCCAAATTAAACACACGATAGCTACGAGAATGAGCAGGATATCTAAGAAAAATACCATTAGAACATCTTGATTCAAATTTACCCAAGTTTCCATGTTTAAGAATGAAGCACTTGCAACCAAAAATCTTGAAATGAGAAACTTTAGGCTTATGACCAAATCTAAGCTCAAAAGAAGTCTTGGCTATGACATATATTAAGAACACCCTATTGAATACATAGCAAGCAGTAGAGATCGCCTCAACCCAAAACCTCCTCGGTGTACTATGCTCATCTAGCATGGTCCTGGCCATCTCTACAAGGGTCCTGTTCTTCCTCTATACAACACCATTCTGCTGGGGAACTCTAGGTGAAGAGAACTGGTGCTCAAGTCCTCTATCAGTGCAGAAAGTGGGAAAGGAAGAGTTCTTGAATTCTATCCCATTGTCACTCCTAATGGCTCTCAAAGATCCAAGAAGATCAATAGCTAGTCTAAGGACCAATTTTCTAAAATAGCCAAAAGCCTCGTCCTTAGAAACCAGAAAATAAACATATGAATACCTGGAGAAATCATCCACAATCACAAGCACATACCATTTCCCTCCTACAGTCTGAACTCTAGAGGGGCCAACTGTGTCTAAGTACAAGAGCTGACTAGGTCCATCAGTCATCACTAAAGTAAGAGGTAGATGAGAAGCAGAAACCATCTTGCCATGTCTACAGGGTGTGCACACAAGGTCTCTAATATTCTTAAGCTTAGGCAAACCTCTAATCAAATCTTTGCTATTGATCCTAGTCAAATGGTCGAAGCCTATATGTCCAAGGCTACGGTGCCACAACACTAGATCATGAGAGTCTGAAGCCACAAGATACCTAGGGCTGGAAGAAGAAGAGATACTGAAATCAACACAAAAGATCTTCTCAAACCTAGAGATCCCAAAGACATGCTCACCCGAGGAGTCTAGAACTCTACACTCACCACTCTTGAACCTCACTTCCAGACCCTCATCAAGAAGCTGAGAAACAGATAGCAAATTATACCTCAACTTACTTACCAAAGCGACGTCCTTAAGCATGAAGTTGTTGTTGACGCGCACTGTGCCCTTAGCTGTCACGGTCCCGGTAGAAGCATCCCCAAACGTGATCAACTAATTGCCGGATGCACGTGTGAGGGAGGAGAACCATCTAGAATCTCCAGTCATGTGTCGAGAACACCCAGAGTCAACAAGCCAAATGTCCTCCTTCCTCGCACGACAAACCTACAGGGCATAAGCAGGGAACATCCGTGCCTCAGTACTGGGGTTAGTGATAAAAGATTTGGGAATCCAGTACTGAGTCACACCATGCTTAGGAACAGCAGTAGAAGCAGCAATAAAATGGTTAGAGGGATAATAATAAGAATGCACACAAGAACTACCTAGACCTCTCCGAATCGACCTACCAAAAGGTCGGTACTCCCCCTGTCTAGATGCTACTCGTGGTCTCTCCTCACGATCTCCTAACCCAAAATGCTGCCTAGAGCTCCTAAAAGAGTCAAAGAAGTCATCTACAAACCTAGGCCTATGTCTGGCAGAAAAGACAGGCTGCCTGGCTCTAGAGACTGTCACAGATGAGGAACTCCTCTAATGGTCCTCAAGGCACTCATCCTCTCTTTCCTCTCAATCTTGGCTCTACGGAAGCAGAACTCAACGATGTGGCCATCCTTCTTGCAGAAGGTGCAATGGTACTTGACCTTTTGAGGGGGTCTGACTTGATGAAGTAGAAGCACCTGTCTTACTTGAAGGGGTTTGGGCAAACCTTGCAGATCTAAAGACTACCTTAGATGGCTCAGGGGGTTCTACCTCGAACATGCTACTCTGAACAGCTCTCACAATCTTAGGTGGATGGTTTTTATCCGCCCAAAATGCATGTACCAACCTACCCTTGTCATCAACAACATAGTCAAAGTAAAATGAAGGATTTATGTTATTCTTCCTACAAAGTTTGTCAACAAACATCTGAGCATCCGATGACTTGATACAACTTCTCAGCTCTTTATGATAATTCTGCAAATCTCTCCTCATGCATCCTACATTCTCAAATCCACCCTCACTAATACGGAGATATCTATATACCCCGCTTGTACCAATGCCTCCTTTATGACATGTGATTAATGCATGCTTGGCCTTCTCAGTTACTTTCCTATTAGACCTTATCAATTGTTATTTGCTAGGTGATACCAATTCATGTGTATGTGACTCAACAAATGTCTGCACCCTAAATTCCTTGTCGCAAGTGCGTTTTACAACAAAAATTGCCTCGCAGCCACACCTAGTTAACTTTCTAACATATTTCCTTTTCTTTGACTCCACGTTGTCCTTATCTTTCTTAGACCGGAAGCCTTCTCTTGAGCACATCCATCACTTCCATCTTGTAACACCTTTGACATCCGTATGTTGACCAACACGGACTCCAAACCCGGCTGAATGTGCATACGTCTTAAGTGGTATATGAGATGTGGGAGTACGTATTCTCAGGAGTACCATACCATTTTCATATATATATATATATATATATATACACACACACACACTCTTTTTCGACTATTTATCTCTGTAGTTCTTTTTAAAATGTATTATTTTACAAAATAAAAAAAATCATCATTTTAACACTCCGTCTCCATGGAGAGAAAACGGAAAGGAAGGAAGGAAAGAGTCCAAACGTAACAGCTCCTCCTTCCAAAGAGAGAGGAGAGAGGAGAGAGGAGAGAGAGGATAGATTGATAGAACAGGTCTCCTGGGGCCCTAGTCTTGCAGAGAGAGAGAGAGAGAGAGAGAGAGAGAGAGAGAGAGAGAGAGAGAGAGGGGTGGTAGATGGGTGGGTGAGTAGCGGTGGCTGGGACGACGACCACATCTACCTGCGAAAGAGGAGGAGGAGGAGGAGGAGGAGGGGAATGGGACAAATGGGAGGCGACGGCCACCAGCAACGCCAGTTCCAGTACCAAGCTCTCCTCGCCGCCGTGCACACCATGACTGGGCAGGGGCAGCAGAACCCCAACCAAACCCTCCCCTTTCCCCTTCCTCTCCCTTTCCCCGCGGGTCAGTACTCCTCCTCCTCCTCCTCGTCGTTTCTTAATTCTAGTCTTGCGCATTCACATTGCCATGCCACACACACAAGTGAAGTGCGCGCTGTAGAAAGAATGTCGACTTCGTTTCCTTGGTGGATTCAGCAGGGTACGCTAATCCCTTCCAAATTCGTCGATCCACCACCATGTGCCTTGCCTGTGAAATCTCTGGCTGGCTCATTCTTTAGCACCATTTAGATTTAATTTTGGACTGACATGGTATGGTGCGGCATTTCCTTGATTTTGCTACTCCACTAGTGATTTGGAGGGCTGAGAGAGGGGAGATTTACTCATGTCGATGCATGCTAGGATCGTCATTATGCTCCATCTTTGCCTTACCCATTACACTATGTAGTATCACTAAGCCTGCCTGCCTTCCGGTAGTTTACTTGTGTGTTTCTTTCTTGTTACCTGCAGGACCAGGAGCTGATGCCTCCACACACAATGCTATTGCCGCTCCCCCGTCTCCGACTCCAAGGGGTTTCGCCGATTGGAGCGCATCCAGCAGTGCCTTCACGTCCCTTGCTGCGCAGGCCACACCCGCCACCAGCAATGCCTTCCATTACAGCCTCTCCCCCTGCTATGCTTTCTGGACCCATTACATGCTTAACAACAATGCGTATTGCTCTTATCCTCCTGCACCTCATCAGGAGCACGCCCACCCTTTCTGCCATAATGACAACCGGGCTAAAGATCCAGGTATATTTCACTGACCTCAGGGAGCATGCAAAGCTGCTTTCGTTCCTTCTTTTATTTATTATGAACGGGCAGCATTGCGTTGTGCCCACTACTATGCTTTTGAACTAGGGAAAAGACAGAAATTGGACATTTTTCTCCTTTCAAAAAACTAAACAAGAAATGTGCTTGGGTTTCATTGCTTAGAGCCGTAAGTGTATAGCTTGTTCGAACTAGCAAGTTTGATTGCGCTTATTTCATATGGTATCTTACCGCCGTTTATGTACCTCTGACCTTGAAGCAAGTAAGTTGGCGAGGCATTTATAAGTCTGTAATTGTTTGTGGTTGGATTATACAGATAGTGGGTCTCAGGTTTCTACTTCATGCATGCCATTGAGGCGTTAACTAATAACCAGGCTTTCTCATTTGTAAATGTCGTACTACAGGTCCTGCATCCAGCTTCGGGTTTGAGTCTTTTACTACAACGTCCCTGGCACCAAACATTTGTGCTCACATGCCTCCCATAGAAGGACCCATTTTTGCCAAGGAAACTGAGACTTCAGAGGTATAGATACGAATCCTTCAAGATTTGGAGAAACTTTCAAGATTGCATGACCCTGCCTAATGCATACTACAACAATGATGCCTACTACCCAGGATTTGCCTAGAGCAGTTAAAAGCAGTGATGAAAGGGCAACCAGAAACAGCGGTGAACTTAAATGCGAGGCAGTTGACACTCTTCCAGAGTCGAAGCAAGGTCATGAAAGTTGTGCTACTGTGAGTAATACACTTAACATCCTTTCCATATCTGATTTACTATACATATTTCTCTCTTACATTGAATCTACGTCGACGAGTACAACAAAAAGAAGTAATGTCACGAGTATCCATTTTCTGTATTTCCACTTAGTTGATTCCACTGTAGTCATTGAACAAAATGGCAAATTAAGGATGCCAAATCCATAGTAGTTCAGGACTTTGAGTAGCCTGTAAAGATGCATAGTCAGAACACTAATACAGTAAATGGACAGATATTTCTATCATAATTAACTAGTTATTTTCCTTTGTGTGTGTGGGGGGGCGGGCATGTATGTCAGAAACTCAACTCTGGAGAATACCAAGTCATTTTGCGCAAGGAGTTGACAAAGAGCGATGTTGGAAATGTCGGAAGAATTGTGCTACCCAAGGTATGTTCTATCATTTGAAAGTTTTCTATCCATCGTTCTGTGAGGATTATAGTGCAGTCTGAACTACGCTTTGTAATGTAACCGTCTGAATTTATTTCAGAAGGATGCAGAGGCTAGTTTTCCACCGTTGTTCCAAAGGGATCCCATGATACTGCAGATGGACGACATGGTGCTCCCAGTCACGTGGAAGTTTAAATACAGGTACTTTTTCAGTCGTATCATGACATCTATCACATGCAGTTTCTGAAAAATAAAACAAAAAATAAATATGGTTCTGAATTACACTGGCTTAGCAAGAGGCCGTAAATCCTTTCTCGAGGAAAAGCTGGGAGGTTGAAGGCATTATACACGTTGATTTCCTTTATTTTTTTGGCAGTTAAAGTTCCACATTATTATGTTCCTTAATTTGAAGATTGTAAAGGCAGTTTTCACACAGCATGCAGCAGCTGACTGATTGCTAGTTCCGGGTTGGTCACATGATAAGCAGTCACAACTGTTAGATATGTATATTGTTTAGGGTGTTCTTTGTATATTCACCGACACCTGTACATGTTATATTGGCCTTTGGCCCATTGGAATAGATAAAGGTTCATTCCAACATAATATCAGAGCTAGGTTTAGGGTTATAGTGTGTGTGTGAGAGAGAGAGAGAAAGAGAGCCATACCGCCGCCCTCAGGCCTCCGCCTCCTCCCTCTCTCTTCCTCTGCTCTAGATGCTCCCGGCGCCTCCTCTGCTCCGAATCGGGGTTGCACCGAACGCGCCTCCTCTGTTCCGGATAGGGGCTGCATTGAGCTCTCCTCCCCGAGCCCCATGCTCTGCTACGCCTCGAGCTTGCGAGCGCCGTCGCCCCCGTGCTCTGCTCCACCCCGAGCTCGCCCCCGTGCTCTGCTCCCAGGCCGCTTCGAGCTTCCTTGGGATCTGCCGCCGCCTCGGGCTTCCCCCGGATCCGCTGCCGCCGCCCCGAGCCCTCGGGGATCTGGGACCGGCCGCATCCCCTGCTTGCCACCCCCATCCGTGGCGTTGTCTTCCCCCGCCCGAGCTGCCCGGATCCTTCGCAGGTCGGCAGCGGCCGGTCTGGAGACGCCCCCGTCGCCAGAATGCCCCTCTGACCAGCACCCCTCGCAGGCCGCCCCTCTGCGTCCCCTGCTCGGGAAGCGGCTGGCCGGGGTCACCATCGTGCACGGCGGTATGCTGCTCCTATGCCACCCGTACAGCGGCGCTGCCGGCATCCTCCCACGTCCCGAGCTCCTCTGCTCTGGGCTGTCGCGCCGCCTCGAGTTCGCAGCGTCCTAACGCTGCCGCCACCGCCGCCTTGGGCCGTGGAGAAATTGATACATTTGCTTGTCGCTTAACTCAAATGCTTACTCTAGCAATTACTACAACTGATGCACACAGATACAATGCTATTTCAGGTACTGGCCAAACAACAAAAGCAGAATGTACATTCTGGATGCTACAGGTATGCTTCAACGTGGAAGTGGTTACAGTTTTATGAATATTTCCTGAGTATTAGGATGTTGACAGGTTGAACTGTCTTATTCTTTTCGTTAGGTGAATTTGTGAAGACACATGGTCTTCAGGCAGGGGATGCCCTCATTATCTACAGAAACTCCGCGCCTGGCAAATTTGTATGCAGAATTTTCTTTTTTCTAATTGTTCCGTTCATAAATAACAAACTAATGTTCTATATCTGAGTTCAGCCCTTATAGCTTGTAAATTTTAGTTATAGCTTTTGACATAACTCATTGCAGATACCTAAGCATAAACAAAACTTCCTCAAAAAAAAAAAACCCTAATTTCACAAACCTATGAATCATCCATCATGCTTATCCTGTGGTACTCGCACCAAATTCCCAGTTTCGTACATTTTCTTTTCCTGAAAACTATGTTAATATCTTATTTCGTATCTTCTTTTACCTTTTTGTGATATATAGATTATCCGAGGGGAGAAGGCCATTCAGCTGGCAACAAACCCCTAGATGCATTTGGATGTAATTGCAATGTTTTCAGTGAAGTCATTTGAAGCGAAGAATGTGGGATTACCATAAGTTCGCAATCCAAGAGAGCGTGCAGGAGGTATCGATTTTCATATTACCGGGCTACCATCACATGGTCTCAAGAAAAGAAAAGAAATGCATGACACTCTGACCTCTTAGCTCCGAGTGAATGGAAAAAAGATTAGGGTAATATTGGAAGTGTTGACAAAGAGCTTCTACAGTCCTACATCTGGGTCGAGAAAAAGTACTTGGCAGTGTTTTTAAAACTCAAGTTGTATTTGGGAGCTTTAGTTCTACCTTCGGAACAACATTTGCAGTTTTTGTAAATATTATTTTGGATCTATAAGATGAAGGAAGTGGCCTGGGGTTTATGCAGATTTTGCTTGCAACACGGTGGGTTCAGTTTTGATTTAAAAAAGAAATCAGAGAGATGGTTACTATCTCCTCTTCTTGACGAGGGACATGGGTACTACCACTTGGTAGCAAAGATGTTTTCTGAAAATTGCATAGTATATATGCGCACTTTTGAGATATTTAAAGTTTAGGCATCACTCCTTGGGGCCTGTTTGGATAAGCAGAGATTAGATACAATCCCATCTTCCGATGAGTACGGATATTAGCTCAATATTTGTACATACAGTTTTTCATGATGCTGTTCAATCCGGACCCCGCCGAAAAAAGTGGGGCATAACTGCTCTCCAAAATTCAGATGTGCATTACGGTGATTGGACAAAACAGGCATGGTTTGCCCAATCTAGCGATTTCTCTTCTTTCAATGGCCAAAACAGGCATAGATAATGCTCCATCACCATCAGGTAAGAAACAAAGTGACCCTTGTCCTAAATCTGTTCTTCAAACAAGCACTAGCAAATAAATTAGGGTGGAACTTGGGCTCGGAGGTACGGTGGGAGCTTTCTCACCGTACGGTCCGGTCCAAGATGCAACATCTTCATACTAGCAGTGCAACATTTTCTACCAATTGTTGCAACAAATCAAACCCATATATGCAACATCACCTCAAAATCTCAGGATCAAGCATACAAAATTCTCAGAATCAAAACTCAGGCACACAAACACATCTGGATATGCCAAAATAACAAAAGAAAATACAACATCTCAGAATTTTGTATGCAACATTTTTTCCGTCGTATGCAACAAATTTTCAGCTCGTGAGCAACAAAAATTTCAACGGTTGCAACATTTTCCCCTCCGGCTCTCTTCTTTGTGCTCGCGACCACCTCATGAGGCGGGGCCTTCGGGCTTCTTGCTAGTCTTGGGCAGGCGTGGGTGGTGGTGGCGAGGCGCGCGAGGCCGAACCGGCAGAGAGATGAGGCGAACAATAGGCTGCGGCCGGCGTGGGGGGGCGGCCGAAGAGGAACACTCCATGTGGGTGGCCAGTCCAGGAAAACAAATCCGTCTTTGAAGGGCGGAGGCGGAAGAGCTCGGGAGACGCGCTTCTGCGGATCCGGATCTGTGAGCAGGCGCGGCAGAGACGCCGAGGCCAGCCATTGGCGCGACGCAGAGCCGGACCAAGGCACAGTCTGAGGGAGCCAGTGGGTCTGGGCAGGCGTGGGGCGGACCACGAGCCGGCGGTGGGGAGGAAGGCCGGGGGGCGGAGCGAGTGGTGGAGGAGAGAGCGATGCGGATGCGATGGGGATAAGAGCAAGCGTTGGGCATGGGAGTCAAGAAGATGAAGTGGAGTGGGGAGTTGTTTGGCGTCCGACGCACCGGACACACGCGTCCTATCGTTTCCCAATAAATTAACAAGAAGATTCGATCGGAATCGCTACAATTTTCAGGCTAGCTAGTAGTACGATCTTAACTAGTAGTATAATTGGGATTCGGGGCCATCGGTGACCTGGCTACTTCCCTTTGTGAAACAATGAAGAATGTAACCAAATAGATTTTCTTGTTTCGTTTGGATTAAAATCCTGTAGTCCATAGCAGAACCTAAATATGTTCTATCATTAGCCAACTCGCTAGGAATATGGAACCATATATGACGAATTTGTTTGTTAATTTTTGTGGCAAGAAATTCAGACATTATTATTAGTTCATATTGATTTACTCATTATATAGACTGCTTTCTTACCAGCTGCGGTAACTAAAAACTGGTGAATCTAAATATTTTGAATGTTATCCTTGAACAGAGATTTTGGACCATTTTCAATTCTGATGACATTATCCCCAGGGTAGTGTAGCTACCTCTATGCACAGAGGTTCGCCGTATTGCATTAGTGGATTTATTGCAATGGAACCCCATGTTGCGCATTTATCACCATGATGTGTTTTTAATGTTCCCCCCGAGCATACGAACGTCTTATTCTTGTTAGAGTTTCTTCTTTCTATATCCACGACACTGTTTCCGGTGTCAATGTACTTTATTTTGTCTTGTGATTAATTTTGTTCAGATACCAAGGTTTAGGACATTTTAGCCCTCGGAATTAGAAATAGTAAACGTTCTAACAATCCATTAGTCTAAGCAAAGTGCCAAAATGTTCCCATAATTAATAGAGAGTTCAAGGCCTTTATATACTCAACACCTCTGTGTTACCTTGTAATCAAATTTTCTCCTAGGGCATTTTATTCCTTCTGCTTTGACTAGAAAGGTGTTGTTGATCCTTTGAATGTTTTTTAAGCGATGCTGCGCTAACAATGCTTTATTCACTAAGTGGTAGGGAAAATATACCTTAAAATTTAGCAATGATATATGTATTTGTTAGCCAAACAAATGATTTATCAGAGCAACTAATTTGACCCTAAGCCAATTAAAAGAACCAATTTGGTACCTTTCTTGATTCCTTATTCCCAGAGGGTACTTTTATGCTTAGGAACTATGGAGCTATGAGACCATAATTTTTATGCATCATTTGGCAATAGTGGTTTACTTGAGATAATAATTTTATCTTGTAACTCAGACAAGCATAATAATTCTATCATGCATGGCCACTGAACATTATGGTCACTGAAAATTGTTTTCAATCATTTCATATTTTTTTAATTTCATCTTTCATTATGGTCTTCCTGTGGGCTTTAATTGTCCTGTATTTTACACCCTATAATGTAGATTTATGTTCTTGCTGTTAAGCGGTAACAAGTGCATATTTGCCTTCATGAATTGATCAAGCTGTGGGTATTTTCCCCCTTTTATTGATGGTTGCTTTAGTGATGTCTCACTATGATGTAATCTAAGTCCCTCGCCCCCGCACCCCGTCCCTCACATCCGCTCCGCCCTCGACTGCCGTCGCGCATCCCTCGACTCGACGCTCCTGTCCGTCACTGCACCACAACGACGGTCGCATCCGAGTTAAGATTTAATTTGCAACGGTGAAGCAACTGCTTTACAACCCAAAGTTAAGATTTGCATGCTCATTACGTTTTGATGAAGCAAAACTCTGGCAGGATGAAAATGGCCCTGAGCTAAAGCAGGAGATTCAGAAGCAATTTAGAAATATCAAATATCATGTCTGTGTTTTCAATTCATATCATGCATTTCCATAACTTGAAATCTTACCCCCTGCAATGTTCTGTTCATAGTGCAATTATGGACTGTGTTGGATGTGAGCAGTGAAAACGTTATCGCCGAAGTTTCGGCGATTACCGGCGATTTTCGAAGTTATCGGTGGGGTCTGATAAATTTTTATACCGGACAAAAAATTCTAATTTATTTAATTTTCATCCAATTTCATATTTTAATTCGAAATTTAGATAAATTAGGTCTTTACAACTGAAAAATTCTAATTTAAATTAAATATTTCGGCCGAAATTTTCGGTAACCGGCAAAAACTGGTGTTATCACTACCCTCCGAAAAAACATTCTTACCGGTAATGTTTTCACTGGATGTGAGAAGTGTCGATTATGGGGAAAGCTTTAAGTTCTTGGTCTTGGAATTGCACTGATGTTCTCTGTCGATGGAGAGAACCATTTGAATCAACCGGTACGTAGTTCATTTATCTTTACCTACTACAACTTTGCAACATAACGTAATATGAGGTAGATACTGTGCGTTTTGTTGGTCCATGCTCCAGTAAGAGACCATTTTTTTTGACATATTGTGTATGGCCTTAGTTCCTAGCAGTCTAGCACCTAATGCTTTGCCTTATCGGTCGCCTACATTTCCTATGGAATAAGTTATTTTAAAAAAAAAAATACCCAGTAACTTACCTGTTCCATGCTAATAACTAATGAAAGTTACCTTTTGACATGCGAGCACAAAAATTTCTGTTGTAATGAATGGTGTTTCCTCTCTGAAACTATTATGAATTTACCTTTTGAATTCACTTAAGATGTTCACAGTGGTGATTTGTCTAACAATGTGTCTTTTAGTAATTATTTAGTTGCAGCTGCAGCGAAATGAGGTCATTGCATTGGTAAATCTTCTGAATAGGCTGTCAGAATCTGTCAAATTTGTACATGAAAAAGGACCCTTAATTGAGGAAATCATTGAACAACAGAGCTCTTCAACTGTTAAAAAGGGTGATTCCTACCTGAATCTTAAACTGTAAGTGATCTCTTGCTCCTCATTAGTATAGTTTTATTTTCACTTTCATGCCTCATACCTTTTGCATTCTTCAATCTATTATTTCTGTAGGCGTTTCACTGAGATATAAGAGTGCAAGTTTTATTTACACCTCTTCCTCTCCGTACCAGAAGAGTAATGTACATGCTGGGAGGAGCTTCCTGGAGGATTTTCCAGACCCTAGACAAAAGATATAGAAGAACTTTTGGAGCCAGACAATGGCAAAGCTTACCTGGTATTTTTCGCTTTTACTGGGTACCACACCACCCCTTTGAATTTTTCCATGTAGAGTGTATTTGGCAACATAACCTCCTTCTCAAGGAAGTAAACCGCTTTCGCATGCAATTTGCCATGATCAATGAGAGGGCCTGACATACATTTTCACTTCCTGTATTAACCGTGATTATGACTGCTAACTAGCAAAAGTTTTTTGCCAATTCAATTGGATGTTACGTTCCTTTGACTTAATTGTTTGCTCGCGACTGTTGACTGAAATAACTCACAGGCTCACAGTAGAGCGAAGTTACAGAAGCTGCAGATTCTGGTAGCTACTCCTAAATCCTTGTATAGTTGTATGAGACTACTGCAGAGAAGTCAGTGATGTAGCAAAAACCTGTCATCAACACATCTCTTTAAACAAAAGCTTGATCATCGCATCCATGCTCTTGGTGTTGCAGAACAGTTACAGTCACAGAAGTTTCAGAGATCAGCAACGGGCAGCAAACTGCAAATGCCCTCTTCAAGGGAAGTTACCTCGTACACCTTGTTGAGAAAAAGTAATGTTGTTTTAGCCTCGTCGTAGTCAAGACTCAAGTCAAGAGCATGTGATGGAACAACTCACGGCTAAGTTGTATACTTGTATTGCACTGCATCATTTGCTTGCAGCCATGCCAATGATGCAGATCCATTCTCGTGGTGCATTGCACATTTGGTCTGCCGATTTAAAGTCTGGGGTTTTGATTCAGTCTTATGGTCAGTGTATGCGAAAACTGCAACCACATGGTCAACCCGGCCATGCATTCAGGCATTCATTCTGTAGTTAACAGGAAGAAATGGACTCGAACCAGCATTCTGTTAGGCTGCATGCTAACATTTTTTAGCTGGATTTGGCGCGTCCTTGAGACCGGAACATAGTAACATTCAGGCATTTTTAGCTGCATGTCTATTCTTTGGAGTTGGGCATGTGGATATCATGGGGATATGCCCATGATCTTAGGATGATGAGACAATTGGCAATGGCGTTAAGGGTTTACGGAATCACCCGTTTTCGGCGTTGCTCCAGTTCTGTTAGGCCTCTGGCGGTCTGATCGGCCATGGTGACGGTCAAACCGGCCATGCCTTGTGTTGCTTTTCTGAAATGGTGGCTGGCGGTCTGACCGGCTAGTGGAGCGGTCTGCCCGGCTTTGCTGGCGAGCAAATGACCGCCACTTTATGACTTTGGATTTTAGAGTTGGGCCAAAAATAGAGGTGTAGGCAAGTGAGAGGTTCTTCGCACTTGGTCCCATAATTTTGGAGCCTCGAACAAAAGTTCTATTTGATTGGAAATTCCAGAGAGGTTCGGATTTTCAGGAGTGGAATTTTGGCTAAGTCCCAATGTGGCGGTCAGACCGGCCAGTGGGCAGTCAGACCGCCAAGGGTGGCAGTCTGACCGGTGTTGGCTTGTTTCGCCGGCCCGCGTGGCGGCGATTTGTGGTTGTTAGGTCAAGTTCATGGTTATCATTGCATATGTGTTGCATGATGTATGTTTTGGCTAACGTGGGTCAAGTTGTGAAGAACTTGTTCCCGGAAATGGTTTCTTGGTCTATTGCTATGCAGGTTGCTTGCAGGTCTATGACGGTCAATGTGAGACCCCGGGGTATTTAGCTTGTAATGCTTAGTTATCATTAACCCTAGCATCACAAACAAAATATCCCGTGCCTCGGGAAAATATGTACATCCCAGAAGTGCTGTACATACACCCTTTTACAAAATCATGCATCAATTCAATACAAACATAGAACCAAGCACGAACTAGATTAAACAAAAAACATACATAATAGAGATTTAATTACAACAAGGCCAACCGGCCACACAAGCTAAAACTTAAACAACAGCAGAAGCAAAAATGTGCCATAAGATGGCGATGAACAAAAGCCAACCGGTTTGCCATTACCCCACAAGGCAAACTGACCGGGCCGCCAGCTAGTCGTCAAAGCGAAGATCACTCACAAAAGTTAATCCCTTGGGGATCAACCTCTTCCTCTGCAACAATTAAAGTTAAGCAAAGCAAATGAGTACAAAAATGTACTACAAGGCGGACGTGTAGTATATGAGAACTATAAATAGCTACATGCAAGCTGTATTTAAGTGGATGAGGCTTTGGACTCATTTTAGCATAAAGCAAGTTTTTATTTGCAATAATGTAATAGATATAAAGCAATTTGACAATCCATTTTTAAATGTTGAAATAACAACGATACAATAATAATAACAACAGTAAAGACAGCCTGGAAGTGACTAACCCAATAGTCACCACAACAATAGTATGAACATCCATTCATACCAACCCATCAAGTTTTAATTAAATGTTGTAATCTAGTTCTTGCACGACTTTACCAAGCATGTCCATAACCTAGGACGAGGCTATTCGAATAGATTTAACCCTGCGGGGTGTACCAATGTACCCACACGCTGAATAGCCTTTTAAGCCAAGCTATTTAGCACACTTCCTTTGGTATGCTTGCACGGCTAAGTCCTCGAGGCATTTCAATGGCGATGCTAATTAATAGTCGCGACAACCCGGAAGGTAGGAGACACCGGCCCAGCCTAAGCAACTGTGGGTGCTCTTTCCCTTATAAAAACAGTTTTACTCACCTGTGACCCATAATTAACACCTCCCAAAGTACTTAGCCAAGAGGGGTCCCATATCCCCCTCGTGTGGTTAGCACGCAAAAGCGCTTGGCTTAGTGACACAAGTAACTCGGTCCTTGGGGACCTAGGCACCATTCCATTCACACCCAACAATCACACCAACATCCATTGTGCCCAAGTCAATAACAAGTTTTGTTTTCATTTTTGTTTATTTACAAAGTAACAAAGCACAAGTGCTGGACATAATGGAATAATAGCTTTTGTGTGATCAAGGTCATCGACATAATGTAGACAACCACCCATTTCTACTGGTAGCTAAGCATTCTAAGCATGACACATTAAAGACAATAGAAGAGCATAGTTAAATCACGGGCTCTAATTCACCAAATGATATTATTAACCTATGGTTTGTGGCAGGGGATAACAATTTAAGGGCAACCATGCAATAGGAATAGCTACCTCTAATCGATAAAATTACTTTGACACAAAAGCATGCATACATACAAGTTAAACAAAGTATTAGACTTTAAAAGTAATGGGATTAACGAGATATGATCAAACTGCTTGCCTTTGCCTTGCTAGAGATGCTCATTATGCTGCAGAGGATCACTCTCGTATTCAATATAATCGTCGGAACCTACCGAAAGAATCGAGAAGAGCAAATAAGAACGAATAACACCGAGAATACTAAAAAATTCGAATTCATCCAAAAATCATGAAAAATTCACAGTAGGAAGAGCATGATATTAGATGATTTTAGGTGAAATAATTATTCCGCTTGGATTTAGTATGTGAGAGCTATAGTAGTTTGAAATTCAGATTTCGGGAAAATCAATTTAATTCTCATCTCATTCTTGTTCATCCGAATTAAATTATTTAGTAAAATTTTCTAGGATAGAGGTGGGTATAAGGATTACACAAATGGATAGAGGATAAAATTATATGAACAACCCAATTGGATTCAACTCCTTTGGAGTTCCAAATGATTTTCTATGAATTTTTGAAGTTAATTCAATTTCTAGTGCAAAAATTGTTCATTCCAGAAATTAATCCCAATTTCGAAATTTTCTAGGACATTAACATGTTTCAAACCTATTCTAAGTTAAAGTACAATAATAAAGAAAACTAATAAAATTTATTTCACACAATTAGATTTCAAAATGAGTTAGTTATGGAATTGGTGAAGCTTAACCAAACTTCACAATCTCAACAATTTTCAGTGGATTTTTATCTAAAAGCCACAACTTACGACTTTATGCTACATTCATACTAATGATCTTTACTCTTTTAATTGCTTTACCAAAAAGGTATTATCTACCTTAACAACTTAGTACTACTGTTATGTGATGTGTAAGTAACCTAACACTTGCCTTCTAAATAACTTTACTCCTTTGGACTAAAAACTAATAGCTAGTCACTAAGAGGCTTACTTACCGATTTATGCATTCAACAAAGTTTTACCTCCTGTTTGTATTAGAAAAGCCATTAGCTCACTGTTGATTTGAGTAGTTATGAGTTATTGGAAATTGAGACTATAACATAAGGTCTATCGCCGATTAATTAACCCATAACTCAAACTTCAGATTTGTTAATCCATTTGAGTGGCCCTAAATAACAAAAAATAACACTTGCTAGCGTTGAAGAGCTGGTTTGCAAATGGGTTCCACTGATACTTCAATTTTTCCTCCTACAATTTTTCTCCTAATCCTCTTCTCAGTTCTTACATTTCAGAGTGGTGATTTAAGCTGAGAAGTAGTGTTGATTATTAATTCCAATATTCCTCTAGGCAATTCTTTTGAGCGATCAATTAGCTAATCACAACACTTAGCAAAAGGGCTAATTGGACCAATGACTTCCTAGGCACTTTGTATTAGAAAGGAGAGCAGCTTACTGTAAATTTCATTTATCTTCTTACTATTCATGTTCAGATAGCCTGAATTATTGAGAATGAGTTGCTGACAGGGAGTAATATTTAACTAAACCTCTCACTCATTGAATCTATTTCAGAACGGCTGCTTAAATCAATGACTTCTTTAACTACTTGATTTAGCTATTACTAGGTGGTTTGTAAATAGGAATCCCCCTAGGATTTGGACTGAACCCTAATGAGCAGGCTCACTGCCAAAACCATACACCCACAGCTCATCTTGCCTGGTCAAACACTGACAACAGAAAATTCTAAAATGAAGTGCTGTTAGCTAACTATTTAATTACTCATCTGTTAAACTAGTTTGAGTGATCGAAATGACATCCAAATATTTGTTAGAACTAGACAGTAGCTTTGCAAGTGTTTTCTCCTGACAATCAAACTTTTGCCCTCCCTGTTCTACACCAACTGACAACAGAAGATTTTGTAATGGAGTGCTACAACTAGACTTCAATTATCAGATCAGCTAAAATCAAATGTGTGACCTAGATGACATTCTCAACATTTGTTAGCAGTTTA
This sequence comes from Phyllostachys edulis, assembly GCA_036346405.1. Lineage (NCBI taxonomy): Eukaryota > Viridiplantae > Streptophyta > Magnoliopsida > Poales > Poaceae > Phyllostachys > Phyllostachys edulis. The sequence goes on from CM070553.1 coordinate 77,579,260, forward strand.
TTTTACAAGTGACTCCTGTTTTCGGTGTGATGAGAACAACACGAGGCCAAGCAAGAGAAACGAAGGTAGCGAATGGCGTTGCCGTCTTGTGAAGAAGGAGGAAGGTGGCAACGAAGGTGTCGATGGAGCGTTATTGACGATGATCGCGGCGAAAACGAAGGCGGCAGTACCGGGGCCGAGATAGCGGCGGTGGCGGATCTGGTGCCGAGGGCAGCGGATCCGGCGGAGGCGAAGCTTCGAGACACCGATGTGTGGCGCGGACCGGGCCGACGGAGACGCAGGAGGCACGAGAAGCAGGACGGCGAATCTGCTGGCGGATCCATGGCGGCGGCACACGCCAGACGGGCGGCAGTGGCGGAGGAGCGGCGCGGCTTCGATGAAGCAGCAGCCTTGATCGGCCGGGCGAGTGGTGGCGGCAAGACCGGGTGGTGGAAGCGGTGGATCAGGAGGAGGAGGCGCAGGGACTACGGTGGCGGAGAGCTGAGGCGGCCGAAGAGAGAGGAGCCGGGGAGAGGAGCACCATGGGAGCTGGGAGGTGGAAGCGGCAGCTTGGGGGTGGCAGCGGTCGGATCTGGGGAGGAGAGGAGCTCGGGGAGGCGGCGCCATGGCTGGGCTGAGGTGGGGGCGAGATGGGTGGAGGCGAGGCGGCTGGGTGGCGCGACTCTTGTGGTGAAGAATGGTGGCCTTGGCCGGGAAGGAGGAGGTCGGTGGAGGTGGCCATGAAAGGGAGGAGGAGGTGGCACCATGGCCGGCCAGGAGGAGGTGAACTTGGTGAAGGAGCCAGCAGCTAGGCTCCTTTGGTTTCTCAGTGGAGGAGCAAGGAAAGGGAAGAATGGCCTGGGGAAAAAGCTGCTTGTGAAGAAGTGGTTTGGGGGCAAGAGGGTGCAGGGAGCTGCATCACCAAAAGCCAAGAAACGCGGCTCCATTCCGGGTTAGCATGGGCGCATCTGCGGTGACGGGAGGAAAACCATGGGCGCGTTTTGTCCGAAACTGGGGCGAAGGAACAGTGGATGTCTGGTTTTCCAAAATGGCTGAGAAATTAAGGGGATTTTCAGATATAGCTTATCTGCTCTAAAATTAATGAAATTTTTAGTGGAGGTTGAGGAAACGAAGATTATTATTCTGTAAATTTCCTAGGGTTTCACTTGAAGTATACTTTCTCCAACATTATTTTAAGTGCATGTTCTTGATGTTTGACTTTCGATTTTCTTAGATTATTTGGTTACTTAAAATAGTAATTAGAATCTAAAATTGTGAATTTTTAAAGGTGAGTTGATAAAGTGTTCGAACCTAGGAAAATTATTCCCGAGCCTTTGTTCAAGGTTTGTTTGTATTTTAAATTCCAACTCAAATTCAAACATGCGAATCAAATGAGAACCAAATATCCTCCAAGAATTTGACAAAAATTTAAACATGTATAACAAGAGCACATAAATCCAAATACATTATTCGACTATGGGTATACCATATTTCCAAAAATAGAAATCGGTTTGTATTTCTAAGCTATAGAAAATATATTTTCGAGTTGGAAATGGAGAAGAAGTATTGGGTTACTAGGTTTCAGATCTAGTCTTCAAAATCCAAGGACTTTCAACATAGGGTTTTATACCCTACTTTGAACTGAGTTTTCAAACTCTTGACAAATTTTTATTTTGTTTGATAATTTTTATTTCTAGGTTTTGAAAAACCAGGTTGTAACCTATTTGCTTTGCAGCAAAAGTTTTAAAAAGGTCCAAAATTTCTTAAATTCACATTAGATGCTTAACTAATCCAACTTAAGGATTTTGGGTTTATTATAGTCAGCGGCGAGGTGGATCGGGACTAAGCTTGGAGGCCGAGGTCGAGCGATCAAGGATGTCGGGTGAGGTCAAAGGACTCAAGCGGGCGCAGAGAATGGACAAAGATGACCGAGCAGGCGATTCGGTCTGTTGGTTGGATCAAGCGTGGGAGTCGTTGCAAGTGCTCGATGGTCTTTGGTGGGATCGGGACGGGAGAGACTTGGCGACATGGAGCCGTTGATCAACCTACACGTGGCGAAGTAGGCGAGTGCCCGCCTGAGATGGACTCGGTCTTTTGGAGAAGGATCGAGAAGGGGTATTTAGTAATTTCACCAAATCCGCCTTGGTGACCTTTTGCTAAATCATGGCGCTGGTCGGCGCATGAAGCGGTTTAGGTCAATCGATGATGAAGACGGCGCTTTGAGATGCGTGCGTGTGTTAACCCATTTGTGTGTGGGGTCTAATGGGTGCCCAAATGGAATATTCTCTAGGATCTAGCCTCCACTATATAAGGGCTAAGTGCTGGTTGCACTAGTAACCCTTTGGCCATTTGTAACCCTAATTGTGTGTTTTAGGGTTTTGAGGAGAAGAGAGGAGATGGTAGGGTTTCTAGAGAGTGGATTGATTTGAGTGCTCATGTTGTGAGTTTTGTCCTCCTTGAGGGAGTGGTTGTAATCATTCATCTTCTCAAATCAATCCAAGGAAGATTGCAACAAGATGAGTTCTTATTTGTTCTTCCTCTCTATTTTGTGATTTTGGGGCTTTCTTCGATCCGCGGGTTTTTATTTGGTTTTTCTTCTTGATCTTGCTTGCTGGGATATGTGGGAACCCATCTAAGGTCATCTAGATCATCATCCACCCACGAGCAAGTTTTTGGATCTAAGTTTTGGTTTTGCCTGGTTTTGGTGAAGAAAGGGTGGTTTTCGGGGGTTTTGCTCTTGAGAGTTTTTGGCTTGATTCTTCCTGTGATTGAGAGTGCTAAGATTTATGGGACACCATCATTAGCCATCTTGGAATGATTCCTCCCACGAAATCCTCCCAATCATCATTTTCGTATTTGACCCGTTTTTGGTGCACCCTTCATTCAAACTGAAAAAGATAGGAACTTTGGCATGAATCTCTACAATCTTTGATTGGAATAGGTTCCTAATATCTTTAAGAAGGTGTGTCTCAAATTTCGTGGAGTTTGGCCTTACAGATCAAAAGTTAGACCGATTTGAGTTTCGGTTTTGGTACATCTGTCTTTGATTTTCTTTGTTCATCGTCGGTGATCTCGACCGTCAATATCAGAGGTCTGACCGCTAGGCAAAATATTTGACCTGCCAATTTGAGAGGTCTGACCGCCCATCTATTTGCTTCGGGGTTTTGATTGGATTCAATACAAGTCTTCCACTGTGCTTGTATATTGATCTTCATAGCTTTTATAGCTATTGGAGTGAAATTAGTATTGAATTCAATCTTTGTGAAAAAGTGTTCGTGCTCCTATTCACCCCCCTCTAGTCACCTTTCCGGTCCTACAGGGCAGCTGCATTGGATCACCAACACTCGAACAGAACTGGGAGACTGGGTTTCTTGGTGCCTGTCTCATGGAGAGGGGGTGCTTGCCAGTTGAGGAAGAGTGTGGTGCGGTGGAGTGCGCGGATCCCCTGAGCACAAACAACCGCGCAGGGATGGATCTGAACCCGCCGTCGACGCAGGCGACCTAGATGCCTTAGCAACCCAAATGTTTGGTTCTTGGTCCTGTAGTATGCAACCGAGAGGTAGGGCTTTGTTGGTATTCGTCTCACAGTGGGGAAGTTGTCAGGCGTGGAAGCGGTGATGACCAGCGAGGTGGAGCAGGAGGAAGAGGCAGTGGAAGGAGAAGGGGAGTCTCTCCACAGCTTCTTGGAGGTGGGAAATTTAGGGTTCTTGATCTCTTGGATTTACTATAATGTTCCTTCTTTTATCTCTGATTCATTGTTTTCCTTTATCTCTGTTCTCTACTTCTGATTTCAAGGTTTCTTGTTCTTACAGGATTTGGGAGACCAAGGAAAAGATTGCCTTATCCGTCATTGCTTGGTGAAGGAGATCACCACCCAGGCCCTCATTGTTCTCCGGTTCCTATGTACACAGACAAGCATACACACCTTGCTTAAGGATGGATGTAAAGCATTTTTGCTTGTGGAATTATTGGTGTTTGGTCTTGTTTGTTGTAGGGGGTAAGTATAACAACTTGATGGAGAGGTATAGGCGGCTGGTGGCTAAATGCGTTGAGGAGTGTGCACCGTATGATGGATTGAAGAATAAGTACATGGACAAGTGTGTCGTGCAGTGCCGTTTGTACAATGAGCTCATCGAGATGAGGGGGACATTAGGGTGTTCTGCCGGTGCCCGCCTCTAAGTGTCGATGAGATCTCCCGTGGGTGCTCACCCGTGGTCAAGAGCGATCCGTCCCAGGAGACAGAGCTGCAGTTTGTTCCTTCAGAGAAAGAAGGGAATATCTTTAATTTGATCGTGTTTTTTGACCGGGAGATGATCAAGGTATTAACTGTTGTAGGAACATATTGGCCAAGCTACGCGATCAACACCACTATTGCCTTTATTGTGGATGCAAGGTCCGCTTCATTTTGTACACAAGTGATACAATAGGCGGAGTTAATATTTTTGTTTATATGTGTGAAAGAAAATTGATATTTATTATGCGGTTGAGGATCTCGTTTGCTAATATGTATCACTCTCTTTTAAGATTCCGTTGCAACGCATGGACACCCTACTAGTTAATAACTATTCATGAAATGGTGGCAAAAGTAGGAAACTCCTCTCTGTCAAGATATTGTTCAGCCATCTATCATCCTGTCCTTGCTACTGTCTTCAAGTGCCCGATTAGGACATGGTGGATCCTCGCCGCTGCTGACCTTACTTACCGAACAGAAATGATGAACAGGTGGATCTTTATGGTAGCATTCCCAAGAATGTAGAGCGCCAATTCGACTAAAACCCCACTAGAGCACAGAATCTAGTCATGTAGACACTGCTGAGATGATGATGCCCCGGCAAGGCTTCATCTGCCACCGTCCTCGAACCAGAATAGGCATAAGCAACAGCAAAAACATTTCATCTGCGTGTGTGTATGTATCCAACCATTCGTTCATTCATTCATTCATTTGCTTAATTTACACCATACAGCTTCGATCGATCAGTGAGATCAAACAAATAGGAAATAAAACCATAATGGTTGGTTGAATCACTTACATGCAGTTCCAGTTCTTCTAAGAGAGGCGCTAATTCCAAGAGGCAAACAAACTCAAGAACCCAACTAGCATCCCATGGACGGCTTGGGATGTCCAGGTTCAAGTTCAGATGCCTCAGATTGATGGACCTGGGATGCTTTTTGGTGAATCCTTACACCCGAAACACGAGAAATACATCAATTTGTGATTGATCGAGATGGCAAACGAACATACATGCACCTCAACATAAATTAATTAAAGCTCATATATTTTTAGATCGACATATATGGCGAATCAACATGTATTCAATGTAAATTAAAGCACATCGAATGAATGAATGGGGCATGCACTTCTTTCTGGGGGCAAGGCAAACCTGAGTTATAATATGCAAAACGTAGGGAGAGTTTTTGGACACGAGGAAGAGCCATTGGAAGAACAGTCAAGGTGTAGTCCAAAGCATCACCAGGACTGTTGAGCAATCTCATCCCCAACACAACGGTTGCCTCTGACACCTTCAAAGATTCACTGAGCACGATTTCCATCAGATAGTCGTCCAACTCAAATGTAGTACGATGTGGACCTTGCAACTCTTTATCATTTCGGATGACGATTCTTGCGTGCAAAAATCTTGCTAAGAACACAATGCTTGCGAACACTTAAACTTGACAAGAAGCAACACTCGATGCTTAACCACTCAAGAAGAGCACAACCAAGCATGAGTTTCTTAAGGTTTAAATAACCCAAGCCGTCTCCACTCACGACATAGTAGGCTCATCCTCATCCTCGTGACTTCTTTGAACGATAGTCTTGACAGTATGGCGCGTAGAACGTCGTCCTGTAAGCATGCATGAGCAGCCAAGGAGTGGTAGTAGTTGGTTGAAGTCATGATATATTCAACAAAGTAGGTAGTTGGTTGCTGTCTATGTGGCCATGCATATCGATCCTTACAGGGGGTAGAAGCTGAAGCTTCATTGCCGCCTTGGATCTCGCCAACATCCTCTTGAAAGCATTGTTCTTGTTTTTGATGAAGTGTTGTTGGCGGTTTGTAGATCCTCCTGTATTCTTCTTCCTCCTACGACACACGGCGATGGCGTTGCTTGATTTGGCCATCGGAGGTATACTAGACTGACAGATTGTTCCAGCGATTAAGAGTGTTCTATACGTGACAAGAAAATTGTTTCACCAAGCAGAAGCAGTCGCGAGTGGCCTACATGTCTATTAGTACTCACTCCATCACGCAACAAACAACATGCAGTGGCGGAGCCAGGATTCCACAAAGTCTCGGGCCAAAAACTAAGTGGCTATAACTAACGACAAATACTATCCATACTGAGGTGTAACAAAAGTACAACACAAATGCATAATTGAAATGAAATTTGAATTCCCAATTAACAAAGATTTAGTTCATCCGAGCCTATGTCATAACCAGATAAATCACTAGTTGTCCACAATTATATAGTGGTTTAACCGCCTAAGTTTCAATGGGTATCCAAACAAAATGTCCTAATGATTATAATTTTCAATGTGCCGCCTTCTTGGTAAATAAATTCTAAGCTCACAGAATCCAGATATTACATGACCATTACTCTGCACCATTATCAGCATAGCATGGTGCAGACCAATCTATCATCCTAGATGGCCAAATCGCGCAACACCATGCCGACTACATCGCACCAAAACCATATAAGATCATATGCTGCAATTTTGGTAAAGAGAGACATGGGTACTACCACTTGGTAGCAAAGATGGTTTCTGAAAATTGGATAGTATATATGTGCAACTTTGAGATATTTAAAGTTTAGGCATCACTCCTTAGGACTTGTTTGGATAAGAGAGATTAGATACCAGTTGACCTAAATCCTAACCAATCTAGAAAGGCCTAGCACAAAATAGTAAATATAAGCTAGAAAAAAAGCACAAACATCATCGCATAATGGCATCACAGACAGCAAACTCTCCATTGACCAACTAAATAAATAGCACCCAATGGGTTGGGTGGATGGTAACCTTAGATGCTGCTCGGGTACATGAACACCCTGACCTTGCGCCCCTGCACCCAACACAAAACATCAAGAAGTAGCACATCACACTAGAAGATGAGGAGGAGAATTGGAGAAAGGGGTGGGGAGGCCGGCGGGAATGGGGGCGCTGAGGAAGTGGGGAGGCGAACGGTGGAAACGAAGGAAGGGCCGGGGAGGAGAAGAGCTCATCGCGCCTGTAACTGCCGGAGAAGGGGGACGCGAACGGTGGAAAGGATGAGAAGAGGCGGAGCGATATCCAGAACCGGAAGCGTGTATCGTCTGCCTTTACTCAATCTATACCGTCCGTTCCAAATCAGTGGTCGGATCCTCACAACTGAACAACTACCGGACCCAAAATTTGTAAATTGGGATCCACTGTGTAAACACTTGTCATTCCCTGGATTAGTAGATAGCACACACAGATACATCGTTGGTTCACTTGCATACATCGCATTCATTGTACGATAGTATACTTTATTACGTAAATAGCCCGTACAACCAACAGTCTTACAAAAGAGGCCATGCAGACCAATACAGAACACATAGTGCTTTAATACAGAAAGAGGGGATATGAGCAGAAGCAAAGCAAAAAGGGGTGAATCCTTTCACCCTGCCCACATACAAGCGACAGGGGGTCCCGGCCTAAACTCCTTCATCATCTTCACCATCCTTCCCTGATGCCACGAAGTAGGCATAGGGGTCTTGATCCAACGGCTCTGAATATTATGTATGAGCCAACATGAGTACACAATCGTACTCGCGAGTCAATACACAGAATGCAATTATTATATATGTAAGGCTAATCAAAGAGAGGTTCGTAAGTCTTTTATTTGCACGAAGCTAAGTTTAAATTAGGGGGAAATTGGCTACATGGCACTGTAAATTTGCGTCATTTGCCAATGGACATCCAAAAAACGTGGTTTCGCCAGAAGACACTAACATTTTGTGATTTTTGTTGTTAGACACTTCTCTCATTAAAATAATATATTCGAGTGATTAGGAGTGAGAAACTTTTAAAAATGCCCTGAACGCGTAGTGCTGGCTCGGTTCATCGCCGGAACACTTCAGCAAGTTCAAGTTCATCGCCGGAACACTTCAGCAAGTGAGGGAGGACACAAATAATGTGATAGCTTAAAGTTTAAGTTTCTACCCAATTTCTTCTACCATCAAACAACCAAGAAGATCCAATCTGGCTTACATCTAAGTTAAACGCCCAAAAATCTCGCCATATTCACGACCACTGAACCACCTAAATCAGCCAAGAACTAGCATTCTTCTGCTGCAGAGGCAAAGGCGGCAAGGGAGGAGGACTAAGACAGGCCTCACTTGTCGTCATCGTCGACGCTAGAGGCCACGGAGGAGGAGGCCTTCTTGGGGCGGAGTCTTGGTGGATGTTGGGCATCACGCCGCCGCTTCGCGATAGTGGCGCGACCAGCTAGCACAATCGACTCCTCGTCATTGCGCCGGCGAATTTGGATGTGGCGCGCACAATCGAGTCTTCTTGTTGTCCCTCACGGTAGCGAGTCGATCTCACGGTCTCCGCCACGGTCTGCGAGGGCTCCGTGGCGTCTATCATCCTTCACCCGCCGTCGTTCTGATCCACGGCACGGCACGGCCGCGCGCCGCGCTGAGCAAATCGTCGAACACCTGGAACCGCCTCTCCACCTCCATCGGGAGCGCGACCTCCTTCCGCCGCTGCAGCGATGGGATCGTTGGAACGGCGTTGCGCTACGCCTCCTGCAGTGCGTCTACCAGCCCTCCATTGGCGCCGCGGCCTCCACCCCGGCGAGGCGGGCGGCATCCTCGGTTTCCACCGAGGCCACACCGCAGCTGCCGCCTCCACCTCCTCCGCGCTAGGACACCGTGGGAGCACCCAGTACAGCCTCGTTAGCTCCTCCACTGCCGACACCGTCGTCGGCGATGTAACGCCCCCAAATTCCTAGGGACATTAAACTCTTCACAACCGCCCAGGATGTGCAGTTACGAAGTAAGCAGTGTCTCAAGCAAGCTTTCGATTTCAACAAAAGCCAACCTTTTATTACATAAGATTAAGGCTTAACGGCCGGTTTGACAACGACACGAGCATTCAAGCCCAAAGTTAATATAATACAAGACAAAAGAACTTCTAACCACGAGCACACTTGAGTCTTGTGAGACCTAATACCGATGTCGTTGCAACCGTGGGTCCATCAAAATCTTGTTCAACGGATCTTACGCATTTTCCCGGAGTTTCTTACATGGATTGTTTGCAGTTATGCAAGAATGAGTACAACTACCGTACTCAACAAGCCACATGGAAGGCTAAATAATTACATGCAAGGAGTTCAAAGGATGGTTAGGTTTTACCTTAACAGAGCATATGTGGATGCAATTTGCGCTTTAAGCGGTTTACAAAGCGGTAAAACAATAATACATAATAACCTCGGGGTTTCTCAACAAACCACAATTTCCAACTTACCATCTCCAAACTCTACTTATGCCTCGTGTCTTTGGAATCACCCATTAACACGGCTTCATTAACCTAAAGCTTAGGCGTATTGAATAACATTTTATACACTCTGCGAGTTGCCCAACTTTACCCACACGATATCTCATGCTCGTACTGTCATGCACGCACCACTTTAGCGTGTGACTGAGCTGAGATAACAAAGCCTTTTCACTGCTTATCCTTTTTAGCCTCTACCCAGTAGGTCTAAATCCATACAGCCATCGGGAGACCACCGGCCAGTAGTGGACTTTGTGCCCCGATGCTGATGGGCCCATCTGCTGTTAAGAACCAAAGAGTGTCCCTAAAGGCTCACCCCTGTCTCGCCTTTGATACTGTAGATATTCAATTGGATGAGCAGTGTACTAAGCTAGGGAGTAATGACCACACATGTGGTTGAGCGGTTTACTGTGTCTGTTACTTAGCACAAGGTTCTTGTCCTTACTTGTCACCCAGTGAGGCGATGGCCCAACCCGCGGTTGCCCACCTCTAGATCTCACTGATGACTCATTTTACCAAGTATTTTGGGTTGTCCAACATTTTGGTCTCAACCCTCAACTTCACCCAAAACCTACTGGCCTAAAGCCAACCTTTCTTAACAGTATTTAGAACAGAGTTTTGTATGACTTAATAGAATAATTACTATTATTTTATGTGAACCAAGTTTGTCAAGGTGAATATGGCTTACAAGAATGGGTGGTTTAATATGTGGGGTTTAAGGGTTTATATCTATTCAACATGGCATTCCAAAGTATTATTTCTTTGTTGAAATACTTGGCTAAAATATTTTAATGAAGATAGCAATATTATGAATTATATGGAATGTAGGTTCAATATGTTCAAGGTATGCAACTTGCCTTCTTGCACAAAGTCCTGTGGATCTTTGGTCTTGTCCGCGTCTTCACAGCGTCTGTCGTCTAGATCGTAACCTAACGAGAAGCAATGCAATAAAAAGAAACCAAGTAAAAACTAGCTCAACAAGGAATGAAATTTGAAAGCGACAAACAATAAAATCAAGCGAAACTTAAAGGAAGGGTGGTGCGGATTGGTGGGATTTATCGATGTTTATTTGGTTTGAGCGAGGTTTGAGATTCGGATCAACTACAACAAAAATATTGTAAATGGATTAAAGAAATCTAAAGGAAGGTGGGAGTATTTGTTTGGAGCTTGGTATAGGTGAGCGAGTCGAGAATAGACTTTACGGGCTCGAGATGGTCGAAAATGACATATAATGTCAAATTAGGGTTTGGTAAAATTGCGGATAATGAATAGTATTAAAATACTATTCATACGACAATGGATCGTGAAGAGTAATAGAAATATTTGTGTTTGGTGAATTGAGCTGTAGCTAGGGTTGACTATTTTTGGCTAAAGAATAATGTATATAATTGGATTAGGAATTTCAAATTTTATTGGATGAACAATAAGCTGAAATTCATGCATATGAACGATGTGAGGCTAGAATGAGTAAATGATAATGGGCCGAGCCACATTCTTTGTCTTGACCACTCACCTTATTTTGGCGAGCCCAACGCACCCTGCCGCACGGCCTTAAGGCAGTCTTGTAAAACCAGCGCCTCATGGCGCTTCTGCGGGAGAGGAAAAGCGGAGCGGCGCCTCGTCTTGGAGGAGGAGGCAAGGGCAGTGGCCCGGCGCTCCACGCGACAGCGACGGCGGAGGAAAGCGGCGCAAGGCGGCGGGGAGACTCTACCGAGGTAAGCCCTCTTACCTAGGGTTTCTGGTGGGTCTTTTGGGGTTGGGGGCGGGTGGGGCTTGAGGGTGGCGGCGGCTCTGGCCTGCTAGCTAGGAAGGAGGAGGGTGGGGGAGGCGGTGATGGGGATGAGGAGAAGGGTTTGCCCTAGGCGGCCTTTATAGGGCAAAGGATCACGGTGGGAGCGATGAGAAGCGGTGGCAAGGGCGCCATGCCATGAAGTGCGAGTGGCGGGGTGAGGTGGAGGCGGGCGGTGGAAAGCGCGAGGTGATCTTGATGGCGCGGAGGTGGCGGATGATGGCCAATGTGCATGGCGATGACGGCGAGAGGCAGATTGGGGCCTTCGGGCAAAGGCGCGACAGGAGGAGGAAAGCGGGAGGAGAAGGGAAGGCGGAAATTAGGGTTAGGGTTTGAGATTTGGCCGAATTTGACTGGATTTTGAAATTGGATTTGAATTTGAGATTTAAACTTTGAACTCAAATTGAATTTTGATTTTTGATTTTTTTTGCAGGTGTTTCAGGCGAGTTCCCCATCTCCTCGGGAGCAAGGGAGCGACGGAGAGATCGAGAGGCCGTGAGTGGATGGCAGCGGTGGTGGTGGCTGAGTAGCACTGCGACGCAAAGATCCCAGGCGGTTAATTTGGGTAGGAGAGAAGATAGAAGAGAAAGTAAGAGGAGAAAGGGGCAGAAGAAGAGAGCAGGAGGAGGATGTCCACAGCCGACTGACACCTCCTTTGGTCCATTGTGATTTGAAACCGAGAGTATGACATCACTGCGCGTCTTGGTGACTTCGACCAAAGAAGAGAAAGGGCAAAATAGACCATTTATATGCTTTCTCTCTCCTCTCTGACTCAAAAATAATAAAATAGTCGTCTCGATGTCCTACGGCAAAATTACATATTTTTACAGTGTCTTCTGGCGAAACCACGTTTTTTGGATGTCCATTGATGAATGACGCAAATTTACAGTGCCTCGTAGTTACTAACAATTCTTAGGACCTAGCATTTTAACTTAACACGAGTTTTGATAAACTGAGTTTTGTTGTGAAGTACTAGCAAAGGCTCTAGCCTTCTATATCATTGAGTTGCTCCATCCACCCAATGCTCATATTCTTTCTCGGGTCACATCACATACTTATCACTGGTTCCCAATCAATCTCTCTAATAGATGGGCCCATTTGTCATAGGCTCGGTCCACGTGAACAGTGCATGGACCGGAGGTCCACATGCACTGTGCTGGTCCAGGAGGTGGTGTATACTGTGCACTATAGCAAAGGGGGCCCCCATGTCATTGGCTTACCGCTGATAATGCTTTCTAATTACTTCTCATAACTACCCGGCCTACATGCCAATCTTAACAGAGCGGCATTTACTCAGTCCTAATTACTCCCTAATCATTACGCTTCCCTAATGACCTAGATTCGGTCTTAATGACCTGCTACAGTGCTTGTCCCATTTTCGGACAAAACAGAGCAACGAGGGGGCTTGCGGGTGGTGCTCGTCGCTGGCGAGCCAAGCCGCGGTGATTGTCGAGAAAACCCAAAATGGGTTCCCTGCCGACAGGCGACCCTAGGGGTACCAGCAGCGTGGACCAAGACGGCCCACGGCGGCGGCGCATCGGCGTTGAGCGGCAACGCCAGAGGAGGCTACGGCTGCTTCTACGCTCCAGCGATGCTCTCGACAAACTCCTGCGTGCACGAGTATCTACAGGGCGTGGGGAACCTACCGGTGGCGAGGGAGACAACGAAGGTGGTAGGAGGAGAGCTGGTGAAGATGACTCGAGGCGGAGTGGGGAGCTCCTTGTGGCGGTAGTGACCTGCAAGAAGGGAGATGCAATCAACCTCCAGGGGATTTCAAGGGAGGTGAGGTGGTGGTCGAAGAGGGAGGAATTGGGCCGGGTCTCACCGAAGGCGATGCGATGGTATGGGCGACGTTTTTGGCTAGGGTCGGGGAAGAAGGGAACTCCGGCTTGTTCCTGCGGACCAACGGGGAAATTAGTAGGGGGAATGATCCTCGTGCTTTGGAATGCATGATGACGTGGGTGGCGAGGCAGAGAGCTCACGGGAGCGGCGGGGAGGTGATTGCGACGCGGTGGCCCGAAGTGGTGCTTGTGCCTTCTTAGTGCTTACGCTCGGTGGAGGAGGGATGTAGGGAGGGAAATGGTAGGAGGGGCGAAGGGAGCTCAGGGCCGGCAATTTATAGGGGGGAGAGGTGAACGGAGAGCTGATGGCAGAGGCGACGGGAGTTGGCGGAGCAGTAGTGGTGTGGCATGGGAGCAGCAGCGCGAAGTGACCCTAGTGTGGTGCACGTGACGAGAGCAGTTGAGCGACGTGGGTGCAGGCGACAGTGGCGTGATGGTTGTCATAGGCGCAGGTAGCGAGGACGGGAGTGTCACCTCCGGACGTGTGGCTCCAGTGAAGTGGTCGACGTGACACAGCGACGATGGCATGTCACCGATCTTTGAAAAAGCGGTAGGTGGTTTGCATGGGCGTCTTGAGAGAGGAGGTAATGGGCCGAGGCTGGCTCGGTTGGAGGAAAAAGGGAGGGAAAAGAAAAGAGAAAAAAAGAGAAAAGGGGGAGAAGGTGATAGGCATCACTTTGGGGTTTGTTCAAATTCATCTTCTTGTTTAGCGGTTTTCTAAATGATTCCTAGGTATTCATAGATCAAATTCGGACTTAGGTTTTAGCTTTACGGTTTTATCTTATCACAACACTTTCTAGAGAATGAGTGCAGTTAAAATAACTCCAAAAAAGCATGCAGATAAGACATCAACAGATAACACACATTTTTTTTTAAAAAAATCATGTATTTTTATCTCTGGAAACTTTTGGGGTGTTACAACAGCGGCCCAAGAATAGCTTGTATTCTTACTGGCCATGGCTGTCCGCCGCTTCTCCCCCTCCCGCTGGGCGTCGGAGCTCCATAGCAATTCAACTTCAAAGCCTTAGACCATCATCGGTCAACGTAAAACAAGGAATGTTGTCGGAGGGCATGTAATGGGTAGAAAATCCACTGTGTTGATTGTTCCCTTCTCTGGATGTAAGATAAGACATTAGGAGAAATGTAGTTAGAGGACATGTTATCACCACTGTAGCATACACCTTTAGGCCACCACCAGTTGTTGGAGGGATTTGAAATTCAATCAATCATGTGCTCATGATAGGAGAATTTTGTGGTATGCTATTAACAAAGATCGAATCTCGGCATTAGGGGAGATGAATGCACAAAAGTTTGAATGCCGCTGTATTTTCCAAAAGAAAAAAAATCTTTAGTACTAAGATACACGCACTGGTTAGGCTAAGGTTTAGTTTATACTCTTGTATGCCAGAAGCGGGGAGCCTGCCAGATACTTTCCAGTTATGGAGGAGTTACCACAATGTTTACTTGAAGTAAATACATCGCTAAGAGTGGAATACCCTGGGTTGAATAGTATATCCACTTATGCGAAATTGACTTATTGGTTCTTGATCTAAAATCTATAAAGACGCCTGTGGGTCTAAGATCTAATGACACTAGTCAAAATAATTATTAATCACTCCTTTAACTCTCTTGAAGAGAACTCACCTTGAAGGTAAAATACCTCATGAAGAGGTTCATCATGAAGATGAAAGCCCCAGTAACTTGATGTGCACATATTACAATGCTGGGAATGCGGAACGCCCAAGAATATTTTGTTTGGGAAATGACAAAGATCTGGTTAACACTGAAATACCCTCAATTTGGAGGATATGAGAGAAAAGTTGTCGACAATCCCTTTGCCTCTACAATTTCTAAAGTTTCTCTTATGAGAACATGGATCTGGAACCAAAGTCCATAGCCGAGCGCTTGAAGCGTTCATATCAGGTGATATAATGAAAGCATATGAGGCTGAACCAAAATTGCTAAGTAAAAATCTTGGAACCAGGTAGTTCGGACTTGATGGGTCATTATGAAGATAATGAAGTGATGAAAGCTATGATTCAAAGGTCCCCGTGGAGACCGTTACTATCCTATTATAAATGATATAGTGTTCTGTTGCGTAATAATTCTGGCAAATAGTATGAACAAAATATGCAGTCAATGGGTTCTGAAAATCCTTGATGAGATCCTCGAATGACTCAAATTTCTAGTAAGAAAGGAAACAAAATCGCAATATATATAAAACTCATACCTAATAGTCTCTTACCTATAGTAAGGGATCTCCCGGAAGAGCGAGCATCTTCTAGGAGAGAAATTATCTTACCAGTCAATTTCTTGATCACACCAATGATCATATTATCCCTAGAAGTGGACAATGACCCATCAAGACCCAAAAGAATGGAACGAGGAATCTAAAGACCAGAAGTGTGCCACACAAGCTCTTATAAAGTGCATCTTCCACCATAAGTTAGTGGAATGACGGTTTCCTCTAGTACCATGAAGGTACAACATACATTGGTGATATTGACAATTAATCCTCTAAACGCTAAAACTAAGTTTGATTATATTTTACTCTAGAGTGGTACAACCATACTTTATAGTTATGCAGAATAGACTATTAGTTGTAACTTTAACCACCCAGAGATAGTTACAAAATATTAAGACGCTGAAAGGTTTTGACAAATCGTTTCCAGAAGACATATAACTTTGCAACTAGTATTACCACATATCCTTTGCAAGGATAATCTACTTGTGTTGTACAATCGAATAGTGATATTTGATAAGTTAAGTATATTACTCCCGAATAGTGTTTTTCCTAAACCTTCAGATGAGTAGTATGATATTTGTATATAAGACTCTGCATTGTGGTAATCCTGTTGATTTGATCAGAGTATTCTTGCCTATATTCCATTTTCGAAAAATGTATAAAAGACATTGTAGCAATAAGACTTCAGCGGAAGTTGTCTTCAGGGGGAACATATATTAAACACTGATCATCATACTTGAGATTTTGAAAATTTTAGTCAAACCTAGAAGGTGTTAATGCGATGATTACTGATTAAATTCACCTTGAAGGTTTTACCACTTAACTGTTTAGATCCGATTGGTCAACAATGCAAAGATCAAGAAGATCATGCATAAATCCTGATAATCATTATTAAATCCTGAAGATATCTGTCAAATCTCTATAGTGAAAATCCCATAATGGATTTATATTACTTTGTGGTGGTGCAACCATCTCTTGGTGGTCATCTTAAGCAGACCATGGTAGCTACTTCTACCAACCACTCATAAATTATTGCACTACATGAAGCCTTATGTGAATGTGTTTGGCTCAAACGTGTGATTAGCCATATCTAGAAGGCATGTGGTATTAACACCATCAATACCCCTACAATTATCTATGAAGATAATGCTGCTTGTGTTACACAAATACAAATGAGTTATGTTAAAAGTAATATCACGAATCATATTGCTCCCAAATTCTTCTATCATCATGAACTCCAGAAGAACGATGAGATGAAGATCCTACAAACTAGATCTTATAAAAATATGACTAATTTATTCGCTAAGTCTTTGCATACGTCTAGTTTTCAACAATACGTTCGTTGTATTGGAATGAAGCGGCTTAGAGAGTTGCAGGAATCAGGGAGAGAATCCCCTGAATCATAATCCACTTAAAGTCCTGAAGTTTTACCTTAATCATGAAGATTAACCCAGAAAGTAAAGATGTTGCACTCTTTTTTTTTTCTCCTTTAGTGAGTTTTCCTTGAAGATTTCTCACATAAAGATGTTTAACGAGGCAACGATGCAATACAGTTTGCGGATGCAATGCACTGTTTTCTCCGATACCTTTTTTCCACTAAGTTTTTGGTGCATGACACGGTATTCTCCTAAGGGGGAGTATTAAGAAAGCCTAGATTAAAGGTTGATAATCATAATACCGAAACTACTACTTCTGATAGGTTTTAGTTTATAAATATGACCTCTATGCATATAGAAAGATATTGATATATAAATAAAGATGTTTCTCTGTATTGCGTCTCTATCGATCGTCTATTATTGTTTAGTGATTCGTACGAGGGCTACGTTATATAATAACAGTGAAAACCACCGAAATTGTCCAAACCCAGCGGCGCGGCGAGGCGAGGTAGAAAGAAGAAGGAAGACGACGTGGCAATCCTGCTGGCTGGCATGAGCAATTTAGTTTAATTTAAGTCGGCGTGGGATCATCGTGATCGGGCGGCCCTCCGTCTCCGTTCGTGGCAAGGAATCATCAG
Organism: Phyllostachys edulis; assembly: GCA_036346405.1. Classification (NCBI taxonomy): domain Eukaryota; kingdom Viridiplantae; phylum Streptophyta; class Magnoliopsida; order Poales; family Poaceae; genus Phyllostachys; species Phyllostachys edulis. The sequence goes on from CM070553.1 coordinate 77,596,642, forward strand.
TTGGCCACCGCAGGCGAAGAAGAAGAAGGAAACCCTAGCGGAAGGAGGAGACGAGAGAAGGAAGAATTCAGTTCGGTTCAACTGCTGCTGCACTGCAAATCTGCAATCCACCCACTCCTCCAGCCAGAGCCAGAGGCAGTCGGGCCGATCGATTCGATTCCGTCGCCACCGCCCTCCGATTGATTCCCATCTCCCCTCCCTAGGGCTACGCCTACGCAACGCAAGGTCTCCTCTCCCCTCCTCTCCTGCCAGGTTCGCCTCTAGCCCTAGGCGGTTAGGGTTTCCCTTGCCCCCCGCCCCCCCCTGCGGCCCAGGGCCTCACCGCCAATGGCACCCGCCGGCAAGCGGGGCGCCAAGGCGGGCCACAAGTGGACCTCCAGAGACCCGCAGCTCGGCGACCTCGTCCTCGCCAAGGTCAAGGGCTTCCCCGCCTGGCCAGCCAAGGTCATCCTCCTTTCTCTCTTCTTTCCTGCCCCCCTCCCTCCCTCCGCTCTCTCCTGCTATGCCTCTTCCTGGGCGCCTCCCCTTCCCCTGCTTGCCTATAATTCCCCTCCCTTCCCACTTCTTTCTCTGCCCACCTCTTTTCCCTGATATGCTGCTGCTGCTTTGCTTCAGTTCTCTCCTCCTCTTGTCATTGCAGGTGAGCAGGCCCGAGGACTGGAACCAGACGCCGGTTCCACGCAAGGTCTTTGTCGTCTTCTTCGGCACCAAAGAGATGTAAGCCTCGCTCCTCGCGTGCCCGTTTTTTCCGGTATTTTACTTTAACCGCCATTCCTATAACCGACGATGAGATCTCATCGGATAATAAATCAATCTCATGTGCGACATGTGCTTGACAAACGCGTCACCTGAAACTGTCATACTAGACCGAATATGCGTGTGGAGAGATGCAGCCTCTTGCCTTTTTAGTGTTTGATTCATGTAAGGCATGGCGCAAATGTGGATTCGGGAATTGCTGTTTCTATGGACGCAAGGCGTATATGCGTGTGTCACATCTAGCATGCGCCTACTCATAGAGTCGTCTAGCTGCAAAAAACACACACGGTTGATCTCATGCTCAGGAGATACCGACAATTTCTTGTAGAGATTTATTCCCAATTTATTGCCCCAGCTGTCAATTTCACAGTTGTACAGCTCTCAAACTGCGCAAAGCTCATACCTGTTGGGGCACGTGTGGATAAGTAGGTACATACATACTTTGTGCTTATGGTACATCAGCATTTAGCAGTGTGACTGGTGTAGGGAGAACATGTTATTTATTTTGGGCAAGATGGCCTTTACATGTGTGCTAATTGAAGTAAGAGGGCAAATTCAGATAAGTAAGTGGGGTTTTAGGTTCTGACTATACTCGTTGATCATGAGGTGAAGCGATCATTTAATTTCTGATTTAAATAACGACTTGCACTGCAGAACTTGCAGTTTTTAATTCTACCTATTTGACCTGGGTGTTTACTTTATCTTACTATTTCTGCTTAGGTGGGCAGATATTCTTTTGTATGTCTATACCACATCAACCCATTAGTGTAAAAATGTAGATCATGTGATTATTGTCTCAGCGCAGATCTAATTTTGCTTGTTGCTGTGCAAGATCAGTCTAGGAGGTATAATTCTTTTGTTAGGCTGAGATGAAAGTAATACATATTGCTAGGAATTGATTTCGGTAGTCTCCTTACTCTTTGTATCAAATTACAATTAGAGAAAATTTGCTTGGTACCATCGCAAAGATGCATAATTGGAAAATGCCATCCCATGTGAGGCTGAAAAATGGGGCCTGGGGCCACATGGCAGTGGTACATTGATGGTAGTTTCCAACTCGAGTGATCTTTGCGATGGTACAGAACAATTTGCCCCCAATTAAGCCTTTTCTTTTATTCGTATGATCTTGAAGTACTCTGGAGTCTGGACCACTCCTAAGGCCTTTTTCCCCGTTTTAATTCTTTTGTACGTTGAGCCTGTTGTAGCTTGACAGAGCTCGCCTAAGCTTTTTTGACCTTGTTATTCTTTTTCAGTTTTTGGTAGGTAACTGTAGATCTCTTTCGATAACTTTGGTGCTAATAGAGCAGTTAATTACTCAATTTGATCTATTCACTAGGTTGCTTTAACTTGTAAAGTGCTTGCTACATAGAGCATTTGTTTGGTTGTTATATCCTATCATCATTTCCTCTAGATTCGATGTTGGTTTGTTGCCTTTGCTGTCTTTCATTCATTCCTTTTCTTTGCTATGTTGAGCATATTGTGACAATTCTTTGCACACTTAAATACTAGCATCACTTGATTGCTAATGAATGAATACCGTCCTGCAGTGCTTTCGTAGCTTTGCCAGATCTTCAGCCATTTACTGAAGAGGTGAAGAGTGAGGTGGTAGATCGAGCTCGGGAAAAACGATGCCCGAAAAAATATATCAAAAGTTTTGATGAAGCTGTAGTGGAGATCTGCAAGGCCTACGATGAGCTGCCAAAATCATCTGACACTGCAAGCTCTGTATTGCCTGATCACACTCTTGATCAGAGTGAAAAACCTACAGAGCACCTTGTAAAGTCACCTGATGACGGTGAGACCCCAAAATTGGGGCAAATGGAAGGTGATAGTGCTATCGACAACTTGAATACTTTAGGGAAAGGTTCAGGAACTGAGGAGGATGTGAAAGATGGTGGTCATGACAGAAGGGATTCTTCTCCAGCAGCTTCTAAAAGGAAACAACCTTTACAAAAGGATTCTGATCATCCCAAGAAAAATAAGTCTGTCGCATCCAAGTCAGCTCTCGACATGCACCTTGAACAAGAGCGTTCACCAACCTCTGTGCATGCAGAAAGAGAGACTGAAGAACCAGAAGTTGAAAAAGGGAACCATCCAACTGAAGGTTTAGTTTTGGACCCTACTGTACAGATAGTTTGTGCCCTTGAAGTGCCAAAGAAATCTAAAGCTGAGAAGCAGTTGAAGAATGCTGAAAGAAAGGAGAGCAAGTGTGGTGATGTCGCTGGTACTGGGAGGACTGCTCCTGGGGTTCTACCTGATATTGCGCTGAACAAGAGTGCTGACAAAGAGAGCAGAGGATTGAAAAAGCCGAAAAT